>OZ030015.1:1502500-2702500 GCA_964023405.1 Apodemus agrarius | reverse complement strand
GGGATTCATGGTTGATTCTATATGAAGAGTTTCATTCCTTGCAAAAGCAACCCATTTACACATTGCTTGCATAATTTAGAAAGTGAATATAATAATAATAATAATAATAATAATAATGATAGACCCAGATCTATTCTAGCTTAGATCCTTCAAGAGAGTAAAGTAACAAACAAGAGAGAGATCAAAGGAGGGAGGGAGGCTGAAGGAGAGAGGGAGAGGGAGAAGGGGGGGTGTGGGGGAGGATCATGTCTTTATATATCCATATCCTTTACAGGTAACTTGAAGGTTCAGCCATTTCACATCACTTTGTATAGCAGAAGCATCTAGAACACAGTCTGGTACAGAATAGGCACTGAGCACAGATGTCAAATTTCATCTATTCTAGAAATTTGCAACTTGCCAAGACCCCTGGAAGCACACACTGGTTCATGTGACTCCACTCCTCCCCAAGTCCGGCAGTAAATAACCCTCCAAGCCCCTCACACGAACACTGTCCTTCAAGACCTTGGAACTAAGCTTTGGGGAAGGTGAACTTGACAGTGTGGGAGGGCTGAGATAAGGCCCTTCTCTTGACTGAGCCTTAATCCTGGCTTTGGTTTTGAAATCATGCCTTGGAGGCTTTCCTTATCAGAGTCTGTCTGGTACCAGGATTGCATTCACATGTTTGTGTCTTCCTGGTCTGAGAGAAATGCGCATCAGCCCTGTTGGGCTGTGTAAGCCTCAGGAAGACACCCGGCTCCATTCCCTCGCCTGGAGCACAGCACACAGACAAGCCCCGCTTGGCTCAGTGCCCCCTTCCACCAGGTTACTCATTCTTCACAGAAGTAGAAGCTGTCGAGTGGGGAGAAGAGTCTGGATGTTTACTGGGTGGTGACGACTTTTTCTAGACTTTAGCCCATCCCTCTGCACCCAGTTTAAGATGCCCAAGCAAGAAGAAAGTCTGATTTTTGTTGTTCTTGTTTGTTTTGCCTTTCTTGATCTGTTCAGGCCTTTAACTAAAGGAAAACTCAACGCTACTTATCGGTAAGTCTAACTCACATTTCCATGGTGACACATTTCCTTGGTGGCCTCAGAACCTGGCCACCAAGTGACCCCGCCTCCTCTCCAGGCTCTGCTTCTACTGCAGCCCAGCCCTTCTCCACCTTGAGGACTTTCCACCTGCGTGGCTCCTTCTGCGCTTATTCCTAGCACACTCCATCTCCGTGCACATGCCCTCTCCTCCACTTTGTTCCGATCATCTCTGGAATCAATTCTAGCTTCACACTGAGGTTCTTTGGTTCCAACAGAAATGGTCCCAAAAGTTCAACCTTAAAACCTCAGGGACCATCTAAACCTTGAAACTACTACGTGATTGCCATGTAAAAGAGGTGCAAAAATTAATGTGGGGGAATCACTCAAGTGGGAGCTTTTGCTTCTACTGGTGAGTATTTCTTTTTAAGTTGCAAGTATCTGCTCTGCTAAAACCCCCCAAAACAGCCCAAATTATGAATTCTAATTAAATCACACTGAATAGAAAGTGTATGTTCAGAAGTTTGCAAGTTCCAATTTACAAGGTCTTCTGATTGTTAGGACGGATCATAAAATAGTTTTCATTTATTTATGTTCAGTATATCCTATTTGAGAAGCAATGTAAATTCTTATGAAAAATCTTCTGTGCTGGATCTTGTTTAAAACTGTGTTTTCACAAACTTTAGAAGGGGGAATAGAAAGGATAGAATACATACTAACAAAGCAGAATTGAGAATAAATCATCACGGAGCTCAAGAATTCTCTACTAAGCAACGTGCGAGTATCCCATTAGATAAGGATCAGGATCGGGACCCACCTGAGTCAGCTCAGCACGGTCCTATTACCAATGAAGTCAATTTCAAATTTAAGAAAAACGATCTTAACTTTCAGAGACAGATCCCTGAGCGCTGGGATAGCAGATAAAGAGTTCTGTATCTGTGTATGATCCAAATCAAAAACCCAGTCCTGGCTATATATGTACAAATCACATTCAAGAAAACGCTGTGCAACATTTCCAGGGCACGTAGCCAACATGCTGCTTTGGGCATTTCCTATAGGAGAGAGCATCCTGCTTTAGTTACTCAGAGAATTTAACAAGTAAAACAAAACCCACACACATAAAAGCATCTCCCCCAGAACCTGAGCAAAGGCTGAAAGGAGTGGCAGTTCTCTTGCTTAAACGCCATCAATGACAACCAGGAAGGGGACTCTGTGACTGCTGGCACGCACACAGGTGTTCTACATAACACATGAAGAGCAGAATGCTGGGCCAGAACAACCTCGTCTGGCAGGTGCATCTCAGCTGTACAGTCCATAAGATGTATCTGGTGACTTCATAGAGACCTACCAGAGCTGCCTGGGCAGAGAGGCTCCATCTCCAGTAAGCTCTGGGCATTTCTGGGTTCATGTTTTTTAATAGCAAGGCAACAGTGGGAAGTGCAAGAGGTCTAGAAAAGAAGCGACTCCACCACATTTAGGATACAAGGCCTTAGGAAAAAGTACTTCCTTGTTCAGAGCCAGATACCCAACCAGGAAAATGGAAATAACCACTGGATCTGTTTTGCATTGCTATTCTGAGGAAGTGAGCCAGCAGCAGTAACACTGGCTGGCCACATAGCTGAACTGCACTTATCACAAGTTATCTGTTATAGGCTCGGTAAAGCCCCAGAGGCCCCGGTCTCTCATTTCCTCTAGTGTGCCCCACAGTGACTCGGGCTGTATCTGGCACTTACTCTGCAATCAGGGACTGTTTGTGGATGAACGAATGTTACGATGAATAGTTACAATGAAAAAGGATATTGTTACTTTCATTAAAAAATTCATTACTTGGAAAGCTCTTTTACTTCCTTTTTGAGCTAATATCTACTTGACCCAAGATACTATTTATGGTAGAATTAAAAGCAAGCTCTCTGATTTTATTTGCTTATTAATATATGCATTTGGCCATTAACAATGTGCTAAGTAGTCAAAGCAAATAATTGCCTTTCTGCTCAGCCCTGGTGGGTGCCCTAAGTGAGGGGAGCAACTCACTGCATATGAAAATTATAACTAGCTTTAAAACGTAGTTTCATCTCAGACAAAACATTAAAAAACAAAGTCCTCTATATGGCTCAGCTAAAAACCCCCAAAACGGCCCAAATTATGAATTCTAATTAAGTCACACTGAATAGAAAGTGTATGTTCAGAAGCTTACAGGTTCCAATTTACAAGGTCTTCTGATTGTTAGGACTGATCATAAAATAGTTTTCATTTATTTATGTTCAGTATATCCTATTTGAGAAGCAATGTAATTGCAAGAAAGGCTTTTTTTTTTTTTTTTTTACATCTGATTTTGAAATGTGGCTGAATAGATTAACATAATCCAGAACAAGTTGGTAAACATCCACAAGAATGTGTTATATAATTCCAGGAAGCCTCACCATATCCTAAAGCCACTGGGCAGAAAAATGCTAATTTTGTAATAATCTATGCTCAAGGGTCAATAGAAGCAGACCTTTGCCTACTGTGTGGCCCAGAGCAACTGCACAATGCTGATGGCGCATGGCCACACCATCCTGGGTTCTGACTGAGGGAGCCCAGGCGCCGGGTCAACCAGCCCATCACCTTAGCTTGCCTTGCTACGTCAGAAGCTAAGGCCTCTAGCCGCGTCCACATTATACCACCTTAACATCTGTGAGCCCTTGGCCGTAAGTTATCAGTGCCTAGTATTTAACATCACTACAAAACAAACGAAGGACTATTTTCCTAAATATATTTCCATGTAGAGCTGCCCAGAGAGTTACCTCTGTTGTAGGGGAGGGGGCTCTGTCCCCATGCCACACATCTGGATCCAGGGAGCCCAAGCTGGAACCAGGTCTTGGTCTCTCCATTGCTCATCTCTGCTTTCTTACTACTATGGAGCCCCAGCATGTGTGGCAGTTTTACATTCTTGCTGTTTCAGTGAGTCAGAGATAAGGGCATTGTCTCTACTCACCTGCTCCATCATAAGCAGGTGGAGAACTGGTGGCCCAGGCTCCTGGGTTCTGACTGAGGTGGCCCAGGCTCCTAGGTTCTGACTGAGGTGGCCCAGGCTCCTGGGTTCTGACTGAGGTGGTCCAGGCTCCTGGGTTCTTCTTGGGTTGAATTCTTTTTTTTTTTTTAAAGATGTATTTATTCATTATATGTAAGTACACTGTAGCTGTCTTCAAACACAGCAGAAGAGGGCGTCAGATCGCATTACAGATAGTTGTAAGCCACCATGTGGTTGCTGGGAATTGAACTCAGGACCTCTCTAAGAGCAGTCGGTGCTCTTAACCTCTGAGCCATCTCTCCAGCCCCCAGGCTCCTGGGTTCTGACTGAGATGGTCCAGGCTCCTGGGTTGTAGCTGAGATGGCCCAGGATCCTGGGTTCTGACCGAGATAGCTGTCTTCTGTTCCCCCTTCCTATCACATTTTTACAGGCATACTCCAGGACAGATGTTTCTGTAGGTGATATCCATGGGCTCTACCTAGAGGAGTCATCGATGGATGGTCACATGAATGACTTTGTGTAAGACATCAGCAAACAGACAAGGATACCCCTCCCTGAGAGTTCTCCCTACCTGTTGCTCTCCAAGAATGTTAAAGAAAATGGCTCTAGCTAGCCCCTTTCCTTCCTACTTCCCTCTGGGTCTAGTTCTAGATACACGGTGTCCAGACAATAGGAGCTGGACAGGAATAACTGAAATGCGCTCAGCTTTCTGCAGCGTCTCGGTGTCTTACAGTCTCCATTGCTGAGAAGAGACACCATGATCAAGGAAACTTATAAGGACAACATTTAACTGGGGCTGGCTCACAGGTTCAGAGGTTCAGTCCATCATCACCACGGCAGGAAGCATGGTAGGATCCAGAAGACATCGTGCTGAGAAGTCAAGAGTTCTCCATCTGATCTGAAGGCTGCTAGGAGAAGACTGTCTCATGGGCAGCTAGGAGGAGGGTCTCAAAGCCCACCCCACAGTGGCACACTTCCTCCAACAAGGCCACACTTCCTAATAGTGCCACTCCCTGAGCCAAGCATATTCAAGCCACCATATGCTGCTTCTAGAGCAGCTCATAAATCTAGCTTCCAAGTAAAGTCAGACAAACGCAGGCATCCCCAGACCCTGCTTGTCTTTTCTACTCTGGTCTTCAGGTCATTTCTGTTACACTAAGCAAAGACATGGGCAGGAAAGGGATGAAGTCATGGAAGCTAACTGCCTCTCTGATTGGAAGGATCGCTTCTACTGACTTATGCTTGATCATGGAGCTGCGGGCCTGCCTGAGACAGGAGGATATTAAGTGAGGGTGTAGGGGAGAAGGAGGAGAGGTCTAGAAGCATCGGCTACTCATGTAACCAAGAACTTCCTCCTCCAGCTCCTCCTCACTTGCTCCGTCCTCTTCCCTCCTGAAGTAAAGCAATCAGAGGATGGGGACACAGGGCAAGAGCAGTGAGCTCCGCGTACAGGGATGCTCCAGCAGTTGACTTTTCTTTAGGGAAACCTCCCTGTTCTTCAGACCACATGGCTGGAGTGGAGCTCATCTCAAAACTTAGCTTTGGGCCATGTGAATCAGGTAGATGGGATCTGTGACTTTGACCGGGTCGTTCAGAATAGTCCCTTTGTTTCTGTTGTGATTTCTGTAAAACACCTAGAACCCCTTGGGCTTATAGACACTATCTAGGCTGTTGGGAATTGGTCCTAATGATTTGTCTTATTTCATCTCCCAAAAGCCATGCTTCCAGACCTGAGGGTCCCTGCCCGCAGTTGGCTATGACTGATAATAAAGAATTGGCAGGGAGACAGGGCAGGCAAGGGATGGGGGTGGGGGAGCGGGGAGAGAATCACCATGACAGAGAAGCAGAAAGATGAAACTTAAAGGCCTATGGGCATGTAAGAATTTGGAAAAGTGGCCCCCATTGGGTCTGGGTTAGCAGAGATGAAATACAGATTCTAAAATATGCTAATTCAGGGATAACAGAAGGGAGTGTTTGCTAGTTGTAGGGAGGTTTAGATGTGCCCAGCCATTGAGCCAGTCAAGGCATATCAAAATTAGCTGGTGTGCGTGTGCGCGCATGCATGCATCTTTCATTTGAGAATCCAGAGAGCTCGAGGGCGGGTGCAGTGCACGCGTGACCTGCAGGGAGCCATATCAGTTAGCTAACTGGCTGCTATACTAGGCAGCACTCCCTAGAGAGCCTGGGTGCAAAGGAAGCCCGCTAAGAGGAACGCAGAGCTGAGAGATGACGTGATCAAGTTCAGGTAACAACCTCTGAGCCCCAGGATCCAGACAAGACTAAAGCAACAACAGACATGGGAGAAACAACTTGAACAAGCAAAGAGAGTAGGTCGGAGTGACGGCTCCATGGTTAAGAGCACTTGCTGCCCTTGCAGAAGACCTGGGTTCGATTCTTAGCACCCATGTGGTGGCTCACAAAGGTCTGGAGGCTCCGATGCCTCTTCTGGTGTGTGCAGGTACTGCACACACTTGGTGCACATGAAGGCAAAGCTCCCATCCACATAAAATAAAAATTTAAAAAGAGAAGCAACAAAAGATACTGGATTACAGTCACACATGAGGTACTGGGACAGTCACACATGAGGCACTGGGACAGTCACACATGAGGCACTGGGGCAGTCACACATGAGGCACTGGGACAGTCACATATGAGGCATTGGGACAGTCACAAATGTGGCATTGGGATAGTCACACATGTGGTATAGGGACAGTCACATCATATGTGACTGTATAGGCATAATCACAAACGTGGCATTGGGACAGTTACACATATGGTATAAGGGCAGTCACAAACGTGGCATTGGGACAGTTACACATATGGTATAAGGACAGTCACAAACGTGGCATTGGGATAGTCACACATGTGGTATAAGAACAGTCACATATGTGGTACAGGGACAGTCACACATGTGGCATTGGGATAGTCACACATGTGGTATAGGGACAGTCACACCATATGTGACTGTATAGGCATAGTCACAAACGTGGCATTGGGACAGTTACACATATGGTATAAGGACAGTCACAAATGTGGCATTGGGATAGTCACACATGTGGTACAGGGACAGTCACACATGTGGCATTGGGACAGTCGCACATGTGGTACAGGGACAGTCACACATGTGGCATTGGGACAGTCACACATGTGGCATTGGGACAGTCACACATGTGGCATTGGGACAGTCGCACATGTGGCATTGGGACAGTCACACATGTGGCATTGGGACAGTCACACATGTGGCATTGGGACAGTCGCACATGTGGCATTGGGACAGTCACACATGTGGCATTGGGACAGTCGCACATGTGGCATTGGGACAGTCACACATGTGGCATTGGGACAGTCACACATGTGGTACAGGGACAGTGACACATGTGGCATTGGGACAGTCACACATGTGGCATTGGGACAGTCGCACATGTGGTATTAGGAAATGCAGCAAGGTGACACAGGGGTGTGTTTTCCTACTAAGCTTGGATCATCTGAAAGGTAACTCAGCCTAATTACTGTGATTAATCTTGCCAAATTCTAAATAAAAAGTGAGCATGCATTTTCTGATAGTCAATAAATAGCACAACACCTCGAAGAGTAGGAGCAACACAAAACAGAGATGCCTTCGGAACAAAAGCTATCTTTTCCTGCCTATACTTGGATAGGACTGGCTGAAGAAGAAAAGGCCCTCCTTGACAGCCCCGCTTACCTGGCATGGCATGAACGAGGTCACCACAGAGAACGAAGAATTTCGGTTTGGGGTTCAGCTTGTTGATGGCTTCAACAGCTTGTTCTGTGAGCCGGATCTCCTGCCCCCACTCATCACCGCCGGTGTCACAATTCCCAGTAGACCAGGCCTTCATCAGCCCGAACTGAGTGTCTGCACCTTGGATGAAGTAGAAGGGACCTTTCCATTCCCGTTCCTTTTCTAAGAGAAGGGAGGGGGTACAAAATCCATCAGTGGAAGCATCCAGGTTACCATGCAAGTGGAAATAGTAGTTTCCTTAAATTAAGTAGGTCATTTTGATGAGTTGCTGTCCAAACATACCATTTTCCTGTCACTGTCTAGAGGATTTTGATTTATACTAATTACGCTGGGGACCTAGTGATTCCCAAAGGCCATGGGAAACCATGCAGGTGCTGAAGCCATGTACCCAAGCTGTTTGTTTAAAAGCTAGACATCCAAAATGAACCCAAGACCGCAGAGGAACACAGTGCAGAGGATATTAATGCTCAGTAATAGTGTTCTAATTGGAATTAAAAATACCCAAACTGATGCTGCCAGGGTGTTATATTTAAATTACTAGGTAAAGTGCTTACGAATCTTTTCTTCCAGGCTTAATGGCACCATTTGTGCTGTTTCGGGGGTGGGGGTGGGGGTGGGGGGGGGAGGATGCAACAGAATTTTAATTATAAAACTTGGCGCTCAAAAGCTCTGGCTATCTAGTGGGAGATGTGGTGCCAGGAATAAAGTCTTGAAATCTTGAAATGAGTACAACAATATGAAAGGAAAAAAAGGAAAGAAAAAATAATCAATGTTAATAATTCAGAGACAGTATGACCAGGGTATCAGCACACTGTGAGACTGAACATGGGAGACATTTTCTTTCTTCCCAGTTTAACTGAGGTAAAACTGACAAAAAGCCCTGCACCACACACACACACACACACACACACACACACACACACAATGTCTTGTTATACATAGAAAAGATAAAATAACTACCACAATCAAACAAATCAACAAATCTATCACCTCGACCTTTATATTTGGTGGTGGAAAAATCAGTATCTATTGTTGGCAAATTACAGGAATATAACAGGTTATTCTAAAAGTCACCAAACTTTTTACTCACAGAACAAAGGGCACCTGCATGTTACCCTATTAGTCCTTCGTTAACATCATGGCTGTACAGTCTGACCACAATCAACCTGAGTTTATTGTGATCAAGGAGTGGCTGGGGCTTGGGTGTGCAGCATTCTGTACAGGGCAGAGCGCAAACTCTACTGAAGGATTTATTTCATTTACTCAGTCTTTACTGTGCTTGATAAAAAGACCAAGGTGGTCCTTAAAGATATTGCCCGATAATATGCACTCCTTCATAACCCTTGAGCATGGACTGCACCTGCTTCCAGTATACAGACCACGGCTACCAGTATGTCCTCTCCAGTGGAGGCTGGAAGACCATGACCTTTCCAGTATGCAGACCATGGCTACCAGTATGTCCTCTCCGATGGAGGCTGGAAGACCATGACCTTTCCAGTATGCAGACCACGGCTACCAGTATGTCCTCTCCAGTGGAGGCTGGAAGACCACGACCCTCATTCTCCTTCCCTCTCCTCTCCTTGCTCCACAGTCAGAGACTGTGGTCATATCAAACTGGTTATAGTGGTGCTTGATTTTAATCCTAGTGCTCAGAGGCAGAGACAAATACAGGTCACCCAGGGGCTATACAGAAAGACTTTGTCTCAGAAGAAAACAAAACACAAGCTG
Organism: Apodemus agrarius; assembly: GCA_964023405.1. Lineage (NCBI taxonomy): Eukaryota > Metazoa > Chordata > Mammalia > Rodentia > Muridae > Apodemus > Apodemus agrarius. Next base: position 2,692,994 of record OZ030015.1, on the reverse strand, counting down.
TCATAGTGTAAACTGTCCTATGGAGTGGCTAATATGGCAAGGAACAGAAGGAAGAGCCTGGCTAACATCCCAGAGATAACTGCATCCGGCCAACAGCCTTGTGAGTAGACCAGGAAGAGCAGAGCCTTAACTGGAGTCTTAGGAGTGTCTGTGACCACAGCATCCAGCAATGATGTACCCAGACCCCCAAAGGGGTCTCTGTGACAATGCAGGCTTGCTGCCTCTCACTGTCAAGTTTCAGGGTGATTTGTTGGTGACAATAGATAACTACAAATCAGACTGAAGAGATGAAGTCAAGGGGAGACTCTTCCTAAAGAGCTGAATACATCGCATAAAAAAACATACAAAACAACACCAACACACACACACACACACACACACACACACACACTACCAAAAACCCTGCCAGATTCTGTTTCCTGTTTTTAAAGTTAGTGATTGGTAACATTTTCTTCTTATTTCAATAGTAACTTTTGTATGCCACTAATCACTTTTTAGCTGTGTTTTGTCTGAGACCCTCTGCAGAGCTATTTAAAACACATGAATTAATCAGAAGCAGACCCACAAGGTGACTGGCACCCAAGGTCACAGACTAAGTCGGCCTGTTCTGACAGTTGAGAGGGTTTCCTGCAGCAGACATTTTAACCAGTGGTTTCCCATGACAAAGAGTCAAGAGCCTCAGACAGTCATTAGTCCCTGAGGCTATAGAATAAGTCTCTCGTTACATATTTACTTAGTAAAGACCTAGAGTGTCAATTTTATAATGATGAACCACAAAATAAATAGATTCAACTTGCTGATACAAAAACACAGCTTTTACTCAAAGGGGAGAAGAGTTTACTCTGGAGTCAAATATGAGACCATGCCCAAGAAACATGTATTGGGTTATCTCAAATTCCATTTTCCAACATGGAAATAGTTTCAGGAAGCTTTTAAATAACAGAACAAAGAAAATCATGACTCTAGACATCCTTCAAGTATGCTGGTGGGAACATCAGGTGGCGGTCACAGAACAGCTCGGATACAGGGATGGGCAGTGTGCTGCAGCCAGTCTGCACTGCTACAAACTGTCGCTATGTTTGTACATCCCGAGTGATTTAACTAATGGCTTCAAAGACTTTAGGTCACATATACAAGAGGGCAGTAAGTGGCTTCTAAGTGGGCTAAAGATGGCCAAGATAATTTGGCTCTGGACTTGCAATCACTGATTTTCTAACCAGTTAATCAGCCGCTGTTGTCAAAGTTTCTTTCCAGAGATTCTCATTCACAGATCTAAAGTGGATGCAGTTCTGCCTTCAGCGCTCAGCCTACGGCATCGCTCTTAGTGGGTGATTCTTAGCTCAGGCTCTGCGCTTGCAAAGCATCTTCCAGAGTTTTCTCAGGAGCTGCTGGTCTTTCGCCACCTCAATTTGAATGCTGCATAGCCCAACGGCACTGCGATACTGCCTGCAAACTCCACACTTGGGCACGAAAACAGAAAGAGATGGAATTAGAGGCCAGCCTGAGCTACATGGTGAGAATCTGTGTTTTAAACAGACCTGGCAAGAGATATTCCAGCAGATAAAGGTCCTTGCCACACAAGCCTGATAACATGAACTCAATACCTTTATCCCAGGGAAGGGGAGAATGGACCACAAGCCATCCTCTAGCCTCCAGTTATGTTCACACACGAAGAGCAAATTTGAAAATATTTAAATTAAAGAACAGGTTGAATTAAAAGATGTGGGGCTATATACTGTGTCCTGGAAGGAGGGCTGCTCTGAGAGTGCCTATCTCCTTTATGTCTTTTACAGGATGAAACTGAATTACAAAGTCCACACATGCCATCGGATACCTGCAGGAGGACGTTTGTAGCATCCTCTCTAGGGTGAAGCTACTCTTTACTGCCCACACTAGGAAAGCCCAGCTTCTCAAGACCCTCTGGAAGCGAGTCACAGCTGCTCAAGACACAACATAGTTGATTTACAACCAGAACTTCTGACATTACTGAGAAACACACATGTAGACACCCCATTTGCCCCATGAACTTACCTAAGCAGACTGTCGTGGAGACTTAGGGGGTAAATATCTAATTAAGGAGAACTGTCTGGAAATGGAGGCTTGAGGGAAAAAGAGGAGGCCTTGGCTACAGTGGACGCTGTGCAGGGTAAAGAGGGATCTTGGTGCGCTGCTGTGATGAGCTGGGAACTAGCGACATCAGCAGGGAGGGGGAAGAAATGTAGTGGGGCAGAGGCAGTTGAGTCCCTCGCTGACACATGAGCACTGACATCTGAGGATAGTTGGCCTGCAACCAGCCAAGGAACCTGGCTGGCAGGAGACTCAGGTGTCCTGGGTAAAGACAGATACTAAGAGACTTGAAACACCACTCTGAGGAGGACTTTTTGTTTTAACTGTAATATTTTGGGGTTGTATCTTTTTCTGTTTTTTTTTCTTTTTGTTTTGTTTTTGTCCCTGACTTTATTTAGCTTAGGTATTTGGTCCTGAACATTTCCATGACTATCTAATTATCACATTCAAAACTGCTTTATAAAAATCAACCCTATTTGAATTGGGAAGAGCTTAAGTGAAGAATTCTTTGGTGACTAGTGAGTTCTAATACTTTATTATATTTTTTTACAATTTGTTTCTGGGAGCACATGTGAGCTTGCACATAGAGAGCAGAGGACAAACTTTGGGAATCTCAGGAACTGAGCTCAGTCGTTAGACATGGTGGCGAGCGCCTTGACTCACTCGGCTGTCTCACGCTGGTCCCAGTTCTAACATTTCTGTTTTTTGACATTGTGACATACAATGAAAACAGCCATAAGCAAGGCCATGTCTGCCATATACCAGCACAGCAGCACAGTGTCTACGCATACCACACACCAGCACAGCAGCACAGTGTCTACACACCACACACTAGCACAGCAGCACAGTGTCTACACACCACACACCAGCACAGCAGCACAGTGTCTACATACCACACACCAGCACAGCAGCACAGTGTCTACATACCACACACCAGCACAGAAGCACAGTGTCTACACACCACACACCAGCACAGCAGCACAGTGTCTACACACCACACACCAGCACAGCAGCACAGTGTCTACATACCACACACCAGCACAGCAGCACAGTGTCTACACACACCACACACCAGCACAGCAGCACAGTGTCTACACACACCACACACCAGCACAGCAGCACAGCAGCACAGTGTCTACATACCACACACCAGCACAGCAGCACAGTGTCTACACACACCACACACCAGCACAGCAGCACAGCAGCACAGTGTCTACACATACCACACACCAGCACAGCAGCACAGTGTCTACACACCACACACCAGCACAGCAGCACAGTGTCTACACACACCACACACCAGCACAGCAGCACAGTGTCTACATACCACACACCAGCACAGCAGCACAGTGTCTACACACCCCACACCAGCACAGCAGCACAGTGTCTACACACCACACACCAGCACAGCAGCACAGTGTCTACACACCACACACCAGCACAGCAGCACAGTGTCTACACACACCACACACCAGCACAGCAGCACAGTGTCTACACACACCACATACCAGCACAGCAGCACAGTGTCTACACACACCACACACCAGCACAGCAGCACAGCAGCACAGTGTCTACATACCACACACCAGCACAGCAGCACAGTGTCTACACACCACACACCAGCACAGCAGCACAGCAGCACAGTGTCTACACATACCACACACCAGCACAGCAGCACAGTGTCTACACACCACACACCAGCACAGCAGCACAGTGTCTACACACACCACACACCAGCACAGCAGCACAGTGTCTACACACACCACACACCAGCACAGCAGCACAGCAGCACAGTGTCTACACATACCACACACCAGCACAGCAGCACAGTGTCTACACACCACACACCAGCACAGCAGCACAGTGTCTACACACCACACACCAGCACAGCAGCACAGTGTCTACACACCACACACCAGCACAGCAGCACAGTGTCTACACACACCACACACCAGCACAGCAGCACAGTGTCTACACACCACACACCAGCACAGCAGCACAGTGTCTACACACACCACACACCAGCACAGCAGCACAGTGTCTACATACCACACACCAGCACAGCAGCACAGTGTCTACACACACCACACCCCAGCACAGCAGCACAGTGTCTACACACACCACACCCCAGCACAGCAGCACAGTGTCTACACACCACACACCAGCACAGCAGCACAGTGTCTACACACCACACACCAGCACAGCAGCACAGTGTCTACATACCACACACCAGCACAGCAGCACAGTGTCTACATACCACACACCAGCACAGCAGCACAGTGTCTACATACCACACACCAGCACAGCAGCACAGTGTCTACACACCACACACCAGCACAGCAGCACAGTGTCTACACACACCACACACCAGCACAGCAGCACAGTGTCTACACACACCACACACCAGCACAGCAGCACAGTGTCTACATACCACACACCAGCACAGCAGCACAGTGTCTACACACCACACACCAGCACAGCAGCACAGTGTCTACACACACCACACACCAGCACAGCAGCACAGTGTCTACACACCACACACCAGCACAGCAGCACAGTGTCTACACACACCACACACCAGCACAGCAGCACAGTGTCTACACACACCACACACCAGCACAGCAGCACATTGTCTACACACCACACACCAGCACAGCAGCACAGTGTCTACACACACCACACACCAGCACAGCAGCACAGTGTCTACACACACCACACACCAGCACAGCAGCACAGTGTCTACACACACCACACCCCAGCACAGCAGCACAGTGTCTACACACCACACACCAGCACAGCAGCACAGTGTCTACACACCACACACCAGCACAGCAGCACAGTGTCTACATACCACACACCAGCACAGCAGCACAGTGTCTACACACACCACACACCAGCACAGCAGCACAGTGTCTACACACACCACACAACAGCACAGCAGCACAGTGTCTACACACACCACACAACAGCACAGCAGCACAGTGTCTACATACCACATGCCAGCACAGCAGCACAGTGTCTACACAACACACACCAGCCCAGCAGCACAGTGTCTACACACCACACACCAGCACAGCAGCACAGTGTCTACACACCACACACCAGCACAGCAGTACAGTGTCTACATACCACACGCCAGCACAGCAGCACAGTGTCTACACACACCACACACCAGCACAGCAGCACAGTGTCTCCTGAGAGCTAGCTAGAACTTTCAGGACTTGAGTTCAAGGTCACACAGCTAATGCTGTCTGCCCAGGAACAGCTGAGTAGCTCTGGCTGGAGAGATGCACAAATCTGGCGGGGACTCCTGGCTACCCCAGAGTTGTTGTTGATTTCCATATAGACATTTTGTCTCCAAAAAGTTTTCCTGAAATGGAGAGACTCAGTAAATGAGATGAATGCATAAAAATAAAGCTGTCAAGGCCCGGCACTTTCTCTCGGTCGTCTGTGATACCCACAGTCACTGCCAACAGCATGGGGCTGACTCAAGGTACGGCTGCTGCCCAGACAGCCAGCTTCTCCTCCAGACATGCCAAACTCATGGTCTGACTCACAGATGTGCTCTGCTGGACCCACGCACTGTTTACAAAATTTGAAATTCGTTTCTAACATTAAATTGTGTGTGTGTGTGTGTGTGTGTGTGTGTGCATGCATGCAAATTTAGGAATTATATATATATATGAATTTAAGAATCTCTCTCTCTCTCTCTCTCTCTATATATATATATATATATATATATATATATATATATATGTATGTATGTATTTATGTATGTCTTAATTCTCTTGGGAAGCTGCCCTTACTGCTCCTGAGCCCCGCCGCAGCCTGGCCGCAGCCGTGTGCTCTTTCTACATGCCCCTGAACCTGCTCTAGCTCACACATGTCCAATTCACCACCCGGCTCCCATCTATGGAAACTCTTCTATTTTGCTCAATGTGGGGAAGAGGAGAGCCAGAGATAGTACAAGGAACAAAAGCAGGTGCAAGCGGCCTACTCCGCCCACCACAAGCCCTGACTTGGATGGGGTGAACACACCGTTGATGGAGATTACGCAGAAGTCAAACACCAATGTCTTGAGCTTGTCACCAATTTCTAAATCAAACCTTTAATTTAAAATGTGTTTTAAAGAAAAAGCTTTCCGAGCTAACAGCTAACGCCAGGTACGCTGACAGAATCCGAGTCTAACATCGCTCCGGTCCTATCCTGTCAGGCTCTTGCCTGCACCCACAGCCCGAGCAGCTCTGTGGGCTATCTGTACACCAACCCAGTCATGCATCAACCCATCCAGGGGGGGTCATCTGCTCTACAGAGTGAACAGCACTTGGATAAGGTCCCTGCAGCATCAACTATCTGCGCTCCCTGAAGGAGCAGACAGGCAAAACCAGGCTCACCCTGAGTATAGCATTCCTTGGGGCAGGACACATTTTAGGGCCCCAAGGGCACCCAATGAGGAGGGTAGCACATCAGCAACCTGAGCCAGGGGGAACCCAGACATCCAGAGGTGCGGAAATAGCCTTACAGGCTCAGGGGAGGTTCAATCACCAGTCAGTGACAACAAGACCAGCTAACGCCAGAGATAGCCAGATGGCAAAAGACAAACTTAGGAATGTTACTAATAGAAATCAAGGCAACATGGCAGCATCTGAACCCAATTCTCCGACAACAGGAAGTCCTGGATACCACATCACACCAGAAAAACAAGACTTGGAGTTAAAATCACTGGTCATGATGCTATTAGAGGAACACAAGGACATAAAGGAAACTCTTAAAGAAATAAAGGAGAAAATAGATAAAAAGGTAGAAGCCCTTACAAGGGAAACACAAAAATCATTTAAAGAAATTCAAGAGAAAATGAGTCAAAAGATAGAAGCCAATAGGGAAGAAATGCAAAAATCACTTAAAAAAACACAGGAGAATGTGGGTCAACAGGCAGAAGTCATGAAAGAGGAAACACAAAAATATCTCATAGAGTTACATGAAACCACAAACAAGCAAGTGAAGGAACTGAGCAAAACCATCCAGGATTTAAAAACAGAAGTAGAAACAACTATGAAATCACAAAGGGAGACAACATTGGAGATAGAAAACCTTGGGAAGAAATCAGGGGCCATAGATGTAAATATCAACAGCAGAATACAAGAGATAGAAGAAAGAATCTCAAATGTCGAAGATAACATAGGAACCATGAACTCAACAGTCAAAGAAAATGCAAAATGCAAAAAGGTTGTAACCCAAAACATCCAGGAAATCCAGGACACAGTGAGAAGACCAAACCTGAGGATTATAGGTATAGAAGAGAGTGAAGATTTACAACTTAAAGGGCCAGCAAATATCTTCAACAAAATTATGGAAGAAAACTTCCCTAACCTAAAGAGAAAGATGCCCATGAATATACAAGAAGCCTATAGAACTCCAAACAGACTGGGCCAGAACAGAAATACCTCCCGTCACATAATAATCAAAACCCAAAATGTATTAAACAAAGAAAGAATTTTAAAGGCAGTAAGAGAAAACGGCCAAGTAACATATAAAGGAAGACCTATAAGAATTACCTCAGACTTCTCACCTGAGACCATAAAAGCTAGAAGATCCTGGGCAGACCTCATGCAGACTTTAAGAGAACACAAATGCCAGCCAAAACTACTATAACCAGCAAAACTTTCAATCACCATAGAGGGAGAAACCAAGATATTCCAAGACAAAACCAAATTTACATAATATCTTTCCACAAACTCAGCCCTACAAAGGATAATAGGGGGAAAACACCAACACAAGGAGGGAAACTACATCCTGGAAAAAGCAAGATAGCAACCTTCTTTCATCAAACCCAAAAGAAGAAAACCTATCAAATATAAAAAATAGCACCAAAAATGACAGGAATCAATAATCACTATTCCTTAATATCTCTTAACATCAATGGATTCAATTCCCAATAAAAAGACATAGACTAACAGACTGGGTGTGTAAACAGAACCCTACATTTTGCTGCATACAGGAAACACACCTCAGTGTCAAAGACAAACACTACCTTAGAGTGGCTGAAAGACAATTGTACAAGCAAATGGTTGCAGGAAACAAGCCGGAGTAGCCACTTTAATAGCAGATAAAATTGACTTTCAACCTAAAGTCATCAAAAGAGACATGGAAGGACACTTCTTGCTGGTCAAAGGGAAAATCCACCAAGAAGAACTCTCAATTCTGAACATTTATGCGCCAAATGCAAGGGCACCCTTGTTGGTAAAAGAAACTTTACTAAAGCTCAAAGCACACATTGCACCTAACACAATAATTGTGGGTGACTTCAACACTCCACTATCCTCAATGGATCGATCAGGAAAACAGAAAGTAAACAGGGACACAGTGAAACTAATTGAAGCTTTAGACCAATTGAATTTATATAGAACATTTCATCCTAAAGCAAAAGAATATGCCTTTTTCTCAGCACCTCATGGTACCTTCTCCAAAATCCACCATATAATTGGTCACAAGACAGACCTCAACAAATATAAGATCTAAATAATCCCATGTATCCTATCAGATCACTATGGAGTAAGAGTGGTCTTCAATAGCAACAAAAACAACAGAAAGCTCACATACACATGGAAACTGAACAATACTCTACTCAATGATAACTTGGTCAAGGAAGAAATAAAGGAAGAAATCAAAGACTTTTTAGAATTCAATGAAAATGAAGGTACAAATTACCCAAATCTATGGGACTCAAAAAAAGCAGTTCTAAGAGGAAAATTCATAGCCCTGAGTGCCTCCAAAAAGAAACTGGAGAGAGCATACACCAGCAGCTTAAAGGCACACCTAAAAGCCCTGGAACAAAAAGAAGCTAATTCACCCAGGAGGAGTAAAAGACAGGAAATCATCAAACTCAGGGCTGAAATCAGTCAAGTAGAAATAAAGCGAACCATACAAAGAATCAACAAAACCAGGAGCTGGTTCTTTGAGAAAATCAAGATAGATAAATCCTTAGCCAGACTAACCAAAGGGTACAGAGACAGTATCCAAATTAACAAAATTAGAAATGAAAAGGGAGCCGGGCGGTGGTGGCGCAAGCCTGTAATCCCAGCACTCTGGGAGGCAGAGGCAGGAGGATTTCTGAGTTCGAGGCCAGCCTGGTCTACAGAGTGAGTTCCAGGACAGCCAGGGCTATACAGAGAAACCCTGTCTCGATAAAAACAAAAAAAAAAACAAACAAAAAAAGAAAGAAAGAAAGAAAGAAAGAAAGAAAGAAATGAAAAGGGAGATATAACAACAGAAACTGAGGAAATTCAAAAAAATCATCAGATCTTACTACAAAAGCCTATACTCAACACAACTGGAGAATCTGGAGGAAATGGACACTTTCCTAGACTGATACCAAATACCAAAATTAAATCAGGATAAAATAGATCAGCTAAACATTCCCATAACCCCTAAAGAAACAGAAAGTCTTCCAACCAAAAAAAGTACAGGATGGTTTTAGTGCAGAATTCTACCAGACCTTCAAAGAAGACCTAACACCAATACTATTCAAGCTATTCCACAAAATAGAAACAGAAGGAACACTACCCAATTCGTTCTACGAAGCCACAATCACGCTGATACCAAAACCACACAAAGATCCAACAAAGAAAGAGAACTTCAGGCTAATTTCCCTTATGAATACAAATGCAAAAATACTAAATAAAATTCTTGCCAACTGAATCCAAGAACACATCAAAATGATCATCCGCCATGATCAAATAGGCTTCATCCCAGGGATGCAGGGATGATTCAATATATGGAAATCCATCAATGCAATCCACTACATAAACAAACTCAAAGAAAAAAATCACATGATCATTTCATTAGATGCTGAAAAAGCATTTGACAAAATTCAGCAACCTTTCATGCTAAAAGTCTTGGAAAGAGCACAAATTCAAGGCCCATACCTAAACATAGTAAAAGCAATATACAGCAAACCAGTAGCCAAATGCAATATACAGCAAACCAGTAGCCAACATCAAACTAAATGGAGAGAAAATGGAGGCAATCCCACTAAAATCAGGGACTAGACAAGGCTGCCCTCTCTCTCCATACCTTTTCAATATAGTACTTGAAATTCTAGCGACAGCAATTAGACAACAGAAGGAAGTTAAAGCGATACAAATTGGAAAGGAAGAAGTCAAACTATCATTATTTACAGATGTTATGATAGTATACTTAAGTGACCCAAAAAACTCCACCAGAGAACTCCTACAGCTGATAAACTACTTCAGCAAAGTGGCTGGTTATAAAATCAACTCAATCAAATCAGTAGCCTTCCTATACTCAAAGGATAAGCAGGCAGAGAAAGAAGTTAGGGAAATAACACCCTTCACAATAGCCACAAACAATATAAAGTATCTTGGCGTGACTCTAACCAAACAAGTAAAAGATCTGTATGACAGGAACTTCAAGTTCTTGAAGACAGAAATGGAGGAAGACCTCAGGAAATGGGAAAATATTTCATGCTCTTGGATTGGCAGGATCAATATAGTAAAAATGGCCATTTTGCCAAAAGCAATTTACAGATTCAATGCAATCCCCATCATAATCCCAAATCAATTCTTCATAGATTTAGAAAGAGCAATTCTCAGATTCATCTGGAATAACAAAAGGCCCAGGATAGCTAAAACTATTCTCAACAATAAAAGAACTTCTGGGGGAATCAATATCCCCAACATCGAGCAGTACTACAGAGCAATTGTGTTAAAAACTGCATGGTATTGGTACAGTAACAGGCAAGTAGATCAATGGAATAGAATTGAAGACCCGGAAATGAACCCACAGAATTATGGTCACTTGATCTTTGATAAAGGAGCTACAACCATCCAGTGGAAAAAAGATAGCCTCTTCAACAAATGGTGCTGGTTCAACTGGAGGTCAGCATGCAGAAGAATACGAATTGATCCACTCTTATCTCCTTGTACTAAGCCCAACTCCAAGTGGATCAAGGACCTCCACATAAAACCAGATACACTGAAACTAATAGAAAAGAAACTGGGGAAGACTCTGGAGGACATGGGTACAGGGGGGAAGTTCCTGAACAGAACACCAATAGCTTATGCTCTAATATCAAGAATTGACAAATGTTTTTTCATTTGTCAAAAATTTACAAAAATTACAAAGTTTTTGTAAAGCAAAGGATACCGTCAGAAGGACAAAATGGCAACCAACTACTTGGGAAAAGATCTTCACCAACCCCACATCCGACAGAGGGCTAATATCCAATATATATAAAGAACTCAAGAAGTTAGATCCCAGAGAACCAAATAACCCTATTAAAAATGGGGTACAGAGCTAAACAAAGAATTTTCACCTGAAGAAATTTGGATGGCTGAGAAGCACCTTAAGAGATGTTCAACATCATTAGTCATCAGGGAAATGCAAATCAAAACAACCCTGAGATTCCACCTCCCACCAGTCAGGATGGCTAAGATTAAAAACTCAAGAGTCAACAGGTGTTGGTGAGGATGTGGAGAAAGAGGAACACTCCTCCACTGTTGGTGGGATTGCAAGATGGTACAACCACTTTGGAAACCAGTCTGGTGGTTCCTCAGAAAATTGGGCATGACACTTCCAGAGGACCCTGCCATACCACTCCTGGGCATATAGCCAAAGGATTCCCCTGCATGCAACAATGATACATGCTCCACTATGTTCATAGCAGCCTTATTTATAATAGCCAGAAGCTGGAAAGAACCCAGATGTCCCTCAATGGAGGAATGGATACAGAAAATGTGGTATATTTATACAATGGAATACTACTCAGCAATTAAAAGCAATGAATTCATGAAATTCTTAGGCAAATGGTTGGAACTGGAAAATATCATCCTAAGTGAGGTAACCCAATCATAATAGAATACAAATGAAATGAAATCACTGATAAGTGGATATTAATTAGCCCAGAAGCTCTGAATACTCAAGTTACAATCACAAATCATATGATTCCCAAGAAGAAGAAAAGAGAGGGCCCTGGTCCTTAACAGACTTGATGCAGTATGGTAAGGGAGTACTAGAACAAAGAAATGGGGGGGGTGGTGATTGGGGATTGGGCAGAGGGAAGAGGACTTATGGGACATATGGTGAGGGGGGACTGGGAAAGGGGAAAGCATTTGGAATGTAAACAAAGAATATAGAAAATAAAATAAAATAAAAAATAAAATAAATAAAGAAAGAAAAAACTTTGCTTTACCAATCCAATTCGTCTGCTACATGCAGAGTTACAAGACCTGGCAAAGTCTAATTTCTGCTGCCTGGTAAGAGACTATCTTGGCAAGCATCCTATAAAGTTGACAGATTAACAGTGGATCTCGGGTATAATAAACCATGCACAGAACAAGCCTCTGAGATTTTTTTCATCTGTTTAATAAAGTGCAAAGCAGCTTGACATAGGGTGAATCTTAAAAGCCAGTAGGAATTACAAACTACCTCCCTATTAAGCTTCCCTTTGAGACTGTTTATGTGCTAAATCCTGCTGAAAAACAGACATTCAAACTGCAATTCTCTTTACAGTTTGCATTTTCAGTATCACAAGGTGGATGTCTTCTTGGACCAGTTTCTGCTAATGCGTTTCTTCTTGCTCAGGTCCATCACCTTGTGGGCATATTTGTCAATTGTTAATAGGTGACTTTTAACATATACTGAAAATCAGAAACATCATGGATCCTTCTGTTATTGTCTGCTAGTCAGTGGCCACAGTAAACACAATCCCCAAGGCAAATAAATCACTGTTCTTATCCTATGATTAGAAAAAGGCCAAGAAGTGTCATTGTATCTTAGTGTCTCATGCTATAAGAATGTATGCACTCAGGATATGCTACTTAGAAATACCCCTGAATAGCTCAAGGTAGAATTCAATGATAAACAGATGTTTTAATTTTCATAGAGAGGAAAATCATACTTCCTGTCTTAGGGTTTCTATTGCTGAGAATAAACACCATTACCACAGCAACTCTCATACAGGAAAACATCTAATTGGGGCTGGCTTAAAGTTCAGGGTATCATCATGGTGGGAAACACCATGGTATGCAAGCAGACACGGTGCTGGAGAGGTACTAAGCGTTCTGTATCCCGATTCCTCAGGCACAGGAAGACAGCAAAATTCTGGGCCTGGCTTGGGTATTTGAAACCTCTAAGAAGCTCAAATCCCCTAGTGACACACCTCTTCCAACAAAGCCACACCTCCTCCAACAAGGGCACACCTCCTAATAGTGCCATTTCCTCTGGGTGCCATTTTTATCCAAACCAGCACACTTTCTAATGGATTTTGGTCAAACAGGGCACACAAGACCCTGGCTGAGCAGTGTGACTAAGAGGCTCAGCAGGACCACCTCACATTACTACAGCACACAAAGAATTAGGAATCCAAGGTGTTGACTCCTGTTAACTTAGCAAACTCAAAATAACATGTGACTAGATAGCCAAAGAATTAACTTTAAACTGAGCATAGCATAGCAGGTAGTTTTATTTTTCTGGGGATGTCCAACTTGGATTCCGTATCTTAGATCCAGCATCTCTACAGTTCACAAATGTCACAATCCATGTGTTCTACTCATCTTGGCTCTTTCCCCGGGTGCCCTAAGCTTTCAATATCACAAAGCGAATGTCTCTGTGGACCTGTTTCTGCTAATGTATTTCCTCCATCCCTCCAGACCTCCAGTCTACAGACCTTGGGATCATGTCTTTGAGTTCATTCACACAGCCAACCAACTGCAAGATTCCATTTCTACATCACCTGACCTCGCCTTCCAGTCCAGGCAGGTCCTGTCCTCTAAGGCCTTACAGAACAGCCATTGGGAAAGGTGTTGTTATCTGACACCAAACTCACTAGGATCCCAGGTGGGATTGGGATAGTCACAAAGCAGAGTGAACAACAGGGTGCTGGGAGGGACATACTCCTGAAAGGGGTAAGGCAAATGACCACAAGGCAGAACAGGAGGCCAGGCTGAGACCACACCATGACCTACCCTTGCCTGGTAGCCTAGAATCTGAGTTCCAAGAGTTTATGCCCCATTCTATTTCTATTCTTTACAAACTGTAACACGTTCAAGCTCCTTATCCTCTCTGGAGTTTAGTCTCCTCATATGCTGACAATGAGTTAAGAAGCAAAGCATTTGAGTTAGGCGCAGAGCAAACGGTTCCCTGTGGGCTACCTGTAGAGCCATGATCACCACCAGTCCCCTTGACTCTAGTCTTAGCAGAGACAAGACTCCTGGAGTTTGATCCATGGCACACAGTGTGACTCAGAAAGCAGCTGATGACATTTTAGAGTAAGTATCTAATGCTTTGTCCCAACACCCCTACCTGTCCCATACCATGGATTCTGTGTTGGTTACAAGAGAGCAGAGACAGGACAGGCTTGCAGCTGCCTGCAGGCTGTCTGGATGAAGAGCAAAGGCCAGCAAGAGTCAAGATTGACAGTGCCCCAGCCGTCTGCACGGAGAACTACACGCTAAATGTCCTCAGCAAATCATTTTTCTTCTTGGAGGACTGACTAATCTTATTTTAGTGGGGGAAAGATTGCTAAACAATAGCCATTACTCTGGGACTCCTTCTGGCCTAACAGTCTTACCATAAAATGTCCAGGCTGGATATGGCACATGTGATGCCTTCCATAAGGGCTGTTCAGGGCCTAGGGGCTGGTGACAGCTCTGAGCGTGCAGGGTTCTGCTCAGGAAGGTAGGAACCTAAAGTGGACTGCAGTGACGGCCGCACAGCCCACACATCTACAGGGCGAGCTGTACAGTGTGCCCAAAGTAACTTTACAGTGTCCTCCAGAGACTCCTCTCCCCACAGGACTAACCACAAGAACAGTCTGCAGAATTGCCAAATCACTTGTCCCAGGTACCAGGGCAAATTTACCCACATTTTAGTTAAAATGCACTAAAAACAAACAAAAAAAATGATTTTGAGACACGAAAACTTGTGAGTCACGGCTTGTCTGGTACACTGACCACCTGAAGTGAAGACTGCCAGAGTCTTCGGAGACAAGACAGCAAATGGGCCAAGGCTTCTGTCCAGGCGGCTCCTAGCGTTGCTGGCTAACGTAAGACCTTTCCAGGGCCTTTGTGGGGGGGCTGTTCTGGATAGTTGTTGGTTACCCTCTGCCCTTGTCCCAGTTTCCCCAGCAAGAGGCTGGCAGTTGCTGACTCACTGGACCTGGAGGGAGACCTGAAGAAGCGCCTCCTCTGGGCAGAGGTAGCCATGAGGCACCTGCCAGGCAGAGTCCTTGCATACAGTAAGAAGGTAAGAGTCCTCCAGCTGATGGTACCTATCGATGGGAAAGCTTCATCCTGCACTGCGCACTTCATCTGAGCAGTGCACACTGCATGGCTGTCCAGTGTGGGTGTGAGGGATGCTAGTGGCTTATCTAATATCTTGGTTTCAGTTTTCTTTTGTCCAGAGAATACACGATATGTGGGGCAGAAACACATTGATTTCCACACCATCGCATGACTCCTGAGTGGGTTTGACCACCAGCCAGTGTCCAGAGGTAGGAAAGACCACAGACTCCTAAGGAGAATGTGTACTGCAAACTGCCCTAAGTGTCACCAAGGAAAAGAATGGGTTAAAGCAAGTGCTGAGGCCTAAGTTATAGACGAGCAACACAGGCTTCTTCAACTACAGTCTGGAGATGGCACAGGGAGAAAGACAGAAAAACCTAGTCTGGGGGTGACACATCCCAAACTTGTTTGGGACAGTTTGTCTTGGGGCTAGTGGGATAGCCCCATGGGAAAGATCTACCCCAGAATGTGGGAAGCCCCGAATTTTACCTCAGTACTGCAAACAACAGTGACAAAACAGCCCCCAACATCTCCACAATGTCAGTGAGGAAGTAGCAGGGGCAAGAATGAGTGCAGAAAGTGCTGGAACTGCTCCCGTGTGGCCTGGAGGTGGCAAGGCGCTGGTGGTGGCATCTGGGCATAACAGCAGACAAGGTCAGCGTGCCCTCGAGGACCAATGCACAAGACCAGGGGTAATTTGAACAGAAGAGGAACAGACCATACAAAGACCACTAATGATCCATCAGCCTCAGGTAAACAAGTGAGCTGGAAAGCCCTGGAGGAAGAGCACCTTGCCCAGGGTCACTTGGCAGCCAAGGTAAGGGACTCATCATCAAACGCCTATGGCCCTGTCATTCACTAGGGTAAAAAACCTACTCAATGAACCAAAGCCCGTGTGTGATCACTAGCTGTGCCTTAAGGCATGTCCACCAAGCTCTGCACCTGTTTTAAATGAGGCCAGGTGGTGCTGGAATGGAAAGATTTTTTTTTCTCTCCTTAAAGAAGGCTATGCAGAGTGTGGTCATTTATTCCCCAGGTGTCTGACTTATATGTAACCAAACTGTGTGGGGGGCAGACGACGGGCCATTGCCCCAGCTCTGCATAATGTCCCTTTCTCACTGAAGCACGTGACAAAGCTAAACTGTGGGCAGTGCATAGGCATAAAAGTTGTCTGTCAGCCTTCTCTGTAAGAAGATTCTACTCTGAACAGACACCCGGGTACCTGGAAGGTCTGGCCAGTATTATGGAAGCTTTCTGCCTCATTCGGAGGCCAGCAGGTGGTCCAGCCCTCACTGGCACCCCGCCCTCCTGCATGAGGCACACTTGGGTGCCAGTCCTTTGCTCGCTGCATGCTTCCTGTGACCTGCCCCCAGTCTGCTGGTGCTGCTGCTTACTTACAAGTTGCCTGGTTTAAGGAAATGTGTAAAGCAGAGGAACATGGAGAGTTGTTTCCAGCTCTAAGTGTGTCTCTAACGAGGATGAAAGTTTGGGGAGAGATTCAATAAACGTGAGCTGGAAAGTATAAAACACCATTAAATTGGGTGTTGGTAAGACAAATGTCAAAAAGGAAAAATATAAGCCTAAGAATTCCCACATAGAGTGCTTCCCAGGTGCTTTTTAATTGACTACATGTTATGGGGATGGAGTGGGGAGGAGATGCACAACTGGAAAAGATTCTTTCATTGGTGCTTATATAAAAAGTTCACACCAGGTCTATCTATATATTCAGGCCAAGACAGGTTCTTGGCCTGGCCTAAAAAAGGTGGGTAAATCGGTGTGGTTTTTATGGTTTACATGAAGATGAAACGTTAAAAGCCACAGAGTATTCTTTCTGTTTTAAACTGTTTAACTATAGGTAGAAAAGAAAGTAACAATGAGCGCTTCTAATAGTTAGACCCTCCATCTGTGTCACACAGACAAACGACCTCAAGGGGCCGGAAGGGAAGGTCAGCGCTTGAGCCCTTGCCTAACACGCCTGAGGAGTGTGGTCCGTCCTCAGCCGTGTGGGGTCCGTCCTCAGCCGTGTGCAGTCCGTCCTCAGCCGTGTGGGGTCCGTCCTCAGCCGTGTGGGGTCTGTCCTCAGCCGCGTGATTTCTTTAACTTTATTATTGTAGAGGACACCCATGCGCCACAGCACACCTAAGGAGGTCAGAGGACGATTTCTGCACGTCAGTTCTTGTCCTGCACCTATGTCTGAGGCAGGTTCTCTTGCTTCTTCTCTGTGCTATATACTCCAGGATACCCGGCCTGCAGGCTGCATGGTCTGCAGTTCTGTCTGTCTCAATCTTGCTGTGGGACTGCTGCGGTTACAGATGTGTACCACTATATCCAGCTTTCTGTCTGTTCCAGAGATGGAACTCCAGTCACCTGGCCTTTATGGTGAATGCTTTTACCCAGTAAGCCATTTTCACTGGCTCTCTACAAACTTAAAAGAATGCTTGTCCTAAATGCATATGGTTCTTACCATAAAATATATTAAATATTAGTTGAGTCTTTGTGACCTGCAACTTAGGGAAAGAAATATTTTATAGATGTGACATGATAAAAGAAAAAGCTGATCAACTGGACTTCATCATAACCTAAAACGTGTTTTGAAGACAGTATGTGTGCATCATACATTCAGTAAGAAAGGAGACTGGGCCAGAAATATGACCTCTTTCGGCTCCATTATTAAAAAACAAACAACCCCCCCCACACACACACAATTTTAACATAGCTAATGATCTTAGTATTTCTTCTGAGGTCTACCAGTAACCACTAAGTACACAAAAATTCCACACTATTTGTTGTGGCTAATCGACTTCACTGGGTTTAGTGAACTACTGCAGAAGCACCTCTGGGTGTATCTGTGAGGGTGATTCCTGAAAGGTTTTACTGACAAGGGAAGACCAACAGGCGGCGCCACTCAGCGCACTGGACGGAAGATGGAAGAGAACGGAGGAGTGCAGCATCCCTTGTCCATCTCTCTCTGCTTCCTGAAAATGGGTGCAAAACACCAGCTGCCTGACCCTCAGCTGCCACAGCGGAGACCCCGTTGTCACCATGGCCCTGCTGTGAAGAACTCACCTCTGACTGTGAGCCAAAACAAACCCTTCTTCCTTGAGTAGCTTTGAACTCACTTTCACCTCGCTGGTCAGGAGGTAAAATAGCAGCACAGCTACTGTACGACCCAGAAATTCCAAACCTATAAAAAAATCTAAAGACTTGTCCTGTTCATAGTAGCTACTCATTTAAACAGTGGCTTAATGACTACCCATCAATATAAAAAGATCTAGATATTTATCAAGGAGTGGACACACAAATTTGGTTATTCCCAAAATGAAATGTGATGCAGTCACAGGGGCAAAGCACTACTTGCTACTTGCTACAGTGTGGACGACTTCTGAAGCATTCTGAGGTGAAGCCAACCAGGAAAGGGCCACATATGACTCCATTCACAAAAAATTAGGGGTTTGTTTTTAAGTGTGCCCTTCTTAAACATGTAAATGTGCACTGCGGACCAGATCCCTGAGCTGGTAATTACAATGAGGACCACTCCTGTTTAGTCACAGGGACTATCAAGAGGGACAAATAAGTTTAGGACCAAAGGATCGTCCTTTGGCCAATTGAATTTAGCTCGGTTATTTGATCAAAGCAGAACAAAGCAAAAATGACGTGAGTGGGCAGCTCTTAGAGCCAGCCCCGAGAGCTCCGGCACGGGGCCAAGCAGCACTCAAGTATCAGAAAGCTCAAGCAAAGAACAGGAAACCGTTTAACTGGCTACAGTCACTTAGTCAATCAACAGCCACTGCGCTACAGCTTACCTGGTTAATTGCTTATAGCTCAGTTATCACCACAGGGCCTTCCACAACCAACCAAAGTCCAGCTGCTGTGATTAAACTCGGTATTGATTTAGGCTGTTGGGCCAAATCTGTCCACTCCCACAGCTTTTATTGAACGGATCCCTGTTCAAATAATAAAGAACTAATTTGACCTAAATGAAAAGGCACGACTGAAGCGCTCACTCCATCTCCTGCCCTGTTACAACTCTGTAAACTTGATTATTTCTACTGAGAATCCACTTACCCTCGACAGTGAGAGGATTTACAGGGAAAAGTGAGAAATGTTCAAAATTAACAAAAACCATCAGTTCCTAGCAGCTGCAGAGGTGCAAAGCGTTCAGAGAAACAATCTTTTATTATGTTAAAAAGGCACTCCTTTAAATTTTATTTTTATTTTTAATTTCTGTATGTGTTCCCCGGTGTGAGTATACACCACATGTGTCTGGGTCCTGTGAAGGTGTCAGATCCCCTAGATCTACAGCTACAAGTGGTTTGGATGCTAGGCAACCTGATTTGGGTGCTAGGAATTGAGGCCAGGTCCCCCAGCAGAGTGGACGTGATTTAACTGCTGAGCCACCTCTCCAATCCCCCAAACAACTCTTTAAAGAAAGCTATCCAAGGAGGTGGAAATATCCCGATAGGATAAATAAGGACAAATACGTTTAGGACCTTAGAACAATTAAACCCAGCTGTATTGTCTTGTGGTGAGCCCCACGGGGCTCACTGGAGGTCAGAGGACAACCTATGGCAGTCAGTCGTCTGACATGTGGGCTCCCGTAAACAACGTCAGCTTGTCCTCCTTGGTGGCCAACACCTTTACCCTCTGAGCCATGTCACCAGCCCTCAAACACAGTTTTAAAAAGCACCTTTGTCCTGATTTCTCCCTTTCAGAATTTCTTCAGAACAGATGTGGTAAACCTCTGAGAAGGAAGTTACATGCTAGCTGAAAAAGAATCCTAATTAGGATATGTGTCAGGGAACTATAATTATCAATTTGCCTAATTAAAATGAGTATCTGAACACGCCTTAAGAATGTGAGCCCTCATCAGCAGAGCAGAGCAGATTATGTTAACAAGGAATGGATGGCTGAAACTGAGACTCACTTATCAAACTCCTGGAGAAAGAGAAGCCCTGTCGCTCAGGTATCCCAGCTGGTTGGGAGGGTAGCTAATTCCCGGGGATGAGCAGTGTGAACCTGGGACAGCCACTTGAGTTAACTGCACCCCTTTGAAGGAGGTGTGAGGTCTGTCTCTACAGACTTAGGCTCTACTTCCCACAGGAAGTGGACTGCCCTGGGGTATCTGTGAGCACATTTCTGTGGTACTTGATACCATGTGCACCCCCAAGCCTTCCTGCCAAGCTTTGGGGCCAGGACTGGCTGCTGGCTTTTGCAGAATTTCTGTTTCTGCTTTGTATCTTCGGTGTATGCTGTACTCATCTGAATAAAAACACACGCTAAGGAACACAGCACAGACAGTGCACGGGACCCATCCACAGTTGTACTGCTCCCCTTCGGATAATGGCTCGCAATAAAGGCAGCATAGCACACACCCCTACCTCCCTAAAAGAATGCTCAGGATTCCAGATGGTATCTCAAATCCATTTCACAAGTTTGATTGTATCCCTTACTGTCTGCTGTGAGCCAATGCCTCCCCCTCATCAAGCATGGACAGTACACACAATCCTGACTCCTCCCCCTCATCAAGCATGGACAGTACACACAATCCTGACTCTTCTTAGCTTTGTACCATGGCTCCATGCCTAGATTTGGAGCCTGAGGTCTGGGTATTTGTCACCCTTTTCTTCTCTATTCTCCGTAACTTACTAGAGTGTAAATGGAACATGGTATTTCTCAGACTGGAGAGAAGCCAATAGCAGGCTTCCAGTCTGCTAACGGGAACAGTTACAACCCTTCTGGATGGTAACTCTGGGGATGATTATACTCTATAACCCACACCCTTGCTCCTGAAGAAATTCTCCCATGTGTTTACAAAAGAGAGTTGTACAAAAGGCTTACTACAGTACTGTTTACAAGAATTAAAAGCACGCAACTAAATGGTCATTGTATCAGTTGGGACCAAGGAAGGAATAGCAAACATACTAAAATTAAGAAAACGCCTGAGTCATTTGCAAAAGGATTCTCTGGGATGGGATAATTATAAAGAAACTACGAGGAACATTTCAGCAGCCAAAGGATAGCGCCACTGCCACTCAGACACTTCAATCTGGGAATAGAGTCTAAGAATATAAAGGTTGTTGGGAGAAGCAGGGCCTTCGGGGAGGAATACGGCCTACAGAGGGAACCCTGAAAGGCCATCAAGTGCAGGCACAGACGTCCTGGAGTTTGTTTCCCCTCCCCCTGACCTCCTGTGGGAGCTTCCCATTGGCTGACTGTCTTCTTGCTCAGCTCTCCTGCCAATCTAAGGAACAGGACAAAAATGTTCATTTCTGCAAGTTCATGGCAGTCACTCCTAGAGCACTGTGGCAAAGAGAAACTTGGAGAAGCAAAGTGAAGAAAGACACCAAGTTGGAGAAACTCAGCACATCCATTAACAAAGCATTCAGCAGTATGCCCAGTCAGTGGGACACTGTTCAGAAGGAAGAAGGGAGAACTACTTAGAATAATATGGATGCAACTCAAAATATATAGGCTGGGAAAAAATAAAAAAACCTAAGACAAATTTGTAGAAAATGGCACCACAGCAGATTGGATTTTCCCCAGTCCACCATCAGTGGATTTTTGGCTGTGCACACCTGTGCAGAACCTTGAATTGCAAGGAGGGGAAAAAACAAAAACAAAAAACAAAACAAAACAAAACAAAACAAAACAAAACAAAACAAAACAAAACAAAAAAAAAGGCCTAGCAGAGAACTGTAGGGTTGATCTTCTTTGGCTAGCTAGGCAGAGGTAAGTCTGAGGAAATGAACTTGAAAATAGGATGTGAAAGCTGAGAAGGCGCTAGACTCCGAGTCCCACCAGGGGAGCAGAGAAAAGCAGGTGCCAAGGCCCTCCAGGGTTTGGAGCCAGATTGCTTCTTTTTTCAGAGTAGTTCAGGCAAATTAGAGGCTGGATAACAAGAAAGGTAAACGTTCCCATGGTTCGAAGCCAAGTGCCAGAGAAAAGTCAACCCCAAAGATCCGAACTAAACAGAAGGAAACAGGAACCAGCCGTGTATACTCGGATGTGTTAACGCTCCCTGAGGCAAGACAGGGGCCGATTATCTAAGATCAACGTCCAAGAACGCTCCCAGGACCAGGACGCCTTCCCTCTCTACGGTTACTGTAAACAGCGGGATATAAAACACAATCTCACTACAAGTAACAGCCTCTGGCACACCCTGCACTTGCCGGGTGCACCCATAGGCGTGCAGTGGTCCAGCTCTACAGATGAGGAAGACAGAAGACAGGCCCCACCGCAGAGCCCAGGCAGTAATTCACGTCTCTGCCGTCTCCGCCCCACTTCGGCTTTGTTTGTTTGCTTTGGTTTTTTTAGTTTGTGGTTTGCAAGGTCAAGTCAAGGCCAGCGAAGAACCCTGCACCGCGAGGGAGGAACAACGCCTACAACGGTCCCGGAGCCGTGTGCTACCCACGAAGGGGTCCGGCTGGAAGTGCGCGCCCGCGACCGGAAGGTTCCCCGCGCGGAAGGTTCTGCAGCTCCGGAGTCCCCCTTCCCAGGCGAAGAGCCAAGCAGTAGTACCTGAGGAAAACGCATTCAGGGTCCTGCCCTGGGCTCTGTGGAAAACATCCGCCGCCGGCTCCGCTGCTGACATGGCGAGCGACTGGCCTTGTCTGGGCACGTTCTGTGGGAGGAGGGAGCGACTCCACACCACCCGGCAGCCCCGCCCGAAACAGCTTCTGGAACCTGCCAGGACGGGCGGGGCGGGACCGCTCCGGGTGCTGCTAGTGCTGCCTGGGCAGGACCAGGAGATTGCCACCCCTCTGGCATCGACCCGCGCGCCTGGTCAGGGTCTGGAACCGACTGGGTGTTGAGGCTTTGAGACCTGGAGTTGTCTTTTAACAAGCATCGGGCCGCTTCATAATTTGGGATTTCAGGTTAACAGGAATAGCAACAAAGGGTTTAGCATAAGTATATCTCACACAGCATTTGGGAGATACTTATGCAGTTATTTTTTAAATACTGTTTAACTGAAATTCCATTTCAACTTGATGTCCTAAGATTTGTGTTGCAACCCTTCCAAACTGCCCACCATAATCTCAAGAGCCTTTAAGGCGTCTTGACTGCCTGGGCATTGCCGCTGTCACTCTGTCACTGATGTTTTCTCTTGATGCAGGCATTGTCCTAAGTATACTTTATGTTTAGCTTACTACCCCATTGACTGTGCTCCTCAGATGGGGAAGCTGACAGAGAGTGAGAGAGAGAGAGAGAGAGAGAGAGAGAGAGAGAGAGAGAGAGAGAGAGAGAGAAACACTCCCGAAAACTAAGAGCTGCAGGTGAGCAGGACAAAATACAATCTATCCAACTCAAAAACCTTCACACTGAACTGCAACCCTCATACTTTGTAGCAATCCAGATTTTAAGGTGAAAATGTTGAATTCAGATCTCCAAAAAAGAAGATATTTTTATTAAGCACTATAGGGGAATTCCTAGGATCTGCCAAGTTTCTAAATTTTCTTCTCAACAAGTGTAAGCCTGAAATGTTTGTGTGGTTAACAGAGCTAGGATGACCATCCCATGACCTTGAAATAAGTCCTAGCAATTTAGAACAGAAATGCAAATGAACTGGTATCTCAACTACTTGGGTGTGTCCTAATACTACCCCTTACTGTAGGTATGATCTTTAAAAATTAGTTTCTCTGCACCTCAGTTTCCCTACCTGTCAAATGAGAACAGTAACAATACCTAGGGTTAATGGGAACAGTAACAATACCTAGGGTTATTGGGAACAGTAACGACATCTAGGGTTATTGGATTAGTGAGAAAGTGAGATGATGTTGTAATTTGCACATAAGAAGTCTCCCATGGGCTCATGTTGGTAGTCGGCCCCAGCTAGTTGTGAATGAAAGAAAAAGAAAAAGGAAGGCAAAGGACATGACTTCTCCTAGGTACAGTGGAGGAGAAAATTTATTTGTGGGAGAGCATAACCAGAGGCAGAGACATCTGTGAAAATCTAAAACTGGGCTAAGTGGGAAGAGAGGAAGGGGAAAGAGAGGGAGGGAGGAAGGGAACCAGGCACAGTGCCAGTAGGCCAACGGTACACAAAGGGTGGGTAACCAAAATGTCAGGACTATATAGGGAAGAGCCTCTGGGGGCAGGGAAGCCTAGCCTCTGGGAGGGGTCATTCGGGGTAAAGGGTGGGGTATATCAGCCATATCCTATATCAGGTAGGAACTGAGGGCTGCTGGGAGAACCTGGAGGCCAGGTCCACTTTGGTGTGCTAAACTGGTACCTCAGCCACGTCCTGGGTTTGGAACTTAACAAATGGCGGTGGTTTTGGAGGTTCAGGGGACTCTAGAAGGCCATGCCAGGCTGGAGAAGAAAGGTCTTTGGGAGGAGTGCCTTGGAGATAATCTTGTTCCTGCTACCGTGTGCTTCTTGTCCTCTGTAAGGTGAGAACCTCCTCTGTCACATACCTTTGTGATGATCTGGCCAAGTACGTGTGCAAGCATCTGCGACATGAAAGCCTTTCTCTGCTAGGTTGTTTCTATCATAGCAGTGAGCAGAGTAACAAGTACTGATGGATTTGTACCATCAAACTGCTTAAAGTAACAGTTGCCGTGGCAAGTGGTAAGTAGCCACGGTATATTAGCCATGGTGATTATTAATCATCATGCCTCTATTTCCCACTTACAACCTGGACGTAAGGGGGGATCTGAGGAAATGAACAGAGTGGTAGTGAGTGGCTGGGAGGCAAAGCCCTGACGCTTCCGAGGGGCCCGGCCCCAGCCTCCGTCTCAGGCAGTAATGTTTGTAACCACACGTCTCTCAACTCACTAAACATGTGGATCTAGTTCTCTCTTTGCACAGCACATTTGAAACGTGGTCTTCTCAAAAAGAAAACTGTTACCGGGAGTAGGGTGGGAGGACAGGGGTAGATTTTAGAAGGGTGACAGTCACTGGCTGGCATGCTACCCCGCCCCATGACCATCCTTGTTGGGGATCATACTTATTATGGAATGGCTAATTCATTTGCCTGTCCCTTTCTCCAGCAAACAGTTTTCAGGTCCCTTTTCAGGAAAATGGACTTTCCCGTTCTCAGAATGCAGTGTGGGTAGCAGCGGTGCCAGCTCTTCCTCGGGGTTCCTGTGGCTAGAACCAAGTAAACATTCTAGATTGCACATAAGAAGCTGAGGCCTGATGTACAGGAAAGTGCCTTGTCTGAGGTCACCAGTGTTCCTGGTGGGACATCATGTCACTTTATTCGGCTATAGGGCCAGGTCAAGCTCTAACTCTGGCTACTTCTGAATTGATGATTTTGAATGAGTTCCTTATTTGCATTTTTACTTTCCATAGTGTGATGGATCTTGCATTAGTTACTGTCTTAGTCAGTGTTCTATTGCTGTGAAGAGACACCATTACCAAAGCAACTCTTACAAAGGGAAGCATTTAATTGGGCCTTGCTTACCATCTCAAAGTTTAGTCCATTATCTTCATGGCAATGATCATGGCAGCACGCAGGCAAACATGGTGCTGGAAAAGCAGCCGAGAGCCCTATATCCAGATCTGTAGGCAACAGGAAGAGAGAAAGACACTGGGCCTGCCTTGAGCTTTTGGAATCCCAGAGCCTACCCTCACTGACACACTTCTCCAACAAGATTACACCTCATAATTCCTGTCAAATAGTGTGATGACCAAGCATTCAAACAGCTAAGCCTGTGGGGGTCATTCCCACTCAAACCAGCACAGTCTCTTTTCTCCTTGCTCTGACAATGACTGGATGTGATAGCTTGGATAAGAAATGTCTCCCATAAGTCTCAGGCATTTGAATACTTGGTCCCTAATTGATGGCGCTGTTTGGGAGGCTGAGGAGAGGCAGCCTTGTTCAGGAAGCATGTCACCGGAGATGGCCTTAAAGAGGTTAAAGACTTGCACCCTTCTGAGGTTGCTATGCCTCCTGCTTGCCGTTCCAGATGTGAGCTCACAGCTGTTCCTCCCAGTGCCTGCTGCCTGCTGCCATGATGTCCCTTGGGAATTGTAAGCTCAGATAAATTCTTTCTTCTATAAGTTGCTTCTGGTCGTGGTGTTTTATCACAACAGAAAAGTGACTAAAACACCAGACAAGAAGCAATTTAAATTAAAAAAATGTGTACTTGACTCACAATTGGAGGCAGGGACAGCGTGGCTGCAGGGGTGAAGCAGCTGGTCACCGCATCTGCAGTCAGGAAGCAGAGCGGGGTGCATGTCTGTGCTCAGCTCACTTTGTCCTCCTCATTCAGGCCAAGCCGTGGATGGTGAGATGCAGCGTTTAGCTCAGTCCTGCCTTCTCGCCTCAGTTAACCTCATGAACCCTCACAGGCATGCCCAGATTACGGTCCAGTACAGCTGCAGGTGTGACACGGTTCCTGCCCCTGCAGCAACGCAGACCGTCGATCCGCATGTCAGTGCTGATGGTTGCTGTTGCCCTGAAGCTCATCTGCTGTCTCTTCTATTTTACACTCCGTCTCTCTTTCTGGGCAATATACTTCCCCCCATTACTCAGAGCTAATGACTCCATAATAAGTGAACAGAGGTGGTTCTCAGAAATGAGGAATGGAGGTGGTCATGGGGCTGTGGAGGATGAGGAACAGACTTTCCTCTTGGCCTTCAGGGCCATGGGAAAGGATAGAGACAGCATCACCACAGAGGCCATAAAAACCTACATGGTCCTTTGTAGAAACTGCTCATTTTGAGACTTGGCCTTGAACTTGGAATTGTGAGGAGACACCTGTACCCTCCGGTCCAGTGGCTGGTGCATTAATTAGCCGGGGTGAAATTGAGGACATAAAAGACAGAGCTAAAATGGTCTCAAGAAGAAAAGACATGCTAGGGAAAGAAGGAATCTATAGGTAACAAGCAGTGATGGTGGGTTTATCTTATAGGAGGAAGGCTGTATGTGATCTAGAAACCGATAGCCTTAGAAGGAGGGTGCCTGAGGCCATGGGGTGGCCAGAATGAGAAAACAGCGATTAGATAGAGCATTAAAAAACGATGCACTTTGTTTTCCTAGCTACCTGGACAATTGAAGACAATGCCTATTTTACTTGCATTAATTTTAAAATTTTGTAAGAAATTTTTTTAACCTTAGGAGTCTGTCACCTTTCTGTTCTTACAAGAAAATAGTTACTAAAGACTGCTGTTTGCTGTACCAGGAAACCGCAAGAGCTGTGCCCAGCTACCCATGAAGGACAGACTGTAAAAACCTTAAGGAAATGTGCCTTTGCTTTGTGTTTAGTTTCTGTTTTGAGGAGTCAGAGGTCAGAATTAATGATCCTGGATTCATAGAATTTATGTAAATTTAAGGATTTTTAAAAAAAATATTAACAATGTTCAAAGTCTTGATGATCTTGCTTTAGTAAACAAAAAGCTGGGTTCAGGCTCTCTGGTCCAGAGAAGGCAGAAAGAAAGAAAGAAAGAAAGAAAGAAAGAAAGAAAGAAAGAAAGAGGGAGGGAGGGAGGGAGGGAGGGAGGGAGGGAGGAAGGAAGGAAGGAAGGAAGAAGGAAAGAAAGAAAGAAAGAAAGAAAGAAAGAAAGAGAAAGAGAAAGAGAAAGAGAAAGAGAAAGAGAAAGAAAGAAAAGGAAGAAGGAAGAGGGAGAAAGGAGAAGAAGGGAAGATGAGAATTCTCGGGACAGAGAGAGCCCTTGAACTGACAGTTGATCAGTTCAAGGGCTCTCTGAGTCTTTATTGGGTCAGTGCCCCGCCCCCATCCCCACTTTCTTAGGAGCCTCCTCATGCTGAGGCTGGACCTGTGCACTCGATAGCTTTTTTCCTTCACAATTCTAAATTCTATCAATTTGGCGATCAGTATTAACCATCGTAGGCCGCATTCAGGCAGCTGAAGGGCTGGATGGAGAAGAGACTGACCTCTTCCCAGGCAAAGTCAGCCTTTGAACTTAAAGTGAGAATCACTGCTCACCCTGCAGCCTCCGGTGCTCACCCTGGGTCCTCAGCCTGCCAATCCACACGGTCAATTTTAGACCTGCTAGCTTCCATAATCACACAGGCAATTTCCCTCAAATAAGCCATTCATGGATAGAGGCAATATTATTGATTCTGTTGCTTTCAGTACAGACCATAAGAGAGTTTTCTTCTAAAATGTCCAAATCCTAGAGTTGGGGACATAGTTCAAGTTGGTGTTGTCTGGTATGAAGGACAACGTCCTCACAGAAAATTGAACCCAAGTTTTTGTGTGTCAACTTGACACAGGCTGGAGTTATCACAGAGAAAGGAGCTTCAGTTGAGAAAATGAGATTCAGCTGTAAGGTATTTTCTCAATTAATGATCAAGAGGGGAGGGCCACTTGATGGTGGTACCATCTCTGGGCTAGTGGTCCTGGGCTCTATAAGAAAGCAGGCTGAGCAAACCAGGGGAAGCAAGCCAGTAAGGAACATCCCTCCATGGCCTCTGCATGAGCTCCTGCTTCCTGACCTGCTTGAGTTCCAGTCCTGACATCCTTTGGTGATGAACAGCAATGTGGAAGTGTAAGCTGAATAAACCTTTCCCTCCCCAACTTGCTTCTTGGTCATGATGTTTGTGCAGGAATAGAAACCCTCACTAAGTATCATGTCCAGTTTTCTGAGGAACCGCCAGACTGATTTCCAGAGTGGTTGTACCAGCTTGCAGTCCCACCAGCAGTGGAGGAGTGTTCCTCTTTCTCCACATCCTCGCCAACACCTGATGTCTTCTGAGTTTTTAATCTTAGCCATTCTGACTGGTATGAGGTGAAATCTCAGGGTTGTTTTGATTTGCATTTCTCTAATGACTAATGAAGTTGAACATTTTTTAAGGTGTTTCTCAGCCATCCGAATTTCTTCAGGAGAAAAGTGTTTGTTTAGCTCTGTACCCCATTTTTGGATAGGGTTATTTGGTTTTCTGGGGTCTAACTTCTTGAGTTCTTTGTATACATTGGATATTAGCCCTCTGTCAGATGTGGGGTTGGTGAAGATCTTTTCCCAATTTGTTGGTTGCCAATTTATCCTTTTGACAGTGTCTTCCGGAGGACCCAGCCATACCACTCCTGGGAATACACCCAGAAGATTCCCCAGCATGCAATAAGGATACATGCTCCACTATGTTCATAGCAGCCTTATATATAATAGCCAGAAGTTGGAATGAACCCAGATGTCCCTCAACGGAGGAATGGATACAAAAAATGTGGTATATATACACAATGGAATACTATTCAGCCATTAGAAACAATGAATTCATGAAATTCTTAGAGAAATGGATGGAGCTGGAGAACATCATACTAAGTGAGGTAACCCAGTCTCAAAAGAATACCCATGGTATGCAGTCACTGCTAAGTGGATATTAGCCTAGAATCTTGGAACACCAAAGACACAATTCACATACCAAATGATGTCTGACAAGAAGAAAGGAGTGGACACTGGTGCTGGAAAGGATCAAAGCATCAGTGTAGGGGAATACAAGAACAGGGAAGTGGGAAGGGGTGGATGAAGGAGCAGGGGGGAGGGAAAAGGGCATGTGGGACCTTTGGGGGGTGGGGAACCAGAAAAAGGGAAATGAATTGTAAATATAGAATATATCCAATAAAAAAAGAAAGAAAGAAACCCTCACTAAGACACCAAGTGTGTCTCTTCAGTACCCTGGGTACAAATATCTCTCACCTTTTCTCAGTCCGGACTTGCACAGGGGGTGGTTGGGGCCAGAGGCATAGGGGAGTCCAGAAAAGGCCCAGGGTTTTCACTTTTACAAATTTGGTCTCTGCCATGTTTGTGTGTGCACTTGTGTCTATTCCTGTTTGTGTTCATATGTGAATGTGTATGCACGTGTGGCCAGAGGACAACAGTTGTGTCATTCCTCAGGGACTGTTACACTCTTTCTCTTAAGCCTTGTTCTCTCCCTGGCCTGGAGCTCACCAAGCAGGCTATGCTATCTGGCCAGCAAGCCGCAGGGACCCACCTGTGTCTGCTTTTCCAGTACACATAGCGCTAGGCCAGCATTTTTTATGCCTGTTCTGGGATTCTGTTCAGGGTTTCATGCTGGTAAAACAATTCATTTAGCCATTTTTCCAGCCCTGGTGTTGTTTTTTGTTATTGTTGTTTGGTTGGTTGGTTGTTTTGCTATGTGTATGTTTTAAGGGAAAAGAAAGCTGGTAGTCTTTTTAGAACTGGGAATGTCTGTGTTCATGAAAACAGGAGCACCACCACCAAGATGAGAGCTCTGTTTTGATGGCTTTGCTGTTTTGAGATCTCAGTGTGAGGCAGGGGCTCGCCTTCGGTCCCCTCTTCTCCAGAGCACTGAGATTACAGGCATATGCCACCATGCTTGGCTTACTTTTAACGTATTATTTTGGTGATGATGTTAAAGGGTTAATAGTAATACCACTTTCCCTCTGTTTAGATACATATTTGAGAACTTCCAAGCTAGACCCATACTCGTCATCAGTGCTGTGCGTTCCTGTCCTTGCACCATTTAGAAATCCCTATAATTCTCTTCTGTGATTGTTAGCTTACCTGGTTTTTGTTGGAAATAAAAATATTTGGGGTGTCATAATATATGATTTTTCTTTATGAGTGCCTACTAAGATATTTTATGCATGTTTTCTCATTTTCTTACCAAAACAAAATAAAATTCCACTTCTTTTTAAAGTTGAGTTCATAGAGCCAGAGGTACTTACCTGGTGTGACCCACCATTCCCACGACGGTGGAGCTGAAAGCCCTCTTCCTGTTTCCTGCCCTTTGGTGTCAGTTTCTACACTGTCACTCTTTAAAAATTTTTTGAGGCTAACTTCCTTTTTTGCCTACATTTTAGTAGATTCCTGAGTTTTATTAATCCTCCTATCTCAGCCTCCCAAGCACTAGGAATACAGGTATATATCACCCGTGCCATACTGAGTTTTTAGACTTGTCTTTGCTAACATGTCCATTTGGCATCCCTGCTTAATTACCAAGCAGCAGCAGCCTCACCTCCGGCTGCACAGCCACAGAACCCGAGCTCCAGACCACACGGCCACGTCTGTTCTTCTTGCTGTGGGCACTGCAAATGGAGGCAAGGTCATTAATTCCACGGAGTTCCGCTTATCTCACCTGTAAACTAGCACTTGTCATCTTTAACTACAGAGTTGCTTGGGGGATTTGGTGACATGGAATATTTAAGACATAGATCATTATATATAGTAATTGTTCAATAAATGGCTTGTTGTGGTTGCTGATCTGAAAGCCACTAATGGCTTTTTTTGTTTTTGTTTTTTTTTTGTTTTTTTTTGTTTTGTTTTTCAAGACAGGGTTTTTCTGTGTAGCCCTGGCTGTCCTGGAACTCACTCTGTAGACCAGGCTGGCCTCGAACTCAGAAATCCACTTGCCTCTGCCTCCCAAGTCTGGGATTAAAGGCGTGCACCACCACCGCCTGGCCAACCACTGGCCTTTTATCAGGGCACAATCTGCAGGCCCCTTGGGCAGAGAGACAGGCAGGATGCTGACCTTTTTCATCTAGTAGCTTAAATTTAATCAGTCCAGGTGGGTTTTGGCTCATCCACCTATCTCCATTTCTAGCTCTGCTAGCTGTACAACACTCCCTTGTAGATCATCTTCTAAGAATGACCAGAAGGGCTTCTGATTACTTCCCAATCTTTTTATTTTTTATTTTTATTTTTATTTTAAAAACCATAAGTAGTGACTCCATCCACCTAAGATACATCTTAGTATTTTTACACTTACTGAGTTTGGTGATATAAAAGTCCTACCTCCTTTCTGAGTGAGAATAAGGAAAAAGATTTTTTCACCTTAAACCTGTCCCCTCAATTCAGCTACCTGTCAAATGTACAGTTTCAGCTCTTTGTAGAGATACAAGCTCCCGGGGAGCTTAGAACATAGTAAGACTCTGGAACAGACCAGCACAACACTAAAAGCCCCTAGTCAGTACAGAAGAAATCAAACTGCGTTTTCTTCTTGATTAACTTGCTCATGTTTACCATCCTGAGGCAGATAGCAATGCCTGCCTCGAAGGTTATCAATTCCATTGTAAGAATAATTTAACTAAACTCAACTCAAATAATTATTTTAAAAATTATAAATATATTCAGAGACTTTGACAGAGACACAAATAAACACCTAACCACAAGGGTAGAATAAATCCCTCTGCGAACTCCAAGAGAACACAAATATCCTAATGAAAATAAGACAGTTTAGGTACAGGTAGGATCATCCCTGCTGCTCAAAGGAAACAGCCAGAAACCGAGGAGCAGCCTGGGACAGGAGTCTTCTGATTTCTGCCTGCACCCAGAGCTGATTGGGGACACAGAGCTACATACCCAAATACAACCACAAGAAAGCAGATCTCGCAGGTATATACATACCAGTGTATACAGAGAGAACAGATCTCCCAGGAGCACAGATACACAGAGGCTTGCATGACAGGTAAGCCACAGTCAGAGACAGCAACACCAGCTAATACCAGAGATAACCAGATGGCAAAAAGCAAAGCCACAACGCAAGTCCTGGATACCCCAATACACCAGAAAAACAAGATCTAGATTTAAAATCACATCTCATGATGCTGATAGAGGACTTCAAGAAGAACATAAATAACTCCCTTAAAGAAATACAGGAGAACATGGGTCAATAGGTAGAAGCCCTTAAAAAGGATACGCAAAAATCCCTTAAAGAATTACAGGAAAATACAAACAAGTAAAGGAACTGAACAAAACCATCCAGGATCTAAAATTGGAAGTAGAAACAACAAAGAAATCACAAAGGGAGACAACTCTGGAGATAGAAAACCTTGAAAAGAAATCAGGAGTCATAAATGCAAACATCAACAACAGAATACAAGAGATAGAAGACAGAATCTCAGGTGCTGAAGATACCATAGAAAGCATTGACTCAACAGTCAAAGAAAATGCAAAATGCAAAATGTTTATAACCCAAAACATCCAGGAAATCCAAGATACAATGAGAAGACCAAACCTAAGGATTATAGGTATAGAAGAGAGTGAAGATTTAGTTAGAAGGGTTAGTAAATATCTTCAACAAATTTATAGAAGAAAACTTCCCTAACCTAAAGAGGAAAAATTGATATCAAGAAAGAGAAACATGGGAGAACTGCAAATATAAATGAGGCTAGAAATGTTAAAAAAAATCTAACAAAACTAAAAGACTCAGTGGAAGGCCTCGCTAATAGAGTGGGTTATGCAGAAGACAGAATATTGGCATTGAAAGTAAAGAGAGGAATGGGAAGGATCATTTAGTCAAAGAAAAGGACTTTAAAAAATGCTGTGAATTATGCATGAGATCTTTGGGATACCAAGAAAATAATCAAACTTTTGACTTGTGGGTGCTGAAGAAAGAGAAGAATTCTATGCTAAAGGCACAGAAAATAGTCTCAATAAAAATCAAAGAAGGAAATAACCCAAATGTAGTGAAAGAGATACACATCCATGTGTAAGGGACACACTAACTACCAAGTAGACAGGATCAGAAATGAAACACCCTCTGCCATAGTGTAGTCAAACATTAAATATGCAGAACAAAGAAAATGCATTAAAAGCCTCAAGAGAGAGACATCAAACCACATACAAACAAAAAGTCATATACAGAGCCATCAGAATAACTACTTCCTTCTCAATGGAAACCTTAAAAGCCAGAAATGCTTGGAATGGTGCATTTGGATTTCTCCACAGAGGGCACAGGTGCCAATGGAGACCAGTAAAGTCACCAACATTATCAGTTATGATAGAAGGAGAGTCAACTCAATGATGAGGGAACCTACAGAATGGAAGGAAATCTGTGCCTGACAGAGAGCTAATATCCAGAATGTACAAGGAGCTTTAAAAAAAAACTGAACACTGAGAAGCAGCCAGAGGAGGCGAGTGTCGGGCTCGTGATAGAAGAGCCTGAGTCTGATCCCGAAACTCCACGGCGGAAGGAGCATGGGTCCACAAAGGTGGTTCTTTGACCTCCATATGCATATGAAACCGAACAGAATTCTCAAAAGATGGACTATGAATGGCTATGAAATGCAAATAACATTTAAAAAAGTCTTTACTATTCTTAACCATCAAGGAAATACTGAACTGTCTGGCAAAATGTGTCCCCTGGTGTATGGCGACAGGACTGTCTTGGCGGTAACCAGAGAGTTTACCACTCAGCAGGAGGAATCTGAGGCAAGGTACACTCCACAGGAGGAACTTCCATATCTGGGACAGTTACCATCCTATGTGAGGATTTACTGCTCATGGTTTTGCCAAATGGACATGTAGTTGAATTGTCCTTTAAACTTTACGTTAATACTCAAAGACTAGTGTAGGTCTCAGCCTTGGCCACCCCCTCAGAGGCCCACGGAACACTGCAGAAGAGGGTGGAAGTCTGTAGGAGCTGAAGGATGGGGAGGGGGGCAGCAGTGGGTGATGCCTTCCAGATGCAACAGGGCTGTTGTGATTGTGGCTACCCAGCAGCTGTGACTACCTGCACAGAAAAGGAAGGACATAGGTGGGGACCAGCTGAAAGGAGGGGTGGGGGAGTGGCAGGAGAGAGGGGATGAGTGAATGTAATCCAGCACAGTATATGTGAAAGTGTCAAAAACTTTAATCCAATAAAAATGCTTACAAGGCAAGAGAGGAATGCTGTAAGACACGTACTCATGCATCGACGTTCTCAGTGGGCTGGCCCTTTCCCCACCTATGGGGCCCAGCCTGTGGACACTCAGTATTATGCAGGGTGACCTAGCTTTGCACATAACCTCCACACATCCTCTTTACACTTTAAATCATTTCTAGGTTACGTCCAATGCCTAATACGATAACATATTATGTATTAAAAATATTATAATGTGTTCTCTAGGCCACACAATAAAAAAGGGTTGTTTGTGTACAAAATAGACACAAAATTCAAGTGTTTTGATTTATAGTTGAGACTGAAGGTATGAAATCCATGGATATCGAGACATGACAATATGTATAAGAATGTTTGTGAATGTGTGTGAGGTAAAAAAAAGTTCAGCTGATCCACAATCCCACTTGGATTTTAAAATCATCTCAAATGCTGTTCTTTCAAGAAGAACTATATGAAATCACCATGTTTGTAGGTCAAAATGGTTAATTACCAGTCATTTTTTATCACTGATGTCCATGAATGGAGCTATTGAAATCTACTTCTGGTGCCCTTGTCTGATAACTTCTTAGAAATGGGCCATTGTATTGAAGGGTCCCCCCCACTCCCACCAGTGACACACAGCACTTCCTAATTCCCATGCATTTGCCAAACTGCCCTGCAAGCCATGAGGGAAGCAGTTGACTGGCTAAGTCCACATGCTCCTCTCTCTGTTGGGATTTTCTGCAAAACTTCTGTTTTCCCCTGGCAACTAGACACACACACAACTGTCACCCTCATCCATATACTGATACAAGGTCCATGCAGCAGAAGCCAGGCTGTGCCTGCAATGTGGTTTCTAAACATTGACTTATGTGCTTAAAATTCCTATACATCACATTAATTATCCAGAGGTGGACATGCATTGAGAATACAGAATGTTGTGAATAAAATAACAATACAGTTTAAAGTTTACACGGTATCAGCTATAGTGTTAAGCGTTCAGCCTATGGATGCCTCCTCTTTGCCCTCAGATCTAAGCATCCCCACTCCACCTGCAGAGAAGGAGATGCTATTAGCCCATCCAGATGGCACAGTGGTTGTACTAGTAGCCTGTTGCTACAAAACAAGATTGGAGGATTTAGAGGTTTAATACAACACATATTTATTTACTATTTATTAGTTTAATGCATTTAAGTTTTAAAAATAGGGTCTTGCTCTGTAGCACCAGCTGGCTGCAAGCAGCCTCTCAGACTCCTGTGTGTTGGAATTGCATGCACACAGCATCATGCTATCTTCTGCTGGTGGGCTTGCAAGAGGCTGAGATCAAGGTAGCAGTCAGGGCTGAGGTCTCTGGTTGGGATTTGAGAAGGAGCAGACCTGCCTTCAGGTTCACTCACATGGCTGTCGGATGCTTTCAGTTTCTGAGACTGTTGCACTCAGAGCCTTAGTCACCTCTTGGCTCCCTGTCCACAGTTCTTTCGAACACAGAAGCTCACACGTGGAAGCTTACTTTATCAAAGGCAGCACAGGACAGTGAATTCTTGTATAGTCTTATCACAGACAGAAGTGACATCCCATTATCCTTTGCTATATTCTTTTGGTTAGAAACAGGTTACCTGACTGGCCCACTAAGGTGGTGGGTATTGATTGCCACAAAGCAGGATCCAGAACTGCCTAGGAGGCAAATGTCTGGGCGTGTCTGTAATGCAGTTCTAGATTAGGTTAATGAGGTGGGAAAATTCATTCTAAATGTGGGTGGCATTTATGCCCTCTGCTTCCTGGCTGCAGATGCAACTTGACCTCAAGCTTTTGCTGCTCTGACTTCATGATAGACTACCTGTAGCCTAGAACAGAGATACAAAAATAAACTCTTCCATCCTTAATACGCTTTTGTTGCAGTTAAGTAGCAAAAGCAGGGTTTGAAGCCATGCCCAGAAACCCTGACCCTCCACCCACCCGTTGACCACTATGCTCCACTGTCTTTCAGATGAATTAGCCTGATTATCTCCCTAAAGGATTCCTCTGTTTATCTCATATGAACTCCAGCACTTTTCAAACATATTACCCCTTTACATTTAGTCTACCGCGGCAGAAGGAGGCAGAACAAGCCAGCAGCAGACGGCACACTCACTAGTCCTGCAGATTCCATCTAGAGATAACCTGATCGTAAGACTAATGTGACTTCTAATGCTAAACCTTGACCCCCTAGCTAAACCCAAGCTTCCATGTGAATTTTAGAAGACCCGACCAATTTGCATATGAAGAAAGAAAAATCTAGCAAGCTCAGACTCCGAGAAGCAAAGCTGCCTTGAGAGAGAATTGATATTATCCAGGTACCCCCCCCTTCGCCTTTCTCTTTAGCATCTGTAACTAAATTCAGAACAGAAATTACTAGCCTTGACAAACATCTTTAGACTCAGCCATACATTCGTGTATGATTTGGTTTTCAGGGGAGCAGAGGGACTTGCCACGGGAGCTCCTCTGTGGGCAGAGGTGTATCTTCATTTACTGAAACGTTCCTAGCAACAGAAGTTGTTTTCGTATTCGCCCCCAAGTCTTCAGAGTGGAGACAGACAAAACCGATGACAAGAAATCTAGAAAATTGGTCGATGTGATTCAGTTCCCTGAGAGTGCAATTTGTACTGTACATATATTCCGTTGCATTTACCCACATGAAGCCAAAGTGGTGTGTTTTTCAAAAATATAATGACAAACATGAGTTATTGTGGATTTTTTCTTTAAAAGCTAACACATGGAACAGCGGGTAAGTGCAAGCTTGTCATGCTGCCTTGGGGCTGTCCTGGCATTTCAATTGTATTTCCCTTGCAGGATGATTTCGCTTATTATCTGTTTCCATATTATTTAGCTCTGCATGCATTCAGAGCTTAGCCAGCTCAGTTCCTTCTGGGAAGTAACAATAATAGCAGTTATTAGCATTCTTATTGATCACTCTCCATGTGCTCAGTCTCCCCTATGCATTTATGTATGTGTGTTGTGCAATGTATGCACAGGAGCATTGTCTGAGGTACAGGAACTTGAACCCATGCATTTTTTTTCCTTAGTGAGGGGGTCAGTGCTCTTACCCACCAGAGCTCCTCCTCAAACTGTGACCTATATATTTCAATGCAACACATCATTTTCTTTTCATAATAATGGATAGCCACTGGGAAGTCCCAGACTCCAGGGAAGCAGAAGGCTCCCAGCGACTTTAGCTGAAATACCCAATAAAGGGGAGACAGAACCTGTAGAGACCACCTCCAGTAGATAGGCACAGCCCCCAACTGAGAGATGGGACCACCCACGCATCTCAAAAATGTTAACCCAGTAATGTTCCTGTCCAAAGGAAAGACAGGGACAAAAGATGGAACAGAGACTGAAGGAAAGGCCATTCAGAGACCACCCTACCTAGGGATCTGCAGACACCAAACCCCCACACTGGGACTGAGGCCAAGAAGTGTTTGCCTACAGGAGCCTGGTATGGCTGTTCCCTGAGAGGTTCTATCAGCAACTAACACAGATGTAGATATTTAGAAGCAACTATTGGACTGAGCCAGGGGCCTAATGGAAGAGCTAGGGGAAGGACTGAAGGAGCTGAAGGGATTGCAACCCCATAGGAGGACCAATAGCAGCTAACTAACTAACCCAAAGGTCCCAGGGCCAAAACCGCCAACCAAGTACTATACATGGAGGGAGCTATAGCTCCAGCTACATATGTAGCAGAAGATGGACTTCCCTGACACTGATGGGAGGCAAGGCCCTTGGTCCTGTGCAGGCTTGGTGCCCCAGAGTAGGGGGATACTAGAGCAGTGAGGCAGGAGTGGGTGAGTGGGTGGAGGAGGGCCCTTATAGAGGCAAAGGGGTGGGGGAAGAGGAAGAATAGGATGGGAGGTTTGTGGAGGGGTAACTAGGAAGGGATATATAATTTGAAATGTAAACAAATAAAATGATTAATAGAAAAATAATAATTCTAAACCTTGGGCTCATTTTTATTGCTGAGAGAAATGAAACTGCGGCTCTGAGAATGTTTGGAACTTGTCTACAGTCACATGGGGAGTCTTTAGAAGAGCAGGTCTTGAGGCCCTGCTCTTCAGCCCATGGTAGACTGCCTCCATACAGTGTCATTGATGAATGAGTGAAACAATGTGTGGGACTTTGCATGTTTTCTTTGCCCTCCCACTTTTCCTTGACAAAGAAGACAGTGTAGCAAGCCCTCAGTCTTGAACAATGCTATTGAGAATGCAAATAGTCCAATCTGAAACCGCAGTTTCGTAGTTGTGTGACCTTGACCAAGGACAGAAAGGACTGATAACTCTGTTTGCTTCTGTGGAACCCAGGAGTTATGACTGTGCCTTCCTCTTGCAGTGGATGTGAGAGTTTAAGGAGGATATACATGTAAAATACTTGGCACAGCGCTGGTACCATGAGTAAAGACGTGCTTGTTGATAGTTTTATGATCAGCACATGGAATTTTATAGTGCTGATGATTCCTGCTTTTGTTGTATGTTATCTCTATGAGCAGGAGTGAGTCATTTAATCTTGAGACTCAGTTTTTCAATCTGTTAACTGGGCATCATAAAATTACCCTTGACATGGGCAATGTTTTAAAAGTTTCATGGCAGATGTTCTCAAATGCCACCTAGGAGACATTTGGCAATTCCTGGAGCTATTTTGGCTGTCAGAGTGGAAGGATACTCTTCTGGTATATATATATATATATATATATATATATATATATATATATACACACACACACACACATATATATATACATATATGTATATATACATATGTGTGTGTGTGTGTGTGTGTGTGTGTGTGTGTGTGTGTTTTACACCCATGGATATTGGATGCTCCTAGCATCTAGAGAATAGACTCAAGAGAGGCAAAACATTCCATAGGCATAGGACAACCCCCTACAATAAAATATTATCTGGTCAGAAATGTCAGTACTTCCACTATCAAGACATCCCACACAATGGGCATTTCATACATGGGGCCTAAGTAAGACTAGTGATGATTATTTTCTATCTTCTGGAGTTTCCATTTTCCTAATTACTGTTAAAGGCCCTTCTAGATTTAGAACTCTCTGATTCAGCATGAGGTAAAACATAGATCTAGTTCCATATACGACTCAAGAAGGGTATAAATGCTGTGTCTGAGCAGGCTCTCATCAAGATGACTTGGAAGCAATGATCTATTTTGGTGAGATAGAAACCACTCTTTTAGAATTGAAGTTTTATAGGAGTCTTACTTTCAAGTGTAGTTGAAAGTAGTTCTCACTAAGCTGAATTCCCCACTTTATGTTAAAAGAACAACTCTAGGTTGTCTATCTGTGCTATAATGCCATTTCTATTTGCAAGGACGTTTGAAGATAAAACTCACTGCTTTTTTTCCGAGAAGGGAAATAGTAAATCATCACTGACTTTTTTCTAAAGCATTATGGCCATGGACAAAACTGAAGACTTTGCTTAGGAGTTTGGGGTCAAGTTGCAGTGGCAGGTAAGCCATGCTGAAGAGGAAGAAACAGAAGGATCAGAAGCATTCACGAACCTTAGCAACTGTCTCTACCAAACCTACACAAGCTCAAGCCAGTCAGATTCCCACATGGACAGGTAGGACTCATTAACTCTCATGCCTAATTGGCTTCTGAGAGAGGTGGAGTCAGTTTTTTAAGGGTGTGGCCTCTAGTAGATGGGCCATTCTTCAGTGACTGGTCCCACACCCATGAGTGTATTGGACTTAGTGTTATACTTATGACATGTTAG
The DNA here is from genome assembly GCA_964023405.1 of Apodemus agrarius. Classification (NCBI taxonomy): domain Eukaryota; kingdom Metazoa; phylum Chordata; class Mammalia; order Rodentia; family Muridae; genus Apodemus; species Apodemus agrarius. Next base: position 2,652,333 of record OZ030015.1, on the reverse strand, counting down.
GAGTACAGGGGTGAACCTGGGAAGAATAGGGGTAAATATGATCAAAATACTTTTATGATATTCTTTAAAACATTAATACAAATATTGTATTTAAAAACAAAACAAAACAAAACAAAACAAAACAAAACAAAACAAAACAAAGGAACAACTCTTTCCCAAATATGGGGCCTGGTAAAATGGCTTAGCAGGTAAAAGCATTTCCCAAACAAGCATGAAGACCCTGTTTGAGTCCCTGTGGTGGTCTGAGTAGGAGTGGCCTCCATAGGCTCATATATTTGAATGCTTAGTCATCAGGGAGTGGCACTACTGGAGAAGGATTAAGAGGTGTGGCCTTGTTGGAGCAAATGTATCAACTGGGGTGGGTTTTGAGGCATCAAAGCCCTAGCCAGGCCAGGGATCTCTCTCCTCCTGCTGCCTGGAGATAAGTGTAAGGCTCTCGACTACTTTTCCAGTGTCGTGTCTGCCTGTACGCTGCCATGCTTCCTGCCAAGATGATAACAGGTTAAACTTCTGAAACTGTAAGCCTGCCCGGATTAAATGCTTTCCTTTATAAGAGTTGCTAGGTATCTTAGTTAGGGTTTCTATTTCTGTGAAAACATGTTGCTGTATTTTTCCAACCCAATTACCCAGTAAAAGAAATCTCAACTCAATCAGTAACAATACAAGCTATAAGCCTAGATTGGGTGGATTTTCCACCACACTACTTTATTCCCATCTATGTTAGCTCATAGAACTTAGGGTTTCTCCAGGCCACAAGCGTCTCTTCAGCCTCTCCATCGATCCTCCGTAGCTCCTCCCCCTTCCCAGGGGTCCTTTTCTCCTCCCCCAAACTCTCAGCTCCTCCTCCTTCCTGCTGCCCAGTCATTGGCTCAAGGCTTTATTTGAAAAGTTAAGGTGCATCTGCAGTCCCTCCCAGGAGTGGAATTAGCATCAAAATACAAGACCATGGCTCTCCACAACAAAAACACACCATGGTTACTACAATTCTTATAAAGGAAAATTTTAAGTTGGGCTGGCTTACGGTTTGGAGGTTTAGTCCATTATCATCATGGTGGGAAGCACCATGGTAGCACACAGTCAGATATGGTGCTGGAAAGGTAGCTGAGAGTTCTACATTTGTATTGACAGACAACAGGAAAAGAGAAAGAGAAAGATACACTTGGCCTGGCTTAAGCATATAAGACCTCAAAGTCCACTCCCAGTGACACACTTCCTCCTACAAGGTCACACCTCCTCCAACAAGGCCACACCAAATAGTGCCACTCCCTGGTACCCAAACATTCAAATCTATGAGCCCATAGGGGTCATTTCTACTCAAACCACTACATTCAAGTCCATCCCACCCACAGGCTTGTAGCCATAGTGTAATGCAGAAATGCATTCAGTCCAACTTCAACAGTCCCCATACTCTGTAACAATCTCAACCCTGTTAATGTCTTTTTTGAGGCTCAAGGCAGTCTTTTAACTGTAACCCCTGTAAAACCAAACTTCCAGCATCCCATGGCGCAAACGCTACACTAGGATTCCAAAAGAGAGGAAAGAGAGCAAAGCAAGAACGGAAAAACCAGTGGCGCAAACTCCAGCCCACGCATCACGGAGTCTCTACAGCCATAGGACACTGACTGGGACAGTTCCCAAGCCCAGGTAAAAGGCTGGGTGCAGTGTCAGAGGGTTCTTCTGCAGCTCTAACCCCCAGTTCTCCTGCAGCAGGATGGGAGAAGGAGGCAGAAAGACCCTGGGAACACATATACACACCATACATATAAAAATAAAAAATCAACTACAGAGAATCAAATTGGGCACATTAGGCCCTCTTTCCTCTGGAGATCAGCCTTTGCATAAGTTTAAATTTTCTCTTCTTTTACTTGCTTTTGTCAATACTTCTCATTTTTAAGTCAAATAACATAATCATGAAATGTTAAGGAGCTACAATTGATCACTATGCAGTGACCAGTGATGCTGACACAATGAGAATTAACTATTGAATTATTTTGCTTTTATAGTTTAACACAGATCACCAATAAAACATCTCTCTAGCCAGAATTTTCACCTGAGGGCTAATAACGGCAATGGTTAATCATTGTGAAGAATTCACAGGGTCTAAAGAGGTGGTGAAGATGAGGAGGAGGCGGAGGAGAAGGTGAAGGAGAAGAAGGAGTCAAGGGAAACAGACATAATTGCCCCACCCAAATATGCCTAAACCCACAATGCTTACATCAGCCCATTTCTTCCCGGTGTTCTTTCAGCGAGCATTTCTACAGGCCACCAAAGTCATCTTACCCTTCCTATTTTACTCCACAACCCTCAAAATGTATTATCTCTTGTAAATATTTCCTCAATGAAAAAATTAGCTATGAAACAATGTGACAGTTTGTATATGCTTGTCCCAGGGAGTGGCACTATCAGAAGGTGTGGCCTTATTGGAGGAAGTGTGTCACTGTGGGGATGGACTTGGAAATCTTCCTTCTAGATACCTGAGCATGCCCAATCTGTTCCTGGCTTCCTTTAGATAAAGATGTAGAACCCCCAGCTCCTCCTGCACCATGCCTGCACATGAAAAACTATAGAAAAACATAAGACACGGATCTCTCTCTCTCTCTCTCTCTCTCTCTCTCTCTCTCTCTCTCTCACACACACACACACACAAATTCTGTATGTGTGTACATGTATTCGTGTATGTAGGTGCACACGTGTGAATGTGTATGTGGAGAACACAGCGGTCATGCCAAGTGTCTACCCCAGTTACTCTACACCTCACATTTTGAGACAGGATCTCACTAAGCACAGAGCTCACTCGCTCAGTTAATCTGGTCACTGAACCTAACCACCTCCAGTCCCCAGAGCTGAGAGTACAAGTGTGCCACCAGACCCAACTTATTCCGTAGGTTTGGGATCCAAACTCAGGTTTTCATGCTCATGCCAGCTGCTCATTCCTGGCTGGGCCATCTCCACAGCTTCGCAAAAACTCTCTTATCCAAAATAATGGTTAAAAGCAAGGACATTGTCTTTCTGCAGCTTTAGTTATGCCTTACAATTCCATGTGTGTTTTCCAGGATGATGTCTGTGGTAGCAATTAGCATCAGTTGCTAAGCGTTCCCTCACATATAGCATGACCACTTACTGCCTGGTTTGGTGTTGGCTTAGATCATGAGACTAGCATCAGCCAAAGAGCTGCATTCGGTTAAAAGCCTGCATAGGAACCATTAGGTTTTGCTCCCTTTGCTATGACAATGAACAGTTTCAATTAGTGATTGATTGTCAGAGAGTCTCAGAAAGAAGGTACACAGCTTCCAGGAAGCCTGTGAGCACGGAGAGTGAGCAACACATGTGTCACTTTACCCTTACAGAGGTCATCTCTTACAGCAGTATAACCTATCCTATCTTTACTTGTATTAGAATGTTTGTATGCCCACTGGCAGTTAAAACTATACACATACATGCACATATGTTTATACACATATACTCACACAAATGCCAACCTATTCAAATAGTCTTGTCTGTACATTTTTAATAAAAATTCATTCATTATTATTGTGGAGAGGGAGCTGCACAAGCCATGGTGTATCTGTGTGTGTGTGGGAGCCTGGTGGAGCCGGCCCTCTCCTGTACCTTACCTGGGTTCTGGGGATTGAAGGTGGAGCCAGCCCTCTCCTGTACCTTACCTGGGTTCTGGGGATTGAAGGTGGAGTTGGCCCTCTCCTGTACCTTACCTGGGTTCTGGGGATTGAAGGTGGAGTTGGCCCTCTCCTGTACCTTACCTGGGTTCTGGGGATTGAAGGTGGAGTTGGCCCTCTCCTGTACCTTACCTGGGTTCTGGGAATTGAAGGTGGAGTTGGCCCTCTCCTGTACCTTACGTGGGTTCTGGGGATTGAAGTCAGGTTGTCAGGCTTGCTCAGGGAGAGCCTTTACCCACCGGTCTATCCTTTTGAATCGAATCTATTTTGTGAAATAATTCTTTTAGGGATTATGGTTGTTACAAAATATATTTATGGGTCAAAAGTTGTTGATTTAATATCTATGTCCTGTTACTTTTCCAGATGCTGTGACAATACAAACAAACACATGCAGCAAATTGGCAACAACAACAGCAACAACAACAACCCCATCGTCAGCCGTGCTGAGTGACTGCGTGGGTGTGCATCGCTCTTGCAAGACTAGAGCTGCTTTGCTATTCACACACCTTCTTGTTAGTCTCTTATAAAGACAGACTGTGGATGTTTAGGCTGCTATTGGTCTGTGTCCTGTCGGAAGCAAGGCTGTATGTAGTAGCTTTCTCAGCAGGTGCATACTCTGACCTCTGAGTGTCACAGACACACTTGTGGCCACATTCTAGCCTTCCCAGTTAGTCTGCTACACATGGATGAAGGAAATGCTTTTGCATCTTTGCTATTATTTTCTAAGCACTGGTTCAAAAAGTAACCAGGCTAAAGATGCTGGAATAGCTGTGGGTCTTTTTTTTTTTTAAGATAAAGACTATAAAATGCTACAAATGCACACTGGGGCATCTTCAAGGCTGCTTATGTGTGTTAGCAGACTCTTCCCCCACAGGCTTGCTTTAGGGATTTCCTTGGGCATCTGTGGTAGTTGTGCATAGGAGAAAAAAAAAAGGGGAATATGAATTGTCCAGCATCTTCTTTTAAGTCACCTGAGGAGCCAGGGAACTAAGACAGACATGAGAAAATTCAATTAATACTGGTGGGAGGACTTGTTTCTGTAATTGTTAATTAGCGCACACATATTAGGCTCCTTCATGGCATTTTCAAACACGGGCTATTTTTAACTCTCCACCCCCATCCTCCCAGACCAGACCCTCTTTTCTTGTTTACAATGCAGTTTATTTATTCATTGAGATCTCATATGTGAATACAATGTATCTTCATGGCATCCACTCCGCCGCTCCTTCCAAGTCCTCCCAGGCTCCCACCCAATCTCCCTCCCTACTTCATTTTCTCCTTTTTAAACTAATTCAACTGAGTTCAGTTGGTATTCTCCATATGTACATGGGCGTAGATCCTCCCCTGTAGTGTGGATGACCTACCAGTGTCCACATGCTTGAAGAAACCCTCTCCTGTCCGCCATCAATGGCCAATAAGTGCTCAGCTATGGGTGGGGCATGGGAGGGGAACTCCTCCTCAATCCATACTAGGATTTTGTACAAAATCAGATAACCAAAACTCCTTCCTCCCTCCCCCTCTCCTTCTTTCCTTCCTTCCCTCCCTTCCTCCTTCCCCTTATTCCTCCCCTCTTTCTTTTCTTCTTCCCTCCATCCTTCTTTGTTTCAGTTAGAAGTTGTCGTTACTTCAGACTTCTTTTCTAGGCACTGGTTCATTCTTTTTAACAAAGTGTCACAGGGATGAATTTGTCTGCCATCCTCCATCAGCTGGCCTTACTTCTGAGAGTGCACCCTGTGGACTTGTATAGTGGGTTTCTTATTCCACTCTCCAAGACAACTGTTTGGTGTCTTTTCCCTAGCCCCTCATCTTCCAGAAACGCACCTACTGAATTTGGACCACCATGTTAGCAACAGTGTTAGTCACCAGAACCAACTATCTGTCAGGATAACTTGCGAAGAGGCCCAGGCTTCAGAGAGTCTTCAAACCACCATTGTAGGGAAGGCATGGCAGCAAGGGCTGCTCTTCAGGAGCATGCGTAGAACCGAGGGCTATGCCAAGGGATCCTCAGGAGCATGCGTAGAATCGAAGGCCATCCCCGGGGATCCTCAGGAGCATGTGTAGAACCGAAGGCCATCCCCGGGGATCCTCAGGAGCATGCATAGAACCGAAGGCCATCCCCGGGGATCCTCAGGAGCATGCGTAGAACTGAAGGCTATCCCCAGGGATCCTCAGGAGCATGCGCAGAACTGAAGGCTATCCCCAGGGATCCTCAGGAGCATGCGTAGAACCGAAGGCCATCCCTGGGGGTCCTTTGGCCAGTCAGGCCCATCTTCTCCAGGCACTTTTCAGATTCAAACTAAAGCAACTAGTTTCTTCCTCCTTCCAGTGACAATGTGGGGACAGCCTGTCCCCCCACCAGGGAGCCCTTCTATTCTTCTCAGTAGCCTTATCCCTCAGTAGTTTGTCCCTGCTTCCTGTTTTCTCACCAGTTTTCCAGTCAACTCTAGGCCCTCTCAATTACTATGGGCTACCCTACTCTGCTGAAGGGTCTGCCTCTGCTGCCATTTGCAATGGCTCAGAGAAGCAATGAGTCACTCTCTCTCTCGTCTACCAAGTATAGGTAGTATGACATTTAGTGCTTTTATTTATGCATATGATCAAACGAGTACGTGAACAAGAATGATGGGATTCTGTTATCAGTCTTTGGACCGTACTGGAGTAAACAACCTCAATATGCAGAATTCAAATGCTTGATTGAAGAGTTGGGATATGACTCCTCTTGGGTTCATCCTTCTATTTAAAGGTGTGTGTGTGTGTGTGTGTGTGTGTGTGTGTATACACATTTTTGAGTGTATGTGTGTGTGCATATGTTTGCATGAGTTGCTTGATTGTGTGTGTACACATGTGTGCACCTGCACGTACACTCACGCACAATGTGTAGGATATGCAGGTGCATGTGGGTGGCAGAAGGGGCATCAGGTGTCTTCCTCCATCACTCTGTCTAGTTCCCTTGAGGCAGAATCTCTTTCTGAACACAGAGCTCATAGTTTAAGCTCAACTGGCAGCCAGAATCCCCCAGCAATCCTCCTGTCTCCAGTTGTAACAGACACAGAGTTAAATAGAGTTACAGACATTTGGGGGAATATTTTGCTTGAGTGCTGGAATCCCAGCTCTGGTGCTCAAGCTTGTGCATCAGGTATGCTTAATAAATTGGCCATGTCTTTATCTCTGACCTATAAGAATGTGTTGCTGTCTGTCTGTCTATTTTGTGACAGGCACTAACTCGAGGACTTTAGGAACTGGAGTGGACAGAGCAGAGGCCTGTCCTCATGGAGTTTCTATTCTTGAAGAGGACTTTAGGAAAACAAATACTAGATAGATATCTGTGTTACAAGAGATGGAATTTACACTATGGAAAAATAGAAATTACAGCGGGGTGGGGCATGGCAGAAGCAGGTGACATCACCAAGCTGGACGGGCACAGTAGCACTCTAAAAGAAAACACAATTAAAGCAAAGGTTGGAAAGTGATAAAGGAGCTTACCAAAAAGATATGTGGGAAGATTTTTGTAGAGAGAAATAATCCAAAGGGGGTGAGAAGGTGTGCATGTTGGGTATAAGTTGCTGCAAAGACATAAATGTGCTGGGAAGAGATGGACAGGAGGGAAGAAGGAATGGTTAGCCCAGAGGGTGAGAGCTCACGGCCATACAACAAACAGCCTCGAATACCACGGTGTGAGTTTTGGCTCTACTTTGCAGGAAATGCAGAGCCCTGGCAGTTGGCAAAGTGGTGACACGATCTTCTGCTTTGAAAGACTGCTGTAGTGGAAGCTGACTGAAGGATGGGAAGGAGGGAGGCGAAGAGCCTGGTAATGGGATATTGCTATAATCCAGGTGAAAGTTGCTTATGATCCAATCCTGAAGCTACTGTACATTGAGATGGAGAGAAGTGGTTAGTTTCTGACCATACCGTGAGGGTGAGACCCGCATGATTTCCCTAGTACTTGGAAGCCAAGAAGGAGGCAGAGATAGTTCTAAGACTCTGTCTTCTGCTCCCAGAGGGAAGACGTGTTCAGAGGGAAGATGAGAACAAAGAGCGAGGAGGCTGTTTGGGGCACATGGAGGAACTAGAGAGGCCTTTAGAAGTCCAGACGGAGACATCAGTGAGCCGTTGGATAGATAGGTCTGGAATTCCCAAGAGAGATTTTGGCTTCATAGTCATGAAGGACTTGGGTTATTTCTTTTTCTAAATTTTTGGAAGCTATGCTATCTATTACTCAAAAGCATATATCAGTATGTCCATGTACCTAGAATCAGTAACTCTTTATAGTCAAAATGATGACCCCCAGCTTCCTAAGATCCTCCAATGTCTTCTGATTCATCAATACAATAAGACAGCTTCTTGTTTTAGAAAGAATTTCTGTGTTAGTTTAGATGTGGCAGTTGATGACCTTTTAAACAAAAGTTTCATTTTATTCATGTGTGTGTGTATGTGTGTGTGCTCATGCATCTGTGTACATGTGCCTGTTAGTGTTTATGTGCACATGCATGGGGTGCCTCTGGAGACCTGAACATTCCCTTCAGTCTGGAGTTACATGGCTTTGAAAGCTACCTTTCATGGGTGTTGGGATCTGGATTCTGGTCTTCATGATCGAGCAAACGAGTATCCTCAACCATGAATCATCTCTCCAGTCTCCAACTGAATATGTTTCCACAGCTTATGTGGTAGCTATAAGCTGCAGGCTATTTACTTATTTTAATTTACTTGTGTGTATTTGTATGTATGCATACACATGTGCATGTTCATCCCCACAATCTTGGGCGTGCTTATAGAGGCCAAAACTCCGTGTTCAGTGCCTCCTGGATCCTACTCCACCTTTTTTTCTTTTTGTTTTTTAAAGTGATCTGCCCTGAACCTGGAACTCGACGCTTTGCCTTGCTGGGCTGGCCAACGTGTCCCAGGCACCCTCTCATCTCCATCTCCTCAACACCAGGACTCCAGGCCTGCACCATGTGGGTGCCAGGGATTGAACTCAGGTCTTTGTGTCTATGCAGCTTTTCCGGCTGAATCATCATCTTTCTAGCCCCTTATTCTTGTTTTTAGTACATTGTAATCATGCATATTTAGCAGGTACAGGGTAAGAATTGAACACATATTTATTCAAAAAGCATATCGATCAAATCAGGGTAATTAGCAAAATGATCACCTTAAGCATTGAGCATTTCTTTGTGCTGGGAATACTTAAAATCCATGGCAGACATTTGAATTCAGTATACCTTTCACCAATTTCATCTATACCAAAAGGGCACATGTTTAGATCTGAACAGGCCTGGATCTCAGTGCTGGCACTTCTATGTCGCTGTATTTTTGAAGTTGTTCTGTTCTCAGATCTTCAGCAGATCAGAAAAATATTCTCCTGGTTATTATCATTGTTCTTCTCAGAAGGCGGTGCCCACTGAACACGCTCATTCTGTCTGCTCCTCCTTTGCCACGGCAGCATGTGCGGACATAATCGGTGTCTGATAAATCCTTATGAATTAATCCATACCTTAGACGCTCATCTGAGTGAGAAGAAAGCCTGTTAGGACTGCCTCCAGCTCTTCCGAGTTTTGTTTTCCTTGCAGCTTTCACAAGGCAGCACATGATGTTTCCCTGTGTGTGCATGTGTATGTGCTGTATGTATTACGTGTGTGTGTGTGTGTGTGTGTGTGTGTGTGTGCATATGTATGCATCCCTGTGCAGGGCTGAGGTCGTCAGCAAGTGTCTTCCTCCATAGCTCCTCTGGGTCTCTTAGGGAAGCCAGTGCTTTCTGGTCTAGCTGAGTAGGCTGGCTGGCCAGAGGGCTGCAGCACACCGCTCTCCTCTCTGCCCACAGGAGCTCCGGACCCCATGCTTATGTAACAAGCACTTTAACCTACTGTGCTGTCTTTTTATTTTTCTTCTCCAAGATGACAGCCGCTTGCGCTTCACCTATCCTTGATCTTTAATGTGTCGTGATGATTTGGGTCATTACAAGGTCTCAAGAGCTGGTACCCAACTCTTGAGGGCATGAATGCATGATACGAGCCATGTAGGATATGAAGTGGGATTTGAAGGAACGCAACCCAATTCACCTTGAAATGTCCACCACACAAAAGAAGAGAGACCTGACACTATTTCCAGCAGTGAGATTTTAGAAATTGATTGATTTTTCTGACTCAGTGTGTGTATAAACTATTTATCTGAAGGTTCCACAATATATTACTTGAATTATTTTAAAAGAAGGGGCAGGAATGAGGAGACAATGAAGTCAGCACTCCCTGGGGCCTTGCCCCACTGGGCTCTCCTGTTCAGCACCTTTCAGCTCCCTCCTCTGCTTCTTAGAGGAAGCAGGTCAGTGACCCCCTTCTGACCCCCAGCTCCTTGGACCAAACACAAGTTCTGCCTGTTGGTGACATCACCTCCTTTTAGACCAGCAATTGTCTGCCAGACCTTCAGAGTTAAGCTACCGCCGTGTCCTAGCCCCAATACCCGACCTATCCCTGCAGCAGCAATATTTAATAATGAAAAAAACACAAAGACTGGCTGGATGAATCACCATGGTGAGTGACCAGCCAAATTGAAATCTCCTTTGACAAAAAGGCCTTGAGATCCAGGAATAAAAGCACATCTCTTTAATTTCTAGTTTTAATGGCCATGTTCTGCATTTTCAGGGGCAATGTCTGTACTTTGTTCTTCCTGGAGGATGTTGTAAAACACCCTGAGTCTGTGTCAGGGTCAGAGTTATTTCCTAAATCAGTGTTCTGAAAACTTTAAACTGCAAACTTTGTGTATCATAGCATGTGCACATGCATGTGTGTGTGTGTGTGTGTGTGTGTGTGCATGTATATGCTGTGATACCTACATATGTGTTTGTGCACTAAGAAGCCAAAAGTCAATATTGTGTCTTCCTCAATTATTCTCCATTACACACTTTTAGTGTGTGTATTTGTGTACGTGTGCACATATATGTGCATGTATGCAGTGTGCATGTGGAGGTCAGAGGACAACTTGTTGTAGTCAGTTTTCTCTTTCTATTGCCTGGGTTCTGGAGATCAAACTCAGATTCTCAGACTCGATGGCAAGTGCCCTTAACCAATGAGGCTTCTCACTAACATCAGGGTATCGTTTGAGACAGAGCTAAGTGTGGAGTTGACTGGTTTGGCTACACTGGTTGTTCATAAGCTCCAGGGATTCCCCTGTCTCTGCCTCCAGAACACCAGGATTGCAAGATTGTGTTGCAGCGCCTGACTTTATGTAGGTGCTGAAGATAAAACTCATGTCTTTATGCTTGTTTAGCAAGCACTTGACCCAGTGAGTCCTTCCCAGCTCCTTGACTATCAGAGTTTCACCTTCCTTGATTTCTTTGCCCTATCTGCAAACCACATTTATTATATTTCACTGGGTTTCTCACTTTTGTTTCTCCCAAACATTTGTTTAAGATTAAAAAAAATCTCATTACTCATAGTCTGTAAAATTGGTATCTCTGTGGCACTGGTAAACTGGGAGGGAAAAGGAATTGTCAATGTATGTCAGCAAGTTCTGCTGTCTGCTGAGGCTGAGGCTGAGGCTGGGGGTTCTGATAAGGGAGAGAGCCAAAGTGCTATGTAATGAACGCCAAGGGGCGCTTTTCTTTTAGAATGAATGAAGTGAATTCTAAAAGGGAAATTAAAGTCTAAATGTGAAAGATTCAACTGTGTCAAATCCCTAAGAGATGCGACTTATGGGCGGAGGATTTAGTTGGACTCAGTGCCCCACAGGTGCTGGTCTATAAGATGGCCAGCTCCCTTTTTCTAGATCTATGGTGAGGACAAGGAATCATGACAGAAAAACAAAACAAAATGAAACAAAACAAAAAAACAGAGTAAAATTTCTACTTGGTGGTGACCAGGGCTCAGAGAGGATTCTAGAGCTGATGAGCTCCTCCACTCTTCCTTTCTTACTCTGTCTGAGCCCTCAGTATGGGGTCCTGTCACCTTTCTCATTCCCCCAGTATGGGGTGGTGTCATCTTCATTCAGGGTGACTCCTCCCCTAGAGGCACAAACACAGTGTGTCTCACCGATGTTCTCCACACTGCTCAAGCCAAACTAGTTGGGAGTCTAGATTAACCACTTCAGAACCCCTTTTAGACTCTGAAGTGCACACACACATGTGCATACACACACACACACACACACACACACACACACAGGAACATGTCAAAGCTCCTGAGACCTAACTATTGTACTACTTCAACCTCTTGAGTTTGATATGTCATTGCAGTTATGCCAGATGCTAGCACTCCCCGAGATGAATGACTCTCAGAACTTTCTGTACTATTTCTGAAGCAGCTTGTTACTGGCCCACAACACTCCAAAATAAAGGAGAGGATACTACTTCCCTCATGTCTCCTACCCTGTGTAATCTGCATCTGCACATTTCCTAAAACCAGCCTGCATACTGTTGCTTGCCTTGCACAAAACTAAGCTTGTCAATTGCCAGAGATTTAAATTCAGAAAGGCTCATCTATCGGACTTTTTAACAATGAGATGGTAAGAGGCAAGAGAGCTATGGCCAGGGTCTGGCATCTCAGATTTGAGTCTCACACTCCTTTTGCCAGTACAGAGACGTTGAATAGCCTTGGCCTCTCAGGGGCTCTGTGGTGGCTTAGAAAGTGAGCTAGCATGAGAATGGAATGAGACATTTTCCATAGGAGTGCTTGTGGTGAAGCAGTATACTTCAATAACTAGTGAGCTCAATAATTACTCTATGTGCTCAATAATTACTCTATGTGCTCAATAATTACTCTATGTGCTCAATAACTATTCTATGTGCTCAATAATTACGTACTCAACAATTGCTCTATGTGCTCCATAACTACTGGTCTCATTTTCTACATCTTTTTTCCTTCCTTCTCCCTCTTCTGCATCATCGCCATCCTGCTAGTGGGCGGAATTGGCCCTCACATGCTTACTTGGCCCCTGTGACTATGACCTTGTTTAGAAACAGGTACTTCGAAGATGTGAACAGATTAAAGGGGGGCCTGGAGGGAGGGTGGTGCCTCTGTTACAACAGAGGGATGTGAGGGGCACGGGCACAGAGGAGGAGCACAGCAAACATTGATTGGTGTTATTGCCCTAATAGAAAGAAGAAATAGAAAGAAGGAAACAGCTACGATCCAGAAAGCAGTTCTCCCGAGACTGACTCTGCCAATGCCTTGGCCTTAGCTCACTGTGAGCCTTCAGGAATAAATTTCTGTTGTTTATAAACCCACCTTATGATATCTTATGGCAGCACCCTGAATAGACTGAGACATTCAGAGGGTAATTGACTATGGCTGCACATCATGGAATTAAGTTAATGTCATCTCTGGGATTTTAACTAAGTTTCCCTTCATTGCCCCATCTTTGAAATACCACCATTATCAAATCATGAAACTTTAACGGTTATAACCTTAGAGCCCCTATGCTCCAAATCCTTCCTGAAAGAACTGAGGTTCATAGAGAAGTGACCTCCCCACTTACAATGCAAAAATGTTACGCCCACCCACCAGCAGAACATGTAGAATAATGGATGCTGCTGCTCCTAGTGGCAGAAGTTAGCATTACAAGCCAACACAGCACACAGACTCCGGTTATTTCTAATAGATGAAGATGACTCATTTTAAAATATAGACAATCCTCAAGGTAGATTTCTCAAGAGAAATAATAAAACACAGACTACATAACTTCTCAGAGGGAAAGTAAGGTTAATTCTTTAATATATTAGATTTAAGTTTATGATTAGTATAACTTGGCTTTGGAACATTAATCACCAAGGGGAACATATTTCTTTCAGCTAATTATATACACATATATGTATATTTTGCTGGGTTAATGCAATATTATTGCACATTTACAGCTAATAATTTTCTACTGGATTTTAATGCACTGTAAAATAAACTTAAATAAAGCAAAACTAATATATACTCCAACAAAAACTTTTTAAACTCACTTTCAATACATATGCATGAAACACATTTAGAGTTTTCCCCCTAAGATATAATTACAGTTTTGAGATGTATTTTATATGCTCACATAGCTTATGCACCAGCAAAAATGATAGTAACCCAGAACAACCATTTTTAATATGTCTCAATGGGGAATTTTGGCTGTTTTTCATCCTCTGAATGTCCTAGCCAATGCTCATATACATTTCAGCAATATGGGGATTAGAAAACAGGGTACTCGGACTTCCAGGCTTAGAGGTGCAGTTAATTGAGACATGGCTTCAAGTGATCTACTTTGGGAGCACTGTGGGGAATAGAACAGATCGAAGGACTCACTTTCCTGGACAATCAGGAAGTATTCGTTATCTCTGGCTCCTCGGCCGCAGACAGGATTGCCACAGCTTGTGCCACGTGCTTGGCAAATGCCAGTGTAGATGAGCACAGATCTGCCTGTGTCTTTCTTCCTCCCAGCAGCAGGAACGGCAGCAGCAGCAGCAGCAGCAGGAGAAGGAGGAGGAGGAGGAGGAGGAGGAGGAGGAGGAGGAGGAGGAGGAGGAGGAAACTGTTCTTAGCCCAGAGGGAGGGGCACCTGACATCTCTGTTAGACAACTACTTTGTTGTTGTTGTTATTATTGTTGTTGTTGTATGTGTGTCCTCCACATGCATATGTACATACACACATAGGGAAGAGAGAGAGAGAGAGAGAGAGAGAGAGAGAGAGAGAGAGAGAGAGCAAGAGAGAGCAAGAATGAGATCAAGAGGGAGGGAGGGAGGGTGGGAGATTAAACATTAAAATGGCTGCTACATCCCTTACTCTGGGTTTATGTATACAAGGAAAATACTTTGGCCTTGCTCAAACACGGATCACAATTCAAATTCACTCCATTTCATTGTGGGCTGTAGATTGAACCATAATGTCAAACTATCACCTTTTAAAAATCACTTTCAGGCCGGGTGGTGGTGGTGCACGCCTTTAATCCCATCAGTTGGGAGGCAGGAGGATTTCTGAGTTTGAGGCCAGCCTGGTCTACCAAGTGAGTTCCAGGACAGCCAGGGCTACACAGAGAAACCCTGTCTTGAAAAAACAAAAACAAAAACAAAAACAAAACAAAAAATGGTCATGGTATTAGGATTCTGTAGGTGAGTAGAACTGACAGAATGAATCTATCACCCATCATCTACATCTATACGTCTGTCTGTCTGTCTGTCTGTCTGTCTATCCATCCATTCATCTATCTGTCCATCCATCCAGCTCTGTCTGTCTATCCATCCATCTCTATCATCTATCTATCCATCTATCATCTATCTATCCATCTATCTATTTTCATCTCTATCATGTATCAATCATCTATCATCTATCTACAAATCTATCAATCTATCATCTATCTACCACTGCAAATGCATTATAAATTTTAGAATAGATGGAATTGTCCCTTGAGGGACATTCATTTAATATCTCAAAACTTAAATATTAAACCACTTATGTTCCCTTAATTGATATTACAACACATGACTGAAAAAAGGCAAGGAAAAAACCCCACAAATCTCTGTTCGAACACATTCTTGACTAACTATGACAAAACACTCCTGTTGATTATAATTCTCTTTTCTGTAACTGGTGGTATAGCCTGAGCTTGTGTTTAGAACCACCTCCCTACTACCCATTCTGTATTTCCTCTACCCTTAATAATCACCTCAGCAGGTCTTCAGTCTTTTCCTGGGGTTGTGACCCATGCCTTTATTCCTGAAAGGTCTGTGACCTTGTCACCCTGCCTGGATTAGGCTGTTGTAGCTTCCTTTGGCTTTAATCACAGGGTATGGTACCATCAGGAGACACCCTAAAGGATCTCCTGCACTCCACACATAATCTTTTTTACCTCCATTCTGGAGAAGCAATCTAAGTTCCCCATAGTAATCTAGATCAAATCATCCCTCCTAATACTGGTATTCCTTTTTTAGCCTGTTGGCATAATGGCATTAGAAGCCCAAAGTAGCTAGTGGGAATTCTGAGCTTTCAGTTCAGTGAAATGTTTGCTGTGTCTCCTGGGAGGAGTGCTCCCTGCTCTGAAACCAAAGCTTCTAGGCAAGTAGAACTTAATTAAGATCATGGGAACAGCAAGCCCCTTTTTCCTAGTGGATCATTAGGCACAATGATATGAAGAACCATTTCATTTCCACCCCTTGATTCCTGGACCCATGGGTCCTGACTTTGGCAGCTTCTGGACAACCCTACCCTAGCCCTCCATGCTACAACTATTTAATTGGTGGTTGTAACTGTGTCTTCAAAAGACCATTATTCCTTTCTATCAGGCGGGATGTTTTAGACTGGTGGGGAACATGGTAAGACCAATGGATTCCCATGATCCTGAGCCTATTGTCACACTCCTCTGTCTCTGTTCTATTGCTGTGGAGACAAACCATGACTAAGGCAACCCTTATGAAAGAAAGCATTTAACTGGGAACTTGCTTACAGTTTCAGAGGATTAGCCCATCGTCATCATGGTGGCACAGCTGGCACTGGGGCAGTAGCTGAGAGCTGCATCTTGATCCACAGTTGGGGGGAGAAATGATGTGCCTGGTGTAAGACTTTTGAAATCTCCAAGGTCACGCCCAGTGACACACTTCCTCTAACAAGGCCACACCTCCTACTTCTCAAACAGTGCCACTCCCTGTTGATAAGCATTCAAATATATGAGTCTAAGAGGACCATTGTTATTCAAACCACATCAAACTTTCCTGGCAGAGGTTGAGATGTACAATCTTTTATTCTGGACGGCTTTATGCTCCAGCTAAAATTTGGCATGTCTTATCCCCACGAAAGAGGGGAAGAGATCTAGGTTTCTGTCACTAGTTCAAATGAGTATGGTTGTTGGGTTTGAATGCAAACTATGCCCTACATACCGGCTCAGATGTGACAACTTGGGTCTCCAGCTGGTGGCACTATTAGGAGATTCTGAATTCTTTACAAGGTGGAACAAAGCTGTAGAAAATAGCTAGAGTCCAGTGCTCAGGGGTAACTTGTTTCTGCTCCTTCCTTATCCTCAGTCATCCTGCCACTGCCACGCCCCTATCACCATGATGTCCTGGTCAAGCTCCTGGCCTTCAGAAACCAAGAGCCAAAATAAACATCCTTTCTTGTCTTTTATTAAAGATTTTTTTAAAAACAAGATTTATGCCAGGCGGTGGTGGCGCACGCCTTTAATCCCATCACTTGGGAGGCAGAGGCAGGCGGATTTCTGAGTTCAAGGCCAGCCTGGTCTACAGAGTGAGTTCCAGGACAGTCAGGGCTACACAGAGAAACCCTGTCTGGAAAACAAAACAAAACAAAACAAAACAAAACAAAACAAAACAAACAAAACAAAACAAAACCCAAAAAACCAAAAAACCAAGATTTATTTATTTTTATTTTATGTATATGCATATTTTGCTTGAATGCATGCATGCCTGTGTACCATGTATGTGCATGGTGCCCATGGAAGCTGGAAGAGAGCATCAGATCCCCCTGGAACTGGACTTACAGATGGTGTGAACTGCCACATGGGTTCTGGGAACTGAATCTGCATTCTTTGCATGAGCATCAAGTGCTCTTAATCCCCAAGACAATTTCTCAATTTCTAATTCTTGTTTTATTTTACTACAGACACAGTCTTTGAAGCCAGGCACAAATCTAGTACTCATGAATTGTTTAGCTTTATGAAAATCATCTAAGCATGCATTCAAGACTCTTGAAAACAAGAGTGATATGCAGAGTCACATGTTTGTTATACCTGGGTCACAACATCCACAAAACATGTCTGTAAAGGAATAAAGTCTGCATGCTGGTCTGCCCATCTTCAAAAGTCTTGACTATCCTAGGGTGCAGGGAAGGCATCAGAGAATTCCTCCAGAGAATTCTAAATCCTGTTAAGATAGAACTAAGTACAGAACATGGTATGCTTGTCCAGTAAATGCAGACAGGTAAAACATAAATATATTTAAAGAATACTTCTGCCTCTGGTCTGGGCTGATGCACTGAGGAGACCTCAGGCATGAACTCTGCAGCCAGTCCCACAACACTCAGGTGCTCTACTCCCGGGTGCTATAACACACCAGGATCAAAGGATCCCAGGATCCCAGGAGTTTGGTCACACCAGGATCTCAGGGTCCCAGAGGCAGCTTAACTTGAAGGAGCTCTGACAAACCCAGGATCTCAGGATCATAAGATCCCAGAATCACAGGATCATAGGGGCAGCTGGACTCTGATGAGTTCTGACACAACCAGGATCACAGGAAGGACAGGCCCCAGTCAGATATAGCAAGTCTCTGAAGAAAGAAATTGAAAAAGATCTCAGAAGATGGAAAGATCTCCCATGCTTTATGGATAGGCAGGATTGATATAGTATAAATGGCCATCTTGCCAAAAGCAGTCTACAGACTCAATACAATCCCCATCAAAATACCAATTTAATTTTTCATAGAGTTGGAAAGAGCAATTTTCAAATTCATGTGGAATAACAAAAAACCAAGGATAGCAAAAAACTATTCCCCAAAATAAAAGAACTTTGGGGAAATCACCATATTTGACCTCAAGCTTTATTACAGAGAAATAGTGGTAAAAACTGCATGGTACTGGTACAGAGACAGGCAGGTAGATCAATGGAATACAATTGAAGACCCAGAAATGAACCAATATACCTATGGTCATTTGGTCTTTGACAAAGGAGCTAAAACCATCCAGTGGGAAAAAAAGACAGCATTTTCAACATTGGTGCTGGTTCAGTTGGCAGTCAGCATGTAGAAGAATGCAAATCGATCCATTCTTATCTTCTTGCACAATGCTCAAGTCCAAGTGGATCAAGGACCTCTACATAAAACCAGATTCACTGAAACTTATAGAGAAGAAAGTGGGGAAGTGCCTCAAATACATGGGCACAGGGAAAAAGTTTCTGAACAGAACACCAATGGCTTATGCTCTAAGATCAAGAATCAATAAATGGGGTCTCATAAAATTGCAAAGCTTCTATAAGGTAATGGACACTGTCAGTAGGACAAAATGGCAACCAACAGATTGGGAAAAAAATTTTTTCCAGTCCTACATCTGATAGAGGGCTAATATCCAATATATACAAAGAACTCAAGAAGTTAGACTCCAGAGAATCAACCAATCCTATTAAAAATGGGCTACAGAGCTAAACAAAGAATTTTCAATTGAGGAATATTGAATGGCCAAGAAGCATCTAAAGATGTTCAACATTTGTCAGGGAAATACAAATCAAAACAACCCTGAGATTCTACTTCACAACAGTCAGAATGGCTAAGATCAAAAACTCAGGTGACAGCAGATGCTGGCGAGGATATGGAGAAAGAGGAATACTCCTCCATTGTTGGTGGGATTGCAAGCTGGTACAACCACTCTGGAAATCAGACTGGCAGTTAGTTCCTCAGAAAATTGGACATAGTATTACCTGAGAACTCAGCTATACAACTCCTGGGCATATACCCAGAAGATGCTCCAACACGTAATAAGGACAGGTGCTCCACTATGTTCATAGCAGCCTTATTTATAATAGCCAGAAGCTGGAAAGGATCCAGATGTCCTTCAACAGTGGAATGGATACAGAAAATGTGGTACATTTATACAATGGAGTACTACTCAGCTGTTATTAAAAATGATGAATTCATGAAATTCTTAGGCAAATGGATGGACCTAGAAAATATTATCCTGAGTGAGGTAACTCAATCACAAAAGAACACAAGTGGTATGCACTTACTGATAAATAGATATTAGCCCAGAAGCTTGGAATACCCAAGATACAATTCACAGACCACATGAAGTTCAAGAAGGAAGACCAAAGTGCGGGTGCTTCGGTCCTTCTTAGAAAGGGAACAAAACACTCACGGGAGCAAATATGGAGACAAAGTATAGAACAGAGACTGGAGGTCATCCAGAGACTGTTCCACCTGGGGAGTGTGGATACTAAGAAGTGTTTGCTGACAGGAGCCTGATATGGCTGTCTCCTTAGAGGCCCTGCCAGAGCCTTACAAATACAGAGGTGGATACTTGCAGCCAACCATTGGATTGAATGCAGGGTCCCCAGTGGAAGAGTTAGAGAAAGAACTGAAGGAGCTGAAGGGGTTTGCAACCCCATAGGAAGAACAACAATATCAACCAACCAGACCTCTCAAGTTCCCAGGGACTAAGCCACCAACCAAGGAGTATACAGGGCTCCAGCTGCATATGTAGCAGAGGGTGGCCTTGTCAGGCATCAATGGGAAGAGAGGTCCTTGTACCTATGAAGGCTCAACAGATGCTCCAGTGTAGGGAAATCAAGGATGGGAAATCAAGGGTGGGTGAGTGGGTGGAGGAACACCCTCATAGAAGCAGGGGGAGGGGAGAGGAGGAGGGGAGATGGGATGAGGATTGCCGGGAGTGGGGGAAACTGGGAAAGTAGATAACATTTGAAATGTAAATAAAGCAAATATCCAATAAAAAGAATACCCCATGAACTCTCTAAAATTATTGCATGATAGATTTTTAGCTTACCAGAAAATAACTTTGTATGTTTCCTTTCATTTTTTCTATTAAAAACTCCCTTGAAAGCTCTGGCTAGCTAGTTTTTGAGTGATAGTAAGGAAGAGGAAAACATGGTCCCTGCTTGTGTTCAACTAAGTTTTAGTTTGTTGAGGGGATCTGATCTTTCCTAACTTTGGGGTTACTACATATTTACCATGATGAATTTTGAAAGATATGCATCCTGTCCCAAGTGTACAGAATTCTGAAAGATGGCATTTTATTCCAAGTGTGGAGGTTGGGAAGGCATAGACAGGGTTCCTCGGGCTGAGTTAGAATACTGTGAATGGGAACCCAGCTCCGTCTGCAGATTGGTGTGACTGAAGGAGTTTTGGGCCTAATAGGCCTGACTAACCAACACTGGTCCAGAGAACAGGCTGTGCCATCCTGCATGAACTGAGAGATGCTGTGATACAGGCAGTCAGAGGGTCTGAAAGAATCTTGCCTGACTGGAAATCAAAATTCACCCATAGTAATTTCCCGCATGCAGACACTGCCTGACATCAGGACTCTCTGTCAACATAGAGCACAGCTATAGCATTCTTAGCTCAGTGATGTCAGGGTGCAGATGTTGCTAGATCCACACACCCATTTATTTATCATCTACTCACCAAGACATTTACTCATCTATTCACCTCTCCACCAATCCATCCATCCATCCATCCGACCATCCGTCCGTCCGTCCATCCATCCATCCATTCATCCATCCATCCATCCATCCATCCATCCATCCATCCATCCCTTCACATACTTAGCCATTCAAAAAGTACTGATCAAATGCCTTTAATGCTGGTGAACAAGCTGTGTCTCCTCTCCATAAGAAACCCACAATGTATAGAAGCCAATCTGTCAGTTAGCACACAAAATGGTAGTGCCATCCTGGATGAATGGCGCATGGCGATGGTGGCCTCTGCCTTGGGTGCTGGGTGCTCATGCGCTCTGAGGATGCTGACTTCGTCCAGTCCCAGTGGGTGGACTTGTGTCTAGTCCATGTGCATAATATATTCCCATTTCCACTTTCAATAACTGTTTTGTGTTTGAACGTCGATTCTTGACAATAACACCCAACCGGGAAGCATCTAGGAGAATCTTACAAAACCTTTCCTTATTGCAAACTTGCCTTAGTTACTCTTTTCACTGTTGTAACAACATATATGGCAGAAACAAGGAAAGGAGGCATTGTTTTGGCCAACGGCACCCGAGGGGCCAGTCTGTGGTCTTGGACTTCCTGTTTCTGGGTCTGTGGTGAGGAAGAACATCATGGAAGACAGGCTGATTCACCTTATGAAAGACAGGGGCAGAGAAAAGAGCAGGCAACAGATATAATCTGTGAAGAAACCCTCGGTGACTTTATTCTGTCACCTACCCCACCTCCTACAGTTCTATGAACCTCCTCGAATTGTGATACTCCCTAGTCGAAGGCCAAGCATTCAACATAGGAACGCAATAGAGGACGTTTCCCATTCAAACCATAGGGCGGGTTCAAGGATGAACTATTCTACTTTGTGCTTGACAGTGGGAAGCCGTGGCTGCCATATTGCCTCCAGGAAGAGAGGTTAGGATGAAAGTCACCATGACAACAGCAGATGAGAAAGAGGGGGATGTGGTTCCCTGAGAAGATGTAGGATTGGCCCTAAAGAGTCTTGGCTGCTGGGATTTTTGGTTTACGTCTCAGGACCTTTTGAACTGTACATTGGTATATTTGTGTCTGTTGTTTGGTGTTACACAGGCTCACACTGATACAAGAGATAAGCCTGACTGGATGTAAACCAGGCTTGTGAATGAGGGTAGGCTGAGCTTAATCAGGAAATACAAAAATGGATGAACCAGGGTAAAGGGATAGGAAGACTCATGGAGGGAGGGAATGAAAGTAAGAGATCTGGCTTGATCTGTCGGAGCACAGAGCTGGAGAGGTAGGCAGCTACTAGAGAAGCACCCGATGCGGGCCCAGAAAGGATGTGCGTGCCTGGCTGGGGAACCTGTGCTGTGCCTTAAGTGAAGCTGAGGCCCGGCTGAGTTTGGAGATCATGAGTTTCTGGAGATCATGAGTTTCATGCATTTCATGAGTTTGCAGACTTGTGTGATGTTTATGCACTTGTTTCTCTTAGAGGTTTTATGGGCACATATTAAGAATACAATGTGACAGATACACCCTGGCCTTTCCATGTGTGCACCAAATAAACCTCAACCACTGTTCTTATTTGTTCTTTTCACCCTTATACCTCCTCATTTTCCCTTTGATATCCTTAGTAGGATTTTGAAGTGTTTTGGGGGGCTGGGGAATGGTTTTTTGTGTTTTGTTTTAAGACAGAGACTTATGTATCCCAGAATAGCCCCGAACATCCTATAAAACCCTGCCTAACCTTGGATCCCCGATCCTCCCGACTTTACTTTCTGAGTGCTGGGATTGCAGACGTGTGCTGCCTAGCCCCGTTTCCAGGCAGACCTGTGACAGATATGCATGTTCATCCAGCCCACCTCTCCTCCCTGCCATTATCCCGCAGCTGGAATCTGTCTCTACTGTCTGCATTTCTCCATCACATTGCTTGTGCTTCCCTACCTCTTTCTATCTCAGCATCACTGCCTTCATCATCCCCCTCCCTCCTCCATTCTACCTTCTCATAATCAGCATCAGCACCAGCACCAGCACCATCCTGCTTCTCCCACTGCCCCATCACCATCATGACCATCATTACCATTACCACTGTCTGTCTCTTCGTTCTCTCTCTCCTCATCAATGTCATCGCCATCATCATCACCATCACTATCCTTCTCTCCCTCCTCCTCTTCCTCGTCAACTTCGCCATCCTCTTCCCTTCATCTTTGTCACAGCATCATTATCATCATCGCCACTCCCTCCCTCCTCCTCCCCCAGGCCCTCTCCTCCTCAGCAGCGGCAGTTTGGCAGCACCACCATGATGACTATTACCTAGATATCCCTACAGTCCTCACCATGGGCCATGAGCTGCTTAAATATACACAGACTGATTCTTGCCTGGGAGACATAGGAGCAAAGCCTCTAGCTGAGAGTGGAGGAGAGGGAAAGTGTACAAAGATTCAAGCTTTCTGACAACCTCCAGGACTAGCCAGAGGAAGAGAGAGTAGCAAACAGCTGTGAGCACTTAGGTATCCCAGAGCTGTATTTTTGTGGTTCACAGACCCTACAGCAGTTAGCCGCTCTATCTCTTCTTACAGACGTGAAAGCTCAGCTGCAGGGAGTTTAGTGACTTGCTCAAGCGCAGACTTCAGTAGTGACAGAGCTGGTTTTGAACCGAGAACGGGCTCTGGATTTGTCCTCTGGGTCTTTACACTACGATCTGCTCAGACACAGGGCACAGGGCTATTTCTCAACATCAGCCTCTCAGCTTCTGTTCCAATTGCACTCATAAAGTGTGTGTATGTGCATGTGCATGTGCATGCGTGTGTGCATGCTTGTGCAGTGCGGTGCGTGCGTGCGTGCGTGCGTGCGTGCGTGCGTGCGTGTGTGTGTGTGTGTGTGTATGTTTATAGTGTTAGGTGTATGCATATGTGCATGCAGATGTTCACACTCTGGAACTTCTGGAAGCTAGAGATCAATGCTGGCTGTCATTTCTAGGCTGTCTTGCCAATGAGCTTTATGGATCTGCCCATCCCCACTGCCACCCCAGTTCAGGGTCACAGGTGAGTGCCACCATAGGTGACTTTCAGGGTAGGTCCTGGGGAGCCATGTGTGACAGACACTGCCTTGACTTGAGCCATCTCTCCAGCCCTTCCCACAATGTTAACCAGAGGTGACCAGCTCACATCAAGAGGAGATTAAAGAAGAAAGGATAAGGGATAATCTTCAGAATCCAAGATAACACTTTTACCTGGGTTTATGGAATTGAACACTCACAAAACACCTCAGAGATCATTCTGAAAAAAAAGTTTAACCAGGTATCTAGATATCTGTGACATAATTGAATTGGCAAAGGATCAATAAACGTGAGCGCGCGCGCGCGCGCGCACACACACACACACACACACACACACACACACCACAAAAGATTGTTAAAAATCTGGAGTAAGAAAATGTTTAAAATAAAAAATATTAAATCCTATCATTCTTTTTGGCCTTCAAATCATTTCTCCAAAAGATATTTACTATTGTGGAGCATCATTTTCCCCCCACAATTTTTTACTAGAAATATTCAAATTAAAGTGCTGTGTAGTGGGTGTGGCCAGCTCTTCTGTTACAGTTGGGGGTCTGGATCAGGTTTTCTCTGATAGTTAAAGAGTTAAAGGGGAAATTTTAGATACAACAGTCAGAATCTAACCATGAAGGAAGAGTTTTGCTTATTTGTTTGTTTTAGTGTCTGTCAAAGCAAAACTTTATTCTTGATCAAGAGGTAATCTCAAACACACAAAGACAGGAGATGCACTTGGTTTTTATTCTAATGCTAGTGGTGACAGTTTCTTTTAAAAATATTTTATTTATTTTAAAATTTATGTTTGCTGATGGTTTGGTTGCATGTATATTTTTGCACAGCTAGCATGCTAGTGGACAGAAGAGGGCACCGGGAATTTTGGAAGTAGAGTTACTAGTGGTTTTGAACCACCATGTGGGTGCTGGGAACTCAGCTCTCTTAAACATAGAGTCATCTCTCTAGCCACAGAGACCCTGTGAACTAGAAAGTTAATAATCTTTGCTACCTGGTTTTCTACAGAAAATGTCTTCCAGCATTCCTTTAGGACCAAGTTGTTTATCTATCTATCTATCTATCTATCTATCTATCTATCTATCTATCTATTAATTGCATTTATTTCATCACCACATTTTTCTCTCTAAATATTTATTTTTTCAATACTTCTCTAAAGATAATATTGCAATCATCAAGGCTTGCTTTTTTGCTTTAATGGTGAATCTCATTTCCCTACTTGCCAATTTTCTGAAGGTAAAATATATTTTAAGGAAAATAAAGAAAAAAATTCCACCTTTGGTTGATCTAAATTTAATTTTGGTCACACTTAATTATTTTATTAATGCAAAGCTAATGAAAGTTAGAACTAAGAGAATTTAAAAAGAAAAGGAATAAAGAAATACAGCTCTTAATCTTTCTACTTCTATGTTTCCCTAGCAAGACTTGTTTAATTTTAGGTTAGAAACCAGAAGAACTGTGACTTCCTTTCATTTGGGATTCAAAACAACAAAACATTAGCATTTTCAAATCAGAAGCAGGCCAGAGACCGACTGGCTACCAGAAAATTCTACCTCTCAGCTCAGAGATGCAGGGAAGGGCTTGGTCTTTTTTTTTTTTTTAAATATTTTTCTTTTCTTTTCTTTTTTTTTTATTGAATATCATCTTCATTTACATTGCCAATGGCAAAACCTTTCCCAGGATTTTTCCCCTCCCCAAAAGACCCCCAACACCTCCTCCCTCCCCCTGCCTTCACATATATGCCCCTCCACCTGGCACACTCCCATCTCCCCCCCTCGATTTCCCTTTGTTGGGGCCTCTGTTGAACCTTTACCTGACCAAGGACCTCTCCTCCCACTGATGCTCAACAAGGCCTTCCTCTGCCACATTTTTGGCTGGAACCATGTGTGCCCCTTGGTTGGTGGTTCAGTCCCCGGGAGTCTTGGGGCGTCTGTGTGGCTGAAATCATTGTTCTTCCCATGGGGCTGTAAACCCCTTAAGCTCCTCTGGACCACCCTACAACTCCTCCATTGGGGACCTCATGCCCAGTCCAATAGGGCTTGGTCTTATTTCCAATCTTGGGCTGGCTGGGTCATTAGTCTCTGAAGGTGAGGAGAGATGGCTTTGTGGGCCACTCTCTTTTAAAGAATAGGATATTTTTTATTTATTATCCTTTCACTATTTTATACATGTGAAAAGAATACTTTGACCATACGCAACTTCCCATTTCTCCCCGGCACGGCTTCTCTCCTCTCCCTTTTATGTCCTCTCCTAAAAAACAGAACAAAACAAAATGAAAATAAAAAAAAACAACAAAAAACCAAGCAAGCAAGCAAGGAAGCAAACAAACAAAAACCTTTAGACCACTGAGTCTAGTAATGCTGCCTGTGGACCGTGGCTACTCTTGTTGGCTTGGTCTTGTGCAGCTCCTGCTCTTACATTCTTTCTGCTCCCTCTTCTGCAATGTCCCCGAGTCTTGGTAGGGGGCGATATAGACATCCCATTTAGGGCTAAGAACTCAGTAGTCGCTTTTACGAGCTATCAGTCTTGGCATTAACTCTAAGAGTTCTTTGTGCTTAGAGGTAAAGTCTTGATTTTATCCATCCTGGAAAGGGTTTTCCGTGATTTTAATTAATGAGTATAAGGCATGGTGGTGCCCCAGGAAGGCTATGGGGTGTAGAAGAACTGACTTTGAGCCATCTAGCTATTGTATAGCATCAAGCCCAGAACTTCTCTCCTGTGTTAATTGAGCCTTTGAAGATTTAACTTAGGCATTACTAAGATGGACATAATCATTGGCAGGTTTCCGTGTTCAATACTGAGATAGCATGGATATTTGAGTATATTCACAGGCTTGGGTGTTTGTCCTTCAAGGCAGCTCACAGGTAGCTAGAACACAAGTTATGACCTTAGCTTCCAAATGGGGAAAGAGAGGGTGGTGGGTCCAGTAGATGTTTCCTTCAAGCACCAATTCAACACCTTTCTAGGCGCCTCTTTAACCTGCAGGACTAAGAAGCCAACAGCATCCAAATTTCCCAGACTTCCTTGCAGGGACTGTTTTGACTATGGTCCCTAAGGCCAATCATATAGAAAGTAAGTTTGATGTGGAGTTATATAGGAAGAAAAACCTCTACTGTACCGAGAAACTTCAGCTGATGAGAAGAGAGAATGGCTTCTATGTCTATCCACGGCTTAGAGGTGCTTTCCTGAAGGCAGAATTAGAGTGTGGCTTTCTGGTTGTCCATCTTTCTCTCTGTGTGAACATCCAGAGCTTCCTGCAAACCATCCCCAGAGGAAAGCCAAGGTCCTGTTCTTCCAGCTCCCACAACCGCCTCATTTCGATTAGATTCTTTATGTTAAGTTTTTTTTTTTTTTTTTTTTTTTTTTTTTTTTTTTGCCTAAAATAGAGATTCTTTTTCAGCCTAAGCTCAGATGACAAGGGATGTTGTGAAGTTATATTATTAGCCCCAATAAGAGTTAGGAGTTTACTGTTCCTGGTATGTTTTATTACCAAACCCTTACAAAGAGTGATTTCATGGGCTCTGGGCTTCTTCCTGTTTCTCATCTTTCAAAACTGGGGGAACTCTTTACTCATCAAGGGGTATGGTAAAGAGAGAATCACATCAGGGGTACTTCACTACCGAGTCCAATGGGTGAGTTGCAAATGGCAGTTATTATCAGTATAAACCAGCTGTAAGAGTGCCTGCGTGCATCAGCAAGTGTGTGGTGTTCACAGGAGAAAACCAACACCCTCAGACGCCAACCGGTGTCTTTAGATCCATTAGCTGTATGCATGTCTAGGGTGACGGTGGTGCCAGTTCTGCCCCTCATGGTCACTCTGGGATCTAAGACAATGGAGCCACGCCTCTTGTGTATACTCTCTGATGAGAGACGATCTGGGGAGAATCTAGAGGAGGGTTATTCATCTCGATATGTCAGTATAGCTTAGCCACTATGAGCTGGTTAAATGGAGTGAATAGACAGAAATCTGGAAATAAGAACTCTCCATCTGCCTTTGTCTCTCATACCTTCTTGTACCTCATTCTTCTCACAGAGCTGGTGTGCCCCACAGGAACATGAACCTGAGTCTGTCATTTTCTCTTTTCCTTGCTGGATTCCAAAAATGAAGTGTATCAGTAACTTACTGCCGTGTAACAAGTAATCCTCTATTGCCAGGGGTAAAAGCGGTCCTTCTGCACTCTTTCCTGGGTGGTGTTTGTGTGTGCTCTGTGGATATGTGCATGTGTGTACATATGAATGTAGACTTGTCACTACGTTCAGCTTTTGAAGAGGGTGATGGGGATTGTGCACATTCCTGACCGAGCCTCCTCCTCACCACTGCATGCATTTTCTTTGACCAGGAGCTTAGGAGTGACACAACTGTTCATATCCCTTGTGAAGATCAGGAGCCCATTTGACTGTCTTCGGAAGTGGTAGCTTGGAGGATAGAGCTGCTGTTGGAGATCTTGGTTACCTCGCATATCAACCTTCCTATGCATCTGCTGGGGTGTCCCCCCCACACAGTGGCTGCATTTCCCGTGCATGTGATGCATGAGAGCAGAAAAGAGGCCACGGTGGTTCTCTGTGACTTTGGCTCTTGGCATATGCTGCCATTGTCCCAATAGTCTACTGGTCTCATGGGTCATCCCTGTTTGTTGTCTCTGAAAGGCCATCACTACCAGGAGGTAGATTCCTGCAACAGACTGTTGGGAGGCTGATCACCACCATGACCTGCTTATTTGGGTTTATTTCCTATGAATTCACAGGGTTCACCACATTCACTTTCCTCTATTCTAATATGATGAATGTGTTCCAAGATCAAGGTCCTCACTTGCTCTTGTCTGCCTTGATGCTCTTCCTTTATATAGAGCGTTGCCTACTGGCATGCTCAGAGATCGACTCATGAGTCTTCCGATGGTTGTATAACCTGTATCAAATATTGCAGTGGTGAGGAGGAGGCTCAGTCAGGAATGTGCACAATCCCCATCACCCTCTTCAAAAGCTGAATGTAGTGACAAGTCTATATCCCCAATACCAGGCAAACCCACAGCCTAGCTAATCTGTGTGCTCCACATTCAAAGACCTTCGTGATCAGGGGGGATGCTCAGTGCCCAGACTTGCCTCTACAAGCATGTGCACGCACATGTGCATATCCACAGAGCACACACAAACACCACGCAGGGTGATCATTAGTAAAGAGTCTATCCCTTCCACCCTGTCTCAGAAACTGTCCTGATTACTCATTGGTTTAGTTGGCCTGTGTCCTCTTATGCTCCCAACTCCCCAAGAGTGTCCTTCCCCGTTGGTGTAGCCATTGAAAGCATCCAAACACCCCAAACCCTTCCAGCCCTGTCCAGCTACGGCTCATGAGCCGTGCGTGCCTAGATCCCTAGTAGGCAAACAGTTTCAGTCTCCACTGCTTGGGAGAATTCTGCAGACGTCTGGATGTGCTTTTTCCTATAGTGGATTTGAACCAGAGTCTGACTCTCGGTTGGCAGAGGGCTCCCCGCCAGCCCTGAGTCTGCAAGGCCAGCGCCATCTATTTTGAGAAGTGGGTAGGCAGTCCGAGTGGCAGGCTGGGAGGCTGCCTCGCTTCAGGGCTTGCCTGGAACTGTAGCCTCAGCTTCCCATCTGCCCAGAGCCCTTTGGATTCTGATAATGATTATTTGAAAGAGGCACATTTAACTGTGAGGCCTGACGTGGGCTTTGTGGCAGGGGACCCATTAACACTGTTCTAAATGGAGCCACCTGGAGAGAGGGAAGCCCCAGGGACCGCTCTGAAAGCTTAGCAGTGGACCTGGCCTTCTGGGGTCTCTGTACCTTCCCTGACAATTAAATGGACAGCAGACAAGACTGCTCTCTTAGCACTGTCGTCTCTCCTCTCAGAGGGGACAGGGCGGCCTGTGCCTGCGAGGCTCCTTCCCTTTCTTACCACATTTCTTCCCTCCTCTCTTCTCCCTCCCTCCTTCTTCCCCCGCGTTGTTCCTTCTCTCCTCAGTTTCCTTCTATCCCTCCCTTTCTTTTTCCCATCTAGAGAAAGTGTAAAAGGTTTGTGAATTTTCTAGCCTACCAGTTATCACCCAGGCTTCTGGATCTGCCCACCACATCCTTTTCTTCTGTATTTCTGTCTCTGAAATATGAAAAATCGAGGTGACCTATTTTCGCTTCCTGAGCAGAGGCAGTGGAGCTGTGGACTAGAGGCCGAAGAGAGATGGGCGGCAGTGTCCAGCTGCAGACAGTCGTGGGACCTCACAGCGTCACCCCACAGGCTGGCTTGCTGTGGCTTCTTGCGTGGTTGGGTTTTCAAGGCTGGCTCGCTGACTTCGTCGCACACCTGAAAGTTTTGAGCTGGAGCATCCCCCAGCAGCTCTCTCGACACTGACTGAATAGGAAGTGTGACTTCTGTATTTCCGGTGGTGCTCTGGGCCCAGTGTTTAGTCCGTGTCTACTGTGCTGGGTCCTTCAATCGCATTGGTAACCACCGTGAGAGCTTGGTAAGGCAAGCGTACTGCACATGCGTTCCTGTCTGATCCTCCCAGATCCTTTGTGAGGTGGTTGTGACTCGTGACCATTTTTCAGATGAGGGAACTGAGGTTTAGAGAAGTTAAACAGTTCAGGAAATCTGAAGATCTTCACATCAGACTACTCCTCAAACTTAATCCTTACCAAAATTCTGGTAGAGTGAGAATCCTTATGTTATGCTTGAAAGTGGGGTAGGAGGCAGAGAATGAAAAAGCAGGAGACGCCTTCTTCAGGAATCCCTTGTGGGGGTCATGTGAATGGAAAAGAGGAAAGACAAAAGGGAGGACATGACTACCAGGTGAAGGAGAGTGTGTGTTATAGATACTAGATACAAGGAAGAACGTAGCCAGGGCAGGGGACAAGAGTCCAGAGTGAGCACAGCCAGACTGAGCTGGGCCTGTGAGGAGAGGAGGGAGGAGAGAGAGAGAGAGAGAGGAGAGGAGCCGCCTACCCAGAAGGACAACCTGCACCAAGACACTAGCCAAGAGGGTAAAGTGAAGACCAAAAAGGCCAAGTGTCTAAAGTGGCTGGATTACATGCGGAAGGTCTGCTGGGGGAAGGGCAGCTGGCCCTGGGGCTGGAGAAGTTAGGGTAGATGTGGGGTTGGCCTGTAACAGGTAGAGACTGAGGGATGCTGGGAGAACCTAGGGGCCAGGTCCAATATGATGGGCACCTCGGCCATTTGTCCCGAGTTTGAAACTTAACAGGACGAAAGCACAAATGTGACACCATATGTAAACTTCTGAGTTCATTCATGTCATGTGAGCACAATGGTGCATGTGTAATCCCAGCATCCAGCAGGTTGAGATAGGGGACTGTACAGCAAAGCCTTGTCCCACAAGTAAACAAATAAGCAAACAGGCAAAACAAATGAAATGAAGACAACAGTTGCCAGAAAACTCATTCACCAGCCACAGTGGTCTCCTGTGTGTCCCATAGCTCCTTCCTTTTCTCCAGCCACACTTCTAGGATAAAGATATAGCTCACTCCATTAAGATGAGGAGCCCATAGCCCCGCTCTTGAGTGTGGGCTGGCCTTGTGATGTAGCAAAAGCCACAGTGCTAGTCTGGAGTTAGGGGGCCTGTGGCTTTGACACTCTAGGAACCCTGTGAGCTTCAGGTGGTGAACCTGAGCTGATCAGCCAAGACATCAGAGATACATGGCTCAATCAGTCACACATATCTCCTGAGCCAGTAACCAGTCAACCCTTAGAACTGCTGTGTGGCTCTAACTCCCTGCCATGGGGTGAAGAGCACTGGGTGCTCCTCCAGAAGACCCAGGTTTGGTTCCCAGAACCTACGGGACAGTGCCCCACTGTCTGTAATTCTATTCCAGGATATCTGATGCCTCTTCTGGTCTCCTTGGGTACCGCGTGCACTTACAGATAGGTGGAAGCAAAACAGCCATATGCATTTTTTAAAGATAAAGATATTATGAAGAGGCACTTGTAATCTTCCTTTGAGCCATCTGACCATTGAAACAATGGACTCCAAGAACTTGGAATTTTCTTAGAAACTTTGTTTTAGGGAAAGAAGGCTAATGGTAAGGCGAGAGAGCCTAGACTGACAGTTTGTCTTCCAGGAAGGGATTTCACACAGTTCTGGCCATTTGTCAGTTTCTATGTTGGAAAGGCTGAAGTTGGGTAGTGATGATAAGAAGGACCATACACGAAGCAGGGCTGATCAGTTCTGTCTAGCTCTAGTCCTCTACTTAAAACTCAACCTCATGACAGGGTTTGAAAGATGTACTTAGTGAGTGGGGACTCACAGGCCTGTTTGTTCCTGTTCCCAGTGTGGCTGCATGAGTTAACCTCCCCTTTCTGCCTTTCACTATTAATTTGTCTCTTTAGTTGGTCTCTTGAGGGTATGGATGAACATAGCTTGACAGGGTTGCCAGAACCCTAGCTTGGATCCCCACAGGCCCTGCAAACATTCAGTTCAATTCAATTATAGATGCAGGAGCGACCTCCGGCCAAGATCCAGCCACTGTAGCTGAGTGCTTCCCAGAATGCTCTGGTCACAGGTAAAACTGGCGGCCTTTACGCTGTGCCCTACTACAGCAATGTCACTTGTTAGGATGGAACAGTGGAGAAATGGGCCTCCAGGAGCCTTCTCGGTGACTCTGATTCATGCTAAAGTTCAAGAACCACTAAACCTAATAATTGACGTTATTTAAAGCACTAAATTAGAAGATGGCTCATTACGCTATGGACGGAATCTGACACAGGTGTGGAAAATTAGCTCAACAGTGCCCTTGAGATGTTTAAAGTTCATTAGGAGACAAGGCGTGCTCTTCAACTTAAAGCTTGAGGCATTTAAAAACTACCAACCAATATCGGATCACATGATGCCAACGGCAATGCATGCTTGAGTCGGTGTTTCCCATGGCTATGGCTATGTGTGGCTTGCATTGGCTATATTACTTAAACCTCAAAAGTACTGGTCAAGCTGGGTGCTGTTTTTATGTCCACTTCTTAGATAAGGAAACTGGCATTGAAGCTCCAGGACCAGCGTTGTTTAAAGGCAGGGATAGTGGTATGGTGACAGATCTCTGAAGATCCCTGGATGGTTGGCATAACCTACTTGGCCAGCTGGGTTGGTCGTGTTGAATGCTCATGGCTTGAATGCATTAGACTCAAAATGGCAGAGGAACTATTTTGCTATTGTCTTAATTTCTCCCCAAGTTTTTATTAAGATGTTTTTATTATATATTTAGAAAAGAGCTTCAGCTGAGGCACGTAAGCAGCCCAGATTTCGATCCAGGTGTCCACCAGACCATGGCAGAAGCCAATGCTATTGCATGACAGAAGACCCTTACCACAAGCATGATGTAAAAGATGTGCTCTGGACGCCGGGAGCAGCAGGATTTCAACCCCAAGAGCTGGGAGAAGGTCGATGGGGAAAGCTATCCTCAGGTGTCTTGTCTGAGACAGGGTTTCTTCACTTCTGCAGATGCCAGGCTAGCTGACATGCGACTTGTGGGAATTCTCTGGTCTCTATCTCCCAGTCCACTGTGCGAGTGTAGGATTACAGATGTGAATATCACCATTTCCCAGTCCCCTGTATGAGTGTGAGGATTACATATGTGAATATCACCACCTCTGGATTTTAGATACTTTAGGGGATCTGAACTCGTGTTTTTAAGTTTGGATGCACTTTACCCCACTGAACCATCTCCTCAGCTCCCACCTCATTTTGAGACAGGGTCTTTCACTGGCTTGAAGCTGGCCAAGTAGGCTATGCTGACCCGCCATGGGGCTTCAGAGATCTGCCACCATGGCCCTATCCCTGCCTTAAACAATGTGCATTCTGGAGCTTGAACATCAGTTTTCACTCACGAAAGGCAAGCGCTTGACTAGCTGAGCCATCGTTCTAGCCTAGAGGAAGGATGGGTGGAGGCCAGTGGGCAAACAGACTAGGCAAAGCAGGCTGCTCTATGTTGAAGGGCATTTCAGGGGAAGACGGTGAACAGATTTTAAATTCAGAGCACTGCAAAGATTCAGCATTAATAATCTTGTCAGGAGAAAGGTGAGGATAGGTTATTTGAAATATTAAATGATTAAGCCCAGCAAAGGTTTCCTGAATTTGGGGTAATACGGTTTTCACTGACTTTCTCCACTGTGTGACTGTAAATGGGTTGAACGCATTAGACTCAAAGGGGCAGAGGTACTATTTTGCTATTGTCTTAATTTCTCACCTAATTTTTATTTAGATGTTATTTCTTGAGGCTCATTGAGAAGGAATAATCTTTCTTCTGTGGTCTTCTCTTTTCAAACCAGCAACAAGAGAAGTATCTGAGCCACTGTATGCCCAGCCTGCGTCCTGCTTCTGGTTGCCTCTGAGGAATTTAGCAGTCCAGCTAGATCAAGACCTACCTGGCCTGAATTTTAAAGATCATTTGTGATCATGGAATAGAAAACTCAGTGTAGGCTGGAGATAACAGGAGGCCCTCGAGGGTAAATCCACAGCAATGCGGGAGGGAAACACTCCAGTTTCTAACCAGCTTTAGTGACGACTAGAATGTCTTCATCCAACTTAGGAAACTAAGAGCCATTGCCTAAACATTTTTAGCACATCTTTGATAAGAAGTGGCTAATGCAGTTCACCTCTTGGATCCTTCTGCCTGGAACACTTTCTTAATAAGGATTTTGAAGCTCTGCTCCTTTCCGAGGAACTGAGTGCTGGGATTGACTACTAATGTCTGCCACAGGAATGGCTGAAGGGAGGGTGAACATCCGTTGTATATAATTCCCCTCTTCCACATTTTTTTCCTCTGCAAATTATCATGCAATCTGTTTTCACTGTACCCAAGTACTAAAATCTGTATCTGCTTTGATCTCTAAGGCAGAAGCATATTAAAGGAGCAAACATATCAAACATTTGAAAGGAGAATTTTCTGGACCCTTTCTGTTCCTGAAATTCTAATCTAATTGGAGGCTTGTGTGTTGATTTTGCTATGGCCTAAAAGCTGACAGTGTGATACAGCAAAATATTGAATTCTTTTTTTTTTTTTTACGTATTTTCTTATGAGTTTTGTTTTATTGCTTACATATGATTGCACAATGAAATTTTACATTAAAATTACTTTTTTATATCAATACAAATATGGCATTAGTGAGACAAATGGGTTCCTTCTGAGGGAGTGGGGAATTCAACTGCTTAGGGGCAGGATTCTCTGAAGGATAATTAATTCTAAAGGAGGCTGGAGGGAAGGGTGTGGAGAGGAGGAGGTCAGAGGAAGTGAGGGAGAAGGAATAGAAAAGCCCTAGTGCCCCTCAGTGAAACTTCAGAAGCCACCACAGACACAAACACGGAAACAGCCACAGACACAGAGAGACACGAGCAGGGAGGCAGCCACAGGCACAGCAGGAGAGCATCAGACCCAGCATGGAAACGGTCAGACAGAAGCCACCACTGAGTTGGCCACACACGGGAGCACAAGAGAAACATTTAAATTAACTGTTCAAAATACTGAATTTTTTTTGAAAAGCATGTTCTTTTATTGAAAAAGGAAGTAAAAAACAGTTTATGATAAAATTGAAGATTTACATGGAAAATATGTCTGATAAAATAGAAGAGATATATAGAAAAACGTTAAAATTGACAATTATCATGGAAAATTAAAGTGTAAAATGGTAGACATAAAAATTGCCAAATTAATTGAAAAAGGAAGTAGAAACCTTTTATGATTTTATGATAGAATTGAAGATTTACATGGAAAATATTTTTGATTAAATTGAAGAAATATATAGAAAAACATGTTAAAATGGAAGATTATCATGGAAATTATACAAATAAAATGGTAGGCATAAAATAACTCTAAGTTGATTGAAAGTGGAATTATAAACATTTTCAGGTAAAATTGAAGACTTACATGGAAAATATTTCTGATAAAATATAGGAACTATATAGAAAACACATTAAAATTGACTATTTCATGGAAAATTATAAGATAAAATGGTAGACATAAAAAACTTATTAAATTAATTAAAGGTAGAATTAAAAACATTTTGTGATTAAAATTAGAGATTTATATGGAAAATATTTCTGATAAAATATAAGAAATATATAGAAAAACATGTTAAAATGGACTATTTCGTGAAAAATAATGCAGATAAAATGGTAGACCTAAAAAAATTACTAAATTAATTGAAAGAGGAATTACAAACATTTTCTGATAAAATTGAAGATTTACATGAAAAATATTTCTGTTAGTCTATGTCTTTTTATTGGGGAATTGAGTCCATTGATGTTCACAGATATTAAGGAAAAATGATTGTTGCTTCCTGTTATTTTTGATGTTATTTTTTATGTTTGTGTGGGTATCTTCTTTTGGGTTTGTTGGAAGATTACTTTTTTGCTTTTTCTAAGGTGTAGTTTCCCTCCTTGTGTTGGAGTTTTCCATCTAGTATTCTCTTTAGGGCTGGATTTGTGGGAAGATGTATAAATTTGGTTTTATTATGGAATAGCTTGTCTTCTCCATCTATGGTGATTGAGAGTTTTGCTGGGTATAGTAGCGTGGGCTGGCATTTGTGTTCTCTTAGGGTCTGTATGAGATCTGCCCAGGATCTTCTAGCTTTCATTGTCTCTGGTGAGAAGTCTGGTGTGATTCTGATATGTCTGCCTTTATAAGTTATTTGTCCTTTTCCCCTTACTGTTTTTAATATTCTTTCTTTGTCTAGTGCATTTGGTGTTTTGATTATTATGTGCCAGGAGAAATTTCTGTTCTGGTCTAGTCTGTTTGGAGTTCTGTAGGCTTCTTGTATGTTCATGGGCATCTTTTTCTTTAGGTTAGGGAAGTTTTCTTCTATTATTTTGTTGAAGATATTTACTGGCCCTTTAAGTTGTAAATTTTCTCTCTCTTCTATACCTATAACCCTTAGGTTTGGTCTCGCATTGTGTCCTGGATTTCCTGGATGTTTGGGTTATAAGATTTTTGCATTTTGCATTTTCTTTGACTGTTGGGTCAATGATTTCTATGGTATCTTCAGCACCTGAGATTCTCTCTTCTATCTCTTGTATTCTGTTGTTGATGCTTGCATCCATGGCTCCTGATTTCTTTCCAAGGTTTTCTGTCTCCAGAGTTGTCTCCCTTTGTGATTTCTTCATTGTTTCTCCTTCCACTTTTAGATCCTGGATGGTTTTGTTCAGTTCCTTCACTTGCTAGTTTGTGTTTTCTTGTAATTCTTTAAGGGAATTTTGTGTCTCCACTTTATGGAATTTTACCTATTGACCTATGTTCTCTTGTATTTCTTTGAGGGATTTTTGTGTTTCCTCTTTAAGGGCTTTTACTTGTTGATCCATGTTCTGTATTTCTTTAAGGGAGTTATTTATGCCCTTCTTGAAGTCCTCTATCAGCATCATGAGTCAAGATTTTAAATTGAACTCTTGTTTTTCTGGTGTGTTGTGGTATCTGGGATTTGCTGTCATGGGAGAACTGGGTTCTGATGTTGCCAAGTAGTCTTGGTTTCTGTTGGTAGCGTTCTTGCACTTGCCTTTCTCCATCTGGTTATCTCTGGTTTAGTTGGTCTTGCTGTCTCGGGCTGGAGCCTGTCCCTCCTGTAGGCCTGTAAGCCTGTGTCTGTACTCAGGAGACCAACTCTCTTCTGGCAGTGTCTGTGCACAGAAGGTTGTGGAGCCGCCCAACTCCCTGGTGCAAATGACTTCCGGAAGACCTCTGACCCAGCTGTTCACTGATTGCCTGCCCTGTGTGCTCCTAGCCATTCCCCTCCAGCGAGAAGATGGAGATCTCACCTCTGTGCTAGGAAGTGAAAGTGCTGCTGTGGGGATTACTCTCTTCTGGCAGGCTGTGCACAGAAGTCTTTGGAGCCGCCTGGCTCCCTGGTGCAAATGGTGGTCTGAAGACTTCTGTCCTAGCTGCTCCACTGATGGTATGCAAATGGTGGCCTGAAGACTCAAAATACTGAATTCTTAATGACTCTATAGAAACATCAAGCTGTGTTAACCTGCTGTAGTTTGACTGAGAGTCTATTTCAGCTAAAAAAGGAAGTGGTCTTTGAAAGATGTGATTAGTTATCATACTGATAGGGGGTTCTAATGAGCTTGATTCTGTCTTTTAGGTTTCAGGGAACGGAGACTGGGGAACAGGTAAGTCACACAGGGTATTTTCCCCTTTTTAAGGAATATTTTTTATTTTTTAATTATGCATATGTATACCTGTCCATACAGGCATATGCATGTGAGTGCAGTGCCTGTGGGGACCAGAAGGGAGCATCTGAGCCCTTGGAGGTGGAGTTACATGCAAGCCTTCTGACATGGGTTCTGGAAATCAGACTGGGGTCCTCTTTAAGAGCAGCAAGTGTTCTTTTGCTGATCCATCTCTCCAGCTCTGGTTTTTGTTTTTTTGTTTTTGTTTTTTTCCCCTTGAATTGACAATACCAAGGAGAATGGTGGTGGAGGTGATCTTCTGCACGGCACAGCTCAGAGGCCCAGTACAGTTTGAGAGATTTGGGGGACAAAGTCTCACTATGTAGCCCAGGCCACCCTTGACTTCAAGATCATTTTTTACAATACAGTCATTTGTAACAATGCACGATGCACTTAGCATTTTCTTTTCCATGAAGGCTCTTCTAGACTAAGCTAAGCTTGAGAGGCAAGTTAAACCACCCAAAGTTCACACCCCAGGGTAGATAGTGTCCCTAACCCCCCGGCTGGGTAGATAATGTCCCTAAACCCCGCTAAGACAGAGCTGGTGGGAGGCACAGGAGGCAGGCCTGATGGTCCTTCCCTGCCCTTCCCTCCAACAGGTCTGACCATGAGGGTCTCTTGCAGGCAATTACAGCTGCTCATAAAGATCAGAAGTTTACACAAAAGCTATCATTGATTTCTGTGACTATGTGTGCTCATCAGATTATGTGTCAAGTTTGTTTGTTTGTTTGTTTGTTTTTTGGTTTTTTGAGACAGGGTTTCTCTATGCAGTCCTGGCTGTCCTGGAACTCACTCTGTAGACCAGGCTGGCCTCGAACTCAGAAATCCACCTGCCTCTGCCTCCCAAGTGCTGGGATTACAGGCATGCGCCACCACGCCCGGCAGCTCATCAGATTATGGACACGGAGCTGTCCCAAGGTTTGTTGGGTAAAAGCCAGTGTTATACTTCCTATCGGAAGGCATAAAACAAAAGAACATCCTTCCCCCTTCTTGTCCTAGCCAAACAGGCAGGCAACAGGGAGAAAAAATTCCTTCTTTCTCCACCATCAAAGCTACTTGTGTAAAGGTGTGAATGTGGACACATATGTTCCACAGTGCACACGGAGTCAGACACTAACCTCGAGTGTCCTTACAATCCTGCTGGAATAGCACTATGTCCAGCCCTAAAGACAGAGATAAACAACTCTGAGTCCAGCACAGTGAGGAGGGAGTGGCAGTTACAAAGTACCATGTATACAGTGACCCATTAAAGTCCATGGCAGTAAGACGGTGCAAAGAGAGGGTATCAGCCTGGATGAGGTTAGGGGCCGGCAAGGAGCAGGACTTCCTGGAGGAGAGGAGGTTAAGCTGAGCCGGAAAAGACAGGCGATGTTTTATGCAGAAAACAAGATCAGAGGAAGTTGTCCCAGGTGGACAGCCAGCATGGCTGAAGGGTGTGGAGAGCCGTGGAGTGCAGAGGGACCTGGAAGCACCATTGGTGTCACTAACCGGGGGAAGTAGGTCAGTGTGGCTGGCAAGGAGGCTCCAGTGTGCTGTGAAAGACTTGGACTATCCCACGGGCAGTGAGAGGAGACCAGGGGCTTCAAGCATGGGTTCAAGCATGGATGATGCTTTTCCTTTTAGCTAGTCTACCCTGGTCAGTGCTGTAAGTGACACGCATGAGTTACAGAACCCCTGGATCTTTTATGCAAAGAGATGGGGAGGAAGGAGAAAAACTAGGAGGGACTCCCTAGAGCCTTGGTCTCATATAGCACTGAAAGCCAAATCCTGGAGCCACAGTGGAATTGTAGATGCATTCTAGGAAGTCTATCACTGTAATAGTCAGTGATTTAGTCAATATCAAAGGTAGATGAATGGTGGATCGATAGCTACCTTTTCCTTCCCGGCATTCCCTCTCCTTCCCTTCTCTTTCCACTTTTCCCTCTCTTTCCTCCCTCCCTCCCTTTCTCCCTCCCTCCCTCCCTTTCTCCCTCCCTCCCTCCCTCCCTCCTTCCTTCCCTCCCTGCCTCCCCCCTGCCCTTCTTCCCTTACTTCCCCCCCGCAAAGTTCTCATTAAGTTACCTAGGCTGGCTTTGAACTCACAACTTTCTAACCTCTGCCTTCTGAGTACTACCTTAAAGACATCCACCATTACACTGAGCTCTCAGCTCTCTGCAGTTCTGGAATAAACATTTGATGAGTCAGGCCCTAAGGAAACATGTGCACTTAAATATTTGTTCACAGGGTCATGCCTCAAAATGCCCCCAAATAGGAACACCCTAAACATACCTCATTAGTAGATTGGATAAAATGAATTGCACCATCACACAACAGAATATTATGTGTCAGTGAAAGCACATGTAGTGATGGGAAGTGAATTGGGTGAAGAAAATTCTGGCAAGCCTGGACACTGTTATATCTCTAAACCACACTCAAAGTAATGTTTGTTCACAATCAATTCCTTTACCACTACACACCCTTCTTTAAGACTTGTTACACACACACACACACACACACACACACACACACACACACACTCCATATCCTATGTAGAACTGTGGTTTATAACAGGGCCCAATTCTGAAGAGATTTGAACACTCCTGGGAACAGCTGTGAGTCCAGGTCTGCTGCTCAGTAACTCTCAAAGACTGGCCCTGCTGCTCCCTTCACATTTCCACCCATGGGAGGTGCCAGGGCCATAAAAGGAACTGAGTTTCTGTTTTCCCAGTGTCCCGGGGTAGAGGACATCATTAGCCCCCTGGAGAACCAGTGCTGGAGAGTAGGGCTGTTCCAGAGAAGTAAAATACGTGCCATGAACAGAACCTAAAGCGCTGTAGGAGCTGAACTCAAAAATAGCAAGAAATAAGTGATGTTTGTTTTAATACTAAATGTTATTTAGTCCACTATCTTTAAAAATGATCATTTCAACATGTTGCCAACATTAAAAAGCAGAACACCCTTCTTTCCCTTTCAATACACAGTGCATTCTGTGCTGATGGCATGTATTAACCTGAAATTGCTGTTTCTCAAGAGCTGGTAGAGCCCACAGTTACCATATTGGGCCAGGTAGTGCTAGGCCAGGAACTCTGTTATGTGGGAACTTGCATCTGACTATCTGCAGTGTTGATGAATCTCCAGTGTGTACCACAGAGAAGAACCCCTAAGGTTTTGAAATAAATAATTGAAAATCTGATCTGTTTGTAAGATAAAGAATTTATGTTACATGAAGTGAGATGTTTTAACAGCCGAGAAGCTAAATCAGGGCAGCTCAGAATAATTATCGTATTGGGTGATGGCTCAGTGTACACGCGAGGGTGCTTGTGAGGCTGAAGGGGCCGGTGTGGTGATGGGCAGGTGGAGTGCCAACCTAGAGTCTTCTCAGTAAGGCCTGGGAGATGGCTCAGAGGGTAAAAATGCTGGCCACACAGATGTCAGGGCCTAAGTTCAGAACCCCAGAGCCCATGTAAAGCCAGACAGAAACACATATCTGTAGTCAGTGTTCACATAATGAGGGGAGAAGCAGAAACAAGAGAATCCCTGGAAACTTGAGGGCCAGCTATCCTGGTGTACAAAGAAGTGAAATTCAGATGCTGTCTCAAGCAAGGTAGAGCAGGAGGGTGACACCTGAAGTGCTTCTCTGACTTGCACACCTGCACTGTGACATGCCCACCCATATTCACACTCTCCTTCAGTAACGCACACTCACACTCGGTAATGCACAGATACAGATAAGGCTGACACAGACAGACAGACGACAGACAGACAGACAGACAGACAGACACACACACACACACTTCTTTTCAAAAGAAAGTAAACTTCCTAGTAAGACCTGGAGATTATTCCTCTATCACCCTCTCCTCCATGTGGTTTTATGTCCAGATCAATGTTACATTTACTGTAACTATTTTCACTCAAGACACTGTGTCAAACTCCTGTCTGCTCTAAAAGGAAAACATTGGCTCCCTGTACCTGCCTCTGAGATTACACTCTTTTAATTGGCAAACACCATGTTCTCCTGTGGATGCGTAGGCAGTTCGGCGTGTTATTAAAAGGAGATAGTGTTTTGCTTTTTATACACAACACGCTGATGTCAGCAAACTAACCTGGAAAGATACAGCCAGGGCTGAAGCTCTACGGTATCCCTTGCCTCCCAAGGTCTTGATGGATCTCCCAGATTAGGCTCCAAGTCCTCTGGGGTCTGGCTTTGTATCTTTCCCTGTCATTAAGTCAGAGTATTACAGGCCTGGGACAAGTACCTATACAGGATGACGCTGGCATTTCTCACAGACCACTCCTTTTCTCACCCTTCCCAGAACCTATGCAACCAAACATATAAAAGATGGACTCCTTTTTAGTTCAAGTAAAAAAAAAAATACTCTGCTCCTTTGACAAATACCAAGGAAGAGAGTTAACAATACTAACCATGCTACAATACTTCCTCGTCGCAAAATCATCTGTGTTACAAACAGCTTTTGCTTCTCGCCAAGCCTGCCATTTGGCCCTGTTCCTGTCAGCACATCTGCTCAGAAGATGTTACACTAACCTATTGTCTCCCCAGAGGATTAGCAGACACTTTCTTCTGAGCCTCTTTCTAATGTCAACCTTTTTGTTGTCTGGAAAGTGGTGACAAGCCAGGGTACATTACCAGGCCAACATAGTGTGGGGAAGATTAACCCCAGCCGAGCCGAGTGGGTCCAGCCTCCCAGCCTCTCCTGTCCCATTGGTTTCACCAAGGCAGGAAACTCTCCATCCAGGACAAACCAGGAATGGCCTGGGCTTTCTGGCTTGCTTTAAAGCAAAAGCATCTCTGGGAAGTAGACTTACTGTTGTGCATTTTGGGGGAGGAATAAAAAGTAGGAAGGTGGCCTTGATACCACATGATAAACAGTGATGTGTTCACCTTTAGTAGCAGAATCAATATGCATACCACTTCATCCTGACCT
The DNA here is from genome assembly GCA_964023405.1 of Apodemus agrarius. Classification (NCBI taxonomy): domain Eukaryota; kingdom Metazoa; phylum Chordata; class Mammalia; order Rodentia; family Muridae; genus Apodemus; species Apodemus agrarius. Next base: position 2,609,416 of record OZ030015.1, on the reverse strand, counting down.
GATTGGTAAGGGCCATTTGCCTGCTGAGCCATGGGATCAGCCCACCCTGATCTCCACATGTCAGCAAAATCTTTTATAGGGCCTCTTAAGGACATAGATTTTGGATCTAGTGGCCATAATGTTTTCTTGTCTGTTTGGCACATTCTTGGAAAATATTTTTCCTCTCTTCTGCTTACAACAGGATCCTTCTCTCACACACACACACAAACACACTCATGCACACACACTCACACACACTCACACACACATACACACACTCACACACATACACACTCACACATACACACTCACACACATACTTACATGCAAACACACACACTCACACACAATCACACACATACTCACATTCACATATACACTCATACCCACACATACTCACATATACATACTCACATACACCGGCACTCACACACACTCACATACCCCTCCACTCACATATACATACTTACATATTCATATATGCTCACACAGACATTCACACACACACACACACACACACACACACATACTAACATACTCACACAAGTTTAAATCTAAAAGAAGAATGAAGTTCTCTTAATTACTCTTCTCCTTAGATAACTGTCTCAGAATCTGTGAGCAATGCATTTCCTTTAAGGTCTTTGCTTGAGTTCTACACATTCTAAGATTTACCAAATACTGGACTTTATCCAATGTTTTCCAAGTAGGGTGATTGTATGAAGTGGGCGTGCTAATGAGTACTGTTTCTTTCTAATGAAACCAACTTGTACTAAGGGAAAAAAGTGTGGCTTGATGTATCTGTTCATAAAACTCCAAATGCATGGCTAAGTCTAGTGCTGGCTAGACTCAGGGAGTCAAAGATTCTGTCTCTGGGTCATATTTGTAATTCCTGTACTCATGAGGCTGGGGCATGTGGATTGCTGCAGTTTGAAGGCCAACCTGGGCTGGGTTATGACTTCTAGGATAACTGATGCTTCTGTGTAGATCCGTCTCAACAATAAAAATGAAAACAAAAACAAAATAATTTTTTATATCTCCTTCATGTCCCAACTCTCTTATCTCCAATTTGGATTCATCTATGAGCTCTCCAACTTGCAAACAGTTGTATTCTTACTCAGTCTTCATGCTTGCTATCCTCAGAGATAGGACTATCTCTCTCTGTCTCTCTTTGTCTCTCTGTCTTTGTCTCCCAAGAAAAAAGGTCTCTGGGTAATACCATGTTCTTCCAGCTTGGGTCACATGCTATTGTTGAGCACTAACCTCTAAGCATCATAGCTATTATCTTCATCAGAAAAGCTATGATTACTTTGTGATCATAGCTTTGGGATGAGAGATCCCAGGTCTGTGGACTGATGGCTATCTCTCAGAAAACCAAACCAAACCAAACCAGACCAGACCAGACTAGACCAGACCAACCCAACCCAACCCAACCCCAACCAATCCCAACCCAACCCAACCCAACCCAACCCAACCCAACCCAACCCAACAAAACCAAACCAAATGAAACCCAATCCAACCCAACCCAACCCTAACCCAACCAAACCAAACCAAACCCAACCCAACCCAAACCAAACCAACATTAACCCAACCAAACCAAACTAAACCAAACCAAACTAAGCCCAATCCAACCCAACCCTAACCCAACCCAACCAAACCAAACCAAACCCAACCCAACCCAACTCAACCTAGCCCAACCCAACCCAACCCAACCCAACCCAACCCAACCCAACCCAACCAAACCAAACCAAACAATGGAGCTGGGAAGGTTACTGAATCTTCGTTTGAGATTCCAGCCACTCCATCCTTCATCTCCTGTCCAACTGCATGTAATTCTACTGTAATCACACATGATCTCATGGTCTTGGAGAGTCGGGGTATATAACCTGTGGGAGGACACCGCCTCTGCAGTTATGAGAACTCATCCATTTAGGATGGGACTTTTTGGAGCAGCTGCTCTGAGGCTACCTACACTCTTGCAACACTCACCTATCTCTTTAAATGAGCCTATAAACTCACTAGCTCCCCATGATGTACATGGGTTTGTTGATGCTTTTGCATAAAGATATTTGTTTGTTGTAACCCAGAGAAAGTGTTCCTATAATACCTGACCACCATTGAAACAAAAGGATATTATTCTCTTACTTTGTTATTGAATGGACAAGTCATTAGGTTTTTCTTGTTACTATTTTGGTGTGTGCATTTTATGAACTCATTGATGGACAGCTAGTAGATGATAGATATTGGCTTTGTCACATGACCTTGATCTAATTTCACAGTGCAAGCTTAAGGAAGCATCACACACACACTTTCTTTTTTGGTTGTTGTTTGTTTTGGGAGTTTGGTGTGTCTCTCTCTCTCTCTCTCTCTCTCTCTCTCTCTCTCTCTCTCTGTGTGTGTGTGTGTGTGTGTGTGTGTGTGTGTGTGTTTGAGAGAGTCTCTTGTGTGGCTTGGAGCTCACCGATTAGGATGGGCTGGCTGGCCAGCGATGCCAGGTATCTGCCTGTCTCCAATTTCACAGTTCTGGGATTACAAGAGATTGCCAACAAACAGCCAATCTCCTAGTTCTATTCTCTTTCCAAAGAGCATAAGTCCAGGCTTGCCTCTGATATCATGTCTCCTGTTCTATTCTGCAGCCAAGGCTCCCTCTGATTCTTCTGTGAGAATATGATGACACTTGAAGTCTATTGGCTAAGTCAGTCTATTTTTACCATCTGAGGAGCTTTAGCATTACATCCAGAAAGTCTCTTTGCTAGATAAAAGATTTCAGGGATTAGAACTTGGATGTCTATTAAGGAGTTGGTATTCGCCACCACTCTGTTTTTCCACATTCCAGTCATACTAAATGTACCCCTGCCCTGTTTCCAATAGAACACCCTGTTTCTCCTACCACAGAGCTATGGCTTGAATATGGTGAGTTCCCCACATGAGTTGAATGTTCTGACTGCAACTGGTAGGACTTTTGGGAGTGGGTTCTAGGAAGTGAACCTTAGCTTGAGAAAGTGGACCACTGAAGGCAGGACTTTTTTTTGTTTTTGTTTTTGTTTTTGTTTTTGTTTTTGTTTTTGGAGACAGGGTTTCTCTGTGTAGCCCTGGCTGTCCTGGAACTCACTCTGTAGACCAGGCTGGCCTCGAATTCAGAAATCCGCCTGCCTCTGCCTACCAAGTGCTGGTATTAAAGGCGTGTGCCACCACCGCCCGGCGAGGCAGGACTTTGAATGTCATATCTGGTTCCCATCTCATCCTCTGCTTCCTGTCTGCCATGTTATGAAAGATCTTTTCTGCCACATGACACTGCTACAGAGATGCTCTACTCAAGGGCCTGGGGCAAATAACCATGATTTGAACTTTCTGAAACTGTGGGCAAAATAAATCTCTTCTCGTTTAATTTGTTTGTGTGTGTGTATGTGCACACATGTACTTGGGGTTGACATTAAGTACCCTCCTTAATTAGTCTGCACCTTAGTTCTTGAGACCCTGAAGCTCACTGAATGGGCCAGACTGACTGAGCAGCAGGCCCTAGGAGTTTTCTACCTCTGCCTGTCCAACACTGGAAATACAGGCATGTATCTTCATGCCCAGTTTCTATGTGGGCACTAGGGATCTGAACTCAGTTTATCTGGCTCACATGGTTTTACTCACTGAGTCATCTTTCCAGCCCTTAATTTGTTTATGTGAGGCAACTTCTCTCACTGGTGAGAAAGCTAGCATACAGCATCTACTTCATATAGCACAGTTGTCTCTTCTGACCCAGGATTGGCTATATATTCAACATTCTTTCTTTCTCAGGGGATACAAGAATACTACATTTCCCAGACACCTTTGTTCTCGGATTTTTGTCCTGTGGCTGAGTTTAGATAATGGAATATGATGGGAAGGATGCCTTCCACTTCCAGAGTTGAAGGCAAAGTGCCTCACTTGACCCTTCATACTCTTGCCTTCTTTCATCGCTGGAAGTGATTTTAGGATGGTGTGGTCACCATTTGTTGTGTTATGCTACTGAGAGTTTGGAGGTGTCTGTCATGGCACATGACTTAGGTTGACGAACAAACACATCTGGCTTGAATCTTATCAATAGTTCATCTCCAATCCCTAGCACAGCTCTGGGTGCTAAGTAAATACTCAGTAAAGGCTTGAGGGAAGGGAAGGGATGGGGAGGAGAGAGCAGAGGGAGAAGAAGAGGAGAGGAAGGGGGAAGTGGGCAGGAGAGGACAAGACTGAAGAAAGCGAGGTAAAGGTAACTGAAGTTTTGACAAATATTTACAGAGAATGAGATTAATTTGGTGGCTGGGAGAAGTTAAGGCACTGTGGCATTCAAGACCATTTAATCTACCTCTACACGTGAGGATATTAGTGTTCAGAATTTTCTAATATAGAAAGATTCCATATTCTTGAGGAACCATGACAATTGTCTTTCTGAATCTGTTTGACAGACTTTCTGTTACTTTGTTTGACATGGTGACATGCAGTTCTGTCCATTTTCCTGCAAGTTATAGGATCCTAGTGGCCAGGCAGCCGGGGGTAGGGGGCAGATTAAGAGTGTGTTTTGCCTTAATAGGTAGTGGTAGAATTTTGTTGTATAGAGGAAACTCCTGGTAACAGTTACAGTCATTCTCACATAGGCACACCTCCTTTGGTGTAACTTTGTAGCCATTCCATTAAGAGTAGTTTATTTCTGCAGCTTGGACTCTGACCAGGCTTTCTAGCTTGCTTTGGCAAACAGAGTGGGAAGGAGGTGAAGCAGGGCCTCTTCCTAGTTTGGGTCTCAACAGAACTTTTGTGCTTTCTCAAAACCCATTCGTCATTGTGGGGCAAAGCCACTCTAGATAAGAGGCCTCATGGGATGTAGACAGGCTCTCATCTGAACACCATTCCAGACCAACCAGTACCCATTAACCTTCTTATCCATAACAAATGCAGGAACGAGTCCATCTAAGTCCAGAAAAGGGATTGTGGCAAAACCGATCCAAGGTCCAACCCACAGAACTGTTCGTGCGATAGGAGGGATTTCTCTCAATTGCAAACTTTGGGGTGACTTCTTAGATGGTAAAGGCTAATCTGATAATCTGTCAGGAGCCTGGGATTACACAGCTATGGGGTTTTCATCTTGGCTCATTCTTAGGAACATACCTCATTATTTTAATAATCTCCAAACCTATTTTGGCTTCATGGAACAGTTGGAGGAACTTGAATCATTCAGATAATTGCTTCGATTTACTCCTTGTATTTAGTAAGGTCAGGATTTGTCTACAGTGAACAAGATTTGGAATATTTCACCTTCAGTTAGCAGTTTTACTAATATTTCCATGATAATATATTTTTTAAGGCTATGCTAATCTAACCTAATCTATGAGGCCCAGGTCTCAGCGAGGGCCAGGGAAGGCTCAGTGGTTAAAGTTCTGGCCACACAAATGTGAGGAGTAAAGTTTGGATTCCCTGGCACCACATAGACACTAGGTTGGTACATGGCCCCACCATAGCTCTGGCTCTGGGGATGCAAACAGAAAGGATCTCCAGTGTAAGCTGGCTAGCCAGACTAGACATACTGGAGGCTCTGGCCTTAATTGTGAGACCAGGCTTCAATTAATGAACAAAGAGTCCTGACATCAAGTTCAGGCCTTCATACATCATGCATACACGTGGGTGCGCACACACACACAAACACACACACACACACACACACACACACACACACACACACACGGATGTTCACACCTGCACACATATGGATAAAAAGAATTTAGAAAACAACTGCACATTTATATCAACTCTGTTAAACACAACACTAATGTCTTTCCACAGGCAGAGAACTGCAGCATGAGTGCAGTATGCAGCAACCCAAAGCAGGTGCTCTCTGGCACATTTTGTGAGACTTAACTCCATCTTTTAAGGGACCCATGAACCCCCCCCCCCCACACACATCAGCACTGTGCTTTGCGTTTGCATTAACTGCAGCTGGTCTTGCTGTGCCCCTGAGAATACTGCCGTACAGTCAGTGATGGCAACTCTGATGTCATCAGCCCCAGGAAGCTGTCTCCTGTCTACCAGAGCTAAATACCCATTTTAAAGTCTTTATAAACCAGTATACAAAGTAACAGGTCTTATCCCACTCATTTTTATTCAGATTCTGGTTCTTGCTAATCCTCCCCCTCATGGACCTGTGTAAACCTGACCCTCACTTCTGCTTGGGTTCTGCTATGCCACCGTGCCCAGTACAAGGTAAAAGTGCTAGGCCTTTTGATAAAGAATTGCTCTGAAGCTGGGCGTGTTAGTGCACATATGCGATCACAGCCCCTGGGAGGCTGAGGCAGGAGGAACATAAGTTCAAAGCCAACCTGCACTACACAGTGAATCCCTGCCTCACTCCCCCATCCCTTCAAATGTCAAAAGGCATCTGCAGGGCCCTGAGCTGAATGTGGGTGCCCTTTGAGTACAGAGGCCCGCCTCAGGAAGCCTGCCCCGGCTCTGTATTGGATGCCTCCACTCTAGAGCCTGTGTAGTGCTGGAGGTGAAAGGCCAGTCTCTGGGGCCCCCTTGAGTTCTGTGCAGCTGAGACATCTTGCAGCCCCTCTATGTTAAAGAGCCCTCTTAGTCTCCACTCACAGTAGCTAGCATTATATGAAGCACAGTTCGGGATCTGGAGGCTCTTGGAGAGAGATACCAGTTTTGACCTCCAGTTGACAGTCGGCAACAATCACGAAGATTTTAGTCGTCACAATGGGGTGAAGTGTCTGGTGGGTGAGGGTGGAAGAAACTGCCTTTTGTCACAGTGTGCCGCATGCCCTCAGGGCACAGGTGTGCCACTCCCACTTGGCCGTAAGTGAAGCCAGCCTGACTTTAAGATGCCCTCCCCAGCTTCAGGCTTCAGTGCTGGGCAGTACGCGTTCCTTTCGCTGCTGTAAATACCACTCTGTGTTTATTTTCCTTAAATTGACTTTACATTAGTGAATTTAAAAGAACCAACTACACTTTAACACTTCTGCCCATGAATTTGTTTGGAGGATGTGTTTTTAAAAAGATGCATGACAAGTGAAATATCTGTGGAGGGGCCCCACCGTCAGTGCTGGGGAGCCACGCTATCGATCGACTTCACCTCTGTGAAGCTTATTTATCTCTGCAGACACAGAAAATAAAATCCGTCAAATATGTGTTTCTGCAGCAGGCAAGGCTTGCTGCAATTTGCCTCTGTGTCATCGCTCCCTCTTTCCCCTTCAAGGCTAACAGTTGCTTGGAAACCTCCTTTGAAACCTTAAAAGCCACCTGATGAGGAAGATTAACAAACGACGCATTCAGGGAAGGGCCACTGTGCACATAATTTAATTTGTTGCCTGGCTTAGAAACACTGGTTTTAAGGTAGTCCCAGGCAGCCCCTACCCTTCCTGAATTGTTGGCTAGTACGAGTGTATGCTTGTTGTGGTAGGTACCGCAGCCTGAATAATTGAGGCCAGGGCAAAGGAGGTTCTTCAGATACTAAAAGGGCCTGAGCCGTAATACCATAGCACCCTCATCTCTTTATAGAAAAAGAGCTTTCATAAAGGGCCACAGTTTTCCCTGGGGTGTGTTCAAGTGAAGAGAGCTGATATGGTTTTCCCTTGTCTATGAACTTGCCAGCTGTTTCCGTGAGCGGCTTTAGAACCCGCCCCTCCCCCCAACACAGAAGCCTTCAAAGAAATATACCTTTGGTCACACTCATACCCCTATCAGGAGGAAGTGGCTATACCTGCTAACTTGATATGAAAATGGGCATTTTTACCCCTCTAAAGAATGAAAGGAACAAAGGTAATTTTCCTAAATATTTTTCAAAGGCTTGGCCCATGAGCTGGGGCCATCCCAGCAGGCACAGGCACAGCTGCTGCAAATAGGAAGGGAACTGAATCAGGGGAAAGCTCGTGGGGAATGGGAGGAGACTTAGGGTTCCTCCAGAAAAAAGGCAGGAGGGGCAGATCTCAGCCTGCTTCCTTCTGAAGCCCAGCTCCTGCAGTTTCCTCTTCGCAAACAGGGGGCAGTCTCTGTTCATTAAAGCTGGGAGCAGGAGCCAGAGTTAAGTCTTGTAGACAGAGCCTTGTGCAGAGACCAAAGGCAGATCCAGAAGTGTACTTTCCTGTCATTGTTCTGTGTAAAAATCATGTTTCAAAGCCTCTTAAATTCCCCAAATCTCGAAATTCTCTCTCTCTCTCTCTCTCTCTCTCTCTCTCTCCCCCCCCGTGTGTGTGTGTGTGTGTGTGTGTGTGTGTGTGTGTCTGTAAAATCTTTTTTTCTATGAGGTAGCTCATTGTTAAAGACACCTTGATCCTGACTGGAGAGCACCGAGGTGTTGGAGCAGGGTTAGGGAAGGCAGAAGCCGGCGGTAGGAGCTGGGTGGCTCCTTCTGGCATCGGCTTTACCACTTGCTAGCTGGAGCTCACAGCTTCTTGGATCCTAGGCACCTGCTGCAAGGTCCCTCCTTCCCTGCTGCAAGGTCCCTCCTTCCCTGCTGCAAGGTGCCTCCCCAAGCCAAGCCAAGTGTAGATATCCCCCACCTCTCTCTCTCTCTCTCTCTCTCTCTCTCTCTCTCTCTCTCTCTCTCTCTCTCTGTGTGTGTGTGTGTGTGTGTGTGTGTTTGTCTCTGTGTCCAGGGGTATTCCTGTGGGTACATGTGTGCACACACATGTGTGTCAGTGTCTGCAGAGGCCAAATGACACCCTCAAGTGTCATTCCTCAAGACCTTAATTTTTTTTTAAGATTTACCTTTTGATGTGTTTGTGTGAATGTATGTGTACCAAGTGCATGTGGGTTCCTGTGCGGGCCAGAGAGTGGAACTCTCCAGCACTGAAACTGTAGGAGATTGTAAATCACCGGATTTGGTTGTTTAGAATCAAACCCGAGCCCTCTGCAAGTGTAAGGGCTCCTCACTGCTCAGCCATCTCGCCAACCCCCACCCCTCACTAGGTGAGGACAGCTGGCCTGAGTGTTCCAGGGGTCTGCCTGTGTCCTCTTCCCCAGCTGTGAGGTTGTATGTGCCACCGCACTCTGCTTCCTCCTGTGGTTTTTAGGGACTGAGCTCAGGTCCTCTTGCTTTCCTGACAAGCACTTTCCTGACTCACAACTTGTTAAAAATCTTAATTAACTAAACACATAGCTAACAGAGTTCACAAGTGGTTTTTGTCTATGTGCCTGGGAACACAGATTATCAAGGCCTTCTCGTCATGCTATTTACATGGCAGTGCTTGGAGACATTAAAGAAAGAAATACACAATTGAACGTGGAGTGCGTGTCTGTTAGGAAGGGACAGAATGTGGCCAGGCCACGCTCTGGAAGCACAGTTCTTGGGTAAGATGTCACCTCTAGCATTCACTCCATGAACCCCCGGCTGGCTTTTTCATGGCTTTGAGGCTCAGTTTCCTTCATTGCTATTGGGAAGATAACATTAACCAAGAAGCAGAGAATGAATGGGGCCCCTGAGCTCCCTGATTCCTCTACAGGCCCCTGGTTGTCTAGTACCCAGTAGTTATTGATTTTTAATAAAAGCAAGCTAGGGGCTGTGCTGAAGCTCAGAGAACTGTCAGCCGCCATCAGCTCCCACACCAATGCTTACGCTTGTGGGACAGACAAGGTGGCGGCAGTTGTGGGTTGCCAGGATGACAGATATGCCTCCCACCCTATTTGCAGGGTCCTGTTGTGAGGAAGCTGAGGATTGGACGTTCTCTCCCAGTGGGTGATGGGTCGAAGTACATTCTACTGCAGTCAGTCTTGGCGCTAAGACCTGGTGTGGTTTAAGAAGGTGGCCCTGCATTTGTAAATCTTGTTTGTTCAAAGGGAGGGGGAGCTTAGCCAAACTCTTTGATTTGGAGAAAACTTGCCACACAGTCCTAATAAACCCGCTCATAAATTTTCAATTACGAGGATCCCAGCAGACTATATTACATGTGGCCCAACTTCATGATCCTTTGAAATTGTCCCCAAAGAGTAGTGCAGCTGAAGCCAAACAGAAGAGAGGGAAGAGAAAACATCGCTTTCCCTGTGAATCACCCAGCCTACTGCAAAGAGCATACCCAATTAATACGATTAAAAAACAAAACGTCGGGGTGTGTGGGAATGTAAATTTAGCTTAGCAGCTTTGATGTGAATCCTGATTTAGGGGCTACTGGCATCAAACTGAAGCAGAGGGCAGGAAGAAGTCAGAGAAATGGTTGAGGGCTTATGGCGGGCTGGGAGGACTCGGTCAGGAGAAAGGGAGAGAGAGCAGATTTGGAAAGGTTGAGAAGAGATGCTGGGAGCCAAGGAAACAAGCTCGGCGAGGATGTCGGGAAAGGGGCTCCGTGGGGACACTCTCCCTGCTCCGTGGGGACAGTCTCCCTGCGCGGGCTGCGGGCTGAGGATGAGTGGCCAGGCCTTGCGCTGCGCCAAAACTGCCAGCGCAGAGGCGGCGCCGCCGTGTGCCCTCCTGTGGAGCTCAGCGAACGCTGCGGGGGCGAAGAGGGACAGAGAGCTGCAGGTCCTAAGGGCTAGGCGAGTTCTTATGAGAGCCCTTCCAGGATGTGCCAGTGCCTTGCTTTGTCCGCTGGCCGCCTCCCCAGACCTCCGAGCTTTTAAAATGAGTTCCCAAGCCCCTGTTCTAGGATGCTTACCACAGCCCAAGAGGATTGACACTTAACCCACCTTCCCAATTCCAGCCTCTTCTCTGTCCAGGGACTCGAACCATCCCAGGCTCGCGCCAGGCAGGAGGAAGCATCCCCGGAAAGGGCATGGCAGTCCCTGCACGCTGCCCGGGAGGAGGAGGGAGATCTTGTCTACACTGCTTCTAGTGTGTCTTGGAGTGAGCAAGCCATCTAATCTGTCCCGATTCTCCTAGAGTCACCCCTTCCCTGATGGACAGATTGCAGTCGCAGCTCCTGCGCACGCACTCCTGGGGGGGAAAACGCGGGCGGAGCCACCTCTGAGCCTTTGCTTGGGGTGAGGCGCACCTTTCTCCCCGAGAAGGTGCCAGAGGTCCCGGCCGCAGTTCTTTCCACCTGCCGAGAAATCAGAGCTGTTCTTCCGAGCCTGGAGGCAGCGGAGCTTGCTTGCTGCTTCTGCCCGAGCTCTCTCTGCACGCCCCCCATTCGCCCCCGCCCGCCCGCCCGCCCGAGTCACCTCTTTCCGCGCCCCCGCCCCTTTCGCGCTAGCGCTCCCCCCCAACCCCTCGCGCTCCTCCTCTACCCGCCCTCCTCCCCTTCCCCCTTCCCTCTGGCCCTCCCTTCATTCCACAAGTGTCGCTTTTCTCTCTCTTCTCTCTCTCCAGCGCACTTGGCGTGCTGGAGAAGGGAAGAGCATCCTGCGAGCGAGAGAACGTGGGGAGCCCAGTCCCGGGCGGCGGGCGGAGGGGAGTTACGAACACAGCGACTCTCCCCTGCTTTCCGCCCCCGCCTCCCCCGTTGGCTAGCAGGACCTGCACCCCGCGCTGGCCCCCGCTCCTGCTCCGTCCCCGCCCGGCCCCGGCGCGCTCCTCCCCGGCCGGCCCCCTTCCTCGGCGCGCGTCGCGCTGGAGGCGAACGCAGTCTGAGCCGAGCGCAGTGGCCGCCGACCACCGAGCGCCCCGCGCCGCCTCCCTGCATGTGCGGCCAGCGGCGGCCCGCAGCCCCCGCCAGCAGCCTCGGCAGCTTCGGCCGTGCGTCCAGAGGCGGCGGCAGCGGCTCCAGCGGCGGCCGAGCTCTCCAGCCCGGGCTGGGAGACACGATGCGCCGAGTCCTCCGGCTGCTCCTCGGCTGCTTCCTCACCGAGCTGTGTGCCCGCATGTGCCGGGCGCAGGAGCGAGCCGGGCACGGGCAGCTGGCGCAACTGGGCGGCGTGCTGCTGCTCACAGGGGGCAACCGCTCCGGGGCCGCCTCCGGAGAGGCCGGCGAGGGCGTCGGGGGCTCGGACGCACCGCCGACTCGAGCGCCCACGCCGGACTCCTGTCGGGGTTACTTCGATGTCATGGGCCAGTGGGACCCGCCGTTCAACTGCAGCTCGGGCGACTTCATCTTCTGCTGCGGGACTTGTGGCTTCCGGTTCTGCTGCACGTTTAAGAAGCGGCGACTGAACCAGAGCACCTGTACCAACTACGACACGCCACTCTGGCTTAACACGGGCAAGCCCCCAGCGCGTAAGGATGACCCCTTGCACGACCCCACCAAGGACAAGACCAACCTTATCGTCTACATCATCTGCGGGGTGGTGGCTGTCATGGTGCTGGTGGGCATCTTCACCAAGCTGGGGCTAGAGAAAGCGCACCGGCCCCAAAGGGAACACATGTCCAGGTGGGCTGCCTCCCCTTCGCCCTCCTCTTTGGGTTCACTTTCCTTTCCCGTCATCCATCGCCAACATCCCCTGGCCGCGCTTCCCTCCACCCCAAGGTCTCCGATTGGGAATGTCACCCAGGACGTCAACTTTCGCTTGTAGCATTGAGCCTAGGCATTGGGTTCAGCACAGGTCGGGGTGAACAGAGTGTGGAGGGGGAAACTCTCTTTCCCCCTCTCCCACCTACTGTTCCCTCTCACCAGATATGGTGGTGGGACTTGAGACACATAGCCGGGTCTTTAAACTCTCGCGTTTGGGGGAGAGGATCCATTTATTCGGCATGTTCTTCCTCAGGTAAACAGAAGCAGAGGAACCTGGAAGGAAGGGGGAGGGGCGTGTGTGATCCCTCATGTGCCTGTGTGTTGGAGGGAGGGAGGGAGGGAGGGAGGGAGGGAGGGAGGGAGGGGAAGAGTGAGTATCTCCTGCAACTTGTACACTAGCAAAAATGAAGCAAAGGTTAGGGAGAGTGCACGGAGAGGGCCAGAACAAAAGCCTCCAGGAGCTGGCATTTCCCCAGAGCTCTGAGGGCCCTTGATTAGAACCTCTCCTCTCCTCTCCTCTCCTCTCCTCTCCTCTCCTCTCCTCTCCTCTCCTCTCCTCTCCTCTCCTCTCCTCTCCTCTCCTCTCCTCTCCTCTCCTCTCCTCTCCTCTCCTCTCCTCTCTTCCCCTCCCCTCTCCTCCCCTCTCCTCTCCTCTCCTCTCTGCATTTCCCCTTCACCATCTACCCCTCTCTGTGCTGAGGCTGGGGCTGGCCGGCACTGCACGCCTTGCCTGGCTTGGAGCTGAGCTCCCCTCCACCCTTCAAGCACCTTGATTCATCAACTTTCCCTTTATTCATTATGCAAGTCCCAGCGCTGGCAGCAGATGGGAGAACGCATTGGGATTGACGGAGCTATTTGCCTTTTTGTTTAACCCCTCCCCCAAGTGTCTAAATTGATTCCCAGAACTCAATAACTTTGGAGGTGAAGGATACAGAGTAAGCCAGGAGCCAGGGGAGAGATGCTGGGTTAGCATGAGGTCTGGGTGAGAAGGGTGCTAGGAGAGCTAGGGGCCAGCTGACAGCAGGATGGCTGGAGCTAAGCCCAACTGACTTTGGGTCTGGGCATTGAAGTCACAGTGCTCTCTTCACTCTCCAAGCCCCACCCCCCACCCATGTAGGTGTGTGTGTGTGCATGTATGCATGCTATCTGTGTACATGCCTAAAAACTGAACAAAGAGACCTAGCAAAATTAGGCAAAGGAGCATTCCCACTTCACTAGTAACCATTTTCTGTTTGTATGAGAAGGGGTATTCTATGAGTTTTTTCTTTTCCCAGAGATAAGGGACCTGGAGGGTCGGTGGGGAAGTTCTGATTAGTTTGGGTTAGTGATAGATGGTGTTTTCTTGGGGCACAAAAATAAGCTCCCAGGGAATCCAGGAAACTGGAACCCAGAAAAGGTGCTGGCCCAGCCTATCTCCTGCTACCCAAGGTGCTCTGACTCCTGCTTCCCAGGAGGTTCACATTAGGAGAGCCCTGTCCAGGGACATCTGTTGTCCTCGGGGTGAGAAACAGATGCAGGTCTGTGACAAGCATGTTGCCTTGTAAGGAACCAGAGGCAGAAAGCTGCTTTGCTGACTCCTTAATGGGTTGAAATCTCCACCGTGCCTTTTTGCTAAGTTCTCAAGTTTCCTTTTCTGGGATTTGGTGGAGAGAGGAGCAGGTCTGTGGGTGAGGCTACAGCTTCAAGGTCCCTTGGACTGGTATCCTGGTCAACCTAGCTCTCCACTGATACCCAGGGGCTCAGTGGGAACCCAGTTCCCTGTCTTAACCCCTCCTCTCAGGCAGCTCTTTTTAGAGGTATCAACTCCAGTTTTTCTGCAGAGTCTAGGTAAGGTCTGTTTGGAGGCCACCTCCAGGAGTACCCAGAGCTAGGTACTTAACTAGGTTCTTCCCGTAAAACGTCCATGGATTTTAAAATGCAGTGGAAGTGCCACGTCCTTGGCAAGGGAGAAGACTGGGTTGTGCTACAGGCAGCTTCTCAGGCATGCTTTTCAAGTGTGCTGCTGTTTCAGACCACCTGTACTGCATAAAGTTCCTGTTGCCAGGATGTGGGGTGGGAGCCAAGTACCAGGACTGGCAAAGGACTCCAGGTGGTTCTCATGTTCGTCCAAACACTGGGAAGGGACCAGAGTGAACACTTGGTGAGCACAGAGCTAGGTGCCAGGCACTGTGAGGTGTGCATGCCCGTGTGCTTGTGTGTGTGTGTGTGTGTGTGTGTGTGTGTGTGAGAGAGAGAGCATGGACTCAGTTCTCACTGCTAGCCTATGACATGGCTGCTATTTTCATTCCCTATTTACATAGGAGAAAATCATGGCACAGGCGAAGTGGCTTTGCTTAAAGTCACGCAGTTAGAAGAACATTTCGACACTGATAGTAATTCTGGGTCCAACCCACTTGAACTCGAGTCAGATGTCTTCAGGCCCAGCCTCTGGGTCCGGGGAGCTTCTCAGGGTACAGATGTCTGAGCTCTTTCTATGGACATTGATAGTATATGTAGAGTGAGCCTCAGACCTCTTCTTTAGCGCCCCTTTCCAGAGACTGTGGCATCCAGGAGAAACACTGGAAGGGAAGAGACGCAGAGTTAATCCAAGAGAAAAGCAGAGGACAGTGCGACTCTCCCCATTCCGGGGCTTGGAGCTTGTTCTCTCCAGGAGTCTAACCTTTCTGGCTGCCCCAGCCCCTCTGATTGCATCACATGCTGCTTATGTACTTAACCCTTTGGAGCCCAGTGTGGCAACTGGCTCCTTAGCTTTTGCCTGATGGTGCTGAGGGATCCTCCAGCAGGGACCAGTGCACCAAGCTTAGAAGCAAAGAGGCTGCTGTGAGCTGAGGCACATTCCAGGAGCAGTTAACCTGCCAGCTGCAGCCTCGCAATGTCCACAGGCTCAGGGATCCAGACATGGCTTTTATTTTCTCATTTTGCCTGGGAAGCTCCTTGTCAAGGACATACAGGTGGCAGGCAGTGCTCCTCTGCACACTTTGTCCCAGTGACCAGGAAACTTGTGTTTTCTAATGTAGGCCCCCAGCATGTCAGAATGTACATTTGGAATCCTTGGAATATGGCCTGCTTGGCTCTGGGCTGAGGAGGACAGCCACCAGAAGGGGTGGGGAGAACCCATGCCATCTTGTAAGGACTAAGGAGATGGCCCACTGGGAAAGAGTGCCTGCTGTGCGAGAATGAGGACCTGGGTTCAAATCCCAGCACCCACATAAAAAGCTAAGCACTGTGATGAGTGTCTGTAACTCTAGTGCTAGAGGGGGAGACAGGCGGATCCCAGGGGCTTCTTAAAGCCTAGGCAATTGCTGAGCTCCAGGCCCAGTGAAATGCCCTGTCTCCAAATGGAAGGTGCAGAGCCACCACACAGGGCGTTCAGACATTGATCTCTAACCCCCACAGGGTCAAGCACCCCTCGGAGGGGGAGAAGGAGGGAGAGAGACGGAGGACTGTGGACACTGCTCTCTCTGCAGCGCCACCAGAGTAGCCACGGGCACTGTGGCTTCCACCGTTTAGTGGAAGGAATGACTGCAGTGAGGGCTGACTGTGGCTCTGAAAGCCCCTGGGTAGATAGACTCCCTCTGGCCTGCAAAGTGTTACCCTTTGTGTGTCTTAAGTTTTCTGTGTATTGTTTTGCGATATAGTCTGATCACATGGCCCAGGCTGGTCTCTATCTCACAATCTGCTTTACCCTAAGTTTCCAGGGAATAGATTATAGGTGTGTGCTACCATAAGTTTTTACTAGGAAAAAGCTGAAACATGTAAAACCCCTGAAGCGAGTACAAAGGACTGTGGGACAGTCTGCCTGAATCAGGGCCTGTCACCCTGGTGCTGCTCACGCTCAGGGCGCACAGTAACCCCTGTCGCAGGAGCTGCCTTGCACACTGTAGAGTGTCTGGCAGCATACTTGACCTCCACCCACTTACTAGATGACACACCCCCCCCCACACACACACTTGTCTATTGACAGTAGAAAATGTCACTAGACACTCAGTTGACACAGAGGAGTGAAATCCCCCTGCTGTGAACCACTAATCCTAATTAAACCAGCTTTGCCGTTTTGTTAAATTTTGCTTCGTCTTGGTGCTTTCTTCCTGTTTCTTTCATCCTTTCTCCCCCTTCTCTCCCTCCCTTCTTCTCTGACTCTCTCCCTCTCTTCTTCCCTCCTTTCTTCCCTCTCTCCTCGTCCTCCCTCATTTCCTTTCTCTGTCCCTTCTTTCTTTGCTTTCTTTTTCCTTCCTCTGTTCCTCTTCTTACTTCCCTTTCTTCTTTTCTTCCTCTTAACCCCATACAGCAGAACCATTTGAAAATAAGCTGTAGACAGAGCATTCAGTTCCCAAATACTTGCAGCATGGGTCTCCTAAGAACAACATATCCCTCATGCAATACAATTCCATTATACAACTTAGAAAGAGAACAAAAATGTCATAGTCATTAAATGTCCGATCATATTAAAGTCTCCTCACACCCCCACATGTCCTTCAGGGTTTGGCTTTACATCTGGATCTGATAAAGAGGCGTTGTATTTGGCTGTAAAATTTCTTCCATCCCTAATATCCACACAATTTAAAAACCAACTTCAAGTCAGTAGCTTGTATTGAAGAACTGGATTTCTAAGATAATTCCAATTTGTAATTCCTCTGTCCCATTCGGGAGCTCTGGTAACTGCCCCTGCAGTTCTCACAGAGCAGCTGCTGGTGGCTTGGTGGTCACCATCCCCTTCAGAGAGCTCTTGGGTTTACTTCATCCACTTGGAGCTCCGGGGAGAGTCAGAAGGCTTCTGAGAACAGCACACGCTCCCAGCAGATCTAGTGAAGTCTTAATACTTGGGTGACCTTGGGAAGCCTGCCTCACATCTCTGCAACCCCTGTTCTTATCTGCAGGTTGAGAATTCAGTAAGGAGCAGGCTTGGAAAGTGATTAGCATAGAGCCCAGCCAGAGTCACTACCCAGCATCCTTCTTACTGGAGTTCTTCCCCTTGTCCACTGAAGGGGGTGACAGTGCAGCTTAGACCTCAGTTCCTGTCCTTACCGTACTCTGTGGTGGTGGCCAACTCTCCTAACCTATCTGGATTTGCATTTCCATCTGATCAGAAGAAGCTGGCAGGCTCTGAACGGGAAGGATGGCTTGTGTATGACTAGATTAAATGTACTGCAAAGTGCTGTCTGGGGGATGTCGAAGAACCCACGTTAGATTTGCAATTTTGCCACAAGCTTGTGTATAAATTCTCATTTAATTTCACACCCCTCCCCCACAAGGTAGCTTCTATGACAGTCTGCCGATTACGGAGGCACAGACTGCTTTCCAAGACGGTGAACTAGCACCCAGTGAGCTAGAGGAGACTGGCTTCAAACCCAGATGGTCTGAAGCAGGGAGCGGGCGCTTGGCCGTTGTCTGCACTGCACTGGAGTGTGTGCCCATAGGACCTTCGTCTTCTCAGGTCCCAAAGATGTACTCAGTACCCCGAAAACAGCAGTGCACAGCAGGGCCTTCTGGGAGTCCAAGTGAGGTCAAGTCTAAGAATGTTTTCTGTACCTGTCCTAGCAGGGTTAGACCTCTCAGTGGAAACACTGGGGAAACAAACCTTGAGGGCGGACATGCATATTTGAAGCTCTCTCCACTTGAAGCTGGTAGGAAACACATGTTGTTTTCCCATCTTCAAACAGAATAAAAAATTCCAAGCCAGAAAAAAATAAATCCATGTGGGCAAACGACATAGCAGTGTCCTGTGTGGTTTTCAAAAATGCTTTAGAAGAGTTGTAGTCCTTTGTAAAGATGTGACATGGAGTGGCCAGCACCCCCTTCCGTGGGCCTCCGCTGTGACCCTCTAGCACCCTTCTCATCATCTCAGCACACCTGTGGTTATTTCCTGGCTTCCCAAGCTGGAGAAGCCCACGCGTATCATAGGGAAATATCTATTTTTCTTACAGGACATATTTGCTTCTCTTTGGGGACCGAAATCATCTTTATGGAAGCATAACTTACGCCATCAAATCCACACGTCTTGATTGAAGAGTTTGATGAGCTTTGATATTTGTTTGCACTGGTGTAAATCACCACTTAGAAAAGTTGATTGTGACCATTGTCCTTGTGTCCTGAACAATGAACACAACAATGACGTTTCTTGTGCAAGAGATGATTCTCAGGAAGCCCACTGATGCGCTTAAAGCTCGGGATATGAGCTTGTAATGTGGTTTGGGTGGTCGAGTACTTGCGTAGCATGAAGCCTGACCCGTATGATGGTACAGTTACACTCCCAGCCCTGGGGTCGGGCGGGGTGTCCGGAGGATTAATAGTTCCTCTGCTACATAGCGTATTTGAGGGCAGCCTCTAATACATGAGATGCTATCTCAAAACAAAACATAAAACCAAAACCAAACGAGTGAAGTGCAACAAATCTCCAGACAAAGTTAGACCCCTGGGAGCCTTCAGGGCAGGTCCTGGGGCTTGGCTCTCCCTGTGGAAATATTGGCATGTTATATTTGCCTTCTGTATCAGAAAGAAAAGTGATATAATGTTTCTATTTCGTCCACCAGCCAGGCAGGCATGCTCATTCTCTGTCTGTCTGCATGAGTCCTCTTCCTTTACATCTGAAGCGGCTGGTCCTCACCCTTCAGGTTTTTGCTATAGTGTTGACTTCTCCAGGAAGCCTCCTCCGACCTCTCTGGCTTAGCCCACCCCCACTCCTCCCTGCCAGCCCCCCCCCCACTCCTCTACGTGCCTGGCTTAGTGCTCAGTGTTATCCTCTTCCTTTTGTAGCATGGTCCCAAAGTGACTGGTTATTAGTTATGATCAGGTTATCAGTTGATTGGTTTGCTGTCTCATTATTCCATTATCATTCACAGGAATGCAGGGACAAACATCCCATAGCATGTCTTGAGTGCCTAATAAAGACAGTCCTATTTCTGTTGTTCTGTTTTACATGGTGTGATCTTCTCCACCTGTCCGTCTGTCCATCGATCCATCCATCCATCCATCCATCCTCCATCTATCTAATGGTTATCTTAGATATTCAACAGATATTGAATATCTACTTTATGATCAGCACGAGCTATAACTATGAGAGGGTAATGACAGATACAGGTGCACTTCTTTCCCTCACATACTGGAGGGATAGGTAACACAATGAAATGTTCAAGAAAATTAATATGAGGATGAAGCTTGTGAAATTGCCAATACTTAATCATTTTTCAACCTCAAAGATAATATGTCAACACAATTGTTCTAAACGGGGCTAAGAGAGTGTGTGTGGGGGTGGGGACGCAAAGGAATCTAAGGGTAGCTGCTCCTGTGTGGGGCTCAGATGAAGCCTGGTGCTCCAGGAAACAGAATTAAAACATCAAAAGCTTTATTATGTGGAATTGTCAAGTCTAAGATTTGCCAAGCTCATGTCTCAGATCAGGCCTGAGCGTTGACTGACAGAAGTGGCAAGGACAGATGCTCAGATCTCACAGCTGCCTGGCAGGAGAGTGCTGTTAGTTGGGGAAGGATCCGTCTTTTGCGTTATTCAGATCCAAACAGACACCAGGACCATTTGTCAATCCCTCAGGTGTTGGCTGGTTTGTTTCTGATGACTGGGATACCCTTCCCCTGAGTCATTACAGGCTCTGACACATCCCTACCTAAAGCTGATTAGTACACACCACAAAATATGCTCACTCTGCAACAAGCACATGCCAAGACCGCTGAACAAATGTGAGGTGTGCTGTAAAGCATGGCTGTGGACTGGGGTGACAGCGAGAAAATAAACCTTCCTTTGAAGTCTGTAGTTAGTTGTGATGTCTTCCTGCTTCCACTAACTACACTTCCAAAGCATTGTATACACTAAGGATGATGTTCTCACGCATAAATAAATCCACACTTTGAATCTTCTTGAGAGTTTTGATTATTTTGGATGACTTTGCGTAGAACTAAATGTTTTAACTGTAAGAAGGTAATTGAGAGTGGAGTTTTTCTCCTCCTCTTCCTCTTCTCCCTCCTCCCGCTCTTTTCTCCTCCATATTTCTATTCTCCTCCCCCACCCACTCCATCTTCTCCATGTCCATCTTTGTCTCATCTCTATCTCCTCTATCTCCATTTCATCTCTGTCTCCATCTTCCCCATCGCCTCCATCTCATCTCCTCCATCTCCCCATCTCCTCAATCTCTACCTCACTCTCCCCCTGTTCTCCCTTACCCTTTCCTCTGTTCTGTTCTCATTGTGGACTCACTATGTACCCTAGGTTGACCTTGAACTGTTCATATAAACCAGGGTAGCCTCAAACTTGCCACGACTGGATTACAGGTGTGCACAACCACACCTGGTCTGCCATGTTGTTGCATTTGCAGATCTGCCTTGAGATCAGCCTGTGGTTTATAGCAGATAGCTTTTCATTTATCTACATGCTTTGTGATGTCTAGATGACATAAAGTTTATAATTTAATGTGTACCTTTCCTGTGGGACACGTATGAATGAAGTTAAGGGTCCTGGTGAAGGTGTCTCTGGGACCTCCTTTGATCCTTGGTCCCTGACTCTGCGGTCTGCTGTGTGGATCCAGTGCAGCCAGTGACATCAACACAGAGAATTGAATTGAATTCTCATTTTAATGACCAAAGGCCACTAAAGCCAGGCACAAGCCTGATGGGGAAAGCGCCACTGTTTTGGTGCTTTGGGAGTGAACCCATGGGGAGTCTGATGAAAGTTATGGCTTCTTTGCTTAAGGAAAAAAAAAAGCACAATCAAATTTTCCATTCAATTCCAGAGGAATTCAGCGGTCTTTTGAAGCCCAGGATGAAGAACCCGTTTAGAAGTGAAAAAGGCAAGTTAGGTTTGCAAGGTCCTGTCTGTCTCAGAACTCCCTTCCCTGAAGCCTTCCTGAGTTTCAGGCCATGCCTGTTGCACAGAGGTAGGGAAGGGCATGACCTTTGACCTCAGACATTCAGAAGTCCTGTGGGCGACTCGTTACTCCGTGAAAGGGTTGCAGCTGTGTGCCCGGCCTAGCACCCTCGGTTTGGTCCACTCCACCTTGTTAGCTTGCTTGCCTGTCCCTCAGATACCTGCCTCGGGGCCCTTGTGCTGTTCTGTCTGGTCTCCCTGCTCTGTTCTTTCTGTCACCTTCCACTGTGTGAGCTAGCTTTCTGTCACTGCAGCTGCTGTGTGAGCAGATCAGCTTGTACCGAGGAAAGGTTTGTTTCAGCCTATAGCCTAGGGGGTTTCAACTCATGATCTGTTGACCTTGACACTACAGTGGCATGTCTTGGCAGGAGCACAGGGTAGAGCACAGCTGTTCTCTTCATGGCCAGAAAGGCAAACAGTGAGAACAGGAAGTGGCCAGGTCCCATGTCCACTGCCTCCCATGACTAAAGACCTCCACTTACCCACTCCTGTTAAAGTCCCCACTGTCATCCTCCGCATCGGGATGAAAACCGAGCCTTTGCCATGGATCTTTGAGGGACAGTCCAGATCCAACCTGCAGCGTCTCGTGACTATCCTGTCACTGCTCACTCAAGTCTCCCCTCTTCATAAGATGCTGTCTTGGTGCCTCTCCCCCATCTCTCTAACATACTTCTTAGCCACTAAGTCTAATGAAGCACCAACTGCCTCTCCCCTCCCCCAAGTCCTTCCCTGTCTTTTAGTGGTCAGTTCACACTCTCTCTCCCACATAGCCTCTGGCAAGCATGATTGTACCTTTTATGGGTTTGTCTATTCTAGACACTTGCTGTAAATGAAACCACACAACCCAGGCCTTTTTGTGTTTCTTTCACTGGCCATAGGTTTTCAAGTTTTATTCACATCTGGACTGGTGTCTGGGCTGTGTTCTTCCTCTTCATAGCTGAGTAATATTCCATCTTGTATAGTGCATTCTGCTGTCCGGCTGATGGACACTTGGACTGTTTCTACTTTTGGGCTGTCATTATGGCACCTGGCTCTGCTGGCTGCACGTTCCTTGTTTATTTCAGCTCTTGCTTATTTTTATTTAACATGTCTATTTTTATTCTTTCCCATAGAATGTAAGCTCCAGGAAGGCCACGACCTCTCTCAGCTTGTGCCGTGCCGTCTCCCCAGGGCCTCATGTCATGCATGGCATACTCTAGACAATAAACATCTGCTGAATGAACAACTGTGTGTGGGCTGTTGTTATTCTCCTGCCTCTAATGGGTGTCATCTTGTCCTCCGGCCCCTGTGGGCCTCTGGCTTCACCGTCCTGGGTTTCTCTCCCTTCAGACTTCTCCCTGGCTGCGGTTCTTACCATAATCTATCACCACAGCCATGGCCCTCGTGCATGGTCCCTGTTGTTCCAGCAGACTCAAGACTTAGCCTGAGCGTGCAGGTGGCATGTGGGAAAGCGTTCAGAAACATCTCCCACACGGCCAGCCCTAGGGTCGGGCCTCTGGGTTCAGGTGAGTCTAGTAAGTTTCAGCATGTGGCTGGGCACCTTAGCTGTGAGCATCAGTGCCGTTGGTGACCTCAGCAGAGCCTCTGCTGAGCTCTTGGTGGTGTGGGTAGACCCCGCCAAGGCAGTAC
This sequence comes from Apodemus agrarius, assembly GCA_964023405.1. NCBI lineage: Eukaryota > Metazoa > Chordata > Mammalia > Rodentia > Muridae > Apodemus > Apodemus agrarius. The sequence goes on along the minus strand of OZ030015.1, from coordinate 2,586,604 downwards.
CTGCCCTTTCTCTGTCTCCTTTGATGTGGATCCTGAAAGTCAACCTGGCTAGGGATGTCAGGGTGTATCCCCTAAAACACGGAGGTAGGGCTTGCAGGTGTGTACCTCTCCCTGACCCACGAGGAGATCAGTATGAAGATGTCCATCGGCCTGTTGGTTCTAGGGATGGCTCACTGTTACAGAGCTGAGTCCACTGGTTTTTATAGATCATCTCCATGCTTGGACTTGACACCCACAGGGACTGGTTGGTCATTCCTTCTTGCTAGGCTTGCAGATGGGGATAGCTATCCCTGCAGGTAAGTACATATGGGCCTGAAGAGGCCGGAGAACTCTGCTGTGCTAGTGAGATATGAACTCCGCTGTGCTAGTGAGACATGAACTCTGCTGTGCTAGTTAGCATTTCACCTCGCTTCGTGTGCACGGACAAAGGGGGGAAACAGAAGACCAAACATGTGGCGGGACTCACATGTAAATAACATGTGGCGGGACTCACATGTAAATCACACTCCAGGACTACAGATGGTTAAGGGGGTTTGCATATTTCTAAATGTACATATTATGGAGGGTAAATAAAGAGGGAGATGTGTTGAAGGTCTGACCTTAGGGTGTGACGTCTGTCTGACTCTGCTCTGTACTAAGTGTAAGCCCAGCTTATATCTCATCATGAGGTTATGTCATTAATACCACTTGAACCTCTTAAAAAAAGATAAGTGAAAAGAAAACATTGGGTGAAATCTTTGTGCTGCACATTGGCTGGGTGACCTTGAGCAAGTTAATTCACCTCTCTGAGCCTTTGTTTATTTTTCTGGAGAGAAGTAATATTTCATGTAAGCTCACAAGAAGGTGTATATTCTTTTGCTTAAGTAAGAGATGACATTGCAGTTAGCTCAGTGGTTAGCTTATGGTATGGACAAGTAAATGTTACTAGTCCTGGGCTATTGCTAAGTGAGAAGTGTTGGCCTCTGTGGTAGGCACAGAGGACTCAGCCTCTGGGGTGGAGCCACAGTGCATGGACCCCTCATCTGACCCGTCTGTGCAACCTTAGAGTAGATGACCTTGCCAGTGAGCAGTATGTAGCATGCGGCATGACCATGTGGGCTCTGCTCACAGTCACTTCCCTGCTTCTGTGCTTTCCTCTGCTCTATCCCTACCAGGGAGGGCGACTCCTTGGAAGGAGCGGCTTTCTCGTTTGTCCAGTCTGGGCAGTGATGGACACGGGGCTCACACTGCTGTACTGTGAGTGAGTGGAGCTCTGTTCTTTGTTTCCCCAGAGCCCTTGCAGATGTCATGAGGCCACAGGGCCACTGCAACACTGACCACATGGAGAGAGACCTTAACATCGTGGTCCACGTGCAGCATTATGAGAACATGGACACAAGAACCCCTATAAACAATCTCCGTAAGTACAGGACACTGGCTACGCCCACCCCACAGTAATATGGGCGTGGTAACATGGCAGAATTTCTTGGGGGTGACTCAGGACGAGTTAGATTTCTCTGTTCCATGTGATGCTGCGTTCGGTACCATGAACGCTGACGTGGTTCTGTGGCCTGTTAAATAGTGATCCACTTGATTGGTTATTTTGTTAATTACTAGATGACTTGATTGCTTCATCATTGTTGATCTATAAACTTGGTTCTTATGTTGGGTACTTACTAAACCAATGTTGGTTTGATTCATGAGTGATCTGTTAACAGTCTGTCTCATTGGTTCGTGTAGATGGGGTGGTGTTTGCTATTGGCTATTCTTCACTGGGTCATTGCTTAAGCAACTATTTTATTTGCTTTCTGAGGCTGGCTGGTTGTTATTTTTAGGTTTCACACGGCTTTCAATGAACATAGAATTTTATCTTTTAGAACATAAAATGAGCTTCATAAAAAGACCTATAACAACCCCCCATTGTGTGTGTGTGTGTGTGTGTGTGTGTGTGTGTATGTGTAGTGGGGGATGAATATGCATGCTTCTACATTTGGTTCTCTTGCTCTGCCAGGAAAAGGGGGCAGGCTTCTTTTACTACTGTGTTTCAGTAGCTGTTTTTCCTGGGACAGAGCATCCTGGGGGAGCCTGGGTTATTTCCACAGGTTTCCTTTGCTTCCAAGGGTGTGTATAGACAACACACAGTGGCGCTGATGCTGCAGTTAGAAGCCGAGGAACAATGAGGTTGTTTGGATTTGATAAGTGCACATTGCGACAGTGGTCATGCCTAGCAACCATGTTTTCAGGTCAAAGCAATGTGAAGAATCATGCTTGAAAGCAGCAGAGGCAGGCAGTTGGAAGGGTACAGCAAACCATAGCTGGAGGTTCCCAAAGACAGCAGAAGCATTAGTGTCACACACTTTCCCAGGATGGGCATCCTTTGCTGAAACTCACCCACAAGCTGCAAGGCTTGTTCATTTGCTGAGACATAGTTGCAGATTATTAGGTTGTAAATTTTACAGTCACTGGGTAAGGAAGAGGTCTGTTTAGGGTATGAGGCTTTGACACAGATGTCATGGATTCTCTGATTCTATATGGTTATTATTATTCATGGTTTTGGAAATTCTTGTAGTGGTTGGCAATGTCAGTATTCAGGATTGACACAGGTTGGAAAATGGGCTACCCAACAGGATAGCCCATTCAGGTTTCATTGCATTAAATGATTAAATATTATTTAACTGTGAACTTGATCATAATATGGTATTAGAAATCAACACACTGTGGTGTAAAATACACGAGCCTTTTCTTTTGGAATGTTTATGTCCAAACCCCACAGAGTCTGAAGATGTGATAAACGGCGGCAACCACGGCTGCACCTGGTTGTATCTGCTGCTATTTCCAAGTCTGACGAATGTGGATTCCCCAAACAAATGGGGGTCACCAAAGTATTTTCTGGCTGTGGAGGGTGTTGGCTAACAAGCTTGAAGTAGAGACTCAGTCTCTGAGGAGGCTTTGAAGCACTCTGAAGTTGGTCACTGAAACGTAGCTTACCCAGCTTTCACCCCTGCATGGGAAAGAGGTCAGGGAAGGGACGCTGAGTTATCCCTCACGTGGAAGGGACCTTCATTTACCATTGTGCTGAAGATGGACGACCAAGGCCCGAATAACTCAAGCCTCTCTGTGATGGGCTACTTTGCTGTATGTATGTGCATCTTCTTTGCGTCTATGTTTATGCCTTGGTGATTGATTTTTTTTTTAATACTAAAGGTGGGTGGGATTTAGACCCATACTTGAGTAAGATGTCATTATATTACTGGCTCACATTCCTAGATTTTTCATTTTATTTTGAAAACAGGCCACCCTGAGCCCTTCTGAAGCCAGGCTTACCTCGAGCTCAGATCTTCCTGTAGCTGGAATCACAGGCCTCACAAGACCTTGCTTTATGGTCTTTGATGTCAAGGAAAACAAAGGCTACAGGAGGATGTTCCTGGAAAACCCCAGGGAGAATTCCATGACTACTATCTCCAGCTTGGAGACCTTACAAGAATCTCCACAGACACCACTTTCATGTAATCCTGCCAGTTTGACCCAGTCCTTTCCCTTCAGTCAGATTCTTGAGAACATCTGACTAAGAACAATAGGGAGCATGTAGCCTTGTAAGTTGAATTTACATTAGAAAGATAAATGATATGCAAGATCAATATGTGAATAGTGATTCAACAGTAAGAATGAGCTTCTTTGTAATGAATGATTTATCTTCTTATTGATTCATAGGAACTTTTTATATATTATAGTAACCTAAAATGTGTATGTTCAGAAAATGGAATGTTCTTGGTAGTTCCCTGAGAAGCTAGTACTACATGATTAATATTAATTACTTACTAGGGGCTTAACAAGCTGAGTGGTCACCCAAACCCATTTGGCTAATGGAGACAACACAGGGGAGGGATCTGATCTGATCAGCCAAAAAGAGACCTGCCCTTCATAGAACAATGAATTAGAACAAATCTACCTGAATATAAAATCACTCCCAGGGCATTGTGGGAGGTACAATGACTGTAACTGAAAAATGAAAAAAGATACATGTATTTATGATACATCAAGAAGATGGATCATCTATTTTTAGTTTATTCTTCACTTAATATTTAAGTTGTTGGATTCAACAGACACATGTCCTTATCATCTCTGCTCACCTACCCCTTCAACAATGCTTTTAGAGAGAACTATCCTTTAATTCTCTCTTTCTCCTCTCCCTCCCCTTCTGCCTCCTTTTTTCCCCTCCTCTTCCTCCTGCCTTCCTTCCCACCATTCTGTGAAATACAATCTTATTTTATGTCTCAGGCTCACCTTGAACTTGCAATCCTCCTGCCTCAGCCTCCTTGGCTGGGAGTCCTGTGCCGTATGAGGAGCTCTCAGCGTCTTTAAAACGCCCATACTAGCTCACCCTTACGCACGGGTCAAATGTTACAGGAGCTGACATGCTGTGTAGACGATCAGCAAGGTTTCGAAGTTGTTAATGGACAGGGTGCAGATTTTGATGGAATGTTGCATTTCTGCAAACTCTAAAGCTTCTGAGTGAGGGCATGTTGTGCTACGTTTCCTCAGAAAGAACTCTGCCTCCCCCACTGCAACCTCCCGTATTCCCAGGAACACCCCTTTAGAAGTTCAGTCTTTTTCAGGATGGGAGGTGTAGGTGAGGGCTGCAGGTGGAACCTAGCTGGATGTGACTCATCTTGGCTGTGTTAACAGTGGTAATTTTGAAATAAAACTGTTTTCGGACACCTTTGTTTACAGAGGACTTGCAAAGATTTGTGCACGGGATTCTGCACACTCCTCACCCACTCTCCTCTGCTAGCATCCTACGCCACTGAGGTCAGTCCCCTCAGATGAGTCTGCACAGGCAAATTCCTCAAACCGACTCTGTAGACACTGCTTGGATTTTACTTTCTTTGCAAATGTTCCCTTTGCGTCTCATGAGCCACCCTGGTTAGCACCGTATCTTCAGCGCAGCATCCTTCAGCGGCTGGAGTTTAGTTGTATTGTAGCATGATGTGATGAAAACACAGAGCAATATTAACTCGGGTACAGTGCCTGCCAGTGCTGGCAATGTCCACATGAAAGCAGGTGCCCAGTCAGTGCTGGAGCGAAAGCAATTGCTTCCTGGGATATGCCTGGTGCGGCACTGTAGTCTTGTGTTTTATGCACGTGCTGAGCATGGCTTTGGCATTTGGTCCATGTCTGTCTGTCTGTCTGTCTGTCTACTGATCTATCATATATGTTTATGTTTCCATCAATCCATCCATTCATCTGTCTGTCTACCTACCTATCTATCATGTATGTATCCATCCACCCATCAATCCACCCACTTTTTATCATCAATCTGTTACATGAGCTCCATGAGCATAGGCGGGCATGCTCACCTGTGTATCTGTATAGAGGCCAGAAGTCAACATTAGGTGCTTGCTTCTTCCTTCATTCCTTTGTTCCTTCTCTTCCTTTCTCCATCCCCCTTCTTCCCTTCCTCTTTCCATCTTTCTTTCTTTTCATTCTTTCTTATTTTTTTGAGATGGTCTCTTATTGAGCCCGGCCTTTTCCATTGTGCCTAGGTTGGCTGGCAAGTAATCCCGTGTGATTCTCTTCTTTCCACCCTCCAGCTCTGGTGTTACAATGCTAACATGCCCAGTTTTTACCGGTGTGCTGGGATCTGGACTTGAACATCTGTGCCTGTGCAGAGACCACTTGACCCACTGGGTCATCTCCCAGCTCTATTACTACTACTAATATACTACACTGCTTGTTGTTGTTGTTATTGTTATTATTATTATTAACAAATCATAATTGAAGCAAGTGAGATTTCACTCAATACTAAGGATAAATATTGACTTAATATATTAAGACATGGAATATATAACAAAGAAAAGGCCCTTGTGTTCTGGCCCCATCAAGCCTGCTTCCCAAATTGATCCCTAAACATGTCTCCCATAAACCAAGAAGCAGACACAGAACTCAGTGCTCAGGCCCACTCATTTGTCCATATTCACCAAGGTTGGGATGGGATGTCCTACCTTGGCTTTTGGAAAATTTGGCATAGATTTTCTCAGATACTTTGTAATATGTAGGTGGAAGAGGGATTTCCTAGCCAGGACAGGCAGAAAAATCAATATAGATACCAGTGCTTAAGAGCAAAGTGTATGTAGCATAGTGAAATGTGATGAGGGACTTGGACAGACGGCAGTGTAACTCCCAAACACACTGAGACCTCTCAAAACCTATAGGGCTTTTTTGGGTCATTGATAGGACGGAAACTCGGCCTTAAAAATTTTAATGATGCAACATTTGCATAATTGTGGAGTTGAACCCATGTCCTCACTCTACCATGGAGAGACATCCTCAGATCTCTTTCATTCTGAGACACATGTGGCTGTCCCCTTGGAAATGGATATTTTGAAGGATATGTTTAAGGAACTGAGGGCTGGAGGGTAAGTCAGTAGGATCCCAAGCTTGAGAACTCCATGGTAGCCAGCATCACTGGTCTGCACCACTGAGTCCCACTGAAACAGCCAGTGAGGGCTGTGGTTAACACTGTTTGACCTCTCTTGTGTTGCAGGTGTTTACAGAACATGTGGGTGTCCCTCTGGGAATGGGCATTTTGAAGGATGTGCTAAAGGACCTGGAAGCTCCTTTGGTGCCACAGAAAAGAGCTGGTTTAAGCTCTGCGTCCAGTCTGGCATCTTGTGTTGAGGACTCCTTTAGAACCCTGGCCTTATTGAGCAGTTGCTGGGTTCCAGGTACTGCATTAAGTGCTGTGAACACGTTAGCTCAGTATTCAAAGCAGCCCTTAGGTGGTCCAGCCCATCTCCGCCCCTGGCTCTTGCCCCTGCCTGCTTTGTGCTGAGCACAGCTTCCCCAGGGCGTCTCCCTTGGCATGCCGGACCCTAACTGTGTCCTTACACAGACTCCCTGCTCTTCTCGAGCCTCACGTCATCTGCTGCTCCTGCATCGCCAGGATTTCCTCTATACTACACTGTTCTGTCTAAAATCCTCTTGTTTTATCCGCCCATCTTCCCGCAAAGCACAAAGCCATGGAGGAACGTCCTATGTGTGGTCACAGCAGTCTCCCTGACACTGGGAGCTGAGTCTGCGCACTGCAGCAACTCCACGAATGTCTGCCTAGTGAAGGAAGAGACCTATAGGTGGGCGTCGCTCTCCACAGTTTATGGCTTAGAAAAACTGAGAGGGACAGAAGTTAGGGAATTCATCTAACATCTTGCCTGGACGAGTTTTGCCTTAAAATACTCTAGAAAAATGGAAAGTTGTGGGAGACGAAACTAAACTGAAAGCACACGAAGAGGCATTGTGTCTGGGTGGCCAGGTGCACGGAGTTTATCCATTTCTCACTATGTTTGTGTGCATTTGGAAGTGTATAAATTAGGAGTTAGTGGTAAAGCATCTGTCTGTGGCATCACAGTGAACAGGTAGAGGACCCAGTATTCACACCTGGGGAGGTCACACTCTGTAAGTCAGGTCATTATGTACATGCTGTGGACTGCCTCCTCGTGAGATGTCAGGAGTGGGGTCGCATTCGTGACTTCTGCATGCATGTGACCAACATACCTGACAGAAGTGACTTTAGAGAAGAAAACAAAATCTCCCCATATCTTTGGAGAGTTTCAGGCCATTGCTGTAGGAAAAGCAAGTGAAAAGGCTTAGTCTGTGGGGCAGGAGCACACAGCCATGCGGGTGTATACAGCAGGTGCTGTTCACGAGTGAGGAGGGAATCAGGGGCAGGGGCAGCCTTCATAGCCTTCCTCCAGCTAGGTCCTACTTCCTAAGGTGCCACAACCTCCCCAAATGAAATGTTCAAACACGAGGCCACGGGGGACAGTGTGCTAACCCAACAAGAATAGCACCCGCTCAGGGAAATGGTAGGCGGATTGGCAAAACCTCATTCTTGATGGGTGTTGGGGGTGCATGGGGGTAGGATCAACCCCCAACACAAATGTTGGTCTCTTGTTTCTGACTTTCCTCCGGACCAGCTGTCTGATTCTAGACCAATCAGTTGGCAAGGTAGATGATATTCTCGGGTCCCTTTAAGCATCGTGGTGGGGCAGATTCTGTAAGCGATGGGTGTGTGAGAGCGTGGGAGCTGGAGGGTGAACAGCGATGCTCTGGTTCAGTTTGTCCCTGTATCCCTAACGCTTAGACAGTGTCCTATGCTTGTAGATACTTGCTGGACAAGCACATGAGCAGGTATCTAGCGCAGGCTCAGGAACCACCCCAGCGGGATGGACGGTAAGGGATTCACAGGTAGCCAGCTCTGACGGAGCTTGGCTCCTTCCACCTCAGGTTAACTCTTATGATGTCACGCATACCAACTTGTTCCTGAAGTCTAAAGGTTTTCCCTGCCCTGGAAAGGCACACTGCTTGTCTCATCCAACTCCAGGGCCTTGGGGCATTGTTCAGTGTTAACTAGCTAATGGAAGGGATCTGTGCTGGATTAGTAAAGACACCCAGAGGCTCTATAGTGCAGTGGCCTCTAGTGACTCCAGTGGCTTGAGCTTGAGGAATCCACTGTCTGGGTAAACAGCGCCACTGAAGAGTCTCCGACACGGGGAGGCTTGTCAAACGTGTCTAGATGAGGGAGTGTGAGACACACTAGGGAGCTGGCGGAGGGTCTGGGCTCCAGAGGTGGACAGCTGGGACCTGGGCCTTGTTCCGTCCCTTAGCAGCTGTGCAAGCTTAGGAAGGTAAACAATTCTCTGAACCTCTTTTCTACACTACAAAAGGAGCATATTCAAGAGCGCGTATGAGGCGTGTAGAACCATGCATGCCGGTGTTTCAGAAACATGGCTTGTTGGTACTGTTGCTTGTGGGATGAGTGACTGTGGTCACTACATTTGTCTGTTCATTAGAGAGCAACAGTGTGGACGGAGATGCATTCACTGGATATGCAGTTGTTCTCAATGTTTTCATTCTCTGTGTTGGTTGACAACGTGTGTGTGTGTGTGTGTGTGTGTGTGTGTGTGTGAAGGAGGGTGCATGTATACCGCATGTGCTGTCAACAAAGAAACAGGGCCTGTATTGACTAGTTTAATGTAAGCTTGACATGCTAGGGTCATAGAAGGAGGGAGCGTCAACTGAGGCAATGCCTTCAGAAGATCAGGCTGTGGGCCAGCCTGTAGAGCATTTTTTAAAATTACTAATTGATGGGGGAAGGACCATTCCATTGTGGGTGGTGCCATCCCTGGGCTGGTGGTTCAGGGTTCTATAAGAACTCAGGCTGAGCAATCCATGTGGAACAAGCCAGTAAGCAGCACCCTCCAAGGCCTCTGCATCAGCTCCTGCCTCCAGGTTCCTGCCCTGCTTCTGTTCTTGTCTTCAACTTTGGTGGTGAACTGTGATGTAGAAGCACAGGCTCAATAAACCCTTTCGTCTCCGAGTTGCTTTGGTCATGGGGTTTTAACACAGTGATGTAACATTAAGACTAAGTCCTAAAAGGAAAAAAATCACTTTCTGTAAGTTCTTTGTAAAACTTTCTTCTATCATGGCCACATAAGCTGTCTAATCAGCATTGTGCTGCTTTTCCAACTGCCTGGAGGCCTAGCTGCAGTGAAAGCCCAAAGGCAACACTGTGTGGGGCTGAGTTTCAAAGACGCCAAGCCATGCTCCTTGCACGCCAGGGATGTGATCCCTTCAGGAGAATATTTCTGTCTTCATGTTTGGATGGGGGAGGGGTGCACTTGCTGTGTGTGTGTTTGATGGGCTAGAAGGAGTCACAAGTGAAACAGACCCATTTGTGCATCACCTGCAATGTGTGCTCATTTTACCTCCCTCCAACAGCACCATGAAATAATAAAAATATTTGCAGGAACGACGAATCAATAACCTGCCCACGGCCACAGACACACCAGGCGAGGAGCTTGGGCTCTGGCCACTAAACTCGCATACTGAGTTGCAAATCTTACACTCTGGCCACACCCTTTCTTGTGCTTTTCCCAGGAGCCCTTGCTGCATAGTATATCAGTATATATGTTTCTTTTCTTTTTCTTTACCTTATTAATTGATTCTAAGCATTTGATGAGCCTCATCTTTGAACATAAACCCACTTAATAAAGTGACCAATCTTGTTCTGGAGTACCAGACATCTCTGACAGCTGTTTACTTCTCTGTAATTAATATTTTTTTAAAATCAACTTTCAGCTGGCATTTAAAAAACGTCCCTCTAGGCATCGACGGGAGTCAAATGGGTGTGGAGACCTTCAGGGTATATCCTCTTGGCTCTTAAAGTACAGAGAGGAGCAGGAGATGAGGAAAGCAATGAAGGGGGGCGGGGGGGGGTCGGGGTGCCCTGCAGGCAAGCAGGAGGTCTCCCCAGACCGTGGGACTAGACAGAGCAAGGACATCTTTTCCTGAGGAACTGATAATATTTGTTTTGCAAGAACCATACTTCCCAGTGACTTTCCAAGAAAACAGGAGGGAGAAGTGGAACACTGGGACAGTGTTCACCTTTGATTGAAGGCACGACTTTGAGCCACAGAAAACCAGTTTTGTAGATCTGAAGAGCTTTTATTTTTGTATTGCAAATTGCATAAAGGAAGGAGCTTTTGTTTGATTAGTATCATAATGGGTTTGGTAGAAAAATAATAAGAATGCCAAGTCTGACAGAGGAAGCCTGGATTTCAGAGTCAGCTACCAAGATTATTTCCTGGTTAGAGGGCTTCCTTCACTCAGCAAGCCTGCTGCCTCCCCTAGAAGAGATTAGTACGGATCTTTTGCTTCTTTGGAAATTAAGAGCCAACAAAAAGTAAGTAATATACTTAATATCATGATACATACATTAAAATATTTTACAGTAAGGTTTGAGGAAACCTGCCTTAAAAAAAATCCCAGTAAGCATTCTCAATAAAGTTAATTACAAGTTGAAAGAAAATCTCATTACATTAGCTTGAGAATTACAGTTAATGAAACTGAGTGTAATCACAATCTGAATATTTCATTAAATGGAGATTCGAAGTCATTAATTCAGGTATTCAGCCTGGAGTTGAGCTTACATTGCTGACTGCTGATGTCAATGCCTGGATTTTATACACTTAAATCCAGCTCCATGGACCTGCAGAGACCCACCCGGCCCAGCCTCAGATCTCCCCATAGTGCTGAACCTCTGATCTGTAGCTACCCAATTCAAGTCAAGCAGCCAGAAAAATCTACCTTGGGGAATTTTGGAGCTGGGCTAAGTTTATTTAGCATTATCTTGTCTTTGCTGCATTTCTGACTTCAGAGGGGCCAGGGGATTTACAGAGGAGATCCAGGGTCCATGCAGTGTGCTAGGCTTACAATTTTTCCACTAAAGGAAATTAAGAAGCAATTACTCAATGTTATCTTTATCACAGGCTGAAATATCAAACACTTAGCAAAGAGCTAGCTCTTACGACGAAAGCCAAGCCTAAGCTGGGCTTGGTGGCATGTGCCTTCAGCCCTGGCACTGAGGTATGGATCTTCTTAAAGTTATATAGCCATAAAATTTGTCAGGTCAATCAATACTGCTTTCTTAAAACAAGCACTGAGTACTTATGGTTCGAGGGGTGATCACGAATGCATGTTGGCTTGGCAGTTCCCTGCCGGCTGCCTTTTGGGAGGCTGTGGAACCTTTGGGGGCAGCCTAGCTGAAGGGGTGAGCGCTGAGGTGTTAGGCGCATCCCCACTTTCTGTCTGTTCCATGTTTTGTCTTCCATCAGGATGTGGGTCAGCTGGCCACAGCTGCCCCATGGTGCTGCCCGGGCCTCTGGTTTCCCCTTCCTGACAGACAGCAGCCTTCAGACTTTACAGCCTAAAGACTTCTCCTTAAGTTGCTTCCAGTGAAGTACATTGTCACAGCAACAGGAAAGGTAACAAAAACCTGTTGTCCCTTAAAACACCAGCTGTGTGCGAAGACTCCGTGGACAGCTTCCCAGCAGGGACCTGCTCTGGGCATTCCCCCGTACCCCACCACAGCTCAGGCAACATATAAACTCACCTCTCCTCCCTGTTTCTTTTCTGTCTTTCCTACCAAGATGTCATACACCAGGGTGCTTTGTCTGACTCATTCCCTATTCTATCCTCAGTGCTTGGTGCTTAGTAGGTGCTTTGTAAAAAAAAAAAAAAAAAGTTGGGCGAATAAACATTGTCAGATGAAATAATAGGCACATTTTATCAAGTACACCACTTCTACTGGTTTTCTTTGTAATTCTACTGCAGTCTGACTTCTTGCAGATTAAATCTTAGCATTGTATCTCAGTTTAGCAAACATTAAGTCATGTGCCAAGAAAAGTTGTTGTGTGCCTTGAAAAGCTCATGAGACTCTATTTCTGACATTGTTGGCAATTAGGAAATGTCACGCAAAGGTAGCATTCCCAAGTTCACTCTACTGATTCAATCACAATTGATTTTTTCCAATAGTATTTCCCTCAATTTCATTTACTCCAGTTTCCCTACCTCACAGTGTTCTATCCATGCCAGCCCTCGATCCTATTAATGTCAGAGCAAACTAAAGAGCGGGCTGGGCGTGTTTAATATTCATAAAAGGACTGACTACATTGTGTTAATATGAATAGTAAAATAACCTAGCTCTGTAGATGCAAAGTAACCTTAGTCATCTCCTACCTAGTCTCATGATATTGATTTGTGTTACCAGAGACCAGATGCCGCAGTTATGTTGTTTCACACTTATTATCATAGTTTTCCAGGCGTGGCAGCGCACATCTTTAATCCCAGCACTTGGTGGAGTTTGAGGCCAGCCTGGTCTACAGAGCGAGCTCCAGGAAAGCCAGGGTGTCTTGGTTAGAACTAAGGTTTCTGTTGCTGTGGAGAGACACCACAACCAAGGCAACTCTTATAAAAGAAAATGATCAATTGCAGCTGGCTTACAGTTTCATAGGTTCAGCCCATTGTCATCATGGCGGGAAGCTTGGAATCATACAGGCCGACTTAAGTGCTGGAGGAGCCGAGAGTTCTTTATCCCAAGGCAGCCAGGAAGAGATTGGCAGCTAGGGTCTCTTTCACACTGGGTGGAGCTTGAGCATAGGACCTCAAAGCCCGCCCCCACAGTGATGCACTTCCTCCAGCAAGACCATGCCCACTCCAACAAGGCCACGCCCACTCCAACAAGGCCTCATCTAATAATGCCACTTCCCATGGGCCAAGCATGTTCAAACCACTACAAAGGGCTACATGGAGAAACTCTCTCTCTCTCAAAAAAAAAATCACTATAGTTTAGAGAAACCTTAAACCTCAGAGGGTGAAGATGTAGATATGAAGAGAATAAAAAGCCCACGGCAGAAACACAGGTGAAGTCTGAACCCTGTACTTGGTCATTGCCCAGGCTTAGCAGTGGTTACAATGGGGTCCTGAGAACAGAGCCTGTGTTGCTGAGGACCAGTGGTTCTCAATCTTCCTCATGCTGCGACACTTTAATACAGTTCCTTCTGTTGTGCTGACCCCTAACCATGAAGTTATTTTTGTTGCTGCTCTGTAACTGTGATTTTGCTACTGTCGTGAATGTAATGTAAATATTGATATGTGGGATAGCTGCTATGTGATCCCTAATGGGTCATGCCCCTCATGTTGAGAGCCACTGCTGTAGATAGAGGGGGAGTTTTAAATGACACAGACCATTGCATTTGTCCTGTAATGGCATTTTCATGCATACCCATCCTACTGTCATCATATATATTCACCCCTTCCCTTCTCACACGCCTGCTGGCTCCTCCCTCTCTCCCTACTAGTGTCCTTTAATTTTCATGGTTTTGTTTGTTTGTTTGTTTGGGTCTTTTATTTTTGGCAAACTTATTAGCTTAATCAGGGTCACTTATAAGAGCATGGGTGAGGGTTTGTTTACGGGAACATGAGCAACTCTCCAGTTCTACACTACTGAAGAAAATGCCTCTCCCTCAGATAGGGGCTGTCCCTGGGTTTTGACCTTTGACGTCTGTGTGTCCTGTTGTAGCAGCTGTGTGTGAGCCCTGATATTAGGTGTACTGAGGTGGAAAGTGACCAACATTGATAATGCATCTTAAATAGCCAGGGTACACCAGGCATTTCAATGTATTCCTTTACTCTCTTCAACACTGCAAAATAGGTGGATCTATCCATATTCTACAATGTCTCAAGGATCTTTGTGTTTTATGTATATAAGCAGGCATAGGCTCTATATTTAATACCCAGAGAGGGCAGGATTCAGATATGCTTTGGTCTGACCCCCAAGCCTAGAATCTTTTTTACATCCTAAGTAAAATGGAATTCCATTGTGAGTGCTGTCACTAATAACTGGTCACAGCTGCCTGCAGTGAAATACTGAAGATGGGTTTCAAGAATGTATTAAAACTGAGAGTGGGTGTGCTGTGATTGCTTAGCCATGCCTGCATGGAGAACCCAGAGGGTGGCCATGCTGTGATTGTTTAGCCATGCCTGCATGGAGAACTGAGAGGGTGGCCATGCTGTGATTGTTTAGCCATGCCTGCATGGAGAACTGAGAGGGTGGCAGTGCTGTGATTGCTTAGCCATGCCTGCATGGAGAATTGAGAGGGTGGCTGTGCTGTGGTTGCTTAGTCATGCCTGCATGGAGAACTGAGAGGGTGGCCATGCTGTGATTGTTTAATCATGCCTACAGTGAGAGCTGAGAGGGTGGGAGTGCTGTGATTGCTTAGTCATGCCTGAAGCAGGGCAAGATAGATTAGTACTTATGAACCATATATCTGTACTCTTATCTCTGCTGTGAATATGATAAAAGACCCTCAAAGGACAAGTGATTTTGTAAATCAACTGAGATACATATGATACAGCACAGGGAAATATAAACCAAGTTGATAGATGGAGAAGGCCTCATGTGCGAAGTGTGTGGCATATGGTGTTTTCATATATAGTAGGCAATTAACATATATCTGCTTAATGAACGAGCGAACATCCAGCGGAATAGTTGAAAGAATGTGAGAACTTGATTCTTTGAGGTCCTCGAGCTCTGCCCTTCGGTCAAGTCCGAGTGCCTTAAATCATCCACCCATCCACACCAGCATCAACCAAAGTTCTTCTAGTTTCCGGTTGGGATGCTAATCCAGAACGGCATTTTCACAGCATACCTTTCATTTATTTTCAAATCATAGTGGGTGTAACAAAGCAAAATGTCATTTATTTGTATTTTTTGCAAAGCTTCTGTAGAAAATGGGAGTTGATATCGTCTAGTGCTCTTATTGTAAGATTCTTGCTGTGTGTGCGTGCGGGCTGTATGTGGGAGGGGTGCGCATTCCACATGCGCATGGCAGGAACAGGATGGCTTTGCCGCGTCAGGTCTCTCCGTCAGGTCTCTCCTTCCGCTCTTCTTGAGATGTTCTTGACCAGTTAGGAGAGGAAAGGATTTATTTTGTTTATACTTCAAGGCCATAGTCTATTAGAGGGAAATCAGGGAAGAAATTTAAGCAGGAACTGAGGTAGAAACCACAGAAGAATGTTGCTCGCTGGCTTACCCACAGGATCATGCTCGGCTTATATAGCCGATGGCCTCCTATCGAGGCAACGGCGCTGCCCACGGCTGGCTGGACCCTCCTTTGGCAGTTAATAATCAAGACAGTCCTCCTACAGACATGCTCAGATGCCAGTCTGACTTAAGTGGTTCTTTACCTCGCAGATGACTCTACACTGTGTCAGGAGGACAAAGCTAAGTAGGACACGGGGCTCTGGGAATTGAACACAGATCGTCAGGCTTGTGTGACAAACGCCTTTACCCATTGAGCCCTCTTGCCTCAGTCTTCTTTATATAGAGATAACTCCTGAACTCCAAATTTATTCAGATCTTTATATCCTGTTATCTAAGAGACACTGTGTTAATAAAAAAAAAAAAAAAGAAAGACAAAACTGTCTTTGACTTCTAGAACCTTTACTTCAGCAAGGGAGAAAACTGTCCAAATAGGTAATAGATAAAAATAAATAAGAAGTGTATTTTAAGATAAATGTGGGGGAAATAGCTGAGGTGAGGTGGAGAGGAGCAGCAGGGCTGCCGTGAGGACGCAGTAGGCAGGGAAAGAGTCGGGAGGAAGGACTGAGAGCCATGTGAGGGCTGGGTGCAGGTGGAGTCAGAGGCCCCTGAGGCATGAACGTGGTTCCCGTGCTTGTGAAAATCAAGGAGACCCGTAGGGCTGAGGTGTGGTGAGGGAGAGTAAAGGTAATATGGATACATGTGAAGAAATGTCGTTCAAAACTGAGAACACAGAAAAGCACCAGCTATAGACTGTAGGTGGAACATTTTGAAAAAAAAAGTGTGTGTGTGTGTGTGTGTGCATGCATTGTCATGCATGTACATGCCCTACATGTGTGGAGGTCAGAGGACAACTTTCAGTTTTTTTTTTTTGTTTTTGTTTTTGTTTTTGTTTTTTGCTGCTGCTGCTCTGCTACATAAAGCCTGGGGCACGGGCCTCGGGCATTCTCTAGTCTCTGATACTCTTCTCATGTGGGGCTGGCTGCTGCCAGGGCCACCACTACATCCAGCTCTTTGTGTGGGCTCTATAGATGGGACTCAGGTCGCAGGCCTGTGCAGCTGGCTTCACTCCTCAGCATCTCCCTGCTCCCCGCCCCTATATGTGAACATTTAAGCTAAGTCTCATCGTTGGGTGTCTACCAAGATTGTAGTGTGCCCTAATGCGTGATCTGGCCATCCAGCATTGCTTCCCAGCGACTGTGACATTAGATATTAGTTCTTTGAAAAATTATGCAAAATCAGAGTTCTTTGGGCCAATAGAGGAGAGACTAAAAAACTGTAGCAAAGCCATTTGTAAGTGTGTTTATTTCAGTTTTTCAAACTGATATATCTATTAAACATCTAGTGTAGCAATTATTGATATCTAGGGAGAAAAAATATTTGGAGAGGACTTTCAAAAATGTTAGTGGATTAATGCTTACCTGGCCCTACTTAATCACTTCTTACGGTGAAAAACTGATTATGTCCCAAGGCAATCCATCCTGTTGCCAGCCGATTTCATTGACAAGGAGTTTGCCTGATGTCCATTCCAGTATTCTCAGCTAAACGTTTTTTATAAAACAGCTGCCAAAGAAAAGTCAAAGCCAAAGTCATTAGTGATTTCCTTCCCCCTGTTGGCCAGTAGCCTCCACCTTTTAAGGCTCAGTGTTACCAGCACATGTCATAGTGCTGGGTTACAAGCAACAGAAATCATTTCTACCAAGTGTGAGGGTTGGAAAACCTACCTTTGGGAAGATTGTGGGTTGTTTACAGAACTTAGAACTACTGAGTGCCCAGCTTTGGAAGGCAGGCACACAGGTACTGCTTCTCTCTCTCTCTCTCTCTCTCTCTTTCTCTCTCACCCCTCTTCCCCTTTCCTGTTTCAAGATGGTGTTACGTTACTTAGCACAGAGCAACCTTGAACTACTACCCTCCTGTTTCAGCCTCTGTAATGCCAACAGTACACAATGGAAGACATGCACTGGGTTGCGATTGGATATAAATAGCCCCTATAGGCTTGTGCATTTGAACACTTGGTCCTGAGCTGGAGGTGGGGCTTCTGTGTAAGCGAGTGAACGTCCTGCCTACTTGTTGCTTTCTGACTGATCACAACATGAGCAGCTCCTTTTCCTGCTGCCACCATGAACTATATCCCTCAAACTACAAGTCTAAATAGGCCTCCCTATCTTGTCACAGTGATGGGAAATTATTTCTATTTTGACCATGCTCTGCACCAGGTAGTCTAACTATATATTTTTTCAGAGATTCCTTGATAGTGTGAATCAATCCAGTATTTTTTTTTCTCTTTGTGCCCATTTAAGTTTAAGGGTCTAGAGGAGAGTCTGACTGGTCCAAACTGAGTCACATCTTCAACCCTTGGCCTGGAGGGAGGTAGATGTTGTCTTTGCTGGTTTCATCAAGGCTGTGTAGTATATGGATGGAAAGAGAAATCTACGGAAAGAAACCACTGCAATGATCCTAAGTAGAGTATGGGTTGCTGGGTATTTCCAAGGGGAAGCCGGCAAAGCCCATTCTCCTGTTGGATATCCTGTCATCTGCTGTTATTAGACTTTGATATTCATCCAGTCATTTTCATACCATTTCACCAACGTGACAATGCTGTCTGCATGGCCCCTTGGTCCATGCCTCCACCCCTGGGAGTGATTTTTTCCAGTGGTGATGTGTTTTCGCTGTGATTTTACTTAGGCACAATTATGAAACCGCACAATTATGAAACCTATAGTATGGAATCATCAAAAATGGGCTTGCATGGTCCTGGGGCCTAGATATCCAAGTAATCATCAGGGGAGTATCATGTGTCCCCGAGTATTACTGGGCTAAGGAGGTGTGAGAAGTCACATGAGCACAGGGAGAAGTGTGTTTGTAGGAAGATGGAGAGAGCATGCTTTCTTGGCCGGAGGGAACATTCACGGGATGTGAGGAGCTATAGAGAATGATGTGTGAAAAGCTTCAGAGACTTCTGGAAGGATTTAGAAGTGAGACTCCTGAGCCTGATAACCATTCTCTAACAGGTGTCTTGTGAGCTGTCTGGTGATGGTTAGGAGAGACCTTTATGGTAAACTGGAGAAGTGCTCCAGCAATCTTAAGCACAGCTGCCACAGTACCCATGAAGTCTTTGTTCCAAACCTTCACCAGAGCCTTTTGAGGGTTGCTAGGAAACCGGGGATGCTTGAGCAGTTGTGATCTGATTACAATAATCTAGGTTTCCATGGTTGGAGGGAGGAGCCAGGCTGGGCTGGTGCCATATTCTCTTACCTTACTGTGGAGTACAGTGAGCTCTAAGTGCCTTTCAGTTGTGTGAATTCAACTCTGTGATCTCAGTTCAGGGATGAGGAGAAGAGAGTTGGTGGTGCTGGCGGGGGGAGGGCAGGAGTATGAGCTTGTAACATAAATAATTCAAGTGTTCCCGTCCCCCTTCTACACAATGAGCATATGCTGGAAGTGAGACGGGAGACATGCGTCTGCTTCTGCCTCAGACACATTCACTTCCCACGAGCTGCTCCAGAGTGTGATTCTAGCATTTAAAGATATGCATTTTTCATATAACTTGGCCCCTAAATACAAGCTAGTTATATCATCTGGTGCTCAACCAAAGAAACAGCCATTCTGAGGAATTTGAGCGGCACATGGCTGGAGCTGCCCCTCCTGGCCTCAGCTCTTCTGCCTAAGATATAAGCCCTTTCTTGGTAGCCATGGGGGGGGTACCATATGGTTTTGTCCATTATCAAACTTATGACCTCACTAGGGATCAGAAAGGCTTACATATTTGTTCTGTTCCCTGGCATTGTCTCTTGAAATCCCAGACAATGCTGCCAGGTACCCTTATCTGATTAGCAAATCCTCTGAAGAATCCCCTGTCTTTGCAGCTTACCACTGACCTGTGTTCACATTTGGTCCAGCTTGTTCTTGGCCCGTCTTTATACCCAGTGTGCATTATTGGTTCTCAGTGTCCCATCCATCTCAGACCTCTCTGCCCTTGCTTACATTGCTTAGTTCCTATTTTGCCTTTTGGTTTTGTTTGCAGAATTGCCTTGGATTTTGTGCCTTTTAACTTCCACAGGAATATTTGTTTTCCCGTCTAACTGGAATGAAGACTCTGAGGGTTATAAACACTTCTAAGTGCTCTCCACCATGCCTTGCATGCCCCATGCTTTCTGCAGACCCTCGTGCTATCAGAATATGCTCATCGGGATAGCATATTCTGTTGCCATTTGGGGGAGTAAGAATGGGAAAGGAAAGCGGGGGCCTGGGACGTTTTCTTCTGAAGCCCCTTTGTTGTCCTTCCCCCTTCTCCCTGCTTGTTGTTAGTGGGATGTGCACCATGTCTCTACTGGTCACACTGGTCACACTGTGCTTGTCCCTGGGCATTCATGGGGAGCTGGTTGCCTTAGAACCTGAAAGCTGCATATGCTTAAGTTTCTTATACCCCAAACAACAGAGTATCTGCACACATCCTGTGTGTATCTTCATATGTATTTGAAATCCCCTGTAGGTTACATACAATACTCATTGCCACAATTGCTAAGTAGTTGTTTCATAGTCTTAGGGAATAATGACAAGAAGCATTCTGTACAACTTCGGTGTAGGCACAATTTATCCCCCTGCCCAGTATTTGAAATCTGATTGATGGAATCTATAAAGTATGAGGGCCACGGCACTTTGAATGAAACCCTACAGTTGACCAGTGATGGCTGTTTAAAATAGCTCTTATTCGCATACTGAAGGAAGTTGTCACTGGTCTTTTGGTTATTTGGAGATTTGTAATCCTAAATGTGTCTAGTTTGTGTTTTCTTCACTCTCTGAACTTGTCTCTACCATCTGTCTGCATGTCCCTGTCATTATCATGATAGTCAATGGGATGTTCAGCAATGTTAGATATCTAGCACCTACCTAACATGAAGCCAGGAGACTTTGCAAGTGCTTCTTAATAGAAGTTGCCTTAGCAGAGTCCTCCTCTCTTTAGGTCTGGAGCCTAGGCTGTGGCTGGAGCCCGCACTGTGATAGACATGTATTTAGCAGGCTTACCCTACTCTCATTTGACTCTGATGGAAATGATCATGGACAATAATTTGAGAGATGTTGCATTTCATGTCCTGTCTAGTCAGCTAATTCTTACTGTAGGGAAAGTAGTAGATAATTTTGGCTTTTTAATATCATATTTTGTAGTTCTGAGGATTGAACCCAATGATTGGTTCATGCTAGACACGTGCTCTTCCCCTGAACTCCGTCTCCAGCACAAAGCCAATATCCCATTGTAATGATTTGATTCCTGAACGTCCCTGCTGAGAAGAGAAGGAGGGCATGGTTGGATAAACTGAACCTGGATGGGGGCTTCTGCCCACGATGCTTCTGTGATGCTCATGTCAAGGCTTTGAGGAAGAGGCCAAGACAAGGGGCTCAGAAATTGCAGTCTCTGGGGTCGACTCTTTGCTAGTGGAGTCACCTGGGGAAGTCATATAGTCCTTCCCTCTTCCCATAGGAAACGGTAACGATCACTATGCAGACAAGAGAAGATTATGCATGCCAAACCCTTGGCAGGGTTCCTAGGGTAGCTAAGACAAACAAACACACCAAAAGGAAAAATAAAACAAACTCCCATCTTCCTCAGTGCCATTGGTATAACATTGTGTCTGCAACCTGCCCTTGTCTGGGGTACTTCAGTGAGGCAGGTTGTTGGAATGGATTCATCAAAGAAGTGTCTCACCAAGACAAGTGTAAGGGCACGGTGCAAAGTTTTGTTTGTTTGTGAGGACAAGCAGCTGGAACAATCTGTTACTTGGGCTGGAGCCATCTGAGATCCTCAGCACAGTGACAGCCTGGTGGAAACTTGAGATCCCAACAGCTTGAATTAGTCACAGAGGCAGGAGGTGAAGAGCAGGGGCACTTTGGAGGACAGCCCCCAGTGTTTGAGGTGGATCTGGGTAACACTTCTCAGGGGTAGAGGGACGTTCCCAGCTCATGAGTTCTCTTTGTGGTAGACAACAGCAAATCATTCAGAAGCTGGGAAAAAGGGCTGATGATAGTGGCTAGTTTGGGGAATCGGTTCCTGCAGTGTTCAGCGGTAGAGAACCCCTCTGAGAAGTGGCATGCTCAGACCACATCATCTTGTCTAATGCCGAAGAATCAACTGCAGGTTGGAGGGGTATCTCCTTGGTGTCCACAGGAGAACTCAGCAGCAGCTGCTGCCGCCTTGTAAGTCTTATCAGATTTCCTGAAGGATGATCGTCAGTGAGGTCACCATGTCACCATCCGTGTTGTGCTCAGCATTTCTCTTGTGGTTTTGAGACAGAGCCTCATGTGACCCAGGCTATCCCTGAACTTACTATGTAGCCTAGGATGCCCTTGAACCCATGATCCTCCTACCTCCATCTTCTAGGCGCTGGGACTATAGCTTGTGCCCCCATGCCTGGTTTATACAGTGCTGGGAATTGAACTCAGGGGTTCTTGAATTCCAGGCAAGCACTCTACCAACTGACCTATGCCCTGAGTCAAAGTCCACCCAGGATTTCTTTCTATAAAGCCTATGTGCTAGGGAAGGAGCTTAGCCTCCCCACGGTGCTGTGATGTTCCCATGCTCAGGGGAGCAGTGTAATTGATCAGTTTCTCCCTCTGCATGGTCTACCTGAGACTTCAGGGAAAATTGATAACACTGAGACCCTCATCTCCAACTGCCTGCTTGGGCTCTTTCACGTGTCTCATATATATGTACTATATCGGGAACTTGACGGTACTGGGGACAGAAACCTGATGCAAACAGAAAGAGGAATTTGCTGGGCCACATCTGACCTGTAGATGCTGCTAGACCTCCCGTGTTTCCACAACTTTGACTTTGTGTCTTCATCTGTAGACTTTGTAATCCACCCTTGACTTACTTTCTAGACGGCTTTTCTTTGCTCTGAAGTGGCCAGATAGCTACTAGTATGCCTAGCCAGGGGTCATGGTAATTGCTCCGGATCCAGAGATCCAAGGAGGGAAAAAGAATATTTCTCTACAACTGCGTTGAAAACCACAGAGAGGTTTAAGACTAGCCTGTGGGGAGGAATGTGACCAGGGAGACAGTGCTCTGGTTGGCTAGTTAGGGGGGAAGGGCTTGGTCAAGTCTGCCCAAACCTCGAACAAGGAACAGGATCTCTGTGTAGCAGAGTTGTGTCTGTGTGTGCATGTCTGTCTGTCTGTCTGTCTGTCTGTCTCTTTCTGTGTATGTATGTGTCTGTGTGTACATCTGTGTGTATGCCTCTGTGTGCATGTGTGTGGGTCTGTTTGTCTCTTTCCTTCTGTGTCTGTGTGTGCACATGTGTCTGTCACTGTGTGTTTGTGTGTGTGTGTGTGTGTGTGTGTGTGTGTGTGTGTGATATTTAAAGGGTAGATCTTTAGGAAGAGATTCTAATTACACAACACTGAAAACTCACACACCTCTGTACTAATTTATATTTTTCCTGTATTCAATGTGTGATTGTTTATTTATATTTTGTTTGCTGCTTCAAATCCTTTGTGAAATGAGGTGGAATAAATAAATGATAAGATGTGTAAACTGACTGGAGAAATAAGTCAATGCATCTCTCTGTACAAAAGGAAGGAGGGGTTGACTGGAGAGGAGCCGAGAGATGAGTTTGCAGTTTGCTACGTGTTGAATGGGATGTTTCCTTCAAAGATCAGATTGTAACGCCTTGGTCCTTAACACTGAGTTCAAACTGGGGTTGGGGGAGGTTGACTGACATAAGGGCTGGACCCAGCCAATGGAGCAGTCCATTGGTGGACTTGTAATTTGTTGGCAGTGTTGGAAAGTGGAAGAGTTGCCTAGCTGTGAGAGGAAGCAGACATGCCGTGGAAAGCCGCATCTTGTCCTCCCTCACACTCTTCCCTCTTTCTGTTCCTGGGCTGCCAGGAGATAAGTCGCCTCCTCTACCCTATGCTGCCGCCCCCACTGCCATGATCTCCTGAGTTTGCTTCGGGCTTACACAAGGAAAGCATGAGGACAAACTGACACCCCTGGAACTGTGGCTCAAGGCAAAGCTCCCGTCTACGGTGTTTTTCTCAGTCCTTTCACCATGGTAACAGAGTGTATTTGAGTGATGCAGAATCTGTGAAAGGGCGACAGTTTGTCTCTTGCTGGACACTGTGCAGCCAGGACCTCTGTTATGGGCATGGCTGTTGTAATCTCGCACCTAGCTGGGCATGGTGGCACATACCTGTACTACCTGTAATCAGCTCTTGGGAGGCTGAGGCAGGGGGATTATGAATTCAAGGCTGCCTAGGTTATATAATCAAATACTAACTCAAAATTCAATGAAACTAAAAAGCCCCCCCCCAAGTGCAGTCAAACAAAACAAGCATATTTCTCTACTCATAAATGTCAGGGGGCTTACATTATACCTATCTCATATACAGTTTAATACCAGAAATTATGAGGAAGACAATGTCTTGGAGTTCATATCTTTCTTTACCATACTGCCTTGCACTTAATAGATGTTCAATAAATGCTTTTTGACTAAATGAACTGGCCCAATCTTCACTTCTTTATTTCTGCTGTCTTGTCTGTTCTCCAGACAAGATGAGCACATGTATACATGTATACACACATACATGTATACATACATGTGTGGAGATGTGCAAACACCTTCAGGCACTGTTTATTTTTTCTTTGGGCTCTCTTAGAGGCTTGGAATTCGCCAAGTAGACTAGGGAAGAGATCCCCAGAGATCTGCCTGTTTCTGCCTACACAGTGCTGAGAACACAAACACAGGTCACCAAATTGGGCTTTTCAATGTGGATTCTTGGATCAAGCTTGGGACCCTGTACTTGCAAGATAAACACTTTGTTGACTGAGTCATCTCTCCTGTCTCCAGTTTCCACTCAGGAGTATTGAAACAATAACTACGTGGGCTCGCTCTCGGCTGTCCAGCAAGCACTCACTTGACAGCTTTTGACATCTCTATTATTTTTATTTTTTTTCCAAAAAATGTTGCTGAGCCCAAAGCAATGCCTATGTATGTATGTATGTATGTATGTATGTATGTATTCATTTATTTAAATCTGTAGTTCTGTGACTAGAACCCAGAGCCTTATGCCTACCAAGGAAGCCCCCTATTACAGACCACACCCCAGGCACGTGAAAAAAAATCAGCATTGTATGCTGAGCTTCCAGGAGGGACCAGACTGAAGCACATGGAGTTTGGGATGTTAGTAACAGACACAGGTTTGAAAGGCTCTTGGAGGGTAGATCTCTGTGAACTGAATCATATGGGCCTCCTTAGAGCTCAAGTCTCCAGCCAGAAAGCAGCAAGGGACCTGTGTGTTTCACACACCATCCTGCCTCCTTGTTGTGCTTGGAAGACTTCTTCAGTGTTCTCATGCTCGCAATGACACCTTACTTCCCCTAGAACCAGACAGATCCTGAGACAAGGATTTGAGAAAAATTCCCCTGTTTGGGAGGTGATCTCAGGGAAGTGTTGTTAGGTGAGTTGTATCAAGCTAGGGGTGGAAGTAGTGGTGTGTTGTTGGGTAGTTACAGCCATTGAGAGCCGGAGAACTGTGGGAGAGGAAAGAATCTGCCTCCAGTGACAAGAAGGCAAGTATACCTAGAGGAGGGATAGGACCACATCAAGGGGACGGTTTGGGATAGAGACTTCGCTCCAAGCGGTGTGTGGCTATGTCCTGGGGCAGTTGCTACTCTGTGTATAGAAGTACATCCGAGGCCCATTTACCAGGAAGAATTGTATTAGGAAACCAAACCCTTTCTCAGGGAAGTGCACAGTCTGTGGTGTACAAAATACAAACACATCCAGAAGCAGTTATTGGCAGCATCATAAATCAGGTCAGATAAAGATGTAGGGACAGGTGCTGTCTTTACAGGAACACCAGAAAGAAAAAAGTCACCTCCATCCTTGATGTGGGTGAACAACAACCAAGCTATCACGTGCGTATTAACAGGGACATTGAGACGGTGTCTCTCAAACTCCTGGACTATTTTTGTCAAAAGGAGAACTCAGTGTAAAATATTTGATGCCTTGAGGCTAACTCATTGTCACTGGGCCAATTTAAGTCTCATTAATCACAGGAAGGAAAGAGCTCCCTGCCCCTCGAGGCTGGTAGTGACCAGCTGTGAGTGGGGTGGGGGTGTCGCCCATAAATGGAACTCAAGTGGTCTAATTATGCAGAGATGGGAGCAAGAAAGGTCCTCTTCGGCAGGGACTTTTCCTTGACACACGCTTGTCAGTCTCTGGCTCTGCTGCTCGTCCAAGGTCTAGTTAAATTGGTATGACTGGAGGATTGTCATGGAAATCTGTGAGTTAGTTATGAGGAGAAGTGAAGTAGCCTTTGAGGCTACTCTAGTGTCTATTTATTAGTTTCCCATTTATAGAGAAGCTACTTTTTGCCAGACAGTGGACTAAGCAATTTGAATATAAATTTGTACTCTTTATAACACTTCGAAGAGTTGTGGGTCTTTGTCCCTTTTAAAGATGTAAAACTAGAATTTTTAATATGTTCATACTTGAGAGAGCTGGGATTGGAGCCCTTGTCTGATCAGTTCCAAACCCAACCAAGCTCTTTAACTATTGCATGACACCAGCTCTGGCTCTAGTGCCAGGTGAGGCCTGCTTTCCCACAGATGGCGCCTTGTTGAGTTAGACACGGTGGTGCCTGTCTGTGATCCTAGCACTGAGGAGGCAGAAGCAGGGATGTGTTTCCGGCCGGCATGGGCTATACCTAAGACTGCAGGCAGTGGTGTCTTTTTACCATCCCAGCGTTGTGGAAGAGCCCGGTAGGCTCCCTCAGTCCTGCCTGCTAAGGCTGTGAATGATCTTTAGAAGGTCCGAGCCTCACAACGTTCTCTACCTCCTCATCTCATCACTTCGGAGATTGAGATTTTAACATAAATTTGGGGGAGACAGAATCATTAAGATCATACCTAAAATTTTTTTAGAAGTAACTTCCATTGTCATACTTGAAAAAAAAAAGATCACACATCCACATAATGAAACCCAGCATTGTCTTGTTTTTTTCCAAATGCATGTTATGCCTCAAACATTTAATTATTGTTGCATATGTTTACAAGCATTGCTGTTGAATAACTCCACAGTGTATTATTACATGGCTGCGGCTGCTCTCTTCACCCCTCCCTCCTGCAGGCCTCCCCCTCCCTCTCTTCTGTTCCTTCCTTCATCCACCTATTTTTCCTTCCTGTTTCCTTCTCCTGTCCTCTTCCTCTTTCCTTGCTCTTCCCTCTCTTCTCTTCCAACCCCTCTTTCCTCTCTTGCTGTTTCCTGTCTTCATTTATTATTATTTTATTATTTCCATTATTTTATTACTATTATTATTTTGTGACAGGGAGATAGAATCTTACAATATAGGCTCAGCTAGCTTAGGTGCCAAGTTCTCTTGCTTAGGAGTTCTGGGACTGTAAGCATGCAACACTGTGCCTGCCTGTTATGGTTTCTTTATCTTTAAAAATGAATAACATTTACAACCTCATAACTTTGTGCGAAGATAACAGTTACTAGGTGTCTGACATGTGCTAAATACTCAATAAATATTTATTCCCTCATTTCCCTGAATCCAGAAAATTTCCCTAGAAGCAGAGCCTGAAATGGGAATCGTTGTGCAAGGCCCCTCCTGGGGGAGCAGCCTCAGAAGGGCCTTGGAAGGGAGGCATGCTAGTATGAGAGGGGCAGCGGACAAAAGGAAAGGTCTGGATTGGATCCCAAACTCTGCCTAACCCATGGGGTGAGCTGCAGCATGAGGTATACCAGTTAGCCTCATGCTGCAGCCACGGATCGGCTTTTTATATCTCTGTGACAGTGGGCATTGGTTGTGGGTCCTTGTTGCAGATAAGGACGTGAATCCTTTGCATGGGGTGAGATGTCTTCTCTTTAACCATGAATGATGCTCTTTCCAATATGGCTGTCCAAAGCCATGTGTGGCGACGAAGAGGCTGTTTGGGTTCAAATGTGCTATTGATGTAAAATAAACATTAGATTGTGAAGGCTTAATATGAAAAAAATAAGTCAACATTATTTTTATGTGTTTATGTGTATGTGTTTATATATATACACACACACACAAATGTGTACATATATGTACGCATTTGTGTGTGTGTGTGTGTACATATATATATATATATATATATGGGTACATATATATATGGGTGTGTGTGTGTGTATATATATATATATATATATATATATATATATGGGTACACATTTGTTCGTGTGTAAGTGGAGGCTACTAGACAACTTCCAGTGCCATTTTCCAGGCTATGTCTACTTTTTTGATTCAGGCTCTTCTACTGACTTGTAACTTGTCCATTTAAGCTGGGCTCTCTGGCTGGTGAGCCATAGGAAGCCTCCTGTCTGTTCCCTTAGCATTGGGATTACAAGCTCATGCTACTACATCAGACTTTTATTTAATTGAAACACACACACATACACACACACACACACACACACCACACCACATACCACACACCACACACCACACACTGGTGTATGTATTTACTTTAAGGGAAATGCCCAGAAAAACTTAACCTGAAGATGGTAGATGTTGAAGATGTGGAAAAAATAATCCCCAAATATGTGTTGCTTCTTTCATTAGGAGATCTTAGCTCTGACAGGACTTGGTCTAGGAGCCTCATTTTCTGAATTCTTCTCTTTGAGTTTAGAAAAGGGTTGTCTATCTTGCAGGCTTCCAAGACAGAGAATAGTGTGGGGAAGAGAAACACATGCTAGCTTTGTTCCCGTGTGTCCCCCACCAAGTAACTGCAGACCCCCCAGCCCACACTTCAGTAGTTGATCTCAAAGAGATGAACCTGACGGAGTAGGATTGTGAACGTTAGCAGCAGTGCGCTGAGCAGCAAGGCCATGCTGACGAGAACGCAAACAGCGAGCTACCCGGGGCTGCTCAGTAAGTGGTCGGAAGAGACGTGGGAGCAGCTGTGGGAAGACACACGCAGGAGTCCATCCTCTCCCAGTGTACCAAAGGCCGAGCTTCCCTTGGTCAGGGGTGGCAGAGGATGAGCGTTTCACTGTATGTTGGAAGACACATTGCCATGTTACAGATAATGTCAGTCAGGTCCAGGCAATGGGTGTGCCGAATTAGGGGATGTGAAATCGAACCGACTGCAGCAGTCAGGCTAGGATGTCAGCCAGGTGGCTCGTCATCTCCCAGCGCTGGAGTTAACTTGTCTGCATGCCCCTCACTCCACCCTTATCCGTTCAGCTCCAGGAGCCCATGTGGGGAGGGCTTGCCTTCACACGTGGGGGAGGGGATGCAACTCAGGTCCTCACACTTACAAGGCCAGCTCGTTACTGCTCAGCCACCTCCTGGCCTAACAGCATTAGTTTTTGTAAGTGTATAATGTCTTGTCACAGAGGCATCTTGAACATAGTGGGTTAAATTAAGCATTTTATTAAAATTGACTTGTTTCCTTGTGTTCTATATGTGGTTGCTTGGAAATTTGCTTCATATCTCCCATATGTCTATTGGACAGCATCACTCTAGACCAGAAGTGACAAGTCACAAGCTTTTTAATAAAAAAAAAGTTATTTTAAAGGGCGAGAGAACAAGTCCTTTGATCTCTGTAGTTCCTTGGTCTTACAGTTGTGCAGAAGAATCAGCCACGGATCAAATGTAAATCAAAGAGAAAGGCTGCATTTCAATAAAACTTTTTACAAAGTCACTGGGTTTGGCCCCTGAGCTCTAGAAAATGACCTTGCTCTAGAAAACGAATGAGCGAGCTCTGAGTTGCTAGTTCCCATATGGGCTCCAAGAGTTGTGTTCCTGAATTAGTGAACTAGTCTGGTAAAAGAACCAGGGGAGACTTAGTTCTTTTGGGACTTCTCAGTTGTGCTTCAGGAGAGGCTGGCTAGCCAGTGAGTCCAAAGGATCTGTCTCTGCCTCCCTAGCTCTGAAGTCCCAAATGTGTGCTGCTCTGCCCAGCTTTCTGTGCAGGCGCTGGCTGAGGTGCTGGGGGTGTGCCTCAAGTCCTCATGCTTCACGGCTAGTACCTTGCAGACTGACCCATCTCCAGAGCTCCAGAAGGCTTCTTCTAGCATGTCCCCTGTCTTTGACCACTAACTGCTTTAGTTAGCACTAGGAGGAGGGAATTTTACTTGTAGTAGCTTTGACTGTAAGATTCTCTTGCAATAAAGGCTAAAGATGGGGAAATACACAGAAGGAAGGAAAACAAAGCCAAACATTTACTCTGTTCTCAGGACTGGAGGGGAGGGACATATGTATGTCAATATGTCCTGTGAGGATGCTGCTTGCTATTCTGAAGGTCTGGGCAACTGGTCTACTGTGGAAGACAGAGGCACTGTCTTGAGGACTTAATGATTTTTAAAAAATAACATATTCCCCACAGCTTTTTGCCAACACAAACATAAACATACAGTTTTTCAATTGAGAGCAATTAACATAGAATGCCTTAGGCCAGGAAATAATTAATACAAAATTCTGGAGAAACTGCAGCTCCATAGCTCATGTTTTCTCAAGGTGGAATTGCTTTGTTGAAATGATCTTGTGTCTAGAGACCTTTCTGTGGCCTGTTTAGGCTGGATGCAAATCTTTCCACTGGACCTGTGTATCTCCTCTTGCTGCCCTGTGGCACTGTCCTGTGTAGCTGCAGAGAACTTCCCAGAGGGCCCTGCAGCAGACACATGGTTGATTCTTCCCTAATTGTTACTCATGGGTGTTGAGGTGCTTGCCTCCATCGTTCCTGCCCTCCTGTGAAGTGTTTCTGCTCCATCGACTCGGAATTGATATCTCCTTCCTTCTTGCCTTTCACAAATATTCATTGAACTCTTACCATGCGCCGAGCCTACATGAGTCAGACACAGTGCTCACACACTGATGGAGAAGAGGCCCAGGGAACAGATCAGTGAAGTACGAAAGGTCAGGGAGTGGTAAGGGCTGTAAATAAAGTGAAGAAGGGATGAGGGCTGTAGTGATGGCATACGTGGGGTGTTTCTCTCAGAAAAAGCAGGTAAAGAACTTCTGGAGGAGATGTCCTCTGAGGATGCTTGACAAAATTAGACCAGAAGCAGATTCTCCAGTGGCTGCTCTGCACTGCCTCTTACCAGATGCTTGTCTTTCTTGAAGACATCCTCCTGTTAATGTCTTGACCATGCAGTGAAGTAGAACTATGAGACTGCCGCACAGCAGATGAGATGATCAGGCTCAGGAAGAGGTTGTCTTTGTCCTAAGGGCATCTAGTCCGACAGTGTGCAAATGGGGTTTGAACCCAGACACCTGGCCTTGAGTGCTCTTAGTTAACTATAGGCATATGGACTGGGTAAGCTGGACTTTTTGTTACTATGGCAAAAAATGGAGATAATGGCCTAAAGTAGGAGAGATTTATTTTGCCTCATGATTTCAGGGGATTCAGTCCATATTTGTTTGGCTCTGAATTTCTGGGCCTGAAATGAGGCTGAGCACCAAGGACTGAAAGGATGTGAACAGAGCTGCTCATATGTCTATGAGGACACACACAGAAGAAACAGGAAGGGTCTGGGGGGTGCCCCTTCTTTACAGAGGTGTGCTCTGTGACCTACTTCCAATCAGAGCCTACTTCCTCATTTGGATCACATTTCAGAAGTGTCATTCCATTGCATGCTCACTGATGGCTTCGTCGACCACCAAGCTTCCAGAGCCTCAGCAGCCCTCACCCCCCAGTGGTGCCACCATTTGGCTCAGGCCTTCAGCCTACGAGTATTTGGGAGTAAACTTTACATTCAAAATATAAGAAAGACATTGGCTTATTGAATATTCGATTCCTTTCACTCCTAGAGAGCCATAGTTGATCAGTAAACTCTGAGCATGTTTAGATATATCAAGCAAAGAAATTGGAAAGAAGGTTGAAATCTGACCTACCTAATACAGCAGGCAGTTTGGAGAGCATCCTCTTCTCCTCCTCCTCTTTAACTCCCTCCTCTTTCTCGTTACAAGATGAAATCACACAGGGATTGCCCCCCACCAGTGATAACTCTGTTAGGATTTATGCTTCTACAGTGGTGGTTTGTAACTTTTAGCAGCTTATAAAACTGTTCCCTCTTGTGGCCATTGGGAGCCTTCCTGAGAGATCCTCTCAGTGTGCTTTGTCTCGGCCTGCTCAAGGTACGGTATCAAACACCCCGGACTGGGTGGCTCCTACAACACGCATTGCTTTCAGCTCCGGAGGCTGAGGTCTGAGGTTCAGGGGCCAGTGTAGCTGGGTTCTGGTCAGGATCCTCTTCCAGGATGCAGATTGGCAACTTCTCCTGTGGCAGGGAGTGGAAAGGAAACCAAGCTGGCCAGTGAGTTATTTAAGGACACTCATTCCATTTATGAGAGTTCTACTTTTATGATCTCACCTAGTGTTAATTATCTCTGAGAAGCCCCACCCAATTTGTGGAGACATGTGGAGAGTCACTATAGGGATGTTTTTGTGGAGGTAGATAAACAGCAGTCGACAGCACAGGGCTCTAAAGCAACTGCAGACCAGGGCTGAAGTAACAGGTGCTTATTACAGTCTAGCTTCTTGTACCCTAATTATCTCCACAGCCCGGTCTTTAAAGACTGTGGAGTATTAGGGTTTGCATCAGTGACAAATACTGGACAGAAGCAATCTAAAGAAGGAAGATTTTGTTTTGATGAACAGTACATAAGCAATTTCATCCATCGGTGGAAGCAGAGGTAGGTGACTCCAGGGCAGAGGGAGCAGAGGTAGGTGACTGCAGGGAGCAGAGGTAGGTGGCTCCAGGGCAGAGGGAGCAGAGGTAGGTGACTCCAGGGTAGAGAGAGCAGAGGTAGGTGACTCCAGGGAGCAGAGGTAGGTGACTCCAGGGAGCAGAGGTAGGTAACTCCAGGGAGCAGAGGTAGGTGACTCCAGGGGGCAGAGGTAGGTGACTCCAGGGTAGAGGGAGCAGAGATAGGTGACTCCAGGGAGCAGAGGTAGGTGACTCCAGGGAGCAGAGGTAGGTGACTCCAGGGCAGAGGGAGCAGAGGTAGGTGACTCCAGGGAGGAGAGGTAGGTGACTCTGGGGAGCAGAGATAGGTGACTCTGGGGAGCAGAGGTAGGTGACTCCAGGAAGCAGAGGTAGGTGGCTCCAGGAGCAGAGGTAGGTGACTCCAGGGCAGAGGGAGCTTGTGCTGTGAGCTGCTCACAGCTTAGTCGATCAGAAAATACAGACAAGATGGGAACTAGTCCTATGGTATAATCCTCAAGGCCTGTGTCCTATATCTGTCAGCTAGACCTGACTTCCTAGAGTCTCCACTTTCTCTCCAAGGAGCACTATTTCCTGGCAGCCAGGTGCTCAGGTTCACAGGGAAAGATCTTCCGTATACATGCTTTACAGAGCAGGGCGGGGCTCTGGTCCACAGTGCAGGTGCAATTTGGGTTTTCTTTGACTTCTTTTTAAGATTTATTTTATTTGTGCATGCATATGTATGTGTAATGTGTATGTGAGTGTGTGTGTGTGTGTGTGTGTGTGTGTGTGCACATATGTCTCCTGGTGCCAAAAGAGGGCATTAGATCCTCTGGAGGTGGAATTATGGAATTATAGGTGGTTTTAAGCTACTGATGTGATGCTGGGAATCAAACTTCCATCTCCTGTGCGAGTAGCAAGTGCTCTTAAGTACTAAGTCACCTCTCCAGTCCTAAGCATCCTGCGATTGAAACTGGAGCAGAGAACATACATTTCCCTAGTACCTTTCTTCTCTCTTCCAGATCTGCTCCTGAATCACTTCTCCAGATATTTCAGTTCCAAAGAAGCATTATTTGCAAAAAAAAGTCTCTGATCTCACCCAGTTGTCAGTGAAGCTGAGGTTTTATAACGTGGACACATTCTACAGATTTATCTACTTTCCTGTTGCTGGACATGTTGTTGCTTCCGTTTTCCACCATTCTAACTAAATTATGATGGTCCTCCCTCCAGTGCTCCCAGTCTCTGTGTACCCATGTGTTTCCCCTCAGGCATGATCTCAGAAGTAAAAATGACTTTTGATTCCTGGCTTGTTGAAATTACTTTCTGAAGTCTGGAGTTTTATTTGGCGTGTCAGGAAAAAATTTGCACCCAGTGTGGCCCTGGGTTCAGAATAGTGTGTGCTGGACATGATGCAGATGCCCTGGGGTTAGGCTGCTGAGCCATGCTCTGATGCCAGGTCAAACTCTTGCCTTCTGATAAAACTATTTTTTATTTGCAATAATTTTTTTTTAAAGTTTTAAAAAATCTTTTTCATTTGTTGTGCCACAGTCATGGCATGAAGTCAGTGGAGAAGAGAAAGATTAACTTCAAAAAATTGTAAAGCATACTGAGGTTCAGGGAGGTTAGGTGACTTATGAAGCTGGTGTATGGGTAATTGGAAGTTGTGGAGTGCTACATCAGTCAGCTCTTAGTGCCAACAGTGCTGTAAAACAAATAGCCCCCATCTCAGCAACTTACGCCAACAAGGAGGCGACTCGTTTCTTGGTAGCCAAGAGCCATTAGTTTAGAATACTCTATCAACATTAACAAAAAACATAGATGCTCAAGTTCCTCCAAAAAATGACGTAGCGTTTGCATGTAACCTATACTATACTCCTGTAAGCTGAAACTGTTTCTGGATCACTTAGGACATTTACCATAATCTAAATGTTATAGAAAGAGTTGTTATATCATTTTGTTTATGAAATAATCTAAGAAGAATGTATATTTCCTGTGCTCATAAATTTTCATATTTTTTAAAACTAACATTTTTCATTTGTTGAAAAATGCATATAATTTCATGTATACAGTGTATCTTGATTGTATTTGCACCTACCTACTCCCCCCAACTTCCCCAAGACTCCCCCAACACATACACATCCAACAATTAATTAATTATTAATTTATAACCAACCTAGTCCAGTTAGTCTTGCCCATATGGGTCATTGACTGAAGCATGAACAGCCTGCTAAATTTTTAATATTGTTATTACATTTTAAACTATTTATTTTGTGTGCATTTATGCGTGGGCTTATGCATGGCACAGCACACATATGGCGGCCAGAGGTTTTTCACTTCCTGTGGGTGCCAGAAATCAAACTCATGTAGGCCTTAGAGCTGGCACCCTCACCTGCTGAGCGTGTCACCTGCTCATACCGACTTTTGACTTGAAGGCCGGAGGCTCCTGAAGGGGCTTCATCTTTCTGTGAGTTGACTTTGAGGACTGGCTTTACTTGAGATGATTTCAGACAGGCTAGTATGGCCAGGCACAGCGGTCAGAGCCAGAGTCACATCAGCTGATGTTGGAAAGGAAAAACCGAAGCCACAACTCCCCAGCACCGGAAAGAAAACTGCTGTTTATTGTAATGGGAAACGTTGAGAGGGCTTTATGTAGGAGAGAGGTTATCCGATTTGTTTTAAGAGCTTATTTGGGTTGTTTGTTCAGCTCTGGATCCTGTGACTCCTTTGTAAAAGATAGCCTATAAATTCTTTATTTAGTTAATAACAAATTTGATCTCAAGGAGAGCAATAGGGAGGGACCCTGAGAGCTGCCAGCGGTCAGTCTCATCAGGGCCTTGCTGAGCCGAGGGGCCTCTCCTGGGTGAGTCTCACATGTTCATTGGTCACGTCATAGAATCATCCTACTCACTGAGAAAATACTCGCTGAACACTCCCTCTGGGGTTAGCACCAGGAAGGACTGGGAAAGAACCCTGGTCTCAATCCTCCACTACAGGACTCTGCAAAACTGCTGCCACCGGGTCCCCGGTCTCCGTTTGAGGGTCTAATCAGCAGGGAAGAAGGAGGCGACTGTTGTCAGAGCCGACTAGCTTCCAGGTGTTCTCTTTGCTCCGCTGTGTATCAGAGAAAGCTGAGGCTTAGAGGACTAGCTCAAGAGGACACAAAATGACCATCCGCCAGGTAGACATAGACCTCACGCTCCACCCCACGCCCTGCCCCAAGCTCCGCCCACACGCACAGTCCCAAGTCATGCCCTACGCCTCACCCCACACTCTGCCCACATGCTCACCTTTAAGCCAACAACCTCTGTGCTCTAAATATGGAGTTTGGGAAAGAAAACTAATGATGCTTATTTTGAATTAAAAAATTGCCCTTTTCACAATTAAAAAAAGCCACATAAAGTGAGTTTACATTGAAAATTAACTGTTCACATGCAAAGGTCCCCCCTTCAGGAGTAAGCATTAGGACTTCTAATTATACAGCAGCCGGCACTGCATATTTACAGAATCTTTGAAGAACTGTTATAAATAGGTCAGCGCGGGCTCACACCCCCTTCATGCTTACTTGCCTGGTGTGCCCATTGGCATTTGGCCCTGATCTTGTTCAGCCTTGAACTCTAGATATGCTCTTATGCTAATGAGTCATCTCCCAAGACTGCAAGCAGGGTGTTTTCTGTGTGCTGTTCTCTCTTCCTCTGTCACAGGATTCACCACAGTGCTCGGTCTGGGGCACTGGCTGATAGATACCTTGTTCCCCTTCCCTCTCCTTCGTCCGTGACCTCCCCTCTCCCGTCTCCTTTATTCTCCACCCCTCCCCTCCCTTGCCTTCCCCTCGTCTCCCTTTCTCTACCTCCATTTTTTTCATCCTTCTCTCCCCTTCCTTTCCTGTATGTTCCTTCTCTCCTATCCCCTTTCCTTCCACAACCATTTCTATAAAGTGATGAATGCTGTGGTGAGAGATCCAGTGACAAGCCCTGCTGAGACACTAGGTATGTAAGAGCACTTGGTATACAAGTATGGGGGCCCAAGTTCAAATCCTCAGCACCCACAGAAAACGTTCTTCCTTGTCCCTTTGATCCTTGCACTGTGGGAGGCAGAGTCAGGCTCACCACTGGGGCTGGCGGACTCCCAGCCTACCTTCAGCTTCAGTGGGAGAGTCCGTCTGAAGGAAATAAGGTGGGCAGCTACGGAGCAGGACTCCTGGCATTACCCCTGGTCTTCGTGTGTGCCATGAGCACATCACACCTCTGCCCCATAAAGATTCAGTGATGACTTAAAGGGAACATGGTCATCAATGGTTTCTACCAATAGTTCCCATGCCTGATCATTTTAAGTGCTCCTCAGATTGATACTGATTGTGTGTATGTGTTATATGTACTTGCTCATGTGTTCATGTGTATGTAGTATGCATGCAGGTGTTACCTTGACGTTTTAACCATTTAGTGGCCAAGTGGCTTCAAGCAACAAGCTTCTCTAGACATCTTGTCTGTAACACACAACCCTTGTAACATCAGGACGTCGGTTTCTTTGGATGTTTGTGTAGGATGACCCCTCAGTGGGAGGCTGAGGCCATCTGACTTTACTGAGCACATACTTATGCTGGGCACGAGACATGCTGCCTGCACTGAGCATTCTCGTCACAGCCTGTCAACACCATGCTTGAGAGAGGCAATGGAAGCACAGGGTGGTGACACCTTTGGAAGGCGTCCTGTGGAAAGTCACTTATGAATCTGATGCTTACTGGCAGAGTGTCCATTCTGTGTGGTGTATATTCAGTGCTGGGGTATCCTAGAATATTCCAAGGAATGAATAATAGGAAAAGATGCTTTCCCACAGCTCATTGTCTGAAGGGCTGGGCAGATACCCATTACTGCTGTTCAGCATTAACACGAGTTGTAAGTCAAAAAGGGGCCAGGCCCGAGTGAAGTGTAGAGGACTAGGAGAGGAGTCTGGGGAGGCTTCTGAGAGAGGAGCAGCCCTGAGCAGGGCTTGACTAGAAGGCGGAGGATAGAACACTGGCCGGAAAGTCTTTCCAGAGCAAGGGAACAGCATATGCAAAGGTGTGGACTTGGCAATAGAGAATTGGGGTGGAAATGCAAGTGCTCTGGAGGTGACATCTGCCTGGAGCTGGAGAAGTGGGAGGAGCCACATCTGCCAGGACCCCGAGCACTGTGCTAGCCTTGACAGTCTCCCCTTCACTAACAGCAGTGTGCCCTTTCTGCTGATGAGGGAAACCACGTATCTTAGCTTACTTTCTTTCTCACTTAGCGGAGCAGTTAGTGTGTTCCAGCCTCTGTGCTAGGGGCTTCATGGTGTAGACGATGCTGTGGTATTTTGGGTGTGTTGGGCATACAAACATGATGCATAATTGACTTGTGCTGTGATAGGACGAAGACCAGAATAGAGTTGTGTAGACTGATAACAAGCAGGCATCAATGGCATCTGTCTGTCTTAGAGGAAGTTCGTGTGGGTTGGAGGAAGGGAGTTAATCGAGAGAGGAGCTGGTGAGACTGTTGGCAGGGGTGGGAAGGACCTAAGGTCCAGAGGCACAAGGCAGTGGTGTGTGTGTGGGGGGGGGCAGCAGCATGACCAGAGGTAGAGATGAGGAGTTGGGGGAGGCCCTGGGGACCAATGCCAGTGGAGGCTGAGCAAGGTAATGGAGACGGAGGCTGAGGAAGGGCGTGAGTGGAGACCACATGGGGTTCAGGATTCTAATGAACAGAGGCTTACCCTCCTGCCGTCCTGCCCCAGACACATGGGAGCACCCGGCACCAGCACCCAGCACCAGCACCCAGCACCGGGACTGTCTCTCTCCAGTCACTGCTCTCCTGTGAGTCACATGCCATCACACAGGTGCAGGCTTCAGTGAGCACCACTGTTCCGGCAGCTGTCAGTTGTGACTGCCCGAACTTGCCCAAGCTAGCTTTTCTTGGCCAGCAATTCCTGTATCCCCACAGCGAGGACTGAACACCAAGAGGCCAGAGCCTTGGCTTGGGAAGAGTAATTAAAGTAGGATCAGAGTAGCCTGTCCTCTGGTGATGTCAGTGCAAAGCGCCCAGCACGGAGGCCTCTGGCTGTGGCTGGACTTGTTTCCGGAGGCCCTGGCACTCGGCCTGTCCTGCCTGCACAAGCCAGATGGAGGCCAGTCCCTTCCATCACCTGGCCATGGTGTGCTGGGGCCACGCTGCCATTCCATACACAAGGTCTCCGTTTCCAAAGCAGCAGCCCCAGAAGGCAGGAAGGGAAATGGCGCTCAAAGAGGCCCAAGAACTTGTCAGTGGTCATAGGACGGAGTCAGGCTCCACCCCCGCTCGGTGGTCTCCACCCCTCTCATCTTTCAGAGGTTACTCTGTCATCTTTCTTAGCCTCTCAGTTGTGCAGGGACCAGAATCTACCTGTTTTGTCCTTTGCATACATACGAGAGGGACAGAAGGAGGATCCCTCACCAGGAACCAAACCAGTCACTGCTTTGGTTTCCACTCTTGAGTGTCTAGACGTTGCTGTTATTTAAGCTCCCACTTTAGGGTACTTAGTGCTAAAGCACCCCTAGCTGGCTAAGACAACAGGCACGTGCAGCCCTACCACCTGGAGACCATCTCTGCCTCAGCAGGGCCGAGTGCTGCCCGTTTCACCATGTCGGGCCATCTGGCTTCCCCATCCAGGGTCTGGTCTCTTTAATCTCTTACAGTCTAGCACATTTCCTCCACAGGGGTGCTGAGAGAGGCCTGCAGGAAGT
Source organism: Apodemus agrarius (assembly GCA_964023405.1). Classification (NCBI taxonomy): domain Eukaryota; kingdom Metazoa; phylum Chordata; class Mammalia; order Rodentia; family Muridae; genus Apodemus; species Apodemus agrarius. Next base: position 2,547,774 of record OZ030015.1, on the reverse strand, counting down.
ATGGTTCCTATCACTGGACTCTAATCCTGCTGCCAGGCCTGCTCTACGCCTTCTAGTCTTTTCTGTATGCTACGGGAAGCATCCCACCTCCACCCCACTTTGCGGGGTCACCATGGTAGTGCCTGTCATTTTTGCTGCAGTGGGAGGCTGGCAGCAGCCAGGGGTTGGGCACCACAAAACCTTGTCTTCTTAATTGTCAAATGTTGTGAGTGAGATTCGAGGTGAGTGTAGCCTGTGAGGAATGAGGAGCCTGTATCAAGGCAGAGGGATATGAAATAAAAAAGAAACGAAAAGAAAGGAAAGGAAAACAACAACAACAACAACAAACAAACAAACAAACAAACAAAATGCCTCCAACAAAATGTGAGGTTTGAAAGGCCAGAGGTCAGGCTGCTTTGACCTCCAGGGCAGAGATGCCACATTGGCGTCACATTGGCGACTTGTAAGTCACAGTGACAGACACAACCTTAGAGAGGGGAGGGCCATTTTGGCTCATGGTTTCAGAGAGTTCAGCACGTCAGAAAGGGCAGGGCAGTGGCGAGTGAAACGTGTTTGTTCTCATCATGGTAGAAAGCAAAGAACTCGAGCTGCAGCCCGGGGCCTACTCCTGGGACTCACATCTGCCCGTCAGGCCCATTTTCCTAATAATTCAAGGAGGTATTTTCCTCCCATTTTGCAGACGAGGGGGGCAAGGTAGAGTTATGTAACTAGTTTGTGGTTACAGGAAAGCGCTGGGTTCCATGTCCTCCTCTTTCTGGGTCCCAGGGCTGTAACGTGGAGTCCTGCAAGGATGGTGATTTCAAGCTGGACTGCAAACTGCAGGGTGAGACACTGTGGCCCCGAGGTACGCAAGGCTTCTCTCCAGCAGAAGTCCTTACAGCAGGTTCTGAAGCTTGTCCTGGACGCTGGGACCAAGAGCAAGCTCGTTTATGTGGCCCCTCCCTCTAGTCTTCACGGATTGGGCTTCAGAGACTCACGCTGTAGCCTCATCATGCACTCAGTGAAAGTCTTCCTACGAACAAGGAGCCTTCAGAGGGTCTCTGTCCTAGTACTGACAAAGCGTGGCTCTTACCTGCTGCTGGAGGTATGTTGCCCTCTAGTCAACCCCAGATGTGTCAAGAATCAGTCCATTATCTGATCTAGTCTGAATCAGTCCATTATCTGATCTAGTCTGAGACATTGAGTTAAAGATAACAATAGAACCATGATACTGCAAAGCCATACTTAAGATGGTATAAGAATGCATACATTGTTTTCAAAATCCAGGTCCTTGGTGCGTAGTGGACACTAAATAAATATATATTACCTATCCAAATAAAACAGGGCCCAAAGTAATTTCATGCATCATCATAGATATGATACCACAGAACAAGTCACAGTATATTAATCAAGACAGTTAACAATAATGAGAGCATAGAGTTTATTGTCTATGTAACTAAATGTCCAAAAGCACCCGAGGTTAAGGGATGGCTTGATCTACCGATGTCTGCAGTGCTAACATGACAGGAGGGTGTTTTCTACAACATCCCTGTTTGACGTCTGGTGCTGCGTCTTGGTCAAGGGTAATATTTTACAGACACACCATCTGGTTTGGGATGGAACGTGTTCACCAGATTTCCTAGATTTTCTGTGATGTGGAGATGGACAGAGTTAGAGAACATGGCAGGGTGAGAGCATTTCCCACTTTCATCCCCTCAGAGAAATCACTGGAGCTCACCAAGACGCCAGAAGTAGAACGTCTTCCTTTTCTCATAGCTTGGTATTGTCAGAAAGCTCAAGTGGGTATGATGATATCTTTTTAAATTGTGCAAGAATGGGTGGCTTCATATTGTAGCCATGGGAATAATAAACTTAATAATCATGGTGATTTAAAAAATAGGAGTCTAGGCTGGTTCATTCACATATTCATCCATAGCTATATCCATATGGATGCATATCCACCCCTCTCCTCAGATAAGCAATGCCAACAGCAGCATTGTGCATGTCTGTGAGCATGCACATGTGTGTGCAAGTGTGTGCATATGGATGGGAGAGGTCAGCCTTAGTTGTCATTCCTCAGGCATCTTCTCTCTTGCATTTTGAGACAGGGTCTCTTACTGGGACTGGAGATTCACTAGGAAGGCTGGTCAGTGAGCCTCAGGGATCAAAGTGTGCACTACCACATCTGGCTTTTTCACATGGGCTTAGGATCAAACTCTGCTCCCCATGCTTCAGGGTAAAGGCTTTACATACTGAGTGGTCTCCCAGGCCCAATAGCATATTGGTATCCCTGTAGCCCACACATTCCCACTGGAGATCCCTTCTTATTCTCTGACGGTTTCCTCTTATTTGTCTCTGTCTCTCCGTGTGTCTATGCATCTGTGTCTGTGCGTCTGTCTATGCTTCTGTGTCTGTGTCTGCATGTCTGTCTGTGTATACCTCTGTCTCTTAAAGGATTCTCTGAGTGAGAGAAGATGCAATGCTTGGCTTTCTGAGTTTTGGCTTGTTTGACTTAACAGATAATCTTCCTTTTCATGTTTTCCTGCAAATGATGTTATTTTGTTCTTAGTGCATGAATAATATTTCACTATATTGTATATTTTCCTCAATTATTCATCCATCAATGGGAAGCTAGGCTGATTACATACCTTGGCAATAGTGCTCTGATAAACAGGGGTGGGTAGATATCTCAATTGTAAGTGACACTGGTACCTTTGGGAATAAAGCAAGAAGGATACAGTTTGGGGTTCTACTTTTCTTCTTTTTTGAGGAATCTCCGTACTGATCTCCGCACTGGGGCCCTCCCTGGGTTAGGGTGCTCAGCTTTGAGGACATCATCAGTCCTAGCTATGGTGAGCTCTGGGCCACCCTGGGCCAAATGGGTGTCCTTGGTAGGATGTCACCAGTCCAGGCTCCCGTGGCCAACTAATTCCGAGACAAATGGAGTCTGCCACCTAAATCCAGATGGCCTCGGTGGTACTCTGAAGTGGCATGAACACTTTTGTCATCCCCAGGGCTTGGGGACTAATTAATATTCCTTTCAGTGATACCCAAGGCTCTCTTTTCTCTCTCTCACCTCATCCTGGCCAACTGTAGATCTAAAATTCCAAGGCCTAGAGCTGTGAGCATCTCTTATTAAGTAAATTACAATTGCTTGGGTGGGACCGAGTCATTATTCTGATGCTTCCAGGAAATTTCAGTGTAGACTATTCTGGAAATCACTGGTCTCAGCGTCCATTATCAGGCGAGCAAATAGCTGCATTATGATTTACTAATGTAACGGGATAGCGTGCAGTGATTGTAGTAACTGGACTGCGCCCTCCCGGAGACATGAACAGAATGTTTTCTACAGCATTATTCACAGAAGCCTGCATTGGAAGCAACAGAGACATCCATCTCTAGTCGGATGGGTAAATAGACTGCATTGTAAACACAAAATGGAGTACCGTCTATCAGCCAGAATGAACGGCTACGATCATATGTACAAACCTCACAAACACACAGGCCAGTGACAGGAGACACCAGAGTGTGCATGCTGTGCATGTTAGGCTGTGTGAAAGCCAGGAAAAGGGACTCTGTAAACATCTCTGCCAAGAGTCAAAGAGTGAGTGTCGTGGGTGTGTGAGCAACGTGGTGCCTCATTGCTGCTTATGCAAACACAGCCACAGAGGCGAGACAAATGAGAGAGGGTGGCCGTGCACCAGTCAAACGTTATTCATACGCTCAGGTGAGACCTGGGCTGGACCCACTCTCTGGAGTTCTGCTAGGTGCTGATCTGCACTTGGTGGTGGTGGCGGCGTTCACTTTGCTGACATTACTGGGCATTTGTGCAATGTGAGCTTTTCTCCAGTGTCCTCCAGCGTTTGCTTTACAGTAGAAGAGACGGAATGTGTGAACTAGAGCTCTGCATTCAAACCATTATAGTAACTCACAGAACTATATTAAAATGTAAAACATTAAAAACATACAATAAATTACTGAAGGACCATAGGTAGGTTACGGTCAAAAAGAGAACAACTACTAAGTTTAGGGAGGTGGGATTTTAGGTTCTAGAATGAATAAGGAAACTGGAACTGGGAAGCGACACAAGTTTGATGGGTGAAATTTATTTATTCACTTATTTGTGTCCATGGGACTTGCACCCAGGATGCTGTGTTCTATATGCTAGATAAGTGCTCAACCATTGGCCTACATCTCCAATCCTCTTGTTTGGAAATTTGAGACGAGGTCTCACGCAGTTGTCCAGTTTGACCTTGAACTCACTCTAGTCTAGGCTACTCGTGAACATGTGGTTCTTCTGCCTTGGTTTCCTCAGTAGGTGGGACCACAGGCCTTAGCCGCTAGGTTCAGCTGATCTTTTACTTGCTAAGTTCAGTGAGGCACAGACAGGCTTCACTGAGTTGCTCTTCTCAAGTGAGTGAGGTGGCTGTGCTCCAATAAATCTTTATTCATAAGGACAGGTGGTATTTTCCTTCATGTGTTGAAGAGCTTAGTCATAACAGCAGAAAGCATACCTATGTCCCAAATGCATGTGCATATCCACACCTCAGCTCCCCTTCCCTGAGCTCCCTACCTTTACAATGCCAGTGTGTAAAACTAGTGAAAGTGTTCATAATTACTTCTTCGTTTACATCGTTATCTACTTCTCTTTCTCATAGACACACACACACACACACACACACACACACACACTTGTTAAAATGGACTCAGAAGAATACAGGTTTGTGTGGGCGAGGGCTTGGTGCCCAGAGGGCTTCCGTGGGATATGTGTTCCTCCCTTGGGGCAGTCAGGGATTCATGGAAGAACACAGGCTCCACAGCGGCAGCCAGGCCTCTCTACAGGGGTCAGTGGAGTCATGCTAGGCACCTTGGACACTGCCAAGGGCTCCCTCCCTCTTCCTCCAGTTTTTAAGACATGCTCATTTTTGTCTCTGTGCTTGGTGTGTATGTATGCATGCATGTTTGCCTGCATGTAGGTGCATTAATGGTGGGTGGGTTGCACGTACCAGTGTACACACATCTCTGTGTGTGTATAGGCTGGAAGAGTTTGTCAGGGGTCTGCCATCATAGTATGAAGAAGGCCCATCAGTTGATCCTAAGCTGGCCAACGTGATTAGTCTGGCTACTTAGCTTGCTTTGGTGACCCTGCAGGTGGGCCAATCTACCTGCTTGGAGTATCAGCTATAGGGCTGATTATGTGAGCTTTGGGGATCTGAACGCCAGGGCTCATGCTTGCTCAGTAAGTACTTTAACGAAGCCATCTCCCCAACCCAAGACCTACCTATTTCACAGCCTAAATCTTGGGGATAGACATTTCAGAGATGGTGCCTGCTGCTCCTGCTTGCCCTCCAGAAGGTCAGTGTGAGAAGGCTGTGGGCCTCTGTTCATTGGCTCTGCGGTGAGAAGGCTGTGGGCCCTTCTGCGGGGCTGTCTAGAAAATCCTCACGCTTTTGTCAGCAGCTAGAAAGCTGAGATCACTCCTAATCACAGACAGGGAAGAGGCCATGTGGGAGACAGAGGCTGTGCCTTGTAGGGTTTGAGAGGCGGGCACAATCCTGGTTGCCTGTTGGCTGACTTCCCAGACTTGGATGGGAGAAAGGTCTTCCCGTGAAGCATGAGTCAGCCTCTGGGCTTGGGGAGGGCCGGGGGCGGGGGCAGCCTCATTTGGTGCATACTTGGGAAGGCAGGCTTCCTCCTCTTGCTCTGGGTATGTCATTCTTAAAAAATTCATGAATCCCCTTACTCACGTGGCGCTGTCATATTCATCATTGCTTCCCAGGGGCCTGAGCACCAAGGGGACCTGCTTGGTGCCCTGGGTTTTTTTGTTGTTATTGTTTGTTTGTTTTTACTTTCATCATTATCAATGTCATTATCATTGTCTGGATCTGTGAATCAAAGCAGCCAAAGTGAGGAAAATCTTAGGAGGAACGAAGAGAAAACCAGTCTTTTGCATACTTTCTTCTCTCCTTTCCGGCTCAGTGTTCAGCTCAGTTTCAGTGGGACCCGTGGGGTTATTTCTATTAGCCTGTTCTTTAGAGAGTTGTCTGATGGAGTCTAGGCCCGGCTTTGCATTATATTTAGCTTACTTACTCCATAAAGCAGCTTGAGTTCTTCTCTGCCAGACGCTATTCTAGACGCTGGGAATGTGGTTGTAAATAAATTCTGTGTGTGTGTGTGTGTGTGTGTGTGTGTGTGTGTACTGCACATGGAAGTTTGTGTGCCAGTGTATGTATGCACACATGTGTACATGTGTAAGTGTGAGCATGCATGTATGCATGTGAACACATATGTTCATGTATATGTGTGTGTGTGTGTGTGTGTGTGTATGAGAGAGAGAAATAGATAACGAATAAGTAATTATGAACACTTTCACTGGTTTTACACACTGGCATTGTAAAGGTAGGGAGCTCAGGGAAGGTGCCTGAAGAGACTTTCTATGAATTAGAACATGATTGTTAAGAAGAAATGCAGCAAAAGAGTGGAAGAGCATTGCAGCCATGGGGAGGCATGGGCACAAAGGGCCCGAGGCAGGAAACATGTACAAGTTCTAAAACCGCATAGAAAACCAGGGTAGTACGGACCAAATGACTGTGAATTAAATAACACGTCATGAGGTGAAGATGCCATAAGGAGGGATGCAGAGAAAAATCTTACCGACACCAGGAAGGAGTTGAGCTGGTCCTCTAAGTTAGCTGTGCTCAATAGAAGTTTCCATGGTGATAAGAATACGCTACATCTGTTCTGTTTAATGTGGCAGCTACTAATTATATATGGTGGTTGGTCAATGGATACCTGATGAGTGCAGCTTAGAAAATGAATTGTTTATTTCATTTAATGCTAATTAATTCCAAGTTAAACTGGAACAACTGTGTAGCCATTGGCTGTCAGATTAGATAGTAAAGCAGAGCAGTAAGCAATCCAGGAAATGGTGAGGAGCTTGGGAGAGTGCATTGGAGGATCAGATCCTCTGTGTCTGGAGAACGGGTTTTTATGGCAGCAGTAGAAGCAGGGGTAACCCCCCTGCACCCTCCCAATCACCACATAAGGAGATAAAGACTCATTATGTCTGCAGAGTGCTCAGTCCTAAATGGAACACCCAGATCCTGCCCCCACTTCAAGTCTCAGGGAATGTTTCAGATAATACTTCAGAAAGATTGGTCTCAGGGGATTGCAGGGAAATGGTGTTTTATGAACAGGATTGGGCTGCTGTGGTCAGGAGCTCACAGCAGCTCTGGCTGCCTACACAGGACCCGACTTAGGCAGACATGGTGGTTTCAGCGCGGTGGCTTCTCAGTTAGCTGGGCCTGGAGAGATCTGCCAGAAGAAAAGAGTGGAAGGTAAACAGACCCCTCTCCATGCCCAGCAAGCTCTAAAGATACTGAGGCTGGTTGTGAGTTGTACAACCTGCATTTGTGTAAAATACTGGTTTTTACAAGCACTTTACCTACAAATGACCACTTCCTGGGCAATTTTGAGAGATCATTGGTGCTGCTAAGGCCTTTCTGCGAAGGGTGGTGTCGATGATTTGGATCCAGGGGATAAAAAGCCAAGCTAGGACTTTGGTGTTGTGCATTCTGGTGTCTCTTTCCCTAGCAGTTAACTCCACAGCCTTTGGAAAAACTCCTCCTTTGTCCAGATATTAGTGGGGTGGTTGCTATGGGGTGGTTGCTATGGGGTGGTTGCTATTCTTCCAGCACTGTTATGGACTCTGGCATGAACCTGCCCTTGCTTTCCTGCAGGGACCCAGGAAGAACCCAGAAAAATGCTGAGTGTATTAATTAAAAAACAATCCATGTCCGGCAGTGGTGGCGCTCACCTTTAATCCCAGCACTTGGGAGGCAGAAGCAGGCTGGTTGCTGAGTTTGAGGCCAGCCTGGTCTACAGAGTGAGTTCCAGGACAGCCAGGGCTACACAGAGAAACCCTGTCTAGAAAAAAACAAAAACAAAAAACAAAAACAAAAATACCCCAATCCATGCCATCCCTGGCTTGGAACTGGCTGGTAATTTCAGTCTATTCCCAGCCCAGTACATAGCCCAAGATCTAGACCCCATGATTCCCCTTGCCAAGCCCCGCCCCCAACGCTGGCCTGTGACGGACAGCTGTCTTGGTCTTGGTGGGCAGCTGTGGGTGTGCCCTCGCCAGCCTGCACTCTGTGTGCTATCTTTCCTTGCACAATCTTCCAGTCCCAAAGCCTGGCCAAGTTCCGCCTCGGTTCACTTCTTTCTCTCTGGCCCACCTGAGTCGCAGTGGAATGGAAAACAGCAGACAATCTCAGTTCAGAATCAACAGATAACCCAATCACTGGGCACAGATCTATCATCCTAAACTCATCAACTATTCTATGTTGGAAAATTTCCGGTGGCGGATCCTGGTGGATTCTTCCACCAGATCTAACAGTCCCCAGTCTGCATCTTGCCTGCGTTGCTCCTGCCTCCCCATCCAAAAGGGGCATTCCCCCACCCTTCCCACCCCCAAGTTCCCTCTTCCTCTCTCAGACCCGGAAGGCCTGCCTCCTCCTTCTCAATCAGTGATTGGCTTCTTGTCATCCTTATTATCTAATCAATCAATTAGGAGAAAATTCTGCTACAGAAAAGGGTGACAGATTGGTTCTCAACCTTCCTAACACTGTGACTCTTAAACACAATTCCTCATGTTGTCGTGACTCCCAACCACTAAATTATTTTTTCCTATTTCCTAGCTGTAATTTTGATACTGTTATGAATTATAATGTAAATCTCTGTGTTTTCCAATAGTCTTAGGTGACCTCTGTGGAAGGGTCATTGGACTGCCAATGGGGTCATCACCCACAGGTTGAGAGCCACTGGCCTAGGTGGACGCTCTTTAGTATAAGCAGTGGGGATTTGTTGGGGGTAAGTATTGAAACCCAACACTAGGCATTCTTAGGAACATGACCTGGCCAGGGCAGGGACCCAGGGGGCCGCCGGGGGAGCTGTTGTAGTAGTCCTTGTACTCACGTTTGGGGCTGACACTGCGGGGCAGAGGCTTGCCCTTCCACAAGCTTCAGTAACTCCTTGGCCAAGTGAGAGCAGTCTGAACTGATTTATCTACTACAGTGCTATCTGGTGGAAGAGAGTCATTACCACAGGAAACCTGACCAAAACTGGGGGCATGGAGACTGTGCAGGCAAGAGTGATCTGGGTCTTCTGCAAATGGCTTGTACTTCCTGAAAATGAAGAACATAGCTCACAAATATACAAAAGATATACCTACTGATTTCCCGTTCTGAGTGACGTCTCCGATAGCCACAGTTTTTCACAGAGATGTTTAGGTTATTCCATGTACAAAATTATCTCAAAATCAGGACTAACTATATTTCCATAGCACAACTCAAATCTATCCATATCCAACATGTCTGTATTTGTATTTATCTGTGTCTATATCATCTATAGCTATCTGAATATATTAAAAATATATTAAAAATTTGGGGTTGCTATAAAGTTAGCTGAGATTCCAGTATTTTGTGTCTTGTTAGCGAATATGTAAAATACTTCCATTTATCCATTCATATAGTTGAATGTCTTTGTGACCAGACACTGTGCTCATGTTATGAACCAAAAGTCATATGTACATATTCCTCAGTTCAGGGTCAAATGTGTACTGTCTTTTTACTGATATGTCCACCAAAATTGGTCTTAATGCAAAAGAGATGTGAAAGATGTGTTAGTTCTTCAAGTATATTTATCAAACCCTCAAGAGCAAAATGTCATTGTGCACTCAGATAAGAGTTATTGACTCTATTAGCATATTTACGGAAGTCACATGTTTAAGGATTAAGTAGGTGATAATGATCAGGGAGAATATAAACTGACGGACAAAAGGGTGGCCTATGGACAGGACTGCTCTACGTAGGTCAGAGGAGATCAGATGTGAGAGTTTAAGGTACAGCTTTTGAGTGGGTGGGTGGGGGCAGTGCAGGCTGAGTGACGATGCTCCTGATATCTGGTAAGATTCCTGGTTACTCTTTGAAGGACGCGAAGGCACACTTTGTGGCCTAAGTAACAAAGAAAGGCGAGAGACTCATTTATTGGCACAGTGTTTTTGTCAGTGAACATAAGGTAGAAATTCCATTCAAACTTTAATTCTTCAGTAAATCTGACTGCTCAGAGAATCCCAACTCGCCACAGCTCTACTGTGGTTCTCAGTAAGTTTCACTTGGCGACACACTGGAGCCAGTCACGAGGTGTCCACCTACCTCGAACTTCCACTCATTGCTTTAGCAACAGAAACTAACTTTTACAGAAGACGCTCCTTCAGATTTCCAGACCTGGAAGGGATGGGGATTGGATGTGCCATATGTATGTGTGTGCTCACGAGTGTGTGTGTATATGTACATGTGTGTGGCATGTGAGTATATGTGCTTGCTTGTGTATGTATGTGTGTTCACGATTGTGTGTGAATATGTCTCTGTGCATGTACAGGTCTGTATTTGAGTGTGTGCATGTGTGATTTTGTGTGTGAGTGTGTATGTAAGTGGGTGCTTATGTATACGTATGTGTGTGCTTGTGTGTATGTGTGTGATTGTGTCTGGGTTTATATGTGTGTGTGTGTTTGTGTATATGTGTATGCATGTGTATGAGTATGTTTGTGTATGAGCATGTGTGTGTGTGTGTGTGTGTGTGTGTGTGTGTGTGTGTCTAGGCCAGATATAATATCAGGTGTATTTCTCAAACATTTCCCACTTAGCTTTTCTGAGTCAGGGTCTCTCAGTCAACCATATCTGATTGCTTTGACACCAGGGGTCCTCCTGCCCATGTCTTCTGGTGCTGGGATTGCAGACACACATAACTAATGTATGTCTTTTTTTTTTTTTTTTTTTTTTGGTTTTTTGGTTTTTGGATTTTTGGTTTTTTCGAGACAGGGTTTCTCTGTGTAGCCCTGGCTATCCTGGAACTCACTCTGTAGACCAGGCTGGCCTCCAACTCAGAAATCCGCCTGCCTCTGCCTCCCAGAGTGCTGGGATTACAGGCGTGCCCCACCACTGCCTGGCTAATGTATGTCTTTTTACATGGGTTCTGGAGAGTGGACTCAGGTCCTTACACGTGTGTGACTAGCGTTCTACTGACAGCCATTCCCTAACCATTATCCTTCCATTAGGTAATTCTTACTCTGTTAATGAATCCTGCATGTAATTACTCTTGATGGAGACTGAGAACAATGTCTAAATTCTCTACACTTGAGGCATGATCGATATTTGGACCAAACTGCGGCTGTTCATTTCAGGATGTCCCTGAGTCATTCCAAATCTTCTGAGTGTACCTACGACCTCCCGGCCCCATCTCCTTTGTTACAATGAAAATCAGTAATATATTATTTTTGCGAGTGAGACTGGCCAGATTTCAGGCATGTCTCTGCCTTGAATGCCACCTTAAATGTAAAAGTAAATGACACTGTGGACATGGGCAGATGTTGGGACTTTGGAGGCCCCACAGTAGGCCTGACCAGGCCCTGTAGTCAGAGATAGGACTGAGGATAAAAGATGGGGCTATACAGCTTCCGCAGAGGAGGAAATATCGGGAGTAGAAAGCACACGGCAAGCAGACAGTACTTCGGGCATTTTTTTCTGCCCCCTCCCATTCAGTTAAGCACAGTCCCACGACTTCCTGCTGCTGCTGACCTATGGGTGTATGCCTTTAAGAGCTATTGGCCAAGGCAAGGCATTCTTGTCCCCTTTCTTGAAGAGTGAACGTACTTATGATACAGTGGAGGCTGTAGTGGGCTTGAGTTCTAGATGGATGATAGTGGCTTTTGAGGGTGTAGATACAGAAGAAATGACCCTGCTCTCAGCGTTCACAACAGAGGCCTTGGTGCTGCATAGCACACAGAAGAACCTGCGAAACCAGGGGAAGATTTTGGGAAAGGGAAACTTAAGCTTAGTTGTGAAGATGGAGAGGGAGCGGAGTGGATGACTAGGATGAGGGCAGAGGCCGGACTTTGTAGAGGGACCACGTGTTGAGGAGACAGAACAGGAAGGGTGGCAGTGGAAAAAATGAGCAGATGTCACCACAGCACGAGCTTCTCTCCAGAAAACAGCATGGAATCCTGCAAGGTGTCCTCACCTGGACTCCAGCATCTTTGACGCCACTGACAGAAGCAATGGCTGGAGCTCTGTGGACCGGCATTCCCCTTCTGCTCTTGCCAGAGAGACTTTCCCTTGCGGCCCTGCCTCACCTATCCTGTGGAGGGGAAGTGCAGCATGGCCCAAGGACTGCGAGCTGGACTGCAACTGGTGCATGTGCATCATTTGAAGCACTCAGAAATCGATTATACTCCACACTGTAGATAATTTTATGAACCTGTCTGTTTGTATCCAAACCTCAAACCAAAGGCCAGCACCAAGAATTACCACTACCACAAAACTCTCATAAACAACCACTAAGAACAGTACTTATTTCCAGGATAATCCACTTAACATCTACTGTAAATGATGTCATTAGTAGCTCAGAAGGGGATTTCTAACCTTCAGTAATAGGCCGAAGTCAATGTAGCCTGCTTGTTTTTTCCTAAAAACCAAATGTATAAGGAAGTGAGGAATTTTATAATAATTTTTTTTCTTCTGCAAATGTTATTCCCTGGAATATAACAGAATCTTTTCTTTATATATGTATAGAAACCAAACCAGAATGAGGAGTGTTGGAGGGGCTGATGGGAGGGCTGGGGGTATGTGCTACTCCCAGTACTGGCACAGGAGCTGATCATGGGCTCAGCATCCAATTCTTTCAGTATACTGGAAAGTTCCCATGAGAAGATGCAGGAGCACAGAGCCGAGACGGAGTCTCTTTGAATCACAGGACACTCCCTGGTCTGTTTGGGAAACTCTGGAAGCTGGCGACTCATCGAATCGGCCATCAAGTCCCACACTGCGTTGGATCTCCGCACCCCACCCTCTCCTTTCCTGCTTCTACTGCTCCTTCTTCATCAAGTTGTGTCTAGGTTGAAGGTGCGCCCTCTCTGCCCGGTCTTTCTGTTTAATCCTTTGTGCCATGGTCTAAGTAATTCTCTTTTATTCCATAAGGTTTTGGAGGGCCTCCTGTATTCAAGACACCCTTTTAGGAGATGGATTTCTCTTATTATTTCATTTTGTGTCTTAGGCGCTCAAAATTGAAATGATCATAATTGTTCATGCCTCACTCCCATGTTCTGTGGAGGATTTACTATGTCTGACTGATTGTGCTTACCAGTAGAGTCCCATGCAATGATGCAGTAAGGATGCCTGTGACCAAAGCCCAAACAGTTACAATGTCATGCACCTCACACTGGGCTCACCACCATGTCATGCACCTCACACTGGGCTCACCACCATGTCATGCACCTTACACGAGGCTCACCACCATGTCATGCACCACACACTAGGCTCACCACCATGTCATGCACCTCACACTAGGCTCGCCACCATGTCATGCACCTCACACTAGGCTCACCACCATGTCATGCACCTTACACTAGGCTCACCACCATGTCATGCACTACACACTAGGCTCACCACCATGTCATGCACCTCACACTAGGCTCACCACCATGTCATGCACCTCACACTAGGCTCACCACCAGCAGTTGTCCATCCGCTTCCGTCTGACACACTTCTGCCTCTATTGTATTCCCGGATGTCTGTCTTTTCATTAGATCTGATTGCTCTCTGAAATGTGTGCCCTGCTGCACATCATCTTTTAGACTTACTTGCCTTTCTTTCTCTCCCACTTACTAAAATCCATCTGTAATGGCTGTAGCTATAACACCATATATGTTGACTCCTGTATATCCATCTTCATTTATTTCAGTATGTCTTACTTTTAGCTTTTAATCCTTGTTTTCATTTTTAAAGAATTAAGGTTTCTATCCTCCCTCTGGTGAGGAGGGAACTCAGCATGTCCCTCCCATCCCTTTGTCTCTTCCCTCCCTACTGCCTCATGCATTACACTGGCGTCCTGTAGACCAGCAGGTTTTGAATTTCAATATACAAATTATCTAGGGTGTCTTATGAGACCACAGCATCCATTCCAGTGTGGTGGGTGCATGCTGTCCTTCCCAGCAAGCTGTGGGTGCATGCTGTCCATCCCAGCAAACTGTGGGTGCATGCTGTCCTTCCCAGCAAGCTGTGGGTGCATGCTGTCCTTCCCAGCAATCTATGGGTGCATGATTTCCTTCCCAGCAAGCTGTGGGTGCATGCCTTCCAAGCTTGAGATGATGCTGATGCTACTGGTTCAGAAAACCTGAACAGAATCTGTCAGCTCCATGTCTGGGCTTAGGATTGAGCTATATGGTAGAAAACTTGCTTAGCCTGCACAAGGTTCTGAGTTTGATCCTCAGCAGAGTAAAATGTGTTAAAAACAACAAAAATTCCGTGTTTTTCAAGTGTAATTCCTCTTAAAAAAAAAAAAAAACTTGGGCCTTAGTTATTATTCTTTAAAAACAGCATCAACACAGTACAATTTCTTGCAGGTGTATGTATTTCCTTTTATTTAGATAATTTATGCAAAGTGTGTGTGTGTGTGTGTGTGTGTGTGTGTGTGTACCTGTGCTAACGTGGAGGCTTGAAGAGAATATTGGGCATCCTGCTGTGATGCTCTCATCCTGACAGCCTTGAGACAGTCTCTCATTGAATCTGGAGCTAGGACTGGCAGCCAGAAACCCCAGAGATCACCCTGCCTCCACTCTCCATAGCACTGGCATTACATGCAGATATGTAGGCACTCCTGCTTTCTACAGGAAGGCAGGAGATTTGAACTCAGGTCGTCTTGCTGATGTAACAAATGTTCTTACCCAGTGAGATATCTCCTCAGCTCTTGAAGAGTGTTTTTAATTTGAAAATTTCTATGATGAATATCTGAGGTATTCTATGTCTGAAAATATTTTAACATAGTTTTATATTTGAATGACAGCTTAAATTGGACATAATATTTTTGTCCTACTTTAAACATTCCCTAAAATGTTCTCAAATGTTTTTGCCATTATTATTATTATTGCTGATGAAATATTTTCATTTTCATTAAAACAACAATAGCAACCGCAGCAGCAGCAGCAGCAGCAGCAGCAGCAGCAGCAGCAGCAGCAGCAGCAGCAGCAACAACACAACAGTTGTAACCACAAGGACAGCAGCAGCAGCAACAACAACAATAACACCTTGATCTATTTTTTCTCTCTGGAAGTTCACTGAATTCTGTTTTATCTTTGAAAAACCCTGCTTTACTGCACTTAGCCTAGACATGCATTTTTTCCTCATTTCTAGTCTTAGGAACTTTTTAAAAAGTTGGAGAACTAGTTTATCTATTTAGGCACTCGCCCCTCCCAATTTCCACTCTTCCTGGGTGTCTGTGTCTTGTCTCTCTTGGCACCTGTCTTCCTTGTCGGGACTCCCCCCACTCTTACCTGCCCTTCGTTGGCTACCGCATTCTTCAGCTTTGTGTATTCTGAGTTCAGTCGTCCATTACTCGTGACCTTTCTATTGACATTTTCTTTCCTGCATGTTTAAACTAGTTTCTTTGAAACTCCTTCTTAGTTTATATTGTTCAATCATTACTTTAAAAATCTTCACTAAAAGAATGTCAGTTTTAAGTCCATCTGATCTGATGTTTTTTGCTGTTGCTGGACTCTGTCATCTGCTGTGCTGTGTTCCTTAGAAAGGTTAGACTCCTCAAATGTCTTCAGTCTGGGGTGGTGAGCTAGTTTTGGAGGAGTGTTCATTGTGCTATGGAGGTTTCAGACTTCTGTGATGTGACGTCAGTGTAGATGGTTAGAGCGGATTTGACAATCAGTCCTAGTGACCTCGGGAAAAGAGAAATGAGTACAAGAAGGCAGATTTCCCACACTGGCTGGCCGGGGCTTCTCAAGCATCTGTGCCTGCGCTGGCTCATCCCAGGTAGAGACTGGGCAGCAGGGCTTAGCTGCACACATAGCCAGCCTTGTTCTCCCTGGAGTGATGGCGGGCCAGCGGCAAGGATGCCATCCGCAGGCCACTTTCTGACTTATTCTTCAAGGTCAGGATTCTCCTGAAGCCTCAAAAGTCTCTCATTATTCCTCCCTCCATCTCCCCAAAAATCAATCATGCTTTCCTTGATCTTGTCTTCCGGTTGAGCAATTTAGATGTATCCATTCCATTTCCGTTTGTCTAGTCACTGTGTTCCCTAGGCCTGTGATTTAAGGCCAGCACTGGGTGTGTGTGGGGGCGGGGGTAGTGGGGGGAAGCCAGAACCACAGCTCAGTATCTTGCTCAGGATTAGTTAAAAATCCTGATCGTCAACCTGCTCGGTCTTTGTTGTAGAATTGTGCCCTGCCTCCTCAAAATCATGTCTTGCGCTCCTAATCCCCGTTGCCCCACCATGTGACTTCACTTGGAGAAAGGGTCTTTAAGGAGGCCATTTGGTGGAAGCAGAGTCATTGGTATGGGTCGGCTCTTCTCCAGTATGGTTATCTTATCTAATTACCTTATCTAATGCACACACATAAGGAAGAACAGTAATAGAGAAATGAGGGCCATCCACCAGGCGAGAGGTGAAATCTGGGACAAGGTAACCAGTGACAGCCTTCCCTGGGCTTCTAGGCCTGGGAAGCTGTGAGGAAGTGAGTTTCTATTGTATCCCCTGAGTGTGTTACTTTGTTAAGCAGCTTGAGTAAGTATCCTTTCTCAAAGAGATGGCGCACCCCTCCCCTGCTGCACAGCTCTCAGTGCTGCGGACTCTGCAGAGCTGCACCAGAGCGGGTGGAGTGGTCACTCCAGGCCAGAGTTCACACTGAAAGCTCAGGCTCAGCTGTTCAGCCTGGCAGTCAGCTACTTCCTGTGAAAACCCAAATTGAAATTCATTAAATCAGATAGAATTAAAAATTCAATTTCTCAGTCACACCAGACAAATGCCAAGTGTTTAGGTTGTGGCTGCTGCGTTGGACAGTGCAGATCACAGCGTTTCCATCCCTGGGAATGTGCTCATACAGCAGCTCATCGGACTGTCTTGCCACTTAAGAGAACCTCCTCTCCTCTCCTCTCCTCTCCTCTCCTCTCCTCTCCTCTCCTCTCCTCTCCTCTCCTCTCCTCTCCTCTCCTCTCCTCTCCTCTCCTCTCCTCTCCTTTCCTTTCCTTTTTTTGTTAATGTTTAAAAAATGACTTATTTGTTTTTTATGTATATGAGCACACGGTTCCTGCCTTCAGACACACCAGAAGAAGGCATTGGATCCCATTACAGATGGTTGTGAGCCACCATGTGGTTGCTGGGAGTTGAACTCAGGACCTCTCAAATAGTAGTCAGTGCTCTTGACCACTGAGCCATCTCTCCAGCCCACCTTTCCTTTTCTGAGCACAGTCTGTCACTGATAGCATGGCCCTGGCCTATCTTTTAAGCCTTGTTTTCTGGTGTTCTCTTTGGAAGTCCTTATCTTCTGATTGTAACCAGTGCCCCAGAGTCCCCGACTGCGGCGCGCACTAGAGCCCCCGTACCCCAGAGTCTCCGACTGCGGCGCACACTAGAGCCCCCTGTACCCCAGAGTCCCCGACTGCGGCGCGCACTAGGGCCCCCTGTACCCCAGAGTCCCCGACTGCGGCGCGCACTAGAGCCCCCTGTACCCCAGAGTCCCCGACTGCGGCGCGCACTAGAGCCCCCTGTACATATATGCTTATCTGTCACACTCAGCTCCTGCCTGTCTCCCTTCACTTTCTAGGCCAGACCGGATACCCCCTTCTGCAAGATGTGTTTCATTTTCTTGCATTGTTCACAGCTCTTGTCCTGCTGGTGTGATGGCTTCCCCAAGTATGTATCACGCAGGGTGAACTCTTGATGATGTAAGCTCTCCTTCCTTAGTGAATCCCTGAATTCGCTAAGGTGAATACTATGCACAAATAGACGAGACTGATACAGGTACCTAACTCTTCTCTCTCCATACCCAGTACACAGTCAAGTTGCTCCTGCCCTGTATTCCTGCTGTTCCGTTCTCACAGAAGAGGGGGTGAAAAGGTAGCCTGTCTCTTAAAAATTTTGAATCAAGCTTTGATGAAATAGCTTAGCAGCCAAGGATCCTGTGGCCAAGTCTTACTACCTGAGTTCAATCTTAACATCTCGCGTGGTTGGAGGAGAGACAACTTCAGGAAGTTGGCCTCTGTCTTTCACTTAGGCACAATGATATGTGCCCTCTCACTTCTAAATAAAATTTAGTAAATTATTTGAACCAAAACCTATCAACATTCCTGGCAGGTGGCATGGGTGCTCCTGAATGCAGTGGTGGATAATGGCGAGCTCTAGTCTCCAATGGGTTAGTGACTTTTGGGTATTACTTACAAGCAAATTTGGGGAGGTCATTCTGTCATTCTTCAAGTCTACTGAGGCAGGAGAGAGCCACACACAGTAACCTTCAGACAGACAGACAGAAAAAGATAAACAATTTTTTCCCACCTGAATAGGAAAGAAATTGGTTCTCCGGGGTGAAAGACGTAATTTTGAGAAAGTGCTCTGCTCTTTGATAGGTGTGGCAGTGCCGGGGTGGTGGTGCTGTGTCTTACCTAGATTACCTGTGATTTCCTTGGCAGACTTTGTGCTTTGCCTCTGACTTTGCTCCAGTGATTATTGGCAGAGATTTCTTCTGAACTGACGTCTTATGAGAAAAACTCATGCAACACAGGAAACTAAGGAAACTTACAAGGTTGAGTATGTTCCTAAAACTTACAAGACTTGTATAATAGCACTAAATTATTGCTGGGGAGAGAAGTTTTGGTGAAGCTGAATGCAAGCTGTGGAAAGAGCTCCAGGGATTCAACATTACGAGTCATTGCCCATGTCAGCGAGGGCTTTTCGGTGGTCCATTGTGTTCTTGTAAGTAAGGTCAAAACTAATTGTTTCTCCAAGTTCAACCTGGAAGGAATTACGTTTTGTTCTGTTATGGGTGCTCTGTCTGGGGTAAGTAGACATTTGCTCATGTCTCCCCAAGAAACTGTTCAGGGGATAGCCTTGGGCAATTGGAGCCACCCCAAGGCACTAAACTGCTGCAGGGATATGACAGCCCAATTTTCTTGCCTCAAGTTTAGGCCAAGACTTAATAACCTTGCAACTGTGCCTTGCTTGGCTTGGTCCTCTTCCATTTCCTCCCTCCATTGTTATCTGTCGAATTTCTCTTGGACTGCCTCCTAAATGACATGAATAGTATGTGATATCTAGATCCCACTTAAAAAAATAAACTGGGCATTGTGGTGTGTGCTTATAATGCCAATGTGGGGACAGAGATGTGACTTAGCCAGTCAGTGAGAGATCCTGTCTCAAGATGATGATGTTGATGATGATGATGATGATGATGATGATGATGATGATGATGATAGTGCTGCCTGAGGAACGACACCTGAGATTGGCCTTTGCCTTCAGACATGCATATGCATTTGCATGCACACACAGATGTGATCATACCCACACTCACACCCACCCCTACATACACACACACACAAATACACACACATACACACACACACACACACACACATGTATATATATAAAGAGAGAGAGAGAGAGAGAGAGAGAGAGAGAGAGACAGACAGAGAGAGAGAGAGAGAGAGAGAGAGAGAGAGAGAGAAGGGGAGGATGTGGAAATGCCTGAAAGTTTGCTCCCAGACGGCCTTTGGTTCATGATTACCAGATGCAGAATTACCGATGCATGACTTGGTCACCTGAGATCACATCAGCAGTAAGTTACCTTGCACTCTTGAGACCTTTGTTCAGCTAGAATGAGCTTATTACCCATGAGGCTTTTCTTCCTTTTCCCTTCTGTCATCCACCTCCTGACTATGTCTGGCTTGTCCTGAGTGGTTTTTTTTTTTTTTTTTTAATAAGCCACTAACATTCAAATCCTCACTTCAGTTTCTCTCTAGGAAACTGATCTAATATGTCGTGGATGTATGAGTATGCCCAAATTTAATGAAAAAGAATCAAGTACCTGTAATCAGAGATAGCCAGATGCCCAAAGAATGCACCTGCTACCCAAGGCTTCCGCCTGTGCTCTCTGAGCCTTCCTGAGATATTTTTAAACCAAGTCCCAGACTCGTCTCTGAAGCTGGGGTCATGTCTAGTTCTAACAGCGGTCAGCTTTGTTACTTCAGTTGTTTGGTCTTTTACCTATTATTACTTCAGGCAACCACACACAGCGTCGTGAAGGAGTGTGGAGGGTGTGTCTGTGTGTACCTGTGGATTTATGTATCTGGAGTTGGGAATGACAGCCTGGCCAGTCTCAATTCATGCTTTAGTGGTTTCCTCCCAGGTGCTTCCCTATCCTACAAAAGCCACAAACACTTCTCTCTGCCCAAATGTCCAGATTTAGGTTCTGGTGGAGTCTTTCAGTTTGAGAGATGCTTGGAATGACCCATGGTCTGGGCCAACAGAAAGTCAGAGAAGGCGCCTTTCTTCCATCTATTCCTGCATGAGGCCAGGTAAGAGTGAAGGCTTCCAGACTCCCAGGGCTGGAGATATGGCTCAGGGCTTAATAGTACTCCCTGTTCTTGCAGAAGACTGCAGTTTGGTTTCCAGCATCTGTATAGGGTGGCTTATAGCTGCCTGTCCCTCTAGATTGAGGTATCTGACCCTTTCTGACCCCTGTAGACATTCTACACATATGCACATACCACAAATAGATGGTTACATATATAATATGTAATATTATAATAAATAATGAATATGTTTTTATAAAGATCTCAAAGGACTGATTCTCCTCTCTAGTCTAAGCCTGAACTTGGATGACCTTTTTCCAGATTAACTACAAATGCCATGTACTTATTACTTCCCAGAAGCCCCAGCTACAGTCTGAAACACTTTACACATGGCAAGGATGTTGTCCACATTCTGTAGACACAGGTAGGATGGCATCAATCTGCGAACTGGTCAACGTGGCCTCACTAGAGACCACTGGGCGGTGGGACCAGGGTTCCTCCTTAGGGGGCCTTCCCTCATGTGTTTCTAAACACATGGCTGTCAGAGATGCAGGGAGGAAAGCAAATTCACAGGACCATGCAGCAGGACATTCTTGTGCTACAGACCAGGGCTACACCATGCAACCCTTAGGTTCTTCTCCAAAGCTTTTGGACTTGTGGCCATCCAGGCTTCCATACGAATGGGCGGCCCCATGTGTGCACAGAGCATCTGCAGTGAGGCGGCACTGTCTCATCAGAAGGCACGGCATTGGAAGTGTGAGGTATGAGGCAGTGAGAGTCTTCATGGCAGTTGACGGATGGGTCAGTGACCTTGATTTGAAGCTTGTTTGCCAAGCTCTCCAGGTGAAGCAGCCCCTCCACGCTCATCAGCCCCGTGCGCCAGGAGGATCTTTCCATCTGTCTCTATCCTCACTGACCAGTTCTGCTCAGTGCCGAGCCCCACATCAGCAATCACTTCGCGTCAGAGGCCAGGAGAAGCTCCTGCCTTGATGTTCCAAATGTTTTTTCTTTTAAGAACAAAAATATCATTTGGAAAAGGAATGCCACCCAATGAAAACTGACCTTCTTTCTGATGCTGGCGCCCTGTTCATCACCTGAGAACTGACCTCCTTCCGGACGCTGGTGCCCTGTTTGTCACCGGGAAGCATGGGCCATCCTTCTCTTGACTGTTGCTGTGGTTGCCACAGTCTTGCCTTGTCCGGTGGATGAGGTCGGTGACCAGGAGGCTAAAGGAAGACAGAGCTAGACCTCAGTACCACTGGCGCTCAGAGGCAGACTCTTTAGACTGAAACCCTTTCTCTGAGCTTACCGAACCTTTGGATGTCTGGAAAACAGAAATGAAAGCCGTCCTTGGGTACTAACTTGACTTCTTTTTGGTGGTGGTAGGGTTTCTGCTTTTCCAGAAACATCTGTTTATTAAAAAAACCAAAATTATCATTTTATTGTGATTAGGTTTTCATGTTGTTAAATATTTTTTAAAAGCAATATGTTCAACAAATCTATAATAGTTCAAGCAGATCACACATTGTTTATTTTGTTGCTGTTGGACATTTTTGTGATTTAATAACATTAAACCTTGGATCGGTGACTACTGAGGCAGGCTTCATTGCAAGACAAAGAGCATTCTGGTTATCGTGACCGGACTGAGTAGGCAGCACAGAAGGCAGACACTCCCAGTGCTCATCAGGACAGTCCTCACAGCTGCTGACCTTCTCCCAGTGCTTACGACAGTCTCCACAGCTGCTGAACACCCTCTAATACTCATGACAGTCCCCATGAAGAGCTAATTGTCTAACCTCAAATGTTCTGAATGCTGCTCTTGCAAGTTTTTTTTTTCCTGTAGACCACTAACATTCTGAACATCTTCCACTTTTAAACCAAACATGTGTGAGCTGCCCTAATTTTCTCCTCCCGGTATTTCAAATATTCCTTCTTTTCTACCTCTCCGTACTAGTTTCCCAATGGGGTACTGGAGTATAGTTTTACCTGAGTTCCTGCTGGGAGACTGCTGGGAGGACCTTGTGGGGCTGACTTTCAGATCGTGAGTGAGGGTTTGCACACAGGAGCGTGGCTGAGCCCAAAGCAGCTGCAATGGGAAGTTTCACCCAGCATGGACGGTGGTTCCCACAGCTGCCCATCAGCCAACCTCCCTCGGCTAACCCTCCTCAGCCTAGGTCCCCTTCCCCAGCAGAGACCCAAGGCCAGGTGCACGTAGGGCAGAGCTGCTCTAACTGGCTGGGCTTCAGGAGGGGCCAGGGACTCTGCATGCCTACTCCTCTGTAAGTAGTCCCCGAGTGCACTCAGATGGTCTCTTGCAAGCGGGTACAGCTGATCTGCCTTTGACTCCTAGGATCGTCTTCTACAACAGGTGGATTCCTAGAAGGAATTCTTCAGTGATTGCGATCACTTTCAAAGACCCTGAGGCACAAGTTTTCCATAGATGAAGAGAGATCCATTTTCAATGCTCTTTCACACACACACACACACACACACACACACACACACACACACCATGACATGACATGCATGTGGAAGTCAGATGAAAGCTTGTAGGACTCAGCTCTCCTCGTCTACTTTGTGGGTCTTAGGGAAACTGGGGACACCAAGCTTGGGCATCAAGTGCCAGTATCTTCACCTGCTCAGGCGACACAACCCTTGCTGAATTTGAAACAAAAGGAAAAAAAAAAGCCTTACCACATTCTTGTTATAATTTGCATCCTCTTTGATTATTCGGGACTTGAGTGTCTTTTCATATGCTGATTACTTGTTTATATTTCTTCTCCAGCGAATTACCAGTTCATGTCCTTAACCTATTTTTCTACTGAAGTTTTAGAAAATTTTAATTGATTGGTGGGGAAGTTTTCCCTTCAAGTCCTTAAAAAAAAAAACTATTTCAAAGGCAGCTCTGAACATCGCTCCTGACTCCTCATGCACAATGTGCTAAATGTGTATAGCAAGAGCTGTCTAGTAGGATGATTATGGGCTTGGGGGACTTCCGCTCAGATGTAAACAGGTCACTGGGAGTTGGTAATATTCTTTGAAGATGAAAACACCTTCACCCAGGTGTAAACAAACACACCACTTTATTGAAGGGAAGAAGTTTGGGCTGTGAATTGCAAATGGAGAACCAGGAAGTTCAAGTCCGTTCTCACACTGACAGTCCTCCTTGCAGGCACAGAAGAAGTTCTTGTAATTCTGAATAATTACTCAATTAACGTCACTCTGTTCATCTCTGTGGCAGAGTGGGCTGGAAGACAGGGAGATGAGCCGTGTCACCCGCCCCTCCACAGGATTTCAGAACTGCACATGTACATGCAGGGATCTCGGATGCTCCACAAGTCCAAGGTCTAGGACTATTCGCTGAGCATCCCTGACAACACTTGAGATTTCAGGGGGATCGCAATGGACCATTTTTCATCGAATATTTAGACATTTATTTTAATATGCATTTGAAAAAATACCTAACATTAGCTTAGTCCTTTGTGAGTTTGTGGTTATTATTGCTCAGGGAGGGAGTGCAATGGTTATTAGGTAAAAACAATCTCCAGCAGTGCTCCTGTCTGAAAGAATGCTTGACACAGCTGGGGCTCAGCAACACCGAGTTCTGCTGCAGAATCCCACTGTGTAGCCCAAGCTGGGCTGGAGCTTGCTGAGCGGTCCAGTTGGCCAAGCTCACAGTCCTCCCTCACTCCTGAGTGCTGTCATCACAGGCTTGTGCCACCACACAGATTCTAACAAACATTTGTTGAGCAAAGGAATAAAAATAAGACTCTTGAGTAAGTGGTAGTACAGGAATTCATAGATATCCACAGTAACAGTACAAAGGAAGTAGGAAAATGAATTTGAGAAACAATCCTGTCAACACACGTGTTTTAAATCTGAAAACTAAGTCTCACAGAAGGGAAAAGGTTGTCCAAGGTCATGGGGCAAGAGGCAGGACATAGGCCAGATCCCTAGTTTTTCTATCCCAGGGACATAATTCCTACAGCTATAGCAAAAGATTGTTTGGCAAAGGACAAACAACATCCTGCAGCTTCCCAAGGGCATGCCTTTCTGTGACTGCAAATGTGCACTGGATGCTACTGTGGACCAGGCAGAACAGAGTACTGGACATGCTGGGTTGCTTTGATTCCTTTGCACACAACTATTAAGGAGGCATGTATCTCATTATCCCATTCCATTACTAGGGAAACTGAGGGAAAGAATGATTACATCAATCATCAGCATACTAGAGTATAGTATAGTATAGTTAACAAAGCATAACATATAGTATAGATAGCATATAGTATAATATTGCATAGTACAGCATAGCATAATATATAGTATATATAGTATAGCATGGTATAGCATAACATAGCATATCCTATAGCATAGTATATCCTATAGCATAGCATATACTATATTATAGTATAGCAAATAGTATAGTATAACATAGCACATTCTATACTATAGAACAGCTTATAGTATGGTATAGCATATAGCTATACTATAATATAGCACATAGTATAGTATAGCAAATAGTATAATATAGCATGGTAGAGCACAGCATAGCCCAGCATAACATATAGTACAGGCTTCTGTAACCTAGTTCTTATTTTTATCTTGTATTCTTTGGCTGTTGTCATTGTTGTTGAGACAAAGTCTTTCTAAGTAGCCAGGGCTGGCTTCAAACTCACGACCCTCTCCCCACACCCTTCCAAGTGCTTGGGATTACATGCATGTACCTTATCCCAGCCTTATCTTGGATTTCTTTTTCTTTTCTATGTTATCTGTATACGTGTGTTTGCAGACATGTACGCAGGTGGCCTCCGAGTGAGGAAGGGGTGTCTGTTCCCCTGGGACTGGAGCGACAGAGGGTTGGGAGCTATCTGATGTGGGTGCTGGGAACTGGACATTAGCCCCCAGGAAGAGCGGCAAGCACACTGAACCTTCTCTCCAGTTCCTTCCTCTTAGATGTTTTATAAATGCAGTTTGCCCATGAATGTCTATAGCTCCTCTGAAAGAGATTACGCATTTCAGGGTTTAGTGGAGAAGAAAAAAAAATGGAGCATCTTCAGTCCCTCATCAGGGACCCCTAATAGACACCTGATAGGGCTAGACATTTACATTCCTAAGGAGCAGCTTAGTGCTTCTGTGGTGGGGCTGTGGCAGATCAAACTAGAGGGGATGCCTTAAGTCTAGACTGAGAGTCTATTGAGTATCCACCCAGTGTCCCACAGAAGTCTCCCCCTGGTCTCTATGACGGCTTCACTTGCCTTCTGCCTTTTCTCATTAGAGCCGCCATGCTGCGAGTCTAAGAGATAGAAGATCAAAGCCTGCTTGCCTTCACTTCTTACTTATTTACAAAGAAAAGCCAGGCCTCCAGTGACCTAGCAAGAATTTTAATTGGGCGATTTTATCTTATGTATGCATATGAATGGTGCCTGTGCCTAGCAGGTTGGGGCTATGGGCTGCCTTCCCGCACCTCCAGCTTTGTCCAGGGAGTCGATGTCCAGCACATGGCCAGGGAGTGGGCAGGCCTGCGGAAAGCTCAACACAGATCCCAGGGCTTTGGAGTTGTACTTGGGCTGGTCTCAGCAAGGCTGATTGCATAACTCCTGAGAAACAGAAGGAGCCAGTGAAGTCTCCTGACTCTGGGAGCAGACAGCTCAGAACCCTGGGTGGATCCAGGGCACAGAGGAGCTGTAACCGTGCCTCATTTAATTTGAAGCCTGGAGCTCAGGTGCAGTTGCAATAGTTTTAACCCCAAAATTGCAAGTTTGTGGCTTAGAAGGGTGGATTTGAGGTGTGTCGTATAGTTTTTAAATTGAGTATTTCCAGCCTTGGAGGCATAATATAGAGTTCAGAGATTTTGCTTTCTCTTGAAAAACCTGAGGAAAAAAAATAAAGCAAAATAATACCAACAATAAAAAACAACAAAGGCAAACCATGAAAATGCCCCTGCAGCTCTGGCCTGCCTGGGTGGAGTTGAGATGGGGTTAGCGCCTCTGAACAAGGCTGTTCTGCAGCCTCCAGCACCCCTCGGAAGCCGATCCTACGGCTGCAGGCTAGCTACCATTTGCAAGTTTTTCCAATCTTGTTTGACTTGCTTGGGTTTTCAACGAGCCTCCTTAGCCGGGGCCCTGCACACTGTCGGGGTGCCGTCCACCCCAGATTTGGCTTGCTCAGTTGTGCAACTTAAACTTAGATTCCTGACTTGCGTTCTTGAATCTTGAATCTAGATTATCATCCTAGAATCTCTGAAAGCCCCCACCCCAAACCTTTGAATGTTTCTCAGGGTACCTTCAGGGTTGAAAGAGCAGCCCTAAGCATGAGCCCTGTAAAGACCATCCCACCGCTTACCTCTGCTTTGAACAGAATGGCTTGTTTGGCCTGTTATTTTGGAGTGCTTAATAATAGTGTGATTGGGGAGGGGGATGTTTTTCTTTAGAAAAGTTGAAAAAGATGGCTTCCAAAATTAGCTTTATATAAAGCACCCAGTGCTGAGTCCTCTGGGGATAAAACCACTCAGCTTGCATATAATTGCTTTCTGAAGCCATCAACTGCCAAATCTTTAGCCTAGAATTTGTTTGAATCAGTATAATTTATATACAGTGAAATACACATGTCATAAGTGTGCAATTAATACATTTTGACAGATGCTTTTTCCCATGCAACAAGCTCCTTCATCAGGCTGAAGATCATTTCCCTGAATCCCCACATTCCCTATGTCCTTTCTCAGCCAGCCACAATCCCCAGAGGAAACCAGTGCCCTGATCTCTGTGAGATCAAAAGAGAGTAGTTTTGCTTGTTCAAGAGCCGTCCGTAGTGGCGTCTTAGCATCGGTGGTGAGCTGTACTAGGCTTCTTTCACTGGCAAGGCGTCTTCGAGACGTCAGAGTTGCTGTGTGTACAAATTCATTATTATTTTATTTTTGAATAATAGTTCCCTGAATATCATGCATTGCATACCTATTCTGTTGGTGGCGTTTGGCTTATTTCTAGTTCAGAAGGAACGCAGAATTTGAGGCTCTTTACCATCTCAGCTGTTTCTCATCTACCTCCAACAACTAGTATTTGCCAGCATACTTCCTAGTAGTCCTCACTCAAGGTCTCACTTGAGTCCTTCATACAAGCATCATCATTTGACTACTCAGTTTGGCTCTGTTTGCCTGCCTGCCTGCTTGCCTCCCTGCCTACCTAGTTCCTGCCTGCCTGCCTGCCCCCCTCCCTGTTTCCCTCCCTGTGTCTGTCTGTCTGTCTGCTATTTTGAATTTATCTGTTGTGTGACTTTTGCTGGTAGATTACGAACAAATATCTCCTTGTTGCAGGTAGGGCACCAGCAGCAGAGAAATGACTCCACCAAAGTTGGATATGGTGAAACAAAGGTTATGGAGGTTCCTTACTTTTGTATGAGTGAGGGTTTCTTTATGGGATCATGGGCGACACACAGGCAACAACATGGCTGAAAAGCCCACCCTGCCTCCCTGATGACTTACAAAGGTACATCCTTGGTGACTCTGAACAGCTTGTAGGTAGCTCAACAGGTTGATGGCTTTCTTTCTGCAGCAAGTATTACTCGAGGACACTTCTGAGAAGCCTTGTGAATCTTGTTTCAGGACCTTCCTGAGACTTGGGAGTTGTTACTTCCTAAGCCTTGTACATTTTGTCTTGACAAGCCTCCCTCCAAATTGGAATGTTTCAACATGAAGGAATTTCTGCACAACAATTTATCCAACTCTTGACTGAAAATCCGTTGCCCTTGATCTTGTTTTTGTACTCTGGTCTAGGGGAAATCGAGGGCAATGCCGACTTTCTGTTCATTTTTCCTAGTTCATGTGCACAGACCGAAGTGATGTTGTTTGTTGAGTTAATGTGTCCAGTTACCTAGAACGACATCTTAGGCTTGAACGTGCCTGATTGGTGGTTCATACATGTATGACAATGAGGGTAACATGCAGGAGGAGGTTTGCTTTGCAAGGTTAAGAGCTTGCATGGTCTATTTTGGATGGGTTACAGCGCTGTAGGAAAAACGTCTGCTGTGTGGAACGTCTCGGAGACTTTGATGTTTGTCTCTGGCTATGTGTTAGCCCAAGGCAGGTGCTCTTGGCTGGTGAGCTCTTCTCCGTGTGACAACTCACAGCCCAAGTGACTTTTCGTATGTGGCTCTTCCATATCCCAAGTCACAAAACCATCCATCCACTTTGGGTTCTGAAGATGATGCTTATTATTCTTTTCACAGCAGCGAATGTTAAAACAGTACCTTTTTAGATAAACAGGTTTGAAGAGTGGATGAACGTTTGTGTTTTATGTAATCAGTATTTAAGCAGATCTTCATGAACCACAGGGCATTTTTCATTTGTAGTAGAAATATTCTCCAAAGTTGTGGAAAACAGTAACGCAGTGAGCTAAAGATGCTCTGTCCAGTAGAAATCCAAGGTGAAGCTCCTTTGAGCTTTTAGTAAAATTAAAATTTATTTATTCTTTGACAGTTTCATATATGCACACAACATATTCTGACCCCTTTCCTCTCTGTTGTTTCCCATACCACTCTCTCTGAACCCATGCTTGTTGAATTAATATTTAATTAAAAAAAACCCTGCTATCCACCCCAATGTTCTGGGTTCCCGAATGAAAGACACACATACTCAGTTTAATCTCCGCACAGTTAATCTATCTCCCACTGATAATGCCAAGTTATTACTTACTAACTTCTGTCTTCTGCTGTGGCTGCCTTGGGCCCAGGTGAGCAGCCCTCTGGGCCGCGCTCTCCCTGCTCCCGCGCTCGGCTGCTGAGCCGCTGGGCTGTTGAGCCGCTCTGCCCTCCTCTTCTCAGGCATGGTGTCTCTTCTCCTCCACACTCTCCCAGCACGGTCAGCCCCCTTCCTCTTCCTCCTCCTCTTGGTCCCAAGTCTAGGAAAATCCTAAGGTCCCACCTCTGTCCTGCTGGCATTGGCTGCCAGCATCTTTATTTGCCAGTCAGAACCAACTGGGGACAGGTTCCCATAATCTATGTGCAGACACTCATGTAAGCAGTTTTGGGGACCCAAATTAACATTAGGACATAAGCAGCATTGGGCCAAACCACTACACATGCCTTCGCCCTACAAGTACCCCTGTTTAATGTCATCCTTGTGTGACCCACTGAGTTGCATTGGGAGTACTTACATGAGCATAGGTGTGGAGTTATTTATTGGGAATGACCAACTTACCAGTGGCTACATCACATTATGCTCACTAGGGCAAGGCGGGGCTTCCTAAACTGTTCCTCACCCACGAGGGGATGTAGAGGACTCAGGCCAGTAACCACAGGTCATGGATCGTGGTACAGTGGCCATGTCCACATCCAGAAGGCAGCATTTCACAGCTCCTCCCCTTCCTCTGGCCCAACATCCTTCCACTGAACAGCATGCACCCTGGCTCTGTGAGCACGTCTGTGTAAAGACGTCTTATTTACTAGGTCTTGTCCATTTATTAACACGGAGCTAAGGGCCAGTGATATCCAAGCAAAGCTTATCCAAAATACAAGTAGCTTCTGTGTGAGACACAGCATAGCTTTCTTTGGGAACACTTTAGCACTGTGCTTGGTGCCTGTGTTAGACAGACACCAAAGGGGAAAGATGCAAACTTGTAGGTACTAAGTAGACTGTGAGAGGGACCTTGAATAAAGTGGGTCTGGAACACGAAGGCCCAGGCTCACAGGGCTCCTTCTTGGCTAGGATTGGGGATGCCGAGTGAGTCTTTTTACAAAGATTCTCTATATATGATCATGAATGACACGACTTCAGGTCTTGGCTTTGATGTCACAAGTTATTTGTACTGAGTAAGGTGAGTTCACAAATATGGAATAGTTAAGAACAGAGAAGCTCGTCTCCTTGGTTGTAGTCATAGCAACCATCAGACATCATTCTTATTAAACTATGATACCATCTAAATGGACTATGATGACTGATGTGGAACCTTGGATAACCTTGAGCTAGTAGCTTACTGGGCCCAGACCAATTCTGCTCTCTGACCTTCAGGACTGGGAGGGTCTGGAGAGATTCTCAGTGGTTTAGAGGAGTAGTTCCACTCCTCTAGAGCACCTGAGGTCGGTTCCCAGCACCCACACCAGGTATCTCACAATGGCATTCTCTTCCCTCTTCTGGCCAGTGTGGATACCTGCACACATGTAGAACACACACACACACACACACACACACACACACACACACACACACACCTAAAAAGAAAAATAAAAACAAATGTTTCTCAAACTTTTAAAATAGCCCATGTTGCCACTGAATGTGCTGTGATATCCTGGCAGGGTGCCTTGTGATCCACTTTGACAACTACATGTTGGGGGCTTGAAAGCATCTCATAACTCCAGGAGAAGGATTAAGAGACTGTTAATGATCTACCTAAAACCCATGTTCATAAATACTCAATATCACCTCCTTTCAAATTTCATTGCCAGAACTAGTAACCTAGGCACACACAGTGTCACGAAAGCAGGAAACCACAGTGCAGCTGTGTGTCCAGCTAGAAGAGAATGGCTAAGACAGCCTCGATTGTACACCTCTGGGAGGAGTATTTTTTTTTTTTTGTTACTATGGAGCCCTTTTATGTGTGGATGTTATTTAGTCCTTGGTGAACCATCCCACACAATATGACTTTTTAACTGTATTGGCTTCTAATATGCTAATTAGAAGGCAGTCCTATCAGAAATTTGGAGTTGGGCATATATGCTTGTGTCAAACTCTGATTCCTGAAGTTATACTTGGTACCGAGAGCAGTCTGCTACAATTCTTTGGGCCTGATTTTCCCATTTCCAAAAGGGAAAATCTTAGGTCAGTTTCCCTAGAGGCGAAGTTTGAGGTAGAGATTGATGTGCAAGTAATTTTTAGGATATTGCCCTTGGCAGAAGCCCATGAAGAAATAAGGAGGACAGCCCAGGGAGGAGACTAAACAAAGATATTGTTCAGGGACTGGCTGCATCCTGATCTTGTGGCTAGCTCTGGTCTGTAAATTGCACCCTAGAGGTTGTCTGACTCTGAGGCAAAGGACAAAGTTCTTGTGTCAGCCACTGGCTCTGGGATTTCTCCGAGCTGGAGAAGTAACTCCCTGAAACCTCAGAGTAAAGTGCTTCCAATGGCCCCAGAGCAATTGCAAAAGACTTAAACTGGTATCACCAGTACCAGCACCACCATCATTGTCATTAGCACTGTGACAATCCCCATCATCATTGACCCTGCCACCCCCATCATCATCATTATAATCATTGTCATACTAAATTATTGTGCATGTGATGTGTACACATGCATGTTCACATGTGTGTGGTGTACTTGTGTACATATGGAGGTTTAAGGTTGACATTAGAAGCCTTTCTGTCAGTTCTACCTTATTTATCATGGCAGGACCTCTCAATTGATTAGGCGAGTGTTGTTAGACAATTTGCATTGGAAATCTCCTATCTCTGTCTTCTGAACCCTAGAGTTACAGATGGACCATCAAGCCTTCCAAGCTCTTTTTCTGAGGATTCAAATTCTGCCCTTTGCATGCATGTGAGGGCACTGTCTCCACTTCAATAGTACTGAGCATATGGAGACATGCTATCTTGCCTGGTTTCCTAATGTCAGTCCTGAGAGTTGGGTTCAGCTTGCAAGGAAGTGACTTTACTGACCTAGGTATCTCCCAAGCCTGCACTGTCTCTTTTTTAGACATAATTTCTATACTGGCCAATGGTACTAACATTAGATGTCCATACAGAATGGTGACTGGTGTCCTGGAATCTGTGTTCTATTCTTTCCTCTGAATGTACAGTCCTGAAGACTCACTGGCTGAGGATCAGGGAGCTCTCCTGCTGCTCCCTGTGTGCCTTCCTTTCTCCTGATGCTTCCTAGAGTGGAAGCCTTTCCCAGCCTTTGACTCAGCATCTTGACTTCACAAAGCCTATCTTCTAGGATATTTTAAATACAGTTCCCTAAAGTAATCTGTGGTGGACTTAGAGAAAACTCTTAAACAGTGGTTGGTTATGTGGAATTGGGGAGCAAACACCAAGGGAGAATTTGCCCTTGGTTTCATAGAGACTAGGGCTGCATGTGTATATGTGATGCTAAACTCATTAAATAGAATACTTAAACGTTTGGGCCTTACATGTTAAATACATTTCATCTCAGAAGACAAATATATAAACAGATATTGGATTCTAGTTAATGAAATGAGAAGCATACTCATGTATGCAGGGAAGATACACTGATATCTGCTATTATGCATTAAAAAAACATGGAGTCAGCCATAGAGAGCATGCTCATATCCCGAGTCCCTAGAGGCTGTTGAGGAAGATTACAACTTAGTAGGCCACCCTGGGGTGCACAGTAAGGCCATGACTCAACAACAATAGCAGCAGCAGCAACAACAAAGCCACCACCCATTAGGTTGTTATGTAAGTAGAGGGATAGATGGGTGAAGGCGTAGTAACAATGTGTTGCATGTATTACTTAGGTTGTCTTTTGATCTACAATATGCTTCAAATCTTCATGGCAAAAGCATTGGGGAAAGTTCCAATGGCCAGAACTCCCCTTCAAAGGGGAAAAAAAAGGATTTAATGGACCTGTTTTGTTAGACTCTGGTGCTTGAGAGCCATTAACTGCATGTTGATGATAACAAGCATATTTTATGATGTCCCTACTAGATGTCAGTAAAGATCTCATTGAGTTCTCCCAACTGCTCAGGGACATGTTCCAGTTTGATGTCACATGGCTACTAAGTGGCAGAGCCAGACACATGGTGACGTTTATTTATCCACTGACATGTACTGGCATATGTGCTGGCTAGTTTTAAGTCAACTTGACACAAGCCAGAGTCATCAGAAAAGAAGACTCCTCATTCAAGAGAATATTGGACTATAGATAAGCCTTCAGAGTATTTTCATAATTAGTGGTTGATGGGGGAGGGTCCAGCCCATTTTGGGTGGTGCCATCGCTGGCCTCTTGGTCCTGGGTTCTATAAGAAGACAGGCTGAACAAGCCATGGGAAGCAAGTCAGTAAGTAGCACCCTTCCATGGCCTCTGCATCAGCTCTTGCCTCCAGGTTCCTGCCCTGCTTGAGTTCCTGTCCTGACTTCCTTTGATGATGTGGAAGCTTAAGCTGGATAAACCCTTTCCTCCCCAAGGTTTTTTGGTCATGAAGTTTCATTACAGCAATAGTAATCCTAGTAAACCAGCTCGGTTTAATAAGCCAATTGAGTTGTCCTGCTTTTCTCATCCTCAAGACTGTGAAGCCACTAAAACAACCATTCATTCAGTGGATGAAATGCTGTATTTCAGATCCAGTGGTAGGAGCTGGTGACACACTGTGACAAGGTCATTCAGCTCCTCCGTCATCACAGAACTGTGCTTCAGAGATGTAGAAAAAGGTCAGCAGGGAGCCAGAGGCAGTTTTGTAACCAGGTGCTGCCCGTCTGGGAGTCAAAACAGATACTTCCAAAGTCAGGGCAAAAGCAGGTCAACCAGGACCTCCGTGGCAATCAGGACCAGTTCATGTTCTCTTGGTGGGATAACACAGGGAGTTTTTTATTTCATTATGTGATTCCCAGGGAATCCTTGGAAGGTGTTACAGAGGGTCTGTAATCAGACTGATCTATGAATTAGCTGCTCTTACAGTGCTATGGTGAAATACCTGGCAGGGGCGAGAGAGGAAGTGCTATTATGGTCATGGTCTATGCTACAGACTTAGCTTTAACTGGTGTGTGAATGCACCAAATCACACGATGTTGAACCCAGAGTTGGAAAGGCCACCAGAAAGTCCTCTAAGACACAGGGCTGGAGTGGAGTGGACTTTAAATTGGTGATGATAGCACATTTGTATTGGAGGGAATAGCAAGTGTGAAAACTTCTTTGTGGGGAAAGATAGATTTCAGTTGAAAGACAGCCAGTGCAGTGAAATAGAGGGGCAGATGGAAGGCTTTGTGCAAAATGTAGGTTTGGAGGCAGAGGACACACCTTGAGGGGTCTCTGCATCATGAGAGGGCCTTGGGACTTCAACCCCAGTCATGAAGAGTCATACCAAGATGTCTGGTTGAGGAATATCACGGTAAAAAACAAACTAGAAAACTGCAAATTCTAGATTCTGTCTCGCATCTCTCTGCCTCCAGATTTTGTTCAGTTCCATTTTCCTGTTGTAACAAGGATGGTAAGATTCCAAATATGTCAAACACTGGTACATTCCTAAGTTTTAGATTTTGGGGCCATGTCTTAAAACAAACAAACAAACAAAATCATGCTATACCAGCATGGCAACATTTGCTCATTGTAGGGCAGAGGGCATAAAAGCAACCTGTAACCACCACTTACAAGACATGCCCAGGGGAAGTTAGAACATCTGCTGTCCTCTGTGTGGCTTCAGACAGAGTGTGCACTAGCCATGTGTGCCTTATGATTTCCATCACAGGGGCATCTCGGCACATGGCATGTGCACATGGCAGCAGGCAGGGAGCACAGAACAGCATGGAGCAAGGCAGCATGTGTGCACGCAAGCACAGGTTGGTGCTGGGATGGGGGCCTCCGAGGGGTGTAGTGTGGTCTCTTCCCCAAGCCTGCCTCCCAGCAGCCAGGGGAGAAGGTCGGGTTGGTGGCCAGCTTTCCTGTTTCAGAAGAGTCTCGAGGAGGGGAGCAACGCACATACGACTCTCATCAGGAAGTCCAGGGTACCCAGAAACCTGAGCAGCCCGCCTGGGAGTCTAGATGGATGTCTGATAATGTCAGGGCAAAAGCAGAGTCAAAGGCGAGGCCTCCATGACAACCAGGTCCTGTTCTCCTGTTGGACTAAGATAAAGAATTAAAAAAAAAACTTTTATTCTAAGACTCCCTGGGGAGCTGTTGGAAGATTTTATACAGGGTAAGTGCTGTAACCAGATTGATTTATGAATTACTATTTGATTTATGAGATATTAATTATGCTCATATTAATTATCAAACACTCATATGTTAATTAATATTAATTACACTGGTTAATATAATTATATTAATTATTGATTACTCTTATATTGCTATGGCCAAATATCTGACATAGACAGGAGGGATTATTTATTTATTTTTGTTCCATGTTTCTAGAGGATTCTATCTCCAATGATTTGGTGTCTTAGGTAGAATGCAATGGACTTGGAAGCCCACTGTAGAGGAGAGCTGCTCAGTTCATGGCAGGCAGAAAGGAGAGAGACAGGGTGAGCCTGAGAATGAGACCTTCCGGGCACCTGAGCGTTTGCTGCCTCCCCAGTACCACCTGTGTATGTATGTGCCTTTTGTGGGGCACTTTGTACCCAAGCTACTACAGCCTAGATATTTGGTTCTGAATGGGTTTATCTAGCAATTAACATTTGAGACAGTGAAGGACTATAAGAGTTGACAGTGAGATGCTGAGACTGAGATTCATGAAACAGAAATAAACAGAAATGGGCGATACTTCCTTAGGAGGGTGGCAGGGGAGTGTCAAGGGTACCTCCTCAATTTCTGGGTTGGGCATTTAAGATTTGCTTAAGGCCAGCCTCACTGGAGTGGGCTGGGTTTGTCAGTGGATAGAGTGTTTGCTATCCAGAGTTAGGATTCTTAGAGCCCATGTAAAAAGCCAGAGACTAATGCACACATCTACAGACCTGGGAAGAGGGCAGAGTCAGGTGGATCCAGGGACTTACTAGCTAGCTAGCCTAGTATAAATGGTGAGTTCCAGGTGAAGTAAGAGATTCTGTCTCAGATAATAGTGATAGAAGAATACACCTTTTATTAACCTCTGACCTCCACACAGGTGAGCACACACACACACAAGTCTACACCCAAGTGTACACCCAAGTGTACACCCAAGTGTAACACCTCCCCCAGATTCATCTCTCTGAAATGAGGGGAACCTCTTTCTGAAGGTGGTAGTTCTGGAGCACGGAAGGCTGCCTCATTTTGAGAAACTGTTACTGTCGGGATGCTTGGGAGACATCCAAATAGAGCTGCCAAGTCAGCTGCTGGAGGCAGAGTCTGGAGTTCAGACAGGAGGCTGGTGCCTGAAGACAGACTGGGGAGCTCTGGGAGGTTACATGACTTATGAGATCAGCTGCTAGGGAAAGGAACAAGGCGGTGGACTGGTGAAGGGCATGCGGCATTTATAAAGTACCTACCGTGTGGGGGCCTTCTTACATGCAGCATGTGAATGCGTATGCATGGAGGAAGATATCAGTAAGAGAAGTCTAGTCACCGATACAAGGTCGCACACCTGGGCAGTGACAAGGAGGTGAGTAGATCCACATGCTTCTTTTCTGCTCCTGGAAACACAGTGCTCATGATCTATAGTTGCCTTGAGGGTCCTAGATGGACTGTTCCTTGAAAACACTGAGGACTTGTCTCTGTGCTTATTGCTTAGGCCAGTGTGGTCACTGACTAGCCATTTGGGGGTCATGTACCAACCTGAGAATCCCGGAAGCTGTGTTCTGGTGCTGTCCTCACCTGCCCCCATGGCCGGAGGGTGAGGGAGGGGGGAACAATGAGCAAAGGCAGCAAGGGCGTGTACTTGAGAGGGCCAGGGAAGGGTGCTTTCCACACGGACGTTTGGCTCTCGGGTATGGGACTTTCTAGTGGCCACCAATTTTGAAGTACATTGCCACCTGTGGCAACTCTTGGGTGACCTCTGCTATCAGCAGAGGGATGTCTGAGCTTTTATTTTAGAGAGTATGCACAGAATGTTGGGGTCCTTTTTGATTCAAAGTCACCCACAAAGGCATATGTCTCCCTGCAGCTCAGACTACAGATGGGCAACACACACACACACACACACACACACACACACACACACACACGGGTGGGGAGGAGGGGCTCAGACCAGCTAACATATCATTTGTGCCAAGAGACTCATATTGGAAAATCTGCACAATCTGAAAGAAAAATGTGTGCCTGTCTGATCTCATCCTTTCCTCAACAGAGGAAGGGACCAGAGTGACCTCAGCAACCTGGGGGGACAGGGAATGTGGATAAGAAACCATCCTTTAGCTTCTTCTAACCCTAAAGTGGGGACAGTCAAGCAGGATCCATTCTCAGTGAGAACAAATCTGGAAGGGACAAGGGTCTCACTTCACTCTGCTGCCATCTATCAAGACATCAGTCTGCCTGTGACACTTGATCAATATGTATTGAGCACTTTCTCTGTCTCTCTGACTTGTGGCTGAGGGCAAAGAGAATACCAGTGAAGCATGACACAGATATTCTGTACTCAAGGACTTTGAAAGTTACTTGTAGATATATCTATCCATCCGTCTGTCCATCCATTCGTCCATCCATCCATCCTTCCATCCACCCACCCACCCACCCATTCACCCACCCATCCGTCCGTCCGTCCGTCCATCCATCCATCCATCCATCCATCCATCATCCATCCATCCATTTGTTCACCTGTCCACCATCCATCCATCCTGTCCTGCCTACCAATGACCCTCCCGCACACCCAGTAGGTATCTTGTTGCAGTATCTTTCATGTCCCTCAGGTACGGGAATTTCTGGTGACTGCTCATTTTGAAGTACATTACTTGGTTTATAATAGGTGCTTAGTAATTATCTGTTGGATGTGTCCCAAGTGAGGGGATGAATGAGAGAATGACCTATGTCAGGCACAGATGAAGAGGCTGTGGTCTGCTGCAGTGTTAGAAGCTTAGCAGGTGGCATGGGACAGTGACTGGATGGCTCATGCATCCCCCCCCTTCCTCATAGGATGGATTAGGTATCCCTCTCCACTTTCCTCATTGAATGGATCATATATCTCTCCTCCTCTTTCCTCATTGGATATCGTTCCCCCTCCTCTTTCCTCATTGGATGGCTCCTGTAACCGCCCCCTCCTCTTTCCTCATTGGACAGATCGTGTACCAACCCCTCCTCTTTCCTCAAGGGACTATGTCTTTGACCATCTTAAGTCTCACTCTCACTTATTTCCATGGTCTCCTCTCTCCTGTTTCTCTTCTGCTTCCTGGGCATTCAAAGGCAGCGATTCTTAAGACCTCGTCCCCACCAGTGGTAGATTCAGCTCCCTTTGCATCATCTGCCGAACTTCCAGTTCTCTTGTGCTAGGTGTTTGCTCAGTGCTGTGATGCCCCCACGTCCCTCCATGACTCACCAACAGGTATTTGTGGAGAGCACCTTCCTGTTCCAGTCTGTTCTAGACAGGTGTGAACATAACAGGCAGTACAGACATGGTCTCTGCTCTTACAGAACGTCTGTTTCTCACTCAAAATTCTCTGGAGCTCCAGAGGCATGTAGCCAAATATGATCTGTCTTTCTATGCATAGAATCAAAGGAGAAAACCAGAGCTGGCACTATAGGACTGGAGTAATTCACTCATTAACTTTGAAAATTTTAAAACCACACACTGTCAAAAATCGAGCTCCCTTTATACTTAACAGTGTCAACTTGATACATTCTAGGATCTTTGGAGAAGTGAGTTTCAATGAGGAACTGTCTAGAGGGGGTTGTCTCTGGGTATGCCTGTGAGAGTTTCTTCATTGGCTTAACTGAAATGGGAAGACCCGCCCTGACTGTGGATAGTGCCTTTTCATGGGCTGAGCCCTGGACGAGATGTAGAAAATAGGCTGAGCATATGTGTGTGTCAGTCATCGCTCTCTGCTCTGGTTGTGGACGTGGTGTGACCAGCTGCTTCACATTCTGGTTGCCTTGACATCCTTGCAGCGATGGACTGTAACAGGAACTGGAATTTGGAACCAAATAAATATTCTCTCCATTGTTTTTGCTAGTGGGTTCTTTCTTTTTTCGTTCTTTTGCTTTTCTTTTCCTTCCTTCCTTCCTTCCTCCTTCCCTCCCTCCTTCCCTCCCTCCCTCCCTCCCTCCCTCCCTCCCTCTCTCTCTCTCTCTTTCTAATTAAGCATTTGTTTCAGGAGATGCTGCTGCTCCAGGGCCTCTAAGTGTCAAATATCTGCTTGAATGAAATGCTACCCTCATACTCTTGCTAACTTCTTTGCAGAGTGTTTTGTATTGAGCATCTATTATAGACAGCAGTGAAGTAGAGAGGCACAGATCCTATTGTGATGTAGTTTATGGTCTTGTGTATGGTGCAGTACACACTCTCTCTCACACACACACCACATAATACCACACCACACACACACACACACACACACACACACTCACACACAAACACCACACACACCACACACACTCACACACACTACATACCACTCACACACACACCACATATCACATATACACACACCACACACCCACTCACACACTCCCCCCACACACACACATTGTCTGTAGTCAGTGCCCATTTTAAAGAAGAAATGATTGGAATAATACACAGATGTAAGAAGCGGGGGAGCCTTAACTTACCTGAGGGACCCCCTGAGTGAACAACATGAAGATGGGAATCAATGCAAAGAGCAAGAGGATTTTTATTCAATCCAACATGCTGGGGTCACCCTGTACATGGGTAGAGAACGACCACACCCAGCGGGCTGCTCGGGCCTTTGTACAGTCCTCAGGGCAGCCACCATTAGGCACAATGTGATTGGCAGAACAGTGTTACCTTTAAACTAATTAGTTGTTAGGGGATGAGGTAGGTGGTTAATGGTCTCAGAATAACTCTGGGCCTCCCTTAGCGGCAGGGACCTCCCTGTGGTCTGAGGAATGTAAGTTGGCCTCTCCCTTCTGGGAGGGGCAAGTGTTCCATGATCTTTCTTAAGTTCCTGAGCTTACTCTTCCACAGACAGAGGCAGTGGA
The DNA here is from genome assembly GCA_964023405.1 of Apodemus agrarius. Lineage (NCBI taxonomy): Eukaryota > Metazoa > Chordata > Mammalia > Rodentia > Muridae > Apodemus > Apodemus agrarius. Next base: position 2,507,673 of record OZ030015.1, on the reverse strand, counting down.
TGAAGAGGAGGGCATGGTTGGCAATCATCAGTCAATCATCATTTGATAATGTCTGTCTTTGAGGTGACCTTACAGAGGAGAGCTGATGATGAGGGTGACTCCGTTAGGGCTAAGTCCCAGGAAGAGGTAATGTAAGTCCCAGAGATAGGCATGGGCTTGCATGATCATGTTGAACTGAAGGGGAGCAGGGTGGGAGTGGGGAGGAACAGACAGAGCCACAGAGCCTGGTAACTACTCTCTATCCTTTCAAATCAGCACTGAGGAACTGACGAGCTATGCCCAGGCCCTGGCCTTCCCAGATGGCATGCTTCTGCTCCTTACGTGGTCTAGCATGTGATCAGGTCTCAGGGAACGCTCGGCTGAGGCTGTCCCTGGCCATATACAGCTTGCTAAGATCAGTTGACTTGGCTCAATGCTTTCCTCAGCATCCTGCTACTGCGTGGACCACTTAATGCATCGCTGCTGCCTTGCGACAGCCCCTCCTCCTGCAGGGCTGGATCCTCCTGCAGGGCTGGATCCTGTTTCACCATCAGCCACAGCCAGCCAGAGAGCTATAGACAGTTTTCAGAAGGGTGAAGCCCCATGACAGCCTCTGTGCCTGTCACCTCCATGGCACCCAGGCAGAGGGACAATCTAATTAGGCTATTTTCAGCATCTTGGAGGGAGGGAGGGGCACAGAGAGACAGAGAGAGACTCCACTCTCTCTTCCCTCTCTGAAGCTATTATTGATTAAGCAGGCAGGGAACCAGGAGGCAGGACATTTCCACCATCCATATTGGTATCAAAGGCCACTTTACTAGTCATGTGGTGGCTTTGTGAAGAGCATCAGGGACCCCCAGGGTTCATAGTCTTCCAAGGGACCAGTGCTAATGAGCTGCAAAGCCTATAGCTTTAACCAGGAACAAGATCTCCACAGGATGTCTGTCCTTTGCTGGGGCTAGCTGACACACAGGCTTTCTCTGGAATGACAGCCCAGAGGGAATGGTGGCTGGCAATCCTTTGTTTCTTAGCTACAGGCCTATGTTGGTCTTCACCGCCTTTGTGTGTGATTCCTAGAGCCTTTGGGAGAAGTGGGGGGTTTCATAAGCCTGGAGAATATGGCCTATGGCTCTTAGACGTGACCCATGGACTGAGGACTCAGTGGATACCTGTTTGACTCCGATTCGCTGATAGCTTGGGATCGTGTCCTATTTGCTCAAGCCATGCCTCAGCATTTAGGACTTAGGTAGATGCTAAATCCCCCCCCCATCAGACATTGTGGGTTTGTGCCAACTGTTGTGGTTTTGAAGGACTCTTCTCAATCCCTAAGGCATCACTCTCAGATCCTCTCAGCAGCTTTGCCTCCCCCAAGATGGCTAGATCTAGCTGTTAGCGAGACTGAGAAGTGGTGCATTCGTCAATGATAAGAAGTATACTAGTTACTTTTCTAATCACTGTGATAGGCATCTGAAAGAAGCCACTGAAGGAAAGGAGGATTAATTTTGGTTGAGGGTCTGAGAGGATATAGTCCACCCTTTGTATGTGGCCTAGTGGAGGCAGAGGCTCTGGCAGATGCTTGTTACACAGCACCAACCAGGAGGAAGAGGGCTGGGTTGGGATCCCGTCAGGACTACCCATAATTCCCCCTCCTCAACTACCTACTTGTTCCTTGACGTCCACTCTACCTCCTAGAACAATAACTCTCACTGGGAACCAAATGTCCAAACACACAAACCAAGGGGGTACATTTTACATGTACACCGCAGCAGAAGGGACATTACCTTTAAGCTGTTACTATATGTAGGTGCCCAGGGGCGTTGACACAAGCTAACAAAGCACAGGGTGGAAAGTGTGGTCATTGTCACTCCACAGATGGCATAAGCTAGAGTCACCCGGGAAGAGGGAACCTCAGTTGAGAAATCCTTTCATAAGATTTCTCTGCGGGCAAGCCTGTAGGGCATTTTCTTAATTAGTGGCTGATGGGGCTGGGGGGTCCAGCTCATTGTGAGTCAGGCCGCCTCTCCTGAGGTGGCCATGAGTTCTAGAAGAAAGCAGGCTGAAGAACCCAGGAGGAGCAAGTCAGCACCCCTTCGTGGCCTCAGCTTCAGCTCCTGCCTCCAGGTCCCTGCCCTGACTTCCCTGGATGGTAGACTAAATGCTTTAAGATGAAATTACCCCTTTCCTCCCCAAGTTGTTTCTGCTCAGGGTGTGTATCACAGATACAGAAACCTAATTGAGATAAAAACATTTTGCAGAAGAGGCCCGGAGTTAAAAGTTAAAACAATAAACAGCACCTGAAATGCCAGCTCTGCCCAGAGGCGCTGGGTATCCCACACAAAGGCCCTTGAGGGCCAGGGTAGACCTGTGGCTAAGCAGCCAAGGGTTGCCGCCACCTCCTCGTGGGGTTAAAGCCCAGCACTGGTGCCACCATCCCAACAACAGATTCAAATAGGACTCTTAGGTTCAGACTGAATGTGGTTTTTGACAGGCTGATTCGAAGTGTGACTGCTGTGGAGAGAGTGTTCCCTGAGACCTGTTGGCCCTTGGGCTAGGCTCGTTACTGTCTACTTCCGGAGTGTGGGAATGGCTGCCGGGAAGTGGGTAAGCAGAGCCTGTGAAAGCTCCTGGTTAATGTGATTCTGAGCTTTCAGATGTGCATCAACAGGAACTCTGCAACAATAGCGCCCTGTGCTATGCCCCTCTGCCTGCACCTGTCGCTGCCTGTGCCTAGCAGAGAGAGGCTGGGTTAAAGCTCAGTGCCTGGTTAATGGCTGTCCATGGCATGACATCACTGCCAACTTCAACATCAAGAAAGCCGCTATTTTTTGAGGGCTTCATGCTTTTCTCCAGAGTTGATACAATGCAGCAGCCTATAGGTCAAAAACGACTGGCCTTTGTCCAGTTAGTAGTTTTGAGGTGAGATCTCATATAGCCAAGGCTGGCCTTGAACTTGTTGCGAAGCCAAGGATGACCTTGAATTTCTGATTTTCCCCACTTCCACCTCCTGAATTCTGGAATCGCAGATGTGTATTCCTGAAACCAGTTTATGAATGCTGGGAATCAAACCCAGGCCTCACGCGTGCTACGCCAGCATCCTAGCAACCGAGCTACATCTCTAGTCTGTAACTTTTTAGGTTTTACACTTTAGTTTTGACCAAGACTTATAAGCATTAGAATTTGACCAACTGGGACTCTGGTGTCATTGGCAGGAGGTGGGGACATGTGGTGATACTTCTTAGGTACACATCAGGGAAATTAAAACCTGTGGTAAAGAGCTTGCCACACAAGCATAATGTCCTGAGTTCTTTTCCCAGAACCCACATAAAAATATAGGAGTGTTTGCTTGTGCTGGCGAAACAGGGCAGGGGAGGTGGACACGGGCAAGCTCCTGGGGCTCGCTGGCAAGCTGTTCTAGCCCACTCCAGGCTAGTGACAGAACCTGTCTCAAAACCCTAAGGTAGATGGAGCCTGAGGAATGACACACAGACGTATCCTCTGGCCTCCACATGAATGTGCGCAGCACACACCGGCAATGCAGCTCTCCAGAAAGGACAGTACTGTGGGGGCACTCCAGGACATTATGAATTCAGAGTACATTTTAAGAAGCATAGGAGCCTGGGAACAGGCCCCTCCGCCTCCTCTAATGACGGGGTCTGGAGTTTTGTGTCAGGTCTGTCCTCTCCTCTTACCTCAGCACTACATTGTCTCTGACTTCCCTTTTGCAATTATAATTTGTGATGCTCAGTTCTAATTGTCAACAATGAGTTACCAAACGGACAATTAGTCAGCAGTTCTAATTGTCACGGGAAAGAAAGTCTCAGTGGGGGTGTGGCCATGTCCTGATGAGGTGGGCCTGTGGCTGATCTGGAGGGTGGGTGCCCAGGGAAGACACCAGGAAGTGAGCAGCGCTCTCCCCAGGGTTTGGGTCTAGGGCTGTGTAAGAGAGAAGCAAACAGTAAGCTGTGCACACGTGTGCATCCTCTGCGCTTGACTGCGCTGGATACGACTAAGCTGCCCTCGTTCCTGCTGCTCTGAGTGCTCTGAAGAGATAGACTGTAGCCTCCAACTGAGCTAAAACAAACCGTGTCTCCTCTAACCTGCTTTATCAGAGTATGTTATCACAACAAGAGCAGACGAAACATCATTTGTTGTGAGACACACATCATTTGTAAACAAGGAAGTTGGCACCGAGTCACTAAGTCCTCTGCTGAAAGCTGTAACTCCTGTGGGGTTAACCGGGATCCCCACTGAGATCCTGAAAGTCCTGCTTCTTTACCCCTGGCCTTTATCGTCAGCATCACTGGTAATACTGATGGATACTTCACTCACTGATGAGTCAGGCTGGTTGGCAGGGAGGCCCAGAGGTCCAGTTCTGTCTCTGCCTCCTTAGCAATGGCATTGGAAGTGTGTGTCAGAATGGCTGACTTTTCTCATGGGTGCTGGGGACCAGAGTCAGGCAGGTCTTCATGTTTACACAGTAAACATTTGACTGACTGAAATGCCTCCATCGTCCCCACTGTAGGTTTTGAAACAGCATTTCAAATATCCCAGGTTATCCTTGAAGTCACCATGATGCCAAGGCTGGTTTTGAACCCCTGGTCTCCTCCTCTCATGGCTGAACAATTTTTAATTTTGTGCATAGATACTCTCTGCAAGTGCAGAGCCCTAGATACCCACTGTCAGAGCCGGATTCAGCACAGGTGCATCGTCACTGCCTGCAACCATCCGATTCAGATTTCCAAGAATGGAACTGCCGATGGCCTTGACCTTTGGGAAAAGTCTGACCCCCTTAGCCTGTACATCAGTGTGTAAGAGATGGCATAGGCGGAGCGGCTTACGCGATTGCAGTGTGTTTGTTCACAGATTCGTTTGATTTGGCTTCTGGTGAGGGCCCTCTTCCCTGCTTGCAGACAGCCCCGCGCGCGCGCGTGTGTGTGTGTGTGTGTGTGTGTGTGTGTGTGTGTGTGTGAAGAGACACGGCTGCCTCTCTGTAAGGGCACTGATCCATTTGGGCCGGAACCTTTCCTTCATGTGACCATTCAGCTGTCCCCCTGCCTCAGAGGCCCTCTCGGTGGAGTCAGCCACTGTCCAAAGAGCTAGAGCGTCAGCATGCAGTTTACAGGGAGGACAGACTTCAGTGTATGGTACCGGAGATGCTTTAGGATGTCTCTTCTACAGATCCGTGTATCTGCACCAGCCTTCCCTGTTTGCCCAACATGGTCCAGTTGTATTAGATGATAACGGCGCTGATGCCTTGGAGGGACAGCTTTCCAGACTTCCTCAGGTACCATTTCTAGGATTCTCCATGGCAATTTGTCCCCAGCTTTGTATCATTCACTCTTCCTTCAGAGAGTTATATACATGGGTACAAAATTCTTACTGTGTCATCAGCTGTGACCACCTAATCTCTCTTCCATCCTGGGCTTTCATAGTGATTGGTAGGTGCTGGACCAAGAAGTTCAGACCTAGAAACTTAGATTTCTGGCCCTGGTTTTTTGAATCAGGAATGGCCGCATGTGCTGAAGAGGCTGCCTTTGATTTTTGGGCTTCATGGGCAATGATGGTGGCCTGCTCCTGCCATCCCCACCAAAAAGATTGCAAGTGTCAACCAGGGGTTAGTTAGCATCTCTTGTTTGCTAACCCAGGGCGGTCTGTCAGCATCTGGAGGCATACTCTATTGCTGTACTAGGGCAACGCTGGCTTTTGCCGTCTAATGAGTCATAGTCTGAGTTGCTGTTTATTATTCCACCATACATAAGATTCACATTCCTTTCCCCAACAAACACATACGGCCTCACACACACACACATACATGCACACACATGTGCACACACACAGATACCCTCCACACACATACAGGAACAGGGGTGGGAGATACAAGGGGAGAGGAGGGAGAGGAAAGCAGAGAGATAGAGACAGAGACAGAGACAGAGACAGAGACAGAGACAGAGACAGAGACAGAAAGAGTACCTTGTCATTGCTGTGCTGAGAAGCTCCTCTCAAGGAGCGCTTTGGTGAGAATGAACTGTGTGGAAATGGGAAGTGAAATGGGACTATTCTGCCCAATAGTAGAGTGTATGTTAGTCAATTCTGAGTCGTCGGGTGAGCAGAAGCCGGCAGGTGAGGGAGGTGTCGTTGCTTTCTCTCGGGAAAGGGCTCACGTGAACATCCGAGGGTGGCTGTAAGGAATTGCCACCTTCTGCGTAGGTTTGAACCAGTGGAGGCTAAGCGGAGCCCGGGTGCCGCAGGACAGCACCCTGGTGTCCTTCTACGATCCATCTAGCTTTATTTCACCTCTGGTGGCTCCACCACCACCTCTGGGTGTGTGACTCCAGCTTCTCCCCTGACTGCAGGTGACCTTCTTCCCTGCGAAGCGATCAGTCTCACCTTTCCACTCACCTGCCCCCTTTGACACAGACTCTTGTTATGCGGCTCAAGCTGTTCATCCCCCTGCCTTATCCTTTCGAGCTCTGAGATTGCGAACACGTGCCCCCACAGCCAGCCTCTCTCTGTTGCTTTCCTGAGGGCACTTGCCATGGGACTTAGGGGCTACCCCAGCCAGCCAGGGTGACCTCACCTCAAGATCAAGATTTGGCTAATTTGTAAATAATGTTACACTCCCGAGGTGTTCCAGGTGTAGCGCTGCACTTTGGATCAGTGCCTTTTAACCCACTACAGAAGGAGATGCTTCCTGAGGGAGGGAGAAGGGGCTGGGGAGACAGCTCAGTAAGGAGCTGGCGTCATGAGCTCGAGGCCCAAGTCGGACTCCTAGTGCCCGACGAAAATGCTCAGGTGTGGGGTGTGCCCTTTGGTCTTAGCACATAGGAGGGGAAGATGGGAGGGTCCCTAAGGCTCACTCTAATCAGTGAACTCCAGGCCAGTGAGAGATGAGATCGTGTTCCAAAGAGGTGGGTGGGATTCCTGGGGATGTCGCTGGAGGCCTCCATATGCAGGGGTGCTTTTACACCCCCAATACACGTGTACACACATGAACAAACACACCTCAAAAAGATGGAAAGGTAAAAAAGAAAAACTCTCCACAATATGATTTACCAACCACATTTCAGGAAAAGGAGAAGCCAGAGGGAGAAAGTCGGCGACTGTTCTCATGTCCTCATTTCTCATCTCCGTGCCCTCGCTGGTACCCAGCGGGCTGTGTTTCTCTATTGTAAAGAGCGAGCAGGCAAGTAGCCGAGGTGCACAGGGACTGAATAGAATCCCATCATCTGTTCAGAGCCCGGGTCTTCCCAGGATAATGGGAACACCTGCACCATATCTGATCAGCAGCTGCCAGGAGAGGCCAAGCCCAGAACATCTATTTTGAAACAGAAGCTACCGTGGCACTTCCTGGGCCTCCCCCAGACTGGTGTTCAGCTGCCTGCCTTTAGCATCTGGATCCAAGGTGCCAGGCAGCCCGAGAGTTGGCCCAGAGCCTCTGGATGTACGGGTATAACCAGACTTTGGCTGGTTCAGATGCAGCTCTCTTCCCGGTACCCTTGGCTACTGTAGGGGAGGCAGGGTATGAATTCCTTCTTCCTACTGAGACTGCTAGGATCCATGAGAAGCAAGGAGACTTGCTTTTAATTAAAAAATTATTTGTTTTGGTTTTGCATGTGCGTGTGTAGAGTCTGTGTGTACATGTGTGCTTGTGTGTGGAGGCCAGAAATTGACACCGTCTCTGTTTCTCTCCCCTTATCTACAGAGGCAGAATCTCTCTCTGGACCGGAGCTGGCTGCTTTAGATAGTGTGGCTAGCCAGCTGGGTGCAGGACTTCCCTATCTCTGCCTCTGAACCTAGGGATTCAGAGCAGGTCCGTCAGGCTTCTATGTGGGATTGGAGTGCTTTTCCCACAGAACCATCTCCTTAGCCTTTGAACATGCAAAGCAGTCACTTTCTCAGTGAATTGCACCTCTAAGCCTGTTAAGCGGTGTAGGGTGCTAGGAAGAGCCTAGGGGAGAGACAAACATGAATTCAGATTCCACCTTTGTCAGCTATTAGTTATTGCTGTTATTGTATGTGTATGCGCATGTACATGCGGGTGTGTAGGTGCACATATCTATGTGTGCAGGTGGAGGCCAGCCGACAGCCGCGGGTGCACATATCTATGTGTGCAGGTGGAGGCCAGCCGACAGCCGCGGGTGCACATATCTATGTGTGCAGGTGGAGGCCAGCTGACAGCCGCGGGTGCACATATCTACGTGTGCAGGTGGAGGCCAGCCGACAGCCGCAGGTGCACATATCTATGTGCAGGTGGAGGCCAGCCGACAGCCGCGGGTGCACATATCTATGTGTGCAGGTGGAGGCCAGCCGACAGCCGCGGGTGCACATATCTATGTGTGCAGGTGGAGGCCAGCCGACAGCCGCGGGTGCACATATCTATGTGTGCAGGTGGAGGCCAGCCGACAGCCGCAGGTGCTGTTCTCCAGGTGCCACCCACTTGTGTCTCTCATAGACCAGGACTGGCTATGTCGGCTAGGCCGGCCATCTAGTGAGTCCCAAACCATCTGTCTTTACCTCCCTAGCTGGCAGCACCCTACCTGGCTCTCTCTCTCTCTCTCTCTCTCTCTCTCTCTCTCTCTCTCTCTCTCTCTCTCTCTCTCGTAGGTTTTGGAAATCTAACTCAGGTCCACATGCTCCCAGGCCAAACAGTTTTCTGACAGAGCTAACTTCTTAGTGCCATTTTGCCTTTCCTGTGCTATGTGTTCAGAAGTACGTTATTTTAGCAATTGGAGCCGTGGTTTCCTTCTCTATGAATTCAACTGTGCTAATTTATCTTTTACAAAACACGGTTACATCACCTTGAGCAATGCACACTACCCGCTGGCTCCTCGGAGCCGTGTGCTGGCGTATCCCATCATGCTCCTCTGTGCCCAGCCAGGCTCCGTCTGCTTGCCTGGATACGGCAGCTGTGCAGCTGAGATCCTGTGGCCGAGCGTCTTTCATTAAATGCAGGTACGGTGGCCTCACTGCTCATGGAAGAGAAGATTTTGGAGCAGGGCTGAGGGGGTGTGTGACTCTAGGCCCTGAGGGACACTCCAGACTCATTCCAGCGTGGCTCTTCCACTTGTGTACAGTGAGCTAAGCTGTGCTGGTGCCTTTGCCCATGTCTTACAGTGGCCTTGGCATGGATGCGAGTGTATTTTAAGAGTATCTTCAAAACTCAGTGTGTTACTCTCTCTGCTTGGCACCATTCCTCTGAACCTTTGGGCATGTTTGATGTCCTTCCTCTCGGAGTTTGGAGAACAAACTACATACCTTTTTTATCATAATCCCTGCGACAATGTAGTATAGTGGCGTCCTTATGAGACAGGGACAGATAAGAATCCAAGGGCTCTGACTCTTTGGTCCTCAGACTCGCAGCAGCTGCCGCATCCTGGAGAGATGTGGACACAAGTTCAGAGAGCAGCCCAGACACCCTGCAGCAGACACTCTGGAGCTGTGGCTGACATTCTATTGTTGCTGTTGCTGATGGTCTTTGACTGAACCCAAGACCTTGTGCATGCTAGGCAATGCTCTGTCAGTGAGCCACACCAACAGCCTTAGATTTACTTTGTTTCTAGACAGTGTCTCACTAAATTTCAGAGCCTGGCTTTGAATTTACCTTGTACCTTGTAGTCCAGGATGGCCTTAACCTTGGGGTGCTTCTGTTGGCCTCTTGAGTAACTGGGACAGTGGGCCACTGGCATGGCAGGCCTGTGCTGTTAGACAGGCCTCCATGTGAGCCTGACGGCTGCCCAAGCTGCAAACCTCTAACCTGGCCACTGGTTCTCAGGGTTGTCTGTGCTCTAAAATCCGAAAGGAGCTTTGGTGACTACAGATGCTTTTCTCTGCTCTCTGGATGTTCTGAGTTCTTGTGCAGCAGTGTGGCCTGTCCACTGAGATTCTTTAAAAAAAAAATCTGGAAATTTTTGTTTTTATTTTTGTTTGTCTGTTTTTTGAGACTGCATTCACTCTTCCCCTTCCTCCTTCCAAACCCTCCCGCGTATACCTCCCTGCTCACCTTCTGATCTTTCTTTTAGATCAGTTGTTAGCGCATACAAATATATATTTGTATATGCATATATATTGCTAAATATAGCCTGTTGAGTCCATATAATGTTACTCGTATGTATGTTTCAGAGATCAGCATTTGTCACTGGACAATCAGCTGGTATGCCGCTCTTCCCTGGGAAGGCCCCCACTCCAGACTCCAGCTTTTCACTTCCGGCCTGTAGTTCTCCGTGGAGGGTTGAGGTCTCATGAACTTCTCTGTGTTCAGTTTGGCATGCTCGTGGTTGTTCTTGTTTACCTCACATGTGGGCAGTCATGTTGGTGAGCCTTTATGGGTGTAGTTTCTGATGTCACTAGGAGACACAGTGATGTTTGGCTCCCCTCAGGGAGCTCACATACTGGACAGCCGGATGTGGCTTCTGAAGGCCCGCTGTGCAGCCGGTGAACGGCATTGACCGTCTTACCTGCTGTAACTGCCCATCACTTCTCTCTGCCCAGCACCCTGTTGTGCTGAGAACTTAACATGGAGTCTGTCTGCTTAATCTGCTTTCTTGAGGCAGGTGACCTTGAACTGGTCCTCCTCCTCAAAGCCCATGCTGGGATTACAGGTGTATACTATCCCACGACACCTGGTTTATACCGTTCGGGGGATTGAATCTATGGCTTCTCGAATGCTAAGCTTACTACTTCAGCCATATCCTCAGCTCCCTCTTAAAGTTATATAAAAAAGATTTATTGTGTATGAGTCTGTGCCTTGTTTGGGTATGTAGACACATGTGTGGATGCACTACATCCAAAAGAGGATGCCTGATGCCCCAGGGCTGGAGTTACAAGCAGGTGTGAGCCACCTAGTGTGGATTCTGGTAACTGAACTTCAGACCTTTGTGAAGAGCAGCAAGCGTTCGTCAGCTTTCTAAACAATTTTTACAAATTTTCAAAAAGCAAACAAATAAGCATTGGTAATTATAGGGACAAGTGTATAAAGGAGGTGAAAAGAACTTATTTACCTTGAGACTCTATACCTCTTGATTAATAATTACATCCCAACCCCAACCAAATTTCCCTCTGCTTTCTGTTTCTATAAGCTTAACTATTTCAAGTATCTCATAGAAGCAAAACAGTCATTTTTATTATTAGTTTATTTCACTTACCATAGCATCGTCAAGTCTCATTCATGTTATAGTACACAATGCAATTCCTTCCATTTTTGAAAAGCTAAATAATTCTCCATTGTATGGAGAATTTACCCACTCGTCTGCTGAGATGCATTTGAGTTGTTTACATATCTTGGATGCTCTGACTCCTGTTACAGAGAACATGGGAGTGCAGATGCCGTTTTTTAAGATGTTCGCTTTGGTCTCTTGGCTAGTCCCTAGAAGCAGGATTCCTGCATCCCTTAGGAGTTCTAAGTTTTTTGGACAACTTCCATTCTGTTTTCTGTGCACAGGGGCCAGTCCCTAACCTCTGGAAACCTTCATTTTCTGCAGGTAATATAATAATAATGGAGATCTTTTCATTCATTTTTTCATTTATCCAAGTAGTTGAGAATAACTTATATGGAACATGTAAAGCAGGTGACACAATGAAAAATGTCCAGTTACCTCTGACAGTATCATTTCCATTTTATTAGAGAAGGATTTAACACTCAGGAACTTTATTTCATAAGTGTGTATATGTGTGTGTGCATTTTTGCATGTGTGAGCACATGTGCATACCATTTGCATGTGAAAACCAACAGGCTAGTGACAGGAATGACTCTAGAACAATCTTTGACCTTATTCATTAAGGCAGGGTATTTCAGGTATTTCAGTCAAACACAGAGCTCTTCAATATGGCCTTGCCTGACAGCTTGCCTCTGCTCTCTGAGGTTAGAATTACAGCCAGGCTAGCAGGTCCGTTTAGATAGATTCTGGGAGTCCAAACTCCAGTCCTCACACTGTGAGCAAAGCTCTTTAACCTCTGAACTATCTCCCTGGTCTAAATATGAGGGCACAGGGAGGGAGAAGCCCACAATCCTCTCACACCAGAGTCAGCACTTTAGAGTTTGGTTCTGAAAGCCACCACCTTACCTTTAAGGCACCATAACTTCTGAGTTCTGGATGGAGTCTGGAGAGTTTTCCTACAGTTTCCTATTTTGCAGGATCTTTGGAGGCTACATATTATTGGTTGATCAGTGAAATAGCTGGGATCCCTTTGATTCCCGCTCTCAATGTTATGTTGCCCAGTACTGTGTACCGTGCTGGTCTTTCCTTGAAAACTGTGATCAACACTACGGCTGTTACTTCTGGGAGACCCATTTTCCAGTATGCTTATGGCTACACTTAGTAACAAAGTCCATCTCAAATGTGCTCAAGCAATTAGTGCTATTTATTGAATCAAATTAGCAAAAGCTTAGAAAGGCAGCCAGACGCAGGTGCTCAAAAGAGGTTCTTAAAAGTCTATTTATTAAAATTCAATATATCTTTAGTATGCTGCCCAGCATCTCCATTTCCATGTATTTACCCAAGAGAACTGAAACTTACATTCACATAAAGAATCTACATCCACATTCACACACATTTTATTCATAATAGTCCAAAGCTAAAAACAACACAAAATGCCAATCACAAAATACATAAACAACCCATGTCATAGCGACACAGTGGAATACATCTCAACAATAAAAAAGAACGAATATACACAAAGCATGGTTGGCTCTCAGATGCACCGTATTAAAGAGAGAATACAGGCACTGAGAGTGTACACGGTGTGGCTGTATTCACTGGAGACTCTAGGAAGGGGAAACTGCTCACATAATGTGGCCACCAGGTATGAACCCCTTTCTCTGGTGTTGTGTTGTTTTGGTGTTCCTGGATCAATGCACGTGTCAACATTTATCAAGCTAGGCACTCAACACGATTCATTTTAGTGAGTTAGATAAAGCCTTGGTAAAGTTTACTTAACAGAGGCCTTGACTCTGCTGACTTCTGATGGAGTCCCTTCTTAGGTAGGTAATGGCAGCCTTGGGCAGTGTATGCCGCTCAGCCCAGCAACCTCCACGGACAGAGAGATACTTCCTAGGTGAAAGTATGCCGCAGTGCAGCAGCGGCAGAGGTCACGTGGTATTCTTTGAACTGATCATCCTGTCTAGAGGCAGTATTGGAATGCTTGGATTGGTCAGGCCTAAGTCATGTTGGGGATCCCGGTGTATTGTCAGCTCTTCAAAAATGCATGGGGCTTGACTGGGGAAGGAGTTGTTTCCTGAAAGAACCCTGAAATGCTGTTCCTGGGAGACACAAGAAGAGTCAGTGACAAAGAGGCTTTTCACACACATCTTGCCTGGGGACCTTCCTCTCCTCTTATCCTGCAGTTTCACATCTGTCATGTTTCTATTGCCCTTATGATTTCTGCCAGTGTGCGTGCATAGAAAGACGAAGGCACTGGGCTCAGAGGAGGTGGTCTCAAATATCAAGATGGCCTCTTTCCAGCCTTCTGACCATAGGCACTTTACTCAACCATTCCGGGACTCAGTTGCCTTATCTGTAAATGGGAAATTGTTATAGTATCAACCCTACCATGTAGTTGTGGATGGGTAGTTTTTAGCTGGTATTTAGCGCTGTGACCAGAAAAGAGTAAGTACTTAGATACTGTTATCTGCGGCATCACTCACCATTAATTCTAGTAGTTCTGAAGGACTTTGTAGAATGGAGCATTCACCAATACCCGGGTACAGCAGCTATCTTTGACCAATCAGTACTTCAAGCCCAGATCCATTCATTCTACCCTACAACAAAACCTCTCATTTGGCTTGAGGGCTTTGCTGGGTGTGGCCTCTAGCAGATGAGCTGGTTTGGAAGAATCAGGAGAGCTGATGCTCCTGGAAACAAAGCTAAGCTAATGGTGTCTGATCAGCTTTCTTATCCCTTGAGTGAGAATATTCTGAGCTACCTGATGCAGCCTTTCCTGGCAGCTGCGGCAGGGCCGAGCCTCAGTTGTTCATGTGTGTTCGCTTGACTGACTTCCCTTTGAGTACTGTTCCTGAGGTTGCCTCCCAAGTAAGTCTATATGCACTTGTGGTAGTTTGATAAGAATGGGCCACATAGGCTCATGTGTTTGAAAGCTTAGTTGTCAGGGAGTGCACTAGGACAGGATTAGGAAGCTGTAGCTTTGTTCGAGGTAGTGTGTCACCAGGGGTGGGCTTTGAGATTTCAAAAGCCCAAGCCAGGCCCAGTGGCTTGCGCTCTTTCTCTCTTCCTGTTCCTCGTGCTTCTGGATGTAGAGCTCTTGGCTTCTTCTACAACACTATGTCTTGCTGCCTGCCTCCATGCTCCCTACCATGATATCAACAGGCTAAACCTCTGAAACTGTAAGCCAGCTTCTGTTAAAAGATTGTCTTCTAAGACTTGCTGTGGTCATGGTGTCTCTTCACCACACTAGACCACTGACATAGACACCGCTCAAACTCGATTTCAGAGCCAGCTCCAAGAGCTGGGATCTGGGCACCATGAGTAAGTAGCAACACCCTTCACTAGAATTTCATTAACAGTGAGATTTGGGAAAGTGAGTTATTGCCTGTGGCCAAGAGGCCTGACTTTGTCTTTGATGAATAAAATATGGTAGAAAAGAATTAATTAAGTGCTGCTTTCTGGATGGGAAGCTCTAGGAGGACATCTGTAGGAGAGGAATGCATCGAGGGAAATGAGTCCCAGAAGTCCTTGTCATGGCAGGATGGGGAGGAGTCACTGGTGAGAATTCTCAGGAAATATTAGTTGAGCAACCGATTATTTTGGCCCCTAATGAGGGCTGTTACTCAGTGTCAGAATGAGCAGCCACTGGTTCCATGCAGGCAAGTGACTTTGCAGAATCCCGTGACTTGGAAAGCCTTGACTATTAGGTTGATGGGTGAGGGGGTTGTTGGAATACACAGCGACTCAAACAGATCCTCGGAGGCACCATGGCTGCCTTTGGGCTTATTCCAGGCATGTTGAGAAATTACCCACAGTTCCAGATTTAAACCCCTCTGTAGTTGCTGCCTTTTCTGTGGCCTTAGCAAGTCTTCTGCACTCTGCAGGCCTTTGTTTCCTCTTCTGTCCAGTGGAGTGTGTTCTATGAATCCTAATTATCATGCGGTGTGAGCTGCACGGGCTGTAGTGCATAGTATGTTCAACCTCCCATGATCAGCCAACACATGTCACGGTAGAGATGGGTGAGTGGCAAAGGACGTGGCCATCTCAGGTGGCATCCCTGCTGTGGGTAGGCAGCGCAGCATCGGACAGAGCCTGAGGCGCCCGAGGCCTGCAGATGCCGGGGACTCACCAAGGTCTCAGTTGCAGTGTACCAGTGTACTCGGTAGGTTTGTACACGGAACAGAAGAGAGCCCGGGGTTCAGGTGGACCAGGCCAGACACAGGAGCATGTGAGTGCTGGGTGACACATGGACACTCCTCCCAGAACTCCCCATTCATTGACTTTCTGAGGTTCAGTGCTTTCTCTTTGGAAATGGAAAAACCGAATACTTTAGGCTCATGTGAGTCTCCTTATGACAACATGTGTTGGGAAAACTTGGATTTGCCCCAGTGAGATTGATGTAGTAGGAAGTGATGTGAACATAATGTGGATTTCATGTTGCTTACGTGAAACTTCCTGAAGTAAAAAACAAGTGGTGACTGCAGAAACTCCCGAGTGGACCTGAGCCATGCAGGGAGAGAGCAATGTCATCAGGAAAGAACTTAAGATCCAGGCTGCACTGCCATCCAGAGCCCTTCCAGGGTCACGGCTTCTCCACCATCCAAACCCCTCCTGGGGTCACGGCTTCCTCTGCAGCTTCCTCTGCAGCTGTGAGCACAAAACTCACAAACTACAGCTGTCTCTCAGGACCTGCTTCTATAATCCAATCTCAGGCTTTTGGAGTAACACAATATTTATTGAAGAAGTTACACAGTTTAAAGCCACTCAACACATGTAAAAACGGTACTACTTTTTTATTAGGGTCTTGTTTCTTTTTACTGTGTCACTGATAAAGTATATGAGTGTTATGCCCCTACCCAATTTCCCCATAAATCCTGTAGCTTTTATTGTATGACTTTTGCCCAGGATAGAGAGTTTTAAGGCTGCATATGTTACACCAGGGCAGGCCAAATGTAGAATTAAAGCACGTAGGAATAGTGCCCTATGCAGAGTATTGGGTGTGCTGGAGCAGGCCCGCCTTTCATCCTTATATAATGACAGTGGAAGGGAGCTGAACTAGGACTCTGGACTGTTGGGAAAGCCCTCCAGCCTCTAGGGGAAAGGAAAGATGCAAGAACAGTCTGGAGGGATCATACATGATCCTGGCTTCAGAGAGGCCATAGTTAGGACTTTTGTAAAGAGAGAGAGAGAGAGAGAGAGAGAGAGAGAGAGAGAGAGAGAGAGAGAGAGAACTCAGGTTCCCATTTGCTGCAACAAACATAATTTAATATATAAGGGGAAATACTGCATATTCTCTCTTACATGTGCACTCTAGATGCAGATATGAGCATGAAGGCAGTGTGGGGACTGTGCAAGGAGGATCCGGAAGTACACATGAGCAACAAACATTGACAAACACACATGAGAATGTCGCTGAGAGACACATTGATCAGGGCATTAGGTTCAGTCCCTAGCACATACAAAATAATATCGGGCAAGAAGGAACATATTAGTTTGGAAGTAGTAAATTCCCTGAAGATCTCCCTTCAGTTGGAGCTGGATGGAGGAACTTGCATGCAGTGAGCAAGACCTTGTTCCCGTCCCTCAGCCCTATCTTCTGCTGCATTGTCTCCATTTTCAGGTAGGCCGTCTTCCTGTGAAAGCCAGATGGTGGCCACAGTTCCTGGCTCAAGTCATCCAGCTTCAAGTCTAATGTGTCTCTCTTAGTCTCGCTGGCTTAAATCCTGGGATGAACTGACTTTAGCTGAGTCATATATTCATGTCTGGGATTGTAACTGTGGCCCGAGGAAGATGTTGTTGCTTGGCTTGGTGGTGACAAACTCAACTTGCGTTTCCCTGATGGGTAACGGTACTGAGGATCTTTTCAGGGGATTTATGTGTAGCTGATATGTCTTCCATAGTCTGATACTTATTCATATTTTTTCTCACTGAAGTCTAGTTTGAATCATAATTTGTGGTAAAGGAAGACGTATGTACTCCAAAATAATGCAGTCCATGAGAATGTCCTCTTCTCTGAACTGAGCTGTCTAGACTAACACCTATTTCCAGTGTGGATGGTGGGCCTATAAATGGGGTAGGCATGTGGGCATAGAGTTGGAAAGACCTGTCTTGATATCACAAACCAACCCCTAACTAGCTAGTTGTGGGTCATTTTAAAATTACAACTCCCATTTCAGTTGTGTACAAAACAGAACTGATGTAGTCACTCTTTGTCATCAGGAGAGCAGAAGCCAAGATTTGTATGGTATGTGTTAGCCGTGCCATGTGTGAAGTGATTTATTCTATCTATCCCAAGAGCACCAGGCATCTATTGCCTCGACGAGGCTGCCTTAAAAGCCATCCCCCAGTAGCATAGCTTTTTAAAAAGGATCACTGGCTTTGGCAAGATCGCATATCTAATCTGCTCAGCTCCTTCCCATGTCCAGAGCTGGCTGGCTGTTGACTGATTTGGAGCCATCTTGGACGGTGCAAAGGAGTGCCCTGGCTCATGCTCCCGTGTCTTTCACCCTTCAACAAGTTAGTCTAGGAGTGTTCTCTTGGAAACACAGAGGTGCAAGACAGAAAGCAGAAACACACAAAATCCTTTGGCTCTGGACTTGGAACTGGCAGACAGTTCTACCACATTCTTTGGCCAAAAGAAAAGCACAGGGCCAGATCAACTCCACAGGTGGAGAAATAGCTTATACTTCTTTGGAAATCTCCAAAATCACAGGGAAACTATTCACAGGGAGGAGCTAGATCTAGCATTTTAATTTGAAAAAAAATGTAATTTTCAAATGATCCAAACAGCTACCCGCTGGCTATCTTAAAGCTAGCACTTTAAGTCTGAATGGGACACAATATCCACAATCCAATTGCTTCCTATATTAGAGGGGAAAAAGAGCATCCCAGTGACCTGACTTCTGTCAGATGTGTATAATACCCACTCATTAACAAGTCTAGCAGGACCAAGAGGTGAGACCAAAGCTAAGAAGTTAGATCATTGTTATGTCATGTTGACGGTGCTCCCAACCCCACCTCCACTAGCTCTGTGTTCCTCTCTGTCCTCAGATGGCAGTATACTAACAAACTCCTTTCTCTTCAGCAGTTATGGGCTACCCACATTGGACTCAAATCCTGGTAAACAATCACTGGTAAGTTGAAAGAAACAGATCTGACTTAAGTATGGATCCCTGCTGGGAAGCTTGACCTCCTCACAACAATTCAAACTCAACCTCTCCTAGACCTAACAAGGGGAACCCTGGCAGTTTAATTTTACAGCACCTTCACCGCCATGTTGGCAAACACCCTTAGATTACTTACCACTAAACACTAAACAGTGTTTTCAGTGTATATGGGCTCCTGGTTCACGCATAATCTGAATCATTTCTTAAGAATTTGAAACTGGTTTATACACTCCCTTCTTATGGCTGGCCCTGGAGTAGTTTGGGAAGTGTAGGGTTGGCAGTGCCTGCCCATTGTGAAGAGAAGGATAGTCCTGCCAGGGTGTGTAGAAAATAAAGCAGAGTAAAGCATAAAATTCAGATTCAAAATGGCTGGCCTAAGAGCTTCTTACACTAGTGATTCCTGGTTCTGTGTTACACTGTTTCTTCCCTATCCAGTTCCCAATGCTTTAAATTTCCCTTGGAGAACTGCCTCCCCAGTCCCTGTTTATGTGACTAGATAAAGTGCTGGTGGCGTGGAACAGCAGTACAGATGAGCTCACTGTGGTATGTGTACCAGGGTGGATGTGTTCAATGACACCGCGCTGAGAGAGAGAAGCCAGGCAGAGAAGGATGCACGGTACATAATTCCTTTTATATGCAGTCTTGGAGTGGTGTTTTTAATCTCTGGTATCACGAAGTCAGTGTTGTCTAAGGCTGGACGTGAGAGGCCCATGAAGATGGTATCTGGTGGATGTTGTCAGGGAGGGCATAGAGATGTCCCACACCTATGCTGTGTGTACATTTGTCCAAAGCCATCAACACGAAAGCTCAGAAGGTGCGTTTGTTCATTATAAATCATACTTCAATAGAACTGCTTTTTTTCAGAGCCTTAAAATCATGTCTTCTGGGAGTCACATGGCTGAGAATTACTGGAGAATGATGGATGGGGTGACATAGTCAGCTCCCTGGAGCTGAGAATGGAAAAGCACCCAGCTACCAAAGATATAGCAGGACCCTGGTCAGTGCCTGGTCACTGTAAATGAGAAAAGGCAGGAGGTTGCCTTCAGCATAGAGCTTGGCAGTAGAACAGGTTCTTGTTAAAAGGCAGCTCCAGAAATCCTCTAATGAATGCCTACTGTGGGCCAGATATCACAGAAGGCCCTGTTTATATGTGTTATTTCATTTTATGCTAACTAACGACTCGTAAATTAAAGGCTATTATTATCCTCATTCTGCAGAGGAGAAATCAGGCGTTGCCCTCTGGTGTAATTTTCTCTGTAAAAGGATAAGAGGGAATACTAAATCGAACACACACACACACACACACACACACACACACACACACCTATACACACACACATACACACACACTTGAAACTTTAAGGTTGAATGCCAGGTTCTGATGTGGGCAAAACTCTTCTTGTCTCTCCCGGGTAACCTGATAACTGGGTAACCCTGGGCTCTGCTCTCAGGCTATCTGAAGGCAGTGGTCAGCAGGCAGGTGAGCTGGGAAACAGGCCGATGTGTGGACTAACCAGTACAGGTGCATCCCCAGGTCTCTGGAAAATCCTCTTTACATGCAAAATGTCTTGTCAGGCACACTTCCTTTCCCTCTCAGTTCTCTTAGGATAGGAATAGCGGTTGCATAACACACCCCAGCCGTGCTGCCTTCTTGGGGAGCACCTGACCAAGGTGGAGAGGAGGCGGCTGCATCAGGGCAGGGTGCAAGCTGAGCTCAGAGCCCTAGAAGCTGAGGTTTGGAGAAGGATTCAGGATAAGGGAACAGGATGGAGGGGAACTCTTCCTAGGTATATACTTATTGGTTGCAAACCCTACTTTGATGAAATTGATTTTGCAAAAAGATTAAGATGATTCTTCCGAGAGTCACGTGGTTAAGACATACTAGGGATTGCAGCCAAACGTGCTGACCATTCCTCTTTTTTTTTTTTTTTTTTTTTTTTTTTTTTTTTTGGTTTTTTGAGACAGGGTTTCTCTGTGTAGCCCTGGCTGTCCTGGAACTCACTCTGTAGACCAGGCTGGCCTCGAACTCAGAATTCCACCTGCCTCTGCCTCCTGAGTGCTGGGTTTAAAGGTGTGCGCCACCACCGCCAGGCATGCTGACCATTTCTAAACAGCTTCCCCACGTGGGTTCCTCCGCCAGCCGGCTTCACCCTTCCGTTCTCCCTCCCGATATTCTGGTCCTTTCTTTCATTAGCCAGTGCTCATGCCTGGTTAGCTGGACTCAGAGCTTCTGGGGATGTTCCTGTCTCCACCTGCCATCTCGACGGATTGCTGGGGTCACAGACACACACGCTCCTATGTCTAACTTCATGTAGGTTCTGGGGATCTGCATGAGCTTAAGTCCTAATTATTTCACAGTGAGCTTCCTACCCACTGTGCCAACTCGCCAGGCTTTGTGCAACTCGTTAAACAACTCACATTTGAACTTGACAGGACAAAGATACTATATAGATAGGTAGGCAGGCAGGCAGATACTTTGGGGCTTCTCTGAGGAATGTACAGCTCAGAGAGGCTTGTGAGCAGCTCAGCATCACACAGCTGTTGAGCCTTCAGCTCTGTGTATTCGTCCCCAGCTTCAGTCGCTTCAGAAGGACATGCCTGCTCAATGCATCAATGCCACGACTTGCTCATTTTCCCAACTCACAGAAATGGTGCGACAAAGGAGGGTGACATATTCAGAGCCCAGAGAAAGATACAGTATAATGTGGGCCCTTATGACATTATCCTTCAGAAGATGAATTAGAGCTGCCAGGCATTTGCCTAAATCAATAAACAGTGTGGCATTAACGAGGATGCCGTTCATTTCCCTCCCCAAATGGGGAACAGTTGGTGTATGGGGAAGGCACAAGCCCCACACCTGTTCCTATGAACTGACCGCCAAGAGCAGACGCACACTAAACAGGCGGCGGCCGGACGCCTGCGCTCTGCGGCCCTGGCGTGGGGGTGGGACGGCCGAGCGCTTCCAGCTGTGGGCCTGACCCTCACCTCCCAGGCTGACTGGGAGGCATCCTGAGTGCTTGCTCCATCTGATCGCCGTCCCAGTAGATGGCCGCTGTGCAGGCAGCTCGCCGTCTCCACTCACCTGGCCCCGGTTGGCCTTCCTTTGCTGGGGAATCTTCCATCCCCTCCTGCCGGTGTCTCTGGTTCCCCATGGTGCTCTGTATGGCAGTGACAGCCTTCTGTGCTGCCCTTCAAATGCTGACCACTTCCTGTCTCCGATCCACGCCACCCTTCCGCATCAGGACCGGCTTGCTTGCTGTGCTCTGCTAGGGTGTTCCCCCTGACTACTGCCCTCCCTCCCTTCACTCTGCCTTGAACACCCCTTCCAATCCCAGCGGCCTCCCTCCTGGGCCCCCACGTGCAGTGCTGCCCTTTGCCTCTGGCTCTATGGGGCTCTGTGCACGGCACTCCATTCCCTGGGTATTTCCAGGGCTATTGCATCGGTCAGGGGTGTCTTGAAGGCAGCGTCCTCTCCTACACAGCCTCTCACTTGGCATCTGTTTAATCTTTTACCGCATTGACGACCACATTCCAGACGGTCTCATTCATCCGTACAACTCTATGATTTCGGCTTGACTCCCTCATTAGACTGTAAACTCCAAGAGAGCAGGCCTATCCTCTCCCGGCCTCTGCATGATGCACAGAGTAACCCAGTAGAACTTTTGAATTAAGGAATACTGAAAAGCAGCTGGGGGTGTGGGGTGGTGGTGGCTCATGACTTTAATCCCAGCACTTGGGAGGCAGAGGAAGGCAGATCTCTGTGAGTTTGAGGCCAACCTGGTCTACAGAGTTCCAGGGTCAGCCTGGGCTACACAGAGAAATCCTTTCTGGACCTGCCCCCACCCTGCAAAAGAAATATTGAGCTACTAAAACAAAACAAGCTACTAAAGGTAGTACTATCCTTCTCCCAACAATATTCTGAAGGATGTGTGTGTGTGTGTGTGTGTGTGTGTGTGTGTGTCTGAGTTGAGTGTTTAACCTATGTTTGCTGTTATTTTGCTTGCTGGGGATGGAACCCAGCATCTAGTGTGTGCTACTTGAATGCTCCACCACTGGCCTACACTCGAAGACCAGCATGCTTTCTGTAGAGTCGCGCAACTCCCTTCCTCCAGCAGGAAGTGCATAGTCCCTAACCTGAACTCAGGGTCCCAGCAACTGCCTTGGGTACAAAGCTCTCCTTGATCTCAGGGCCGGTCACCTAGAGTTGTACATCTCAGCTCTGTGTCTAGCACCAAAGCCTTGTCATCCACGCTGACTGAAGCTGAGCTCACTGGTCCCCCTCCCTGCAGACGGCTACCTGGGACACACCCCTCTGGGACACCAATCCTGGCCCCTCCCAGCCACGGAGCCCCCAGGTTGCCTCTGGGTTTCCGGTTCCCATGCCTCTTCTGCCCTTGCTTACTTGGCGCCCCCACAGCGAACAGCAAGAACACCTCATTTCTCTTTGCCTCACACTCCACAGACGAGGCCAGTGAGGAGTGCTTTCCTGCCTAAGTAAGACGAGAGGGTCATGCTAGTCCGCCTGAAACTCAGGGACCTCACAGACCAACCAATCTCTTTAACAGGTGAAGGATGAATGTTCACCTGGGAAGGACCCCAAAGGGACATCTTGAGATGTTCACTTTTAGCCTGGAGAACATGGACACCTATGTGATACTTAGAGATAACTTGTAAATAGGAGGAACTTGCACCCACAGGCATGGGTTTGAATCCTACCCTACTGCTTATTGCTGGGTGACCCTGGAGGAGTTCCTGACCTCTCTAGTCCTTTGTATTCTCATCTGCGAAATGAATATGATTGTAATGATTGTGTGTGTATATGTATATGTGTTTATGTGAGTGTATGTGTATGTGTGTATATGTGTATGTATGTGTGTATGTGTATATGTGTGTATGTGTATATGTGTGTATGTATCTGTGTGCATGTGTGTATGTGTGTATGTGTATGTGACTGTGTATGTTTGTGTGTGTATGTGTATATGTGTGTGTATCTTTATGTGTATGTATCTGTGTGCGTATTTGTATGTGTGTGTATCTCTGTGTATGTATGTATATGTATGTACATGTTGTGTATATGAATATGTATGTGTGTATGCATGTTGTATATGCATATATATGTATGTGTGTATGTGTTTGTATGTGTGTATATATGTGTATGTATGTATGTGTGAATGTATGTTGTATATGTGTATATGTGTATGTATCTATGTGTATGTGTTTGTATGTGTGTATGTGTTTGTGTGTATGTGTATGTGTACTTATTTATGTAAAGGTAGGTGGTAGCCAGAAGTCAGCTTGTTCATCACATACCATTCACTTTATGGCTTTTTTTTTTTTTTTTTTTTTGAGAGAGGATCTGTCACTCACCTAGAGCTCATCAAGTAGGCTGTGTTGGTTGACCAGCAATCCCCAGGAGTCATCCTCTCTCCACCTCCCCAGCACTGTGATTACAAATGCCCACAACCACATCTAGCTTTTTTTACATGGGTCCTAGGGATCAAACTCAGGTCTTCCTGCTTGTATGGCAGGAACTTGACTGATTGCCACCTTCCAAGGTCTGGTCATTATAGAGCCTAGACTGGTCTTGAACCTAAGATGTTCTTGCTTCCACCTTCCAAGTGTGGGGATAGTAGGTGTGTACTTTTACCCCTGGCTACTGAATGATTATCTTAGGAAGCAAATGATTACAGAATACCTATTACCTACAGAGTACTGGCCATATGGCAGTGAGTGAAATAAACACAAACCTTAGAGCAATTAGGGGCTGAGGATGGCTTTTAAAATCAAGCTTGTGGTTGTCATACAAAGATAGGACTCTGAGGGGCTCAGGTTTGACATTAAAGCAAACATAGCCAAGTTAAGCAGTGGAGGGGAGATGATGAGGTGAGAGGATCCCTGGCTGGGTGGGGTGTCAAAGGATTGCCTGACTTTTCCTAACTTAGGAAGTGCGTCACTGTGGCTGGCCCCAGCATGAGTCAGGGATAACAGCAGAATGATTGCTCAAACCTTTGCCATAATGCTTTCTCCATAGTTTGCAGTTGCAATTACAGTTAAAGGCAAATGCATTGATGTTAGTACTCATCCTTCTCCATTGAAAATGCAGTGGGAGTGTTCAGTGTGGCATCTCTGCCCCAGGGAACAAGGATGTATGTTTCATGGGCCTACATTGTGGAGCATGAGACTATGTCTATGATGGGACAAGCTAGAAGAGTTGGGAGATACAGTGGACTTGCTGCTTCAGACTTCTGATCTCTAATGTGCGACAATAATGGAACCTGCTACCAGGTCATTGTAGGGATTCAACAGCCTATTCCTGGTGGGATGAATGTTTTAAAAATGCATCCAAGGCAAAAGGGTGGTTAGTGTAAAAATATCGAGGGGAGAGCCTACTGTGTAAAAGTACTAGGCACTGTCCTCAGTTACATATGAGTCTTATAGAATGCTCAGTAGGAGGTGGGTGTTGTCAACCCATTTTGTAGATACAGATAGGTAAGTTCATATTCAGATGGTGAATGGGAGAGTAAGAGTTGTTCTTTTTCATTATACACAATTTCTGCTTTTTTGAGACAGTTTTATGTAGCCCAGAGTGGCTTCAAGTTAACCATGTATCCATGGCTGGTTTCAAATTTACCATGTAGCCCAGGTTGGCTTTAAACTCACTATGTAGTCTAGGCTGGCTTCAAGCTAACTGTAGCCAGCTATGGATGGCTTCAAACTCATCACATAACCAGGGCTGGCCTTGAACTCCCCACTCTTCCTCCTCCTACCTAGTACTGGGATTACAGAATGACCCACCGCACCTTATACAAGCAAGGGCTTTTCAGTGGAAGCATTCTATTTCTAGAGCCTGTCCCACTCACACACAAACCTCTCCACTTTTGTTTAGCTTAAATAGTGTAGAACAGCTGTCTAGGAATCAGCTCTACACGATGAAAGACTGTGAACTCTGGAAATATTTATTGAGCATCTACTCTACCCCTGCTCCACTGTAAATGCTGGAGTTACAATGGCCAGTGGTAAATCTCCCACAGAGCGCTTGGCCTGCTGGTGATAAATCAGTACACAGAGACACAAACCAGGCAATTCCAGACCTAGATGAATACTGTGAGGAAGTAAAGGTGAGTAATGGAATGGGGAGACTTGATGGGACTGTCCCCATGGGGCAAGCTCTATCCTGCCTGAGAATGATAAGCTAGGCTGTGTCACTGTTACGAATCTCATCCAAATTTTAAGATGGTCAGGCCTGTGGGATTAGACCTTTGCATGAGTGTGCAGATCATAGATTTACCAAAGCTTGTTGTTTCATGAATCTGTAACCCTCTCACAGTGGAATGGGGTAGACAGCCTCCAAGTGACCACTGAAGCCCATTAATTGTCTATAAATGCAATGGTGCAAGGGCATTGCTGGGGCTATGATCAGATGTAAGGGCCACGGACAGAAGCAGGGGCCACGGTCAGATGCAGGGAAGATATCTTTTTATGTATTTTTTCAATTATGTGTGTGTGTGTGTGTGTGTGTGTGTGTGTACTCCACAGTGCACAGAGGGAGATAAAAGAACCCCATGTCAGTCAGCTCTCTTTCTACACAGAAAGGTTTTGAACTTAGATTGTTAGACATGGTAGCAACAATCTTACCCACCAAGCCAGCTCACACCCCAAAGTAGACATCGATACCCTTCACTTCTTTCTGAGGGGAGGAAAGTTTTGCTCTGTGACTGTATGTTGATTCCAAAGCCTTGTCATGTCCAAAATGGATGAAAATGTTGATTGTTAGGAGTCTGTCTGTATGAAGACAGGTTCTGATCCCAGATCAGGTTTCTATAGATTAACAAAAGGTATTTTAGTTGCTTTTAAGTAGAAGAAGCAGTTCAGACACAGAACCCAGACTTTCTGAGCTCAGAGCTATGGCTGAAGAGGGTGTTGTGTGATACAGGAGGATCCCACATATTTCAGGGGTGCCAGTCCCAGGACACTAGAGATATGATTCCACATCTTCAAGTCTTTTTTCTTTGTTTTCAGAAAACAGGGCTTAGAGCTGGGTCACACAGTAGGTTAACTAATACTGGTTAACTTCCCCATGAAGAGGTTTCACAAAAAAACAAAACAAAACAAAACAAAACGACAAAAAACAACCCTCCACAAAACAAATACAACAACAACAACAACAACAACAACAACAACAACAACAACAAAAAACCTTTCTTCTACCCGCTGTCTACAATACTCCATGGATCCCAGTACTTGAACAGAGAAGCTAAACCCTTCCTGTGATTACGATCTGGTTCTATTGTGACTTATTACTTATTTGACTTTCCTATACAGCCATCATGAAATTGTTCAAGTTTTTGTTTCTAATCTCTTTTATCTCCTCTTTACCACCATGATTTTGATGACACTATTTCCCCTACCAGGACAGCCTACCTGGACTAATTTGGTCATGTGCTTCCTGCTTCAGTGGCAACCTCACTGTTATGTCTTGCCAGAATTCTAGGTTAGATCCCTGCGCTGGGCTCAGAGAAGACACCCAGTGGGGAACAATCAACATTCAGCATGGCAGCCAGTGTGCAGTTCTGTCCAGTGGCCCCATCTGGTACCTCCCACAAAGATAAGTCAAAGGAGCCTGGAAACTTATTCCACAGAGTTCTTCCCCTTTCCCAGCTTGCCTCACCTGCCTTGACTTAATGCATCTGGGAGTCAGGAGTTCCTCGCTCCCTGTGCCAGGTTCCACTGAGCAACAAGAATCCTTCATGGCCCCTCTGCTCACCACAGGAACAGGATGCTTGTCTGTCGTACTCTTAGCTCAGAGTGTTCCCTCTGTGATAGAGAAAAATCAGGAAAAGTTCAGAAAGTCTTTTACCACAGGACCAGGACCTCCAGCTATAGCTAATGCTGAAGCACACCAGCCTCAGATTGGGGTCAATTTTCCATTTTTATTTTAAATAGGTTTGCTTAGGCAACAAAAAGAAGCTTTCATTCTATCTGCTTGCTTTGTGTTGTGCCAAAGGCTCTATGTGGTCTGGAGACCTAAGATCTAGGGATTGCTGTTTGATGGTGGCTTTCTGGAGGGTGTGTTGAAATTTGCTTGCATAATGATTTTTGCCCTGTAGGAAAATGATACACACAGAAAATTCCCAATAAGGCCATTTGGAAAAAAGTGACAAGAAGCAAACACTTATCAAGATCCTCCTGAGTACCGAGCCAGAGCTGTGCTCCTTGTATCGTTAAATCACTTGACACTCCCACAAATGCCATGGGATTAGTATAATTCAATATATTGATGATACATTGCTAAGTCTTACCGAATGGCTATTGTATCCCAGACGTCAGAGTGAGCTCTGCAAACATGTCTTCTTACCCTCCTGCATAAGGTGGGTCCCTTCGTGGGCAGAAGCTCTGTGTCACAGGTGTTGAAAAGCACTCAGAGGCCTATGTATGGGGGATGGAGAGTCATACTCTGTCCACTAGACTCCGAAGTTTATCATTCTAGTATACGAGTCAGCTTCCTGTTACTGCGATAAAACACTTGAGACTGTCAACTGAAAAGGGAAGATTTATTTTCTCTCAGGGTTTCAGAAAATTTAGTCCCTGGTGCCTTGGTCCTGTTGCTTTAGGACTGAGGTGGTGCAGGCCATTGTTGGAACCGTAGGAGGTTGCTTACCTCACTGAAGCCAGGGCCACAGAAAGGGGCAGGGCGGGGCCCTAATATCCCCTTCAAAGGCATGCCCCTAGTGTCCTCTTGTTCCAGGCCCTGACTGCTTGGGACAGGCTTTCAGTATGTGGCTTCTGGGGGCATTTGGGATCCAAACCACACCCAGCAGTGCCCAGTGGTTACTCTTAGAGCTTAGCAGAGCTGGGTTTTTTTCTTCTGTTTTTTGTTTTGTTTTATTTTGTTTTGTTTTGTTTCTGGTGATTTCAGAGGCTCTAGTCTTGAGGCAGTTTTTGTTTCCTTCTCTGTTGTTTTGGTAGACGACATGTCTCACACACAGTGTGAGGAAGAAGCAGGAAGTAGCTACCTCCATCTTTTCCCCTTTTGCATAATGTGAAATCAGTTTGGGTCGTTAACATCTCTGATCAGGACAGGAAGACGGGTGATGAACACTGAAAGTGAACCCAGGAGTCTCCACAGTTGACAACTGCGGGTCAGTGTGTGTGTGTGTGTATAGTGTGTGTGTATATGTGTGTGTGAGTATATATAGTGTGTGTATGTATATGTGTGTATGAGTGTAAATGGTATATGTGTGTGTGTGTGCACGTGTGCATGTGCATGTATATGTATGTCTGTTTTCCTGGATGCCAAAGCATATGGGTAGATCAGAAGAGAACTTTGAGAATCAGTTTTCTCCTTCTACTATATGTGTTCTGGGAACAAACTCAGGTCATCAGGCTTGGCAACAAGCATCTTTTCCTGATAAGCTATCTTGCCTGCCCTACTTGTACCATAGGAAAAAAACAATGTTCTCATGGGTAAAAGTATACAGTGATGAGACATTCTTTGCTGAGACAAGCTTTGGGATTTAAGAGAATCTCATAGTGATTAGAAGTCATGAGATCCAGTTGATTTAAAACTGTTTTTCCTTAAGTCATGGCTTAACTATTCAAGCATGTTCATAATCACATTACGAACCAGCTCACTTTATATTGGCTTACATTCATGTGCAATGCAGTGGCTGTATTGTGAAGTTCCAGTCCATGAGTATCTTGTCCTTTGAACTGATTTACTCTATCCTCTCCTGACCCTCTCCTGTCTCCTCTTGGTCCTCCTTTTTCCTGATGATCCTCATCCTCTCTTCTGCTGGTCCTTCCCTCTCTCCTGCTAGTCCTCCCCTCTCTCCTGCTGGTCCTCCTCTCTTCCTGCTGGTCCTCCCTTCTCTTCCTGCTGGTCCTCCCCTCTCTTCTGCTAGTCCTTCCCTCTCTCCTGGTGGTCCTCCCTCTCTCCTGCTGGTCCTCCCCTCTCTTCTGCTGGCCTTTTAACTCTTCCCAATGGTCATTCGTTTCCTTTCAGCCCATTAATCAAAGTCTAGAGTCCACATCTGAAAGAAGTTATGTGGTATTTGTCTTTCTGGGCCTTGCTTATTTAACTTACCATGATCATCAGCAGGGCCACCCATTTTTTGCAAATAACATGATTTTGCACTTCTTGATATTTGAATAGTGATGCATATGAGAATATAGCACTTTCAAAAAATTCTCTGTCCACTGATGACCATATAGGCTGACGCCGTAACGTGACTACGGTAAATGCGCTGCAGACAACAATGCCGTGCAGGCATTTGTTGTATTCTGACTTGGTTTCCTTTGCTTATAGAACTAGGAGTTATAGTTAGGTCTTTTCTATTCAATGAAATGTAGTCAATCACTCATTTAATGTTTGATTTCTTCAAATGCTTATCGACTTTGTCATAGAGCCTATGAAACACTTTGGTCAGTCAGCTAATGTCTGATGTAGATTAACCAAGGGAAAAGAATATTCTGCTGAAATTTAGTTCTTATTTTAGACTCAGATGGCACTAGCCAGGAATTATTGATGAATTTAAAGATATCATTTTTTAGTGTGTGTGTGTGTGTGTGTGTGTGTGTGTGTGTGTTTGCATGTGTGCATGCATGTATTGTGACTTTAAAGCTCAGCCTTGACTTGATATTTGCCAAGATAGGCATGTAGGAGTCATGGAAGTCATTCTACATCTTTGAGTGAAAAAGCAACATGGAAGTAGAAGTATTTCAGTGGAAGAAATGGGGAGGAGATAGGGTGTCAGTGGGTGAGGAGGACCAAAATTCAGTATATACTTGCATGCAACTGTCAAAGGAATATGATATAATAGAATGTAACAACGTGACTGAGTGTTCCTACACTGCGGTAGGGGAGAAGCAGCATGCTCAGACTCAGTTAGCAGCTTTCATCCACGCAGGTCAACTACCATCCTTGAAGCCTGACTTCCTCCATCTATTAAATAGTCAGGTTGACCAGATGACTCTAGATTCTTTTTCTGATTGTTTACCCACTGCCCAGCCCTGTGCTCGCAGTAGGCAATCATTTCTTTGTTTCTGCTCTGATTTGAAATGAGGATATGTCAGGAGATGACCTAGTTTGGCTCTGCTCTGCAAATTCTGGGGAGGGATGTCCTCCTGGTTGTTTCCATGGTTTATTAGTTGTGGTGACGGGGACACAATAGTGGCTACATACTCGCATTGTCACTGAAACAAGGACAGTTCTTGACAGCATGCATGTCTTCTCTATTGACAGTGTAAATATTCTTTCTTAAAAGGAGAGAATTAGACAAAAAATTCCCAAGAAGACAATGAGTCCCTTTAAACTTCCTGATGCTTTTCCTCCTAGGGCTGTGGAGTCAAAATGTCCCCACAGCATCTTCTTTCACTTTGGGGGCATTTTTGACCCCATGATCCTCATCCCATATGATACTCAAATTAGAGAAAGGACGTCATGGGGTCAGAGCTTGCCCAGGAACAACAGATTATAGGTTTTCCTTTCAATATTTGTTTTCCTATTTGTTCCATGCTTGTCTCTTCAGTCTTTAAGAGTAGAGGTTTAAATCTTGTCTGAAGGGAAAACAATGCCTTGAATTTACCCTAACTGAGTCTGAGCATGCTGCTTCTCCCCTACCGCAGGTAACAATCTTGTAAGTCTGAAGTTCAAAGTCACCCTAAGCTACAGAGTGATTTCAAGTCCAGGCTGGGATCCAAAAGACTGCCAACGACAAACAAGCAGTAAGACAAGCCTGGCTAGACAGAGCGCGGAGACTGAGACACGTGCGGTTCAACTGAGCTTGTCCATCGTTAGCCAGTTCCAGGCCAGTCTGGGCTGCACAGTATCAAAAAGAGGCCATGAGTGTGAACATGACCCAGGAGGAGGATATGGGAGGGGTTGGATGGGAAAAGAGAAGGGAGAAATGTAATTAAACTATAACCTCAAAAATAAATAAAATATATTAAAATTGATCTTCAAAAAAGACTTGGAAAATTCAAAATCCCTTTAATAAAACAAACAAACAAATAAAAAAATAAACCAGGCCAAACTAGACCAAATCAAATCAAACCAAGCCATGAGGGTTCTCTTAAATAATAATTATTGTTTCCCAACTATTTTTTTATTGTTCTTGTCTTAGTTACTATTCTATAGCCATGGCTAAGCACCTTGACCAAAGCAACTTATAGAAGAAGACGTTAACTGGGGGTTGCTGACAGTTTCAGAGGGTGAGTCCTCGATCATCATGGTGGGGGCATGACAGCAGTGGCTAGGCATGGTGCTGGGGCAGGAGCTGAGAGCTTGCATCTGGTCCCCGAGTTGCAGGTAAAGAGAAACAAGGCCAGACCTGGCATGGGCTATTGAAACCTCAAAGCCCATTCCCAGTAACATACCTACTACAACAAGGCCACACCTCCTGATCCTCTACAAACAGGTCTATAACTGGGGATCAAGTGATCAAATATATGGGCCTGTGGGAGCTGCTCTCATTCAAACCACCATGGATCCATTTCTATTCACTTTTATTTCAAAATGAATTTAATAATAGTTTGTGTTTGCTCTATGTAAAAATGATCAGTTTTACAATAACAAACAATAACAAACAACTCCCCCTACATAAATTATATACCATGAATAATGTATCTGTGTTTGAGCCTGACAGAGTGACACATACGCATGTG
Organism: Apodemus agrarius; assembly: GCA_964023405.1. Classification (NCBI taxonomy): domain Eukaryota; kingdom Metazoa; phylum Chordata; class Mammalia; order Rodentia; family Muridae; genus Apodemus; species Apodemus agrarius. The sequence goes on along the minus strand of OZ030015.1, from coordinate 2,475,710 downwards.
CTGATAGATGGATAGGTGACCGACTACACCTGACTTTTAAAGACCTTCACATAACTTCTGGGTATCAAATTCAGGTCCCTGTGTTTGTAAAACAAGCCCTTTACCAACAGAGTTGATTCTCCACCCTATAATTTTATATATATATATATATATATATATATATATATATATATATATATATTAATAGCCATCACCTCAGAACCTTAAAATGGGGAAATCAGGGCATGTAGAAGTCACCTGGCCTTCCTCAGTCCCTGAAAATCCAGTAGTCAATTAGAACTTGGTCCTCTGGCCATGCCTAAGATGTTTTGTGGCTCATCCTGTCTCCTAAGACTGATCAGGAAGGATATATCAGGTGAATCTCAAGGTCAAGTATTCAGCCACATTGATCCTCGTTGGCTCTGCTTGCACTCAGGTTCTTTCACACCTCATCTTAGTGGTGTGGCTCTGGACCTCAGTTTTGCTATCTGAAAAATGGAGCTACTAGCAGTTCCTATCTAAGAGAATCATTAGAAGACTCTAAGAGAGGATGCTTCAACACAGTTTAACGAAGTGTGAGCTGGAGAATGCTTCTGTGTGCTGGGGTGCAGCTTTTAGGTTGGGGTTCAGAAAGCATCACATTAATGGATCCCTTCTCATCCATTTGATTTCCTATTATTTTATGCATTTCGGTGTACAGAAGTGTGTTGGCATGAACAGGAGTGAAAGGGTTGGGGTGATTTAGGCAAACAATGGAGAAAAGGGAAGGCACCTGTGCTTTCAGGTGTTAAGATTGTCTTAAATTCCATGTCAACAGACAGGCCACATACAGCTCTTATGTTTCAAAGCGTTTGAAATAATTTAAAACTCTCATTGAAGCCTTAGAGCCTCATGAGGGGTCTGAGTGGGCAAGCCTTGGCCACTGTCATCCAGTCTGTGGTCACAGAAGGAAGACGGCAGCAACATGGCGTCCACCTGCAACTCAGACTCTGATCTTCAAGAACATGGCACTTTGGGGAGGGGGGGATCCAGGAAAGGAGAAGTCATTTGAAATGTAAATAAAGACTATATCAAATAAAAAAATAAAGAACATGGCACTTAATTTGGTGATTCTCTCTTACCCCTTCCTGCATGTACTCCTGAGGCTGGAGATGAGACGACCTTCTGCATAACTATTGGTGAGCATGTGATTTAGCTCCCACGTCCTGAAGAGGAAAGGCAGAGCGCGAGGGGTACCGCGTGACGCCTGGACAGTGGGACATCGAGCATTAGGGAGTGAAAGCTTTGAATGGCCACCAGGAGAGTCTGCTCTGTCCCCTCCTGAGTTGATGGGGGATGATTAACCGTTTCTCTTTGATGCTCATGGCTGCCGGCTGCCCTGAAATAATCGAGTCTTGAGCCAAGTCTGTGGCAGAAATACATCTGATTGACGGACAGAACCTATTTACATGACTTCAGTGAATGGAGACATATATGTATTTTCAAGTCTTTCTCTCTCTCTCCCTGTCTCTCTCCCTGTCTCTCTCTCTGTCTCTCTGTCTCTCTCGCAGTGTGTGTGTATATATGTCTGACTCTCTCTTCTGTGTGCTCTCACATGGAGGTATGTGTGTTGTGCATGTGCGTGCCCGCCATCAGTTGCAGGGGTCCTTTCTCCTCGGCACTGTCTCTCATTATTTTTATGGCAGGCTATCACGCTCTAGAGGCCAGTATTTCCTCCTCTGGGATTGCACATGGAGGCAGCTGTGTCTTTTTTGATTGCTTTTGTTTTCGCAGGGGTTCTGGGGTTGAACTCAGGGTCTCATGCCTGCCTGTCAATCACTCCCCAGCCCTATACTTGAAACTGCAAAGGGCAGTGTTGCAAAAATCAGCAAGGTTGGCCACCCATCATCAGCTCCCTCCTCGCCTCTGTTTCTCTCACCCTCACCTGGACCAGAGAGCCAGGCTTCCAGGAAACGTGAGTAGGATCAGGCTTTCACTGATCTTGGGCCAGTCATGGGATCTTCAGCATTGTCTATGGACATGTTAATGGTTCTCCTTTTTGCCAGAGAGGAAAGGCCTGGGGTTGAAGAGGGATGACTGCTGGGGCCCTGCCCACTCGCCACAGGTTCACTCCTGGCCCTCAATGAAAGTTTCTCTCTTCCACCTTTTTGCATGTCATTGAAATTTCTCCAGCAGCAAACTATGGCTTCTATTTTAAACTTCCTGATATTTCTGGGAGTGAAGGAGGCTTGTAAGTCATTTGACTACATGCATAGCCCTGGAAATTCTCATTGGTGAATCGAGGAGAATGCCGTTAGCTTTCTCTCAGAACCTCCTTTTAAAAATAGCTGGTGAATTGGACTGGTTTTCAGAGCACCAGTGGGATTTTGCTAAGGGGGAGGGGCTTGTGAAACTCCTCCAGAGATGCTTCCGAGGCAGAAGAACAATGAGGTGCCTACTCTCAAGCAGATGATTGGAATAGAGAGAAGTCTTTCTGGTGTACAGCCACTTTGGCAGTTTTCTTTGTTTTCTGCCTTCCAGTCACACTAACCTCATTCCTGGGCTAGGAAGCATCTTTTCTCTTCTGGTGCCACAGGACCTTTACACATGCTGCTCCTGTGGTTTTTGTTCATCTTTCTAGCTTAATCCTAAGGCAGCTTTCATGGTCCTTTCAAATGTCAAATAGTCATTCTTTGGGAAAATTCCACTCAAAGCTTAAGGCCTTAAGTCAGTGGTTCTCAGCCTTCTTAATGCTGTGACCCTTTACAACAGTTCCGCTTGCTGTGGTGATCTCCGGCCATAAAATTATTTTGTTACTACTTTAGAGCTGTAATTTTGTACTGTATCTTGTAATACAGTATGAATCATATGATACATAATGAATCATAATGTGAATATCTGTGTTTTCTGATGGTCTTAGGTGATCCCTGTGAAGGGGTCATTTGACCTCCAAAGGGATCATGCCACAGTTGAGAAACACTGCCTTAAGCTGTATACTGTACTCTCAGAGTATCTGAGTACACACACACACACACACACACACACACACACATGCGTGCATGACTGTTATACAAACAAGAACCCCCTCCCCACAATTGTCTGTTTTGATTACCTACTTGCTTGGACTAAGAAGCAGGCGGGGGGGGTTCAGAAAAACCCACTTCTGCCCGTGTCTGTGAGGGAGTCTCCAGGGAGACCGAGTAAGGGAGAAGCCGTGCCAATGGGGCCATGGCCACACCCAGCCTGGAGACTTGTTATAAGCTAAAAAGTCAGATTAGCATTGCTAACACACTGTGTTCCTGTCCTGCGTGATGTGAGCTGCTTTGCTCTTCCGTGATCAGAACATATCTGCATGGTGGACAGAATTCTCAAACTGTGATCAGAACACATCTGGCCTCTCTTAAGGTCTTCTCATGTGTTGTCACAATGACATGGCCCATTTATCTGTCATCACATGGTATGGGGTTAGTTAGAATTTTTTCTGTACTGTCTCTGTCATATTAGTTTATGTAACACATGGAAACCAGTATGAGGATGGTAGTCTAATTATGCATTCTGTACAGCTGTGGCAGGCTCAGCTTACTTATGAGTGTGTGTCCAGAAAGTGGAAGGGGGACCAGCCCTCTGCCCCGCCTGTTCTAACGTCGTGGTTATAACCTCAGCATAGCTTCGTTTCTTTTAAATTCAGTGGGAATAGTGAGCCCTTGATACTTCGGAGAGTCATGGTGAGATTCCCAGCAGCTGCCCTATGGTAGCATTCATTCCCTGTCCTTCTGGGTCTCAGGGTCTTAGACCTTGGTGACATTTACAGGGGTGTTTCTTGGGAAACTGAGTCAGTGCACCACTGTGTCGCCCAGAAGCTGAGCAGACTCTAATCTCCCCATACACGCTGGTTGTGTTTTCCTTCTGGTACTCTGGAGGTTGAGCTCGCCTTGGGAAAGTTCAGAAATGCATTCCAGGGTGGAATACTTATTTTTCATCACTGTAACAAAATAACTGATAGAAATAACAGAAGAAGGAAGGTTATTTTGTTGTTGTTGTTGTTGTTGTTGTTGTTGTTTTCGTCGTTGTTTTTAATGGGGGCAGGGCTCACAGTTTCTAAGGGGTCTTTGTTTTTTGTGGTGGGAAAGGCAAGGGCAGAGCAGCTACATTTGTGGCAGTGTCATCATGGTCACATGATAGCAGACAAGAATTAGGGGGTGGGTCTAACTTTCAAAGTCCCACCTCTAGCAACCTACTTCCATCAGCTACACTCCAACTATTAAAGGATCCACAGCCTTCAGAACTGTCCCAGGATGAAGATCCAGCTTTCAAAACAAACATGAGCCTGTGGGGGCTATTTAAAATTCAAACCATAACATGGAACCACAGAGAAGGCACTAGAATACTGAGGATCCTACAAAATCAATTTTCTACTGCTGTTTCTCAACCAGGGAATTTTAAAAATATCATTCCTTGTGTGGGGGTGAGAGTGGCTGAATAAGTAGCTATCTGTGCTTCCTGGCGGCTGACACACCCGTGCTAAGAGAGCCCTACGAGGAAGGGTACCACCTGCACCTCCAGATGTGGGTCTCAGAATGCTTGGGACACATCTGTGTTCCCCAGCAACAGACCTGTCTCCTTCAGTCGGTGGAGCCCGGCGGGAAGGAGTTGGTCACTGGACCGTGGTCTTGAAGGGTTTATTGGACCTCAGCTTTTCTTCTCTTTATTTGCTTCATCGGTGAGGGATTGTCTTGATTGATAATTGGTAAAGAAGATGCTCTCCCACTGCGGGCAGTACCATTCCCAGGACTGCGGTGTTGGGCTATATAAGAAAGCTAGCTGAGTTGGAGCCTGTCAGTGACCCAGCAAGCAGTGAAGGACTGTGACCTGGAAGTGCAGGCTACATGAAGCCTTTCCTCCTCTAAGCTGCATTTGGTTGGAATGTTCAATCACAAAGCCAGAAAGTAAAGCAGAGCATGAGGCTCAGAGCTAAGAAATAAGATCTCATTCTCTAAACCCCCAGTCTCCGGGCTGAGATATAAAACCTCATTCTCTAAATCCCCATCCACTTCTCTGGGCCGGTGTTATCTGTGCCATCTCTCCACACTAGAGTTACATTGTAGTTGTGAAGGTTTGGGAATAAGAGGTTAGTGAGTTAGGAGATCCCGTTGGATTATGAGACCAACAGCATCCGAGGCATGGGCATTACCTTAACTGGGGTGGGAGGAGCCACTTGGCATGATAGAGACATGTTCTCTGACAGGGCAAGACGGGAGGAGATTGGGGCAGGAGTGTTGGACAATGGATTGAGGACGGGCTGAGGATGCACGGTCTCAGATGCGAGAGCGGGGCTTTCCCCACCACTCTGCAGCTGCAAGCTCAAGGACTTGACTCAGAGCTAAACCCTGTCAGTAGAGCAGATTGACTGAGCCGAGTTAACACCCCACCCGGGGGTGGACCGCACACAGCCGGGACTCTCGGGGATTCTCCCACGGGTTCACGAAGCAGCCAGTGACCTGCCCAGTGGCTTGTTGGTGGCCTTGAGATACTCTTGTCCTCCCTGGGACTGATCTGTGTGGGCCAAGCTGCACTCAAAGGCAAGCAAGTGGCTAATCTCAGGATATAGCAACTTCAGGAGACTTTGGCTTCCGGCGCCTCCATTCCCTGTATCCTAATTGCTTGAAGTTTCTGAAGTGCAGGTTGTTGGGCCTCACCCTCAGGAGCACCCGCAGAGCCATTTGCACCTCCAAGCACGCTAATCTTGCCTCCCAGAGACTAACTCCGCAGGGGCGGGGCGAGGGTGGACCCACAGGAATTAGGTTTCGTTGCCGCCTTGTCCAGCAATACTCAAGAGCCCCTTAGACATGCAAATTGTGGGATGACCCTGGAGATAATAAATCTGTAACTGGGAGGCAGGAAGGAGACCGTGGCTGGGACAAAAGGTGCTGCCACTTCTCTACCTGAAAGCTTCCTCTCCGGCCTCCCTTTGTTCCTCTATAAGGGGTGGATTAGGATGGACCCTTCTGGGGCCATGATAAGGAAAGGGGAGGGGCGGGACCTGGCCTATCCCTTGTTCAAGGCCAGCCGCTACCTCTTGCGTATGAAATGTCTCTCATGGGCATGTGTGTCTGAACACCAGAGCTTCGGCCGCTGGTGCTTTGGGAAATTGAGGAATCTTTGGGACATAGGGCTCAACTGACAAATGGAGGACACTGCACGTGGTTCCAATCGGTTATCGCTCCCCTTCCTCTAGTCTGAGCTTAAACAGAGGACAGGGTGTTGCCGCGGTGTTGGAGAGCTGACTACTATAAGCTGTCGTCACTAGACCTCAGGTGGTATGTTCAGTTAAGGGGATGGGGCTTTCAGGTCTCAACTCTGTCTCCGTGAGGATCAAGGCACTGGCACAGGGGACAGGCCGGGCTTAGCTGGCACCCTGCCACTCGGGAGTATATTCCGTGAGAAATAGTAAACACAGGGTGGTACTCCGGGCTCTCCACACAGGGCTTGCTGAGGCTGAGTGAGACCTACGAGAACAAGCTTCTCAAGGCTCTGTGCTACAGCCAGAGATATAAATATGCCTCACACAGCATTCAAAGAATCATTCTGCAGCCTACACAGATGTCAAAATAATAACGCAGTGATGTTAGGAAGGAGGTAGTCTTGATGACTATTCCTCATCTGAAGTTATGTAATATTCTCTCTCTCTCTCTCTCTCTCTCTCTCTCTCTCTCTCTCTCTCTCTGTGTGTGTGTGTGTGTGTGTGTGTGTTGTTAAGGGAAATGATCTAAAGTTATTGCATTCCATCAGAACTTTTGAACTGGGCCGGTTCTTGCACTGTCTGGATTCAAAGGGACTTGAGCACTAGGGCATGCTGGAGAACACTAGGGCTAGACAACACGATGCTGTGTGGGAGAGGAACTCCATGGTTCCTTAACTGACTGACTGATCCACCAGGCTCCTTGTTCGCTAAGCTCGCATCTCATTCAACGTGTAACCCCGAGGCAGGGGCCAGGCAAGGTCCACAGCTATTTCTAGATGTGATATCATCTGTGAAGAAGTAAATAAATGGGCAGAGGCTCATGAGGTCCCACGCCTGTCTGAGCAGTGAGTGGGTTGCCTGGAGAGGGAGAGTCATTCCCCTCAGCGATGTAGCTCTTATACATTGACCAAACTGCAGCAAATGGCCCCAGCCCATGCTCATGCAGATAGCTAAACTCAGCAGGTCACTAATGTGAAAAGAACACATAAGTGGGGGGGGGGATGGGACTGAAGGGGATGGGGCTCCCAGGAGAGGGAGGGGCCAAGAGAGAACAGTGAGGACAGGAGTTTGATCCAATTCCATGCCAAGTGTACACAGAAACAATTGTCATACAAAGCTTGAGAAATAGAGTAAATGGGACCTGAAGCGATGGGCTTGGGGTGGCGGTGGAGGTGCCTTGTAAGGCAAGAGGAAAACCTTTAATCTACTGGTGAGCTGGGGGCAGGCGCCATGGAGGACGAGTGCATATGGTTGGGGGGAGCTGAGGGTGTGCAGGAGGCAGGGGGAGGGGAGGAACGAGGGCTGTGCCCAGGAACGCTAACACTTGTTATTTTTATTTTTCCCAAGTCTGTTACAGCTATGGGTGCCAAATATAACCCAGGATGCCCAGATAAATTTGAATTTCAGATAAACAGTGGGTAAGGGCTTAGCCTAAGTCTGTCCCAAATATTGTGTAGGACTTATCCTAAAACCTCATTGTTTATCTGAAATTCACACTTAACTGCATGTCCTATATTTTACTTGCTAAATCTGGCAATCCTAGTTGTAGTGGTCAACTAACTCTGCACAAACTGGCAAGGAGCAGAGGCCCTCAGGTGGGTTTTACAAGCCAAGACTGCACCTTATTCTCCGTTTATGTCTTTGAATCCTGTAGTCTTATAGAGAGTGCTCTGACCCTGCTGCACACCTAGGTCAGGCTGTTTGACCTTTCTGTGTCCCAGTTGCCACACATGAGACAGTGGTCCTAACTTGGACCTTGTATACTGAGGGCGTGGCTTCGAAATGGCCGCTGTGAAGAGCACCGAGGTTTTACTTTTTGGGGCACAAGCAGCTGCAGTCCTCGTGGTCCCCGAGACCAAGGCACGCAGAGGAGTTTCTTGGAATAGGGAGAGATGGATATTACTGATTTGCCCTAGGCTTTAGTTGAGACAAACATCACTCAGCAACTGATTCTGTTTGTATTTCAGCATGCATATTTTTGGGGAATTGCTTTTGATTTTTAATCGTTTGAGTTGCCTATTATTTATTTTAATGACTGGGCTGGTTGAAGCCTTCTCATGTTTTATAGTTGAGATTGTGGTTCCTGGGGAGACAACAGTGTTTGGGCTTAGATATGCTCACTCGGGTATGCATGCAGAACCACTGAGTTTAAGCTAAATAACCCTGACTTCGTTTTCTTATCGAAAATAGACGCAATCAAATCATGACTCTTGGCGGGGACGGTCATTCAGTGGGAAAAAGATCAGTGGGGTACTCAGCCTCATGCCTGGTGTTCACCAAGGGTTTCCAGGAGGTAGCCATGGGTTCTGCTGGCTTAAGATCTGTTTTCTCACCTGTAAACAGAGACCTATCACTCTCTTCCCTGGCATTCCTCGAGGGGCCATCAATGGGACATGGGGGCAGCTCGTGTGTGACTGTGGCTCTGTCAGCATCCGCTGCGTTCTCCACGCCAAGAAGACAGGCTATTTTTACTTCCTGTGAAGTTTTAATTACTTGTCGCCACTTCCAGCACCGATGGCTGATGGGATTTAAGTAAGAGTGTCCGCGCCGTGGAGACGGGGACAGGGACATAGTCAAGGACACGAGGGAAGGGAGTCAGGAGGAGACAACGGCACTTGGAAGACCTTGGCCATGGATGGCCTGGCATGTTCTTGCCTGGGGAGGGAGCGGGAGTTTCCCTGAGGCTGGCTGCCCCAGTAGCTCCTGTCTACTCTGGCTGCAGGACTGCCCTTTGTCTCCGACATGCCACCCCTCTGAGCCTTTGCTTCTGTCCTACCCAGAGAGGATGTTGATATTTTTCAATTTCATCTTATTTGGTTTCGTTGGTTGTGCATTTCATCACTCTGAAGCAGACCTTGGTGACTGCCACCTGCACGTGTCTCTGAGCAGGTCTGAGCCTAGGCCACCTTAGGGATTGTAAGTGTTGTAGGTCTTAGCATGAGTGTTCAAGGAGGACAGAGTCATGGGGATTAGTAGCTTGGGAGCTTTCTCGGGAGCTGGCCGTGAGATCTGACCCCAGGGCAGAAGCACCGGGCACAGTGAAATCTACCGCCAGGATCTCAGTAAGCCCAGATCAACAGGCCCATGGGTCCCTACTGGCAGCCCTCAGGGTTGGTTATGGCTCCTCAGCTCTCCAGGTGAGTTGCATGTGAAGCTGGCTCCTCCTTTTTGTTTTTTGTGTTCTCCTCATCCACCGTTCTGGTAAGGGCCACATATGTATCTGCATCTCTCCATATGGACTTGCCTCCTCTGTCTGTTCCCTGGATGAAGCCGATATGCTCATCCTCCCTCAGAGGTGAGTCTGATCACATGGCTACTCTCCCAGGCAGATGCCCCCAGTGGCTGGTGCTCTGAGTGGCTTGCACCATCTTCAGGGCCATCTGTCATACAACTAGGACCCCATGTTCACTCTGCCGACTGCTTCTGCTCCAGCCCACCTCCACCCAGATTATGGTAGTCGACTTGGTTCAGGAGTCCTGTTCTCACCTTCCACCCCCTGCTATCCTCTACCACCGATCTCTCCGGAACTTCATATCTCTCGCAGACATCACCGCCTCAAACCCACAGACACTGGCATTTCCTGTGCAGACTGATGTGGTCTTTTGACCTTCTCTGCCCACCAACTGCCATTCCAGATTAGCTGGGGTAAGGCCAGTATTCAGGAGGAATCCAGTGGCTGTGGGATACAGCACTAGAGCTCTGAGACCATGCTCTGAGGGCTACAACCCTGAGACCATGGCCGAGCTCATGGGAAGCTTACATGTCTTTGCCTCCCTGTGCCTCAGTTTCCCTCCCCTGTGGGACCTGCTATTGAAAACTGCTTTTCATTTTCCTACACCTCGGTTTCTCCATCTGTACAACAGGCCAACCACACTCTCTGTATAGACACATTGTTGCATGTGGAAAGTGCCATGCACCACTGTGCCCTCTGCACAGGAGATGCGTGGGAAAATACTGCTTATGGGGAAGGGGAGAGGCTCAGTGGTTAAAGCACTGGCTGCTCAAGCGGGAGGATTGGAGTTCTGATCCCCGGAACCAGGCTGGTGGACGGGCCATCCCCTTCCCATTACCTTGTCATCTTTAAGGACAGTTTCCCAAGAGAGAACTCACATAAGGACACACAGTCAGCCCACTTATATGCTGCTCTGGGTCGTGGGGACAGTCTTTTTAAAGCCCTAGGCTCATGTGAACTTTGGGCCAGCCAGAGCAGGCTGATTTCCAGTTGGGCACTGGCGCTTGGAGACTTTCCTCATCCTCCCTGCGTCCCACTGGAAGTTACACAAGTAAGCCTGGCAGATAGCCCAAATTCTAACAAATATTGTGACTGGGCCATTGAGAAACCTAGCTTCAGAGTGACTCATGGTGGCAAAAAGCTTTCGTGTGACCTTGTGCATGTGTGTGTGTGTGTGTGTGTGTGTCTGTGTGTGTGTGTGTCTGCGTGCACACACACGTGTGATCTTACAAGGCAGGTGCAATGCCTGTATGATTTGCTCTTCCACCCTTTCCCTCTTACAACCTACTCCATAAATGAGGCATCAGGAGGTGGGACTTGTAGCAAATGATTAAGCCACAAGGTCTGCACGTTGAGATAGCGGGTGCTCCCTTTAACAAGAGAGGTCCTTTGTGTTATGCGATGTAACTGTGAGAAGGCAGGGTCCATAAGGAAGGACTGGATGAACGCAAGCTACCTGTGCTTTGGGCTTCAACGATCTAGCATCCACAGCAGTGAGGAGACAGTTTCTGTGGCTTACAAGCCCCTGACACGTGGCATTTTGGCACAGCAGCTTGAATGAACTAAGAGAGAGAGTGTCACTGAGAAATCCTACCATCTGGGGCCTTCCTTTTTATGGTATGGTTTTAGCCATTTTTCCTTAAAGAAAAAAGTGTGTGCTTACATGTGCATGCATGTGCATAAAAAGTGGCCAGAGGTGGCGCCCTCCTCCCTCCTTGCAGTCCTCCCGCCTGGCCCTGCTTGTCTCCATGACTGTCCCTGTTGCCATGTCCCTGTCTCCGGAGGTCTCCTGCCAGATCTTTCTTTCTTTTCCAGCCTCTCCTCCCCCAGCACCCAGTCTCCCTGAATTGGTACAGAAGTGCTGGTTACCTAGGAAACCACCACAGGGTGAACACATGTGATTGGTCAGACTGGGGCCTGACTCTGGGTTGGTGGGCAGATTTTGGGGGTGATTCTCTCTTGTCTGCAGTATCTTTTGGGGGAGGAACAACCTCAGGAATATGCCAGAGAAGTGAATGCACCCTTGTGGGCTGGGCTTCTCCGCCGGGAAGGTTTTCCAGTCCTACTAGGGATTTAGTTGCCTAAGGAGGCCAGGAGCTTGGATTCCCACAGCAGCAGGAGGCTAGGGAGTGAACGTAGGGACTGTGATCCATCCTCATGGCTAGCGCCTAGAGAGCGGCCACTTTTTGTGATCAGTTAGCAAAACTAGATGCAGGTGTTGTTTCTCTTATTCTACAGACGAGGAGAGGGAGGCTCAGGGGAATAAGTAACACCAAGCAAACAGGGGAACAGGGGCCTCTTGTTGTGGGGGTTTGGTTCTCCCAAGCTGACCTTGAACTGGAAATCCCCCTGCCTTAGCCTTCTCTGTCCTGGGATTACAGGTCTGTGCTCTCTTGCTCAGTCTTCATGGATTCCTGGGGCTCTGGTGGAGGCCTGGGAGAGGGTGGACCAGGTAGTGCTCTGAGTCCCTGCTCAGTCCTCCCTTTCCTTGATCCTTATCTTTCTGTAGCAACCAGCATTCATTTCACAGAGTTCGCAAGTTCCTGGGAATGGATGTGAAACACCTGCTTATTCTTTGTTTAAGAATGACAAGGAGGGGGTGGGGTGTGGCTCAGTGGAAAGGCTCTTGCTTAGCATGCACAAGGCCCTGGGTTTGACTCCAAGCACCACAGAAGAAGAAATGGAGAATTAGGGAGGGAAGAATAAGAGATAAGAACACACAGAGAGTGAAAGACAGATGACAAATGTTTCTGCAGATGGGTAGATGGTAGTTATACAACAACGTGAACATACTTACTGACACCAGGCAATGAGGGATATTAAAAATGGCTAATTTTTATGTTATCTCACTACCACCACCACCACCACCACCATCGTCATCATTGTGTGTGTGTGTGTGTGTGTGTGTGTGTGTGTGTATGGGGTATGTGTGTGTGCATGTGAGTGCCTTTGCCTGAGTGAATATGTTTAGAGGTCAGAGCTAGAGGCTGGTTGTCTTTCTGCCCGTCTTGGCTGTCTTTAGTTTTCATGATCTGAAATGTCCATTTCTCACAGGAGCTCACTGTTTAGGTCTCTGCTAGACTGGCGGACCGGCAAGTCCCTGGCTCTCCGTTCCCACTCTTAACCTACCACTGGGTTTACAGGCCTGACCACAACAAGCTTTCGACATGGGCTCTGGGTGGTCTGAGCTCTGTGGTTCTCATGGTTGTGTAGGAAGCACTTTACCCACAAAGCCATCTCCTCAGGTACAAGTTAACAGATAACTCAGGATCAGACGTGCAACCAGCTCAGCTTTGCGCAGCTCTGATTCTGCGCCTTGCCCTTCCAACGTGAAGGATGCTAACGAGCCGTGGGGCCTGTGGGGCCTGTGGATGCTCACAGGCCTTGGGCAGCATGCACACCTGGGCTATTTCATTACATCTCCTATGTCAGGAACAGCATATCTTTTAGCTTCCCCTCACAGGCGACGTCTTGGAGGCTCAGGAGGAGTGCAATCCGGAGGGCACCCAGGCACCTCGGTGGTGCGGCCCTACTTTGAGCATAACCAGACATTCTGATGCCTCATTTTAAATTGCCCAGGGCCCTGTCCGTTTCTCTAACAGGGCTGGGATGTAGAAGAGAGACTCCTGCTTCCCCAAAGCACATAGGAGTTGACGGCCCCTTATCCTTGGCTCCAGGTCAGTTCTCTCTGCAGGCTCCAGTATCCATCGGTCTCTTACTGGACCAGTGACTTGAGCCATCCCCCTGTGCCTGACCCACATCACAAACAGCTGCAGGTAAGCCTGCCCGATCACAGCCAATGCAGAGCCGTGCTGCCATCAGGGTTCTGGAGACAGGGTAGCAGCGGGCAGGCGGTGTGTGGGGACGGTAGTGATACTGGAACTTTCCAGGCTCAGGTCGGTTGTAGACTTTCATTCATGCTATGCCGATTACATCACAGTCTGCAACTCCAGCTGCACATTTACAATCATTTTTTATAACAGCCCCAGTCTCTCCCCTCTACCTTCCCTCAACCTCATATTCACACACCTCCCCTCAGATGAGCAGGACTCCCAGGCACACTAACCAAACATGGCAAACAAGCTACAATATACCATCTCATCGAGGCCGGCAGAGGCAAGCCAGCAGACGGGATAGGCTCCCACAAGCAGGCAGACGAGTCAGGGACAGCCCCACCCCTTCTCCCACTGTGAGGAATCTCACAAGAGCTTGGCTGTAAGATCTCCCAGCTACTTGGCTATAAGATACATACAGAGAGCCTGGGTCAGAGCTATATATGCTCTCCGATCTCTGTGAGCAACTAAGAGTTCCAGTTGTGTTCTTGTGGTGTCACTGACCATTCTGGTTTCTTCGATTCTTTCTCCCCCTCACATAATTATGACCTGTCCATCCATCTAAAAGTTACAGCTGGGTCGGTCAGAATTTGAGCACGCATGTGCATGCACATCCGTATAGAGACCAGAGGCCAACCTCTGATGTTTCTTAGGCACAATTCACTTCCTTATTTGGTAATGACAGAGTGCTTCACTGGCCTGGAGCTTGTCAGTCGCTTAGGCTGGTTGGCAAGCAGTCTCCAGCTCTCCTCCTATCTCTGCCTCTCAGGTGCTGGTGCTTGCACTTTGCTGACTGACCTGTCTCCTAAGTAGCAGGAGGAGATTCTTATACCCACTTTACAAGAGGAAGAAACTGAGGCTTAAAGAAACAGAATGATTCATCCAAGCTCACTCTGGCAACAGAATATAGTCTGCCTCTCCCTTTACATTTCTTTTCCCCCAGTAGGCCTTACTGTCTCCTAAAGATTAATTGGGGTCACTGTGAAAGGGAATAGGAATTTATTGCATAGTCACGGTTGAAAGATGGGGGCAAAGGGTCCTTGCCATCTTCTGTAGTTCTGACACTTGCTTGATGGTAGGATGTCTGGGGAATATTTGCTGTGGTCCTGCGGGTGGAGGTCTGCCCCATGGGGATGTGTCAGAAATGCAGGTTCTCAGGCCGTTAGACCTTCAGAATGTCCAGGTGTGGGCTGGCGCTGATGGGGATCAGTGAGCACCTCCGAGGGAACGCGACCTTGCTAGAAGTGGGGCCTTCGGTGATGTCAGCGTGTGCCAGGGAGAAAGTCACACGATGAGGGAGATGTTATCAGAATAATGTATCCACGGGCCAAGAAATTCCAAGCGTTGCTTCTTGCTGGCAGTCATTATGCAATAGGAGAGACACAAGGGACAGGCTCTCCCTGGGAGACAGCAGAATGAACAAGAGCCTATGACACCTTGACTTGAGACTCCTGGCCTGCAGAGCTATGCAGGACAAAATGTCTGCTGTTTACCCCTTCCAATTTGAGGTCATTCGTTGTGGCAGCCACCAGAAAGGAAGCCAGAGCCCTGCAGGTGATTGCATTGACTTTCAAAGTTTGAGCATTTGTGGTTCCCAGCAGAACTTTTGCAAGCAGGCAGATATTTCAGAGCCACCCCTTGCCTGCCCAGTCAGAATCAGCCCGGGGATGTACATTTTTTTAAAAAGGCTCCAATGTCATTTGCATGCTTGCTTGAAAAGTTGAGAGCATTTAGCCTCAAGGGGTGTTATATTTTGAGTGTATATATATCCTTTATCTTGTATCCCAGTCTGGCCATGCCAAGCCAAATGAGACATTCTTTAACCAGCTTCCCACACTCCCAGGAATGCTATTCTTATTGTGAGTTCTATCTGCATCTGTGCACTTGGCAAGGGGAGGAGTGAACCTGTTGTTGGAGATGCATGCTCCTGTTTAGGACCCTTCTGCCAGCACAGCCTGGCATAATGCCCAAAGTGTCAAAGATAGGGGGGTGAGGTCAGCAGAACCAGTGAGCATGTGACTCTTCTCCTTGAACCTGCATGTGGGAGGCAGGACCGCTTGGAAAGCTGAGCAGGGCTGTGGGCATTTCCTTATCACCTGGTTAGATGGCATAATGAAGTCCATCACTGAAGGTGTGGCATACCTGCCAAGTTCCAGCTATTTCCTGCATTCAAATCTCAAGTACTTGGTGTCCGCTTGCCCAGAAGCAGTGGCACCTGGGAGGCAAGAGGAACTTTCCTGTCCTCCTGACCTCCTGACCCCTGAAGCCAGGAAATTCTGAGCCTCTTTTCTGTGAGCCAAAGGAAGTTTTTTGTAATTCAAGTTGCTCTGTTGGGCCTATTGCCTTCAAGATCTACAAAGAGGAGATGCACTAGGCTGGAGAGGATGGCCACTGAGTCTGTAAGCCTTACAAGGAGATCCTCTGGTCTAGAGTCCTTAGGTTGGAGATGTTTGAGGATGCTGAACAGAATGGTCCACTCGGTGTGTTTCTCCTGAGAATGTTGTTTGTTTTCTCCAGTACAAGGACTTTATGCGTCTTTTCTTAGTTAACCTCCATAGACTCTCTCTGCCTGCCTGTATTATTGGTTCTCATGTTACAGAAGATTAAATGAGGCTCATAGAAAGGGTAACCATTGATGTCATGTGTGACTGATCCAGACCAGGGTTTTGCAGTTTGGGCACTGCTGACATTATGGGCCAGAGCTGTGGAAAACTGTCCAGTGTGCTGTGGGCTGTATGGCTGGTGGCATCTGTGGCTTCTGCACTACAGATGTTAACAGCATCCACAACACAGTGATGACCTAAAATGTCCCTAGACATTGTCAAGTATCTACTAGGGGAAGGGACAAGATAACTTCCTGCTGAGAACCAGTGGTCTAACTTCAGACAATGTGTCTAAAGGATGCTCAATGGATGAATGGATACAGAAAATGAATACAGTGTACACACACGCATATACATGCACATACACACATATACATACATGTACACTCATACATACACATACATGCATACATACATATACACATTCACACATACATGCACACACACAGAATGGAATACTATCAAACTATCAAGAGATGGAATCCTCTCACTTGAGACAACACAAGTAAATCTGAAGTATATTATATGATTCAAGCTAGACACAGAGAAATGCCTTGTTATTTTTCTCATATGTGAACTCTAAAATATATTGACTTCATATAAGCTCTGAATAGATTAGTGTTTTCCAGAGACTGTGAGAGAAGAGACCAGAGATTGGGATATGGGGAGGGACATAATAGGCTCAGTGTTACAATTAGACAGGGAGAGTAAGTTCAGAATCCTATATATAGAAGGTGACTACGGTTAATAACAATACAAGAAATGAGAAAATGTTTAAAGTCATGGATGTGAGGATTCTCCTAACTTGAACTTTATACACTGTTCTGAAGACTAGAAATATATTGCATTCCATGCATATATAAGATTGCTTTCATCAAAAACTAAAAATCCCAAGATGAATAGAAAAAAATTGTTGTAAGGAAAAAGAGGATATGGTATAGGAAGAAATATGAGAGGAGATAAACAACACAAAAAATCTTTTGAAAAAAGGACATGGAAATCTACCTACTATTGTAGAAGCTTCCTAAAATAAACATATCCAGATATATAGCAAGAGTTTAAATAGAGTTACTCTGTAATGGGATGGCAATGCTCCTACTTGACACCACAGGCCAATAAATAAAAGCTCAGTGCTTGGAATGGGTGTCCTCATTTGCAGTTTTTTTTAAGTGGACCTGATGCCAGATTTATTATTGAACCTGATTTGGTAGGTAGGGTATAGGAGAGCACTGTGGAAGCCTTCGGGAATGCAGGGCTCTCCACTTGTCCAGAGGACCACGATTGGGGATATACTTGACACCACAGCCATCAGGGATGAGGCGCTTCTCAGCAACCATGTCTTCAAATTCATCTGCATTAGACCTGGTGAATCCCCACTTCTTTGAGATGTGGATCTTCTGGCGGCCAGGGAACTTGAACTGGGCTCTGCGCAGAGCCTCAATCACATGTTCCTTATTCTGCAACTTGGTGCGGATGGACATGATGACCTGGCCAATGTGAACCCTGGCCACTGTGCCCTGGGGCTTCCCAAAGGCACCACACATACCTGTCTGGAGCCTGTCAGCCCCAGCACAGGACAACATCTTGTTGATATGGATGACATGGAAAGGGTGGAGCCTCACTCGGATATGAAAGCCATCCTTGCCACAACTCTTTACCATATATTTGTTGGCACAAATACGGGCAGCCTCCAGTGCTTCAGAAGACAGTTGTTCATATTCATCTGACACCATGTGGCCACAAAGTGGGAATTCATCAACTTTTGCTTTCTTCCGTCCCAAGTCAAAGATGCGGATCTTAGCATCAGGGACACCACGGCAGAAATGAGACTTTGGGTATGGCTTGTTCTTACAATACCGGTAACACCGGGCGGGGCGGCGGTCCATGATGACAATAGGATCGTCGGTGGTGTGCCAGCGGGAAAGACCTCATTTGCAGTTGTTGAATGGTGTGGTTCCATAAACATCCACACACGACAGGGTATTGCTGATGTTATTGGTTACCCTGCAGGACGTGAAAGTGAAGTTGTTGCTCCTGGGAGAGGAGAGTCCGTTTTCTGAGAGTATTTCACACACACCAGTGGAGGCCACATAGTCCCGAGTATATAAGCAGCACAAATAGGACTTGATGGGAAAAAAGATACAAAGTTGCTTGTGTAGAGAAGTGTGTAGATCATTAGGAGATGGATACAATTAAACCTCATAGGACTAATTTTAAAAAGTAGCAGGGCTAAGAGGAGGTAAAGGGAGAAACAGAAAGCTAAGCAGTAACTCCAGGGTACCTGCTTCACTGAAAAAAGCCACAGTGTCTGAAGGGAAAATATACATAGAGTTCTGAGGTCCTAATGATCCATTTGGAAACAAAGCTTGATTCTCTTCTCTATAAGAAAGAAGTGTAGTGTATATACTCAACTGTTTGCCTTGTCTTTTTCTAACCTATGGATGGATTTGACATCAATTTATTTAATCCTGGGCCAGTCCAGTGTGTAGGTGAGGTGAAGTCCGATAGCAGGTAGTGGAAGACTTTAAAGAGGATTATGGGCATGTAGCAGGTGAGTATGACTAACCTTCCATAGGGGAGGCACAGCAGGGTTTGTCAGAGTTATTTAGCTTCTCCGAGCTTCATCTTCTGTAAAATAGGGCTAAGAAAACATACTTCATAGATTCTATGGAGTTTCTATCACTCTAGATTACCCCAGAAATGGTCCCCAGTGGTTTCTCCCAGGATTTTCCCCTCCCTCCTCCCAACCTGATCCCTCCTGTTCCCAATACCATCTGCCCCTAGTCCACCTTCATTTCCCTTTCTCAGGGAGATCCTTGTGTCCCCGTTTAAGCCCTCCTTGTCCTCTCTGGGTCTGTGGACTGTAGGTGATTGTCTTTTAATTTATAGCTAATAGCACTTAGAAGTGAGCACATACTATGTTTGTCTTTCTTGAGTCTGGTTTACCTCATTCAGGGTGATTTTTTTTTCTAGTTCCATCGATTTGCTTACAAATTTTGTGATGTCACTGTTAGCGTCTACACAATTCTCCGCTGTGTGGATACACCATGTTTCCTTTCTTCATTCCTTAGTTGAGGAACATACAGGTTGTTTTCAGTTTCTGGCTGTTATGAATAAAGCTTTTATGAACATAGTTGAGTAAGTATGCTTGTAATAGGATGGAGTATCTTTTGGGTATATGCCCAGAAGTACCATAGCTGGGTGTTGAGGTAGATCAATTTCCAATATTTCTGATGAATCACCATATTGTTTTACAAAGTGGCTGTGCAAATTTGCACTTCCACCAGCACTGGAGGAGTGCTCCCCTTGCTCCACATCCTCACCAGCATGAGCTCTCACTTGTATTAGCCATTTGGACAGGTATAAGATGGAATCTCAAAGTTATTTTGATTTGCATTTCCATGATGGCAAAGGATGTTGAATATTTCTTTAAGTGTTTCTGAGCCATTTGAGATTCCTCTGTTGAGAATTCTGTTTAGATTTGTACCCTATTTTTAAATTTTATTATTTAGTTTGTTGATATCTAGTTTCTTAAATTCTTTATATATTTTGAATATTAACTGTCTGTCAGATGTGGAGTTGGTGAAATATTTTCCCATTCAGTGGGCTGCCATCTTGTTTTATTGATGCTATCCTTTGCTTTACAGAACCTTTCCAGTTTCATGAAGTCCCATTTGTTAATCATTGACCTTAGTGCCTACTCTATTAGTGTTCTGTTCAGGAAGTTGTCTCCTGTAGCAATGATAGAGTAACCCTAGCCAAGAACCCCAGTAATGGAGGACATGGAGCCTGAACAGGCCATCTTTTGTAACCAGGCAAGGCCTCAAGTGGAGGGATTGGGACACCAACCTAACTAGGAACCTTTGGCTTATGGTCTGTCCTGTCTTCAGAGTGTTCTGGGACTGGAGCCTAGTGGAATAGTCATCAAAGAGACCAGGGAGACTTCATCCAGCAGCAGATGGCAGCAGATACAGACTATCACAGCCAAACAGACAGAGCTTGGGAAGTCCTGTGGAGGAGGGGGAGGAAGGATTGGAAGAGCTAGAGAGGTCAGGGACACCCCAGAATATGACTCATAGAATCAACTGACTGAGACTCATGGGGGCTTGCAGAGGTCAGAGAGTCTGTGGGGGTCTGACCTAGGTCATCTGCATATATATTATGGTTGTGTATCTTGGTGTTATTGTGGGAATCCTCACAGGGGAGCAGGGGCTGCCCTGCTCTTCTGTCTACTTGTGGAACCCTCTTCCTCCTACTTTGTTGCCTTGTCCAGCCTTGATGAGATGATATGCACCTGTTATGCTGGGTTTGGTTGATGTCCCTGGGAGGCCTGCTGTTGTCTGAGGGGAGGCAGAAGGCTCATGTGGATCCAGGAAAGAGGAGAAGTGGGGGAGAAGCTGGGGGGAGAGGAGGGAGGGGAAATTGTAGCTATGTAATATAATATAAGAAAGAAGAATGAGAAAAAGAAAAGGGAAAAGAAGCCATACTTCAGAGGACGTGAGCCTGTGAAGTGCCTAGTGTAGTTTCTGGCGTTCAAAGGACAATTTATGCCTTTCAGAGGATGGTTGAAATTCCAGGTTCTGAATTCCACCCAGCCTTTGCTTTCAGCTGTGGGGGAACATGCAGGCTGAGTTCGGGGGATGCCTGCTGGTACGATGCTGGCTCTGACTGCACGACATCACCGTCATCATCGTAGTGGTTTTCTTTGCAGTCAGCGTTCTGTAATGATAAAGTGAAGGAGCACAGAGGGGAAGACGGAGCGTGAGGAACGGCAGCAGGAAAGCACGCTGTAGTTCAGGAGTTTGCACTATGCAATTAGCACCCCACACACACAATGAAGGAGAACTCTCCAGCAGGAGGAGGCTGGAGGTGCCTCACCACCCTGCTCAGACAGTGCTCGCAGCCTGAAGGACACGGACATTTTCTCTTGAAGAGGCTCACCCAGTTTAGTGTGCTTGCACTCCCAGAGATTTGCTTAATTTTAATGAGACATGAGATGAACATCATAGAAGCAATTTCCAAGGACTCTGGTTCCTTGACAAAAATTCTGTTGTCATGACATCATTTGGTTTATACAGGGAGAAACTTTGCCGTTCACTCCTGGGGCCAAGGTCTTATGTAATACTGGCATCCATGTGTAGTGCTTAAAACAATACATTTACTGTTACACACACACACACACACACACACACACACACACACACACATTTTCAAAGCTTAAAAATCCTATGAAACACCTTCTGGAAGAGCTAACATCATGCATTTGTGTGCATTGATAACAGCAGAAACCAACATTGCCTAAGATAAAATAAATGAGAACATATTGTCAGAGGAGGGCAGGAGAGCAGATCAGAAGCTAGAGAGACCTAGGGTTGTGGAGAGCAGGGGAACTGACCAGTCTTTTTCAGGCTCTACCACGTGCTGTGGTCTAGCCTTTGCTGCAGTCTTCTGGACTGGTGAGCAGAGGTGGGTGACTGCCAGATTCCCCTCTTTGCCAGCTTTGCCTCGCAGCTATCCAGGACCAAGCAGCATGGCTCCTCTATAGACTCCAACACTACACACTACTGTGTGACCAAAGGCCCAGAACAACTGGGACATAGGACAAAGAAACATGTGAGACTGGGAACCAGGTAAACACATCCGTCTGTCATTAAAGGTGCCTATCTCAGAATTACAATACAGTAAAGGGAGAGTGAGATTTGGTGGCTGACTGTTTTATCAAGACCTTAAACCTCAAGGTCAAGGATAGGTCTGACAGGTAGAGCCAGTAATGAAGGGATGGGGGGTGGTGTACTGATGTGTGGGTGGGGTGGGGGATGGTATGCTGATGTGCAGGAGTGGGGGATGGTATGCTGATATGCAGGGGTGGAGGGTGGTGTGCTGATATGCAGGGGTGGAGGGTGGTGTGCTGATATGTGGGTAGGATGGGGGATGGTATGCTGATATGCAGGGGTGGAGGGTGGTATGCTGATATGTGGGTGGGGTGGGGGATGGTATGCTGATGTTGGGGGGAGATGGTATGCTTTAAAAAAAATCCTTTTTTTTTTTTTTTTTTTTTTTTTTTAGTTGTCAACTTACCAAAAGTTTGAGGTAATGGTGGGCAGTGGTTGGTTGACATTCCACTTTTCTGGAAGTCCACGGTAGCTGTCACTAGACATAAAGAATAGACAGGCTGTGTGAGAAGGCCTCTTAGTCATTGTGAGTGGCTAGAAGAAAAGTGTCACAATGGAATGGCCTGGACATTTATTTCTCACAGTCATGGAGGATAAAGGTCTCCAGTCCTAGAAGATTTAGCAGATACAGTGTCTAGGGAGGGCTCACTTCCTGTTTTGAAAATGGCTACTGCTCCAGTGTGGCATGTTCACAGTCAGTAGAGTGACCATCACTCAGCTCTCTGAGGACACTAATCTCATTTACACGGGCTCCATCCTAGTGATCTAATTACCTCTCAAAGGTGCTGTTCTTAACACCATCATAGCTGTAACCCGTGACTCTGGCATGGAAGCTAAAATTTTCAGACCACAGCATTAAATTCTGGAGAACTAGGATATTCACAGCTCTCTTTAGATTCATTTTATTTAATTCAGGCAGTTCTTATTGTAACCAGGAATGGATACAGAATAGATCTCCCAGGGCCAAGCAGTTTAATAGTTGGACTGTAGTTGGTTAGTATGGGGAGGAAAGGATCATTTAGCATGGGAAAGAAGATGAGACAGGAAAGAGAACTCTACTGCAGTCTTCATCATGGTGTGAATGGTTCAGGCAGAACTGTCTACTCTGCTTGGGCACTGTGTCTTAGGTCAGGAAAAACTGGGCTTGAAATTGCATTTTGAAGTATTTATCAGAATATAAGGAGGGACTTCCTATCTGTAAGGGAAGCTGGTTTGTAGCAAACCGTAAGGTATAGTTCTGATCCAAGGTGGCTCTCTGTGCATCCCATACCTCTTTTCAAACCTGCATCCGGATTCATAGTGATCTCCCAAATCTGATCCTCATGGGCACCTAGAACCTTGGATGGGACTGTGTCCTATCTGTACTCTGTCTTTCCTGTACCTATAACAACTACATTGGTGCTTCATTTACAAGTGTTCATTTACAAATGCATTGGCAGCAGTGGGTAGCAATGACCCACAACATTATAGAATACTGTGACAAGTATTCTTCATTTCTCCTCTCCCCACTCCCTGCCCCATTCCTGTCAACTCGCTGCACCGTACCTAGGCTGGATGACAAATGAGGATATGGGTTGCAGTCAACATTTTTATAGTATTTTGGCATTTTGGATTACCAATAACTCATTAGACAGCTGCCAGGGCAACATAATAACGAGAAAGTTAGCAGAGAGACTCCAAGGGCTGCGGGAATCAACGAAATTTGTAGGTAGCAACTCTCTGACGCTGATGTGAGATGCTAACCAGAGACACTGAACTCTCTTGAGAATCTGAGTAACATCATTTAAGATTTTTCTTACTGTTTAAAAGAAAACTCCCTAATCATTCTGGATTGAATAATTTATGTGATGTGTTAGCAAAAGTAACAGGAAAAAATTGAGATGTTTCTAATGTAGGTATGGCTTGATCAAGCACTGCAAAGACCTGTGTCCCTTTCATAAAGCTTTCTTTATATTCAGACACTATTGGGTGGGTCATTATAGACAAATGGTTGTTTCTGCCAAAGATGGATGAAACAATGGAAGAATTCCCATCTTCAGCACACACTGGAGGAGAGAGAGAACCTTGTGAGGTGACTTCAGCTCAAATCTCAGGAATCTCTTTCTCTTTCTCTCTTTAATTGTTCTAAATAGTGTGGTGTGCTAGTGTCCAAGCTGGTTGCTGGGCAGATGTCAATCCTGCCCTAACCTTGTGCCTGGGATTGAGTAGAGGTTAATTTTATAAAGGAGTAGGGTATGATTGAATGGAGATTGGAGAATGGATATGGGGTGGGTTTTTTTTTTTTTTCACAAAATTCACTTTTGCATTTGCAGGTTGGAGCTGTGTTTTGCCTAAGAACCATTCCTTAAGTGAAACAGGACCTGGTGGAATGCTCATGATGTGTACATATTGCCAAGGTGCAGGGCTTAGATCTTTCCCTTTCAAAGGCACCCATCCTTCACTGCCCATGGGCTGCTCTACCAAACTCCCTGGGAACTTCTCTTTCCTAACTTCTGTCCATCCCAAACTGGAGGAGTCAGGTGCTCCTGAATGTCTTCCAGGACTGTAAGGTTCAGAATCAGGCTGCCAACAGGCAATGGGCAGTGTGTGTGTATGTGTGTGTGTGTGTGTGTGTGTGCGTGCGTGCGCGCACGCACACGCGCTTGCTTGCTTGAGTGTATGTGAATATATATGTGAAAGTGTGTAAGTGTACATGTTTTAGAGTATATGTGTGTGAGAGTGTGTATGTGTTTGTGTGAGATAAGTGTATGTGAGTGTGTGTGTGGATATGTGAGTATGTGTATTTTCTCTTATTGGTTTGCAAAGACACATGGGGAAAAGAAGGCACTATTTTTCCTCTCATCATTTGTTCATGTCTTCGTGGTTCACATGTACTTTGTGGGGCTGGGTGGCTACTTTAGCAGATGGAGACTGTCTTAGGGTTACTAATGCTGCAATGAAATCCATGACTAAAGCGACTCGGCGAGGAAAGGATTTATTTGGCTTCTGCTTTTACATCACTGTTCATCACTGCAGGAAGTCAGGACAAGAACTCAAGCATAGCAGGAACCTGGAGGCAGGAGCTGATGCAGAGGCCGTGGAGGAGTGATGCTTACTGGTTTGCTCCTCATGGCTTGCTCCTCATGGCTTGCACAGCCGGCTTTCTTATAGATTCCAGAACCACCAGGCCAGTGATGGCACCACCCACAATGGGCTGGCTCTTCCCTCACCAATTAAGAAAACGCCCTACTGACTTCCCTATAGTCTGCTCTTAAGGGAATATTTTCTCAGTTGAGGCTCCTCCTTTCAGATGACTAGCTTGTGTCAAGCTGACATAAAACTAGCAAAGACAGAGACACTGTAAGACTCTGGCTTACACACGTTTCTCATTATCTTAGTATGTCATCTATATAATGACCATAAGTGTGGATCACTCAGGACTTGATGAACATCACATGAGCTGATATGTGCAAAGCAGAAGTGTCTCTATTGTGTCTTAGTCTGGATGCTTTAGAAGCAGGTCTGAGGAGGATTCTTCCTCCTGTCAGGGCTCCAGCTGCTACATAGCTTTGGCTTTCTATATCCTATGTCACTTAGTGACTGAGCTGAGGCAGTGGACTACCAGTGTATCTGCAGGCGAGGCAGCTCCCAGTCAGCCTGGAGTCAGTTATTCACAGAAGATAATTGAGAGCCAGGAGCAGCCAGTGTTCACGTTAGCTGGGCAGCAGGGCTGGCTGCTGGTAAAGGGAATCTGGGCAGGGGACCAATGCCAGCCACTGGCTCAGGATAGATACAGTCTGCTGGCAAAGGGAGGCAAGAGCAGGAGTTGGGATTAATTCCAGGTTACAGGTGTGCAATTGACAGGAAGTGTTTAAGCAGCTGACAGTGCCTCCTGTCAGGGGCAGGCACGTGACAGGGAAAGAGGAGAAAACGCCCTATTTAGGGTCTCACATTCTCATAGCTTTTGTCTTCTAGATCATCTGGAGCAGCTCCTTTAAAGCAAGGAAAATGAAGCTCACAAAGACAGAGTAGCCCAAGCTCAGAGCACATGCCAGACCAGTCCGGAAACAGCACATGCCCATCTTTTGTTTTTTATCTTTGTTTGTTCTAAATCAGCACATTACTCATGTTTTATTACTTTTCATGCAGGTATATAATGTATTTTATTCATATTCACTCTAGTTGTTCTCTCATCCATTCCCTGTGACCCCTGTCTTCTCAGATGTAAGTGGACATTGAATCTTCAGCCATGAATTTGACATTGATATCACTCCCTGCAAG
Organism: Apodemus agrarius; assembly: GCA_964023405.1. Lineage (NCBI taxonomy): Eukaryota > Metazoa > Chordata > Mammalia > Rodentia > Muridae > Apodemus > Apodemus agrarius. The sequence goes on along the minus strand of OZ030015.1, from coordinate 2,449,911 downwards.
GCACAGGGAACAGCAGGGAGGAAGGGGAAGACACTTCCTGTCAATTGCACACCTGTAACCTGGAGTTAATCCCGACTCCCGCTCTTGCCTCCCTTTGCCAGCAGACTGTATCTATCCTGAGCCAGTGGCTGGCATTGGTCCCCTGCCCAGATCCCCTTTACCAGCAGCCAGCCCTGCTGCCCAGCTACCGTGAACAGGGGCTGCTCCTGGCTCTCAATTATCTTCTGTGAATAACTGACTCCGGGATAGCTCACATCCCTATACCACGCAAAATTAATGTATGTATGTTCTCACAACCCACAGGCATGTGGTGGACTCCTCCTGACTTACTTATATGTGGCCCAAGACAATTCTTTACCCAGAGTGGGTCAGAGAAGCCAAGAGGTTAGACACCTCTGCCCGTGAATATATTAGATGAAGATGGGAAGTGGCTGTGAAGAATGTGTGTGTGTGTGTGTGTGTGTTATGTGCATTCATGTGTGTGCATGTGTATGTGTTGTGTGTGTATGTGTGTGGGTGTGTGTTAGGGTTTACAATGTAAGGTTTCTACTTTTACATGTTATTTTCTATGACACTGGGTATTGAACCTAGGGCCTCATGCTTGGTAGGCAAATACTCTACAACTGAGCTATGTCCCCAACCTAGATTTGCAGTTTTTGAAGTGTAGTTATGATTGTTGGTGGTGTGGAGGGCTGCGCATGCTTAGTGACATGGCAAGCACAAGTGGGGGCAGTCATGGCCTTTGCCCTTTGTGATGCACAGAGAGTACCAGGACGAATCACCAATGGTATAAAACAGCACTGTGGGAAATAGTAAAAGAAGGACCTAGAAGAGGACTCATATTGATAAAGCTGGGTCTCATTAGGTGGCCTGGTGCAATGTGTGAATGTGGAACTATAGCTGACACCTCAGAAATAGCACTCTCCTACCTTTCTCAAGGACTGCCCATGTGTGTGGGAACTCCAAGGAAGGTTTCTCTTGGCCAAGTAAATAAAAGTCTGTAATGAGAAAAATGGAGTGAGATGAGAAATCAGGGAATGAGATCTGTGCTCTGTGGTAGGGAAGAATTCCTGTGGGAAACAAGTATAAACTAATCCATAGCCAAGAGAATGTAGGCAGAAGACCCCCTTAGCATAATTTCTATATTTCTGGGTTCCTAGATATGTTAAAGAACAAAATAACCTATAAGAAAGATTATAGCCAGGCCTGGCAGTACAGACCTGTCACCTCATGTACATGTGAAGCGGAGGCAGGAGGATTAGAAATTTGAAACCAGCTTGGCCTTAGAGAGAGTTCTGGCTAGCCTAGCATAAAAGAAAATGAGTGCTAGGAATGTACTTCAGTGGAATACCAGGCTACTGGTGCATGGCCCTGTGTTCTATTCCCAGTACAGAAAAACAACGTAAAACAATCAAATAAACAAATGCCAAAACAAATAGTAACAACAGCAAAATAATTATAGGCCATGGGCCTGCTTCTATTCACTTACTGGCTGGGAAATACTGGTTTGGTGTTTTCCCCTCCTGGGCGCCAGTATGTCAATCTGCAAATTGCAGATGGTGATTCCTCCTTGTGCAGGGCTTTGGATGAGGTTAGCTACTTCAAGCATAAAATGACAAGTTTGTTGTAAAGTTATGATACTAGTTACCAGAATGGTGGCTAAACACGATGGCTTCAGGGGAGATTTCTTGTCTTGTATTTCAAAGAACCCTATAAAGAGGGATATCCCATGAATATTAACTACCATAAACTTTGAAATACATTTTCACAACAACCATTTGACCATTAAAATTCAAGGTACGGTGTGTACACATGAGAGATGAAGATAGGAATGCATGCATCACAGAATGCTCAGAGAAAACCAGTCTGGGAATGCTGGCTTATCTTGGCCAGCTTTGGGTCGCTGTTACTTCAGAGGAGTTCTGGCATATTTTCCAGGAACTCAAGTGTGCTTTGAGAATTTATAGGGAGGTTGGTATACTCCCCCAAGTCCCCACCCCCGCTTTTCCTCTGTGCCTCCCTGAGAAGGATCTTGCTTCCTACACCGTGCAGTAGTGTGGGATATATAAATAGTGCCAGGGCAATCTAGTTCACATGAATTTTTTTGCTGACTCAAAGGTTCATTCCTCTGGCAGAAGGGAAGTACCACAGTATTTAAAGAGGTGTGGCCCACTGCTCCCCTTCTGTCTGGTCCTCCTTCCTCTGTCTGCTTTCCCCATCACTCTGCCCACCTCTAGGCTGTGTCTAATAAAGTGAGACCTGTGCAGACCAGTCTCCCACTTCAAGGAGGATACAGGGTCCTGGCATCTTGGTTCTTTTCTAATCTCTCTTTGTACTTTGCCATGGCACCAGCCGATAGGATTCTGGGAAAGAAAAGATTGTCATTGTCATAATAGAAAGGGAGAAGGCAAAGCATTTCAGATTCCTCAGATATGCTCCTTTGATTTAAGATGAGGGTAGACAATGGATTTGTCCCTCTTAAATGCCATGGAGCCACTGATAACATGTGTCCAAACGTCCCACCTTCTGAATGTGACTTTAAAATCATCCCTTAGACAAAATAAGCTAAGAAACAATTTAGTGCTAAATATACTCATTCTTATAAAATCTGCTATTTTTGCGTTAAATGTTGTGGAAATTACTGAATTTGCATTTAATTATTTTAATAGATCTTGTTTACAGATGACTAGGCAAAAATGAGGAGAGAGAGAGAGAGGGAGAGAGAGCGAGAGCGAGAGAGCGAGAGCAACAGCAACTAATTCACTTGACTGCTTTAGTTGTAGCTGTGCCTAAAATAGAAAAATACACCCTGAATATTTTCTCAGAGCTGGAGGGAAAAGTGACTTTAGGTTCATTTTCTCTCAGTGTCCAGACCCTATTAACTGAGATTTACACTTTTGAAATTGAGGATGAAATATTTTCCACAGTGGAGGACTTCTTTGGACCTGCCTCCTAATTGCCTCATGGTCATAGTTTGGGGTTTTAATGAGGAATAAGGTGTAATATAATGAATAAGACCATGTGTTGATGGTCAAACCAGCCTGGGTATTAACTCAAGTTTTATTTCTTATTAGCTTGGAGTCATTGGGTAAGCCACTTAGCCTCTCTGAGTCCTGGAGTAGTCATCTAAAGTGAAGACAAGTTTTACTGAGTGAGAATGTTCTAAAAACAATGTATACAGGACACAGACAGTAGGCCTGGCACACAGTAGTCCTCGGGAAATTCATTCTAAGCCTTCTTCTTTAGATTCAAGCCTTGATTTCCTTCCTTCTTGGCAAAGAAAACTTGCTGAGTTTAGTGGTTTGCCAAACATTTCCTTGCGAGGGAGAAGAACAGAATTTCCTGTGAGTGTCCAGACAACTGGCAACTTCTGTGTACTTTTAAGGAGAAGGATAATAGAGTTTGCTTTTGGCATTTTTATTTCTATCACGGGGGGACAAGAAAACCCATCAGCCTTTAACACACAACTAATCCATGTGCTTTCAAGACAGGGTTTCTCTGTGTAACAACCCTGGCTGTTCTGAATTTGATTTTTAGACTCCCAGCTGGCCTTTAACTCACAAAGATCCACCTGCTTCTGCTGCCTGAGTGCTGGGATTAAAAATGTACATCATTTTGCATTCTATTGGGGGTTTCATTTCTTAAATTAATGGGGAATGAACTTGGATTTCTAAGTGTGGTATATCTAATATCTAATCAATAAACATGATGCAATGAATTCTACAAAGGGAGGGGCTCCTGATAATGTTGGATCACTGTCATTCTGTTATAGAGTAGTAAGAGTTTACCTTGTAAGACAATACCATCCAATGGTCTTCAGACTTGATTGTTCACCAAAACCTCATAGAAGGCTGGTTAGTACACTATCAGTCAGCATATGTAGAAGTTCTGTGGCATTTTGCTTTGTTTGCGAGCAAGAATGCACATTTTGCACAAGTTTTATGGCAGATGCTTACTCTGATGGGTTGGGGCCACACTGGAAGCCACTAGTAGTCAAGAACAAAAGCCCAGGAGCCAGATCCCTGCTTCACTGATTTTACCTGGATAAGCCAGCTATCTTCTTTAAGTGTCTGATTCCACAGTCACAAAATCAGGTCAACCATCCCTATGTCCTAAACTGATGAGGGTTTGGTGAGAGATCTTCTCTCAGTGTAAGCTCAGCTCATAGTATATACCCAGTACACTGAACTGTGAAGGTTAGACAAATTCCCCACCCTTAGGAAACTTGCAGTGAGAAGGTGTATAGTCAAGCCAATAGTCATTTATTGTATTAGTTATTTCCCTGATTTCTGTGACCAAATATACTTGGGACTCTTGGAGATTCTGGATGAAAGCAAAGTGTATATTTTAAAATGTAGAAAGGATAGGGAAGTGGTATGGGCAGAAAGCATGCTGGGGAGGAATTGGAATCAGCCATTTATTATCTTATATTCCCAAAGTCTTTTCATGGTACTCAAATCAAGTCAGGGGATAGCCCATGTTGAGAATTTACTTCCAAATCTACTACATGCTCAGTTTCATCCCTCCTGGCCTTTGGGTATTCTTTAAGGATGCCAAGCTTGATCCTGTACTAGACTTTTGCATCTGATGAGCCTTCTACCTGGAATTATCTTTCTTAGAATATTTTATAAGTAGATGAATTCATCCTTTCATGGTACCTCTTCAGAAGGGTTAGTCCTAACTGTTAGCCTTGTTACCTTTTGTTGCTGTCTGTAGTGCTGGTGATGGGACCAAGGGACAAACAGTCCATGGCACTGCTGCATCTGTAGCCCTTTGACACCTCTTTGTAAGTGAACCTTTTCCCCTACACTGTACTTTTACACTATACATTTTTATTGAGGGCAAAGTTCATGCCCAATTCCATTAATCTAGAAGTTCAAGTCTATAAAAGTAGGCATTGAGTCTGTCTTATGGTCTTATGCCTTATAAATACCAGAGAAGTGTTTGTTAAATATCGTGTGTGCAAAGAAAAGAGTGAGTGTGTGAATTTGTGTTAAGATCCCCACCCTTGTAGACCATCAAAGTTATATTGGAAGAAACTAAGGCCCAGGGAAGAGAAAGGCATTTCACAGGTCACAAAGGAGTTTGTTAGATCTGCCCTTGAGTTCAAGACTCTTGACCACTTGGCCAATTCAATTGCTTGTGCTGGCATAATTGGTTTTTTTTTTTTTTTTGAAACAGGGTTTCTCTGTGTAGCCCTGGGTGTCCTGGAACTCACTCTGTAGACCAGGCTGGCCTCGAACTCAGAAATCCGCCTGCCTTTGCCTCCCAAGTGCTGGGATTACAGGCGTGCGCCACCACGCCCGGCAGCATAATTGTTTTATGGGATGGGTCACCTGGAACTATGTGATCACAGTCTTTTAAATCATGAATATGTAGTATCGTTCCTGCATAGAGTACAATTTAGAATGGGGTGAGTGGAAATGAGTTTCAAAAGAAGGCACGATGGAACATATTGGTAGAACTCATGCTACATGCTACTTCATTGGGCCCTTGGCCAGTAGTGAGAGCATTGTGATTCTTTGTATCAAGCAGAGTCTGGGAGTAATATGCTGTTACTTCTAACCTTAGTACATGTATCACCAGTTACAGTTGTAATCAAAATTGTATGGTCACTATGCCTGAGCCATCATGTTTAGTGCCTAAAGACAGAGTCTTTCTCAATAAATGAACTCAAAAGCATTGCTAGCACCTACTCTATAGAAGAAAATGAGACTTCCCATTGAAGTTACCCATCTAAGGTTTTGAACTTGGGTTAGTTGGGTCCAGATCACAGGCTTTTAAGGTTGATGTTAAGAGGTTATGCAATCCTGGTTCAAGTTTTGTCCGTGATAACTTGGAAACTGTATGGCCTTGGGTAAAGGACAAAGGTGAACATTAGTTTCTTCATCTATATAAAGAAAGTAAAAATATGCTCCTCTGCTGAAGCAGTGAGTTCCCAATGTACAGCTGGTGCCCGTGAAGGCCAACTCTTACAGTTAATGTTTACTAGCTTTAAATTCTAATACAGATGAGCATCTCTGACTTGCTGAGGTCCCACTAAAGTCTCAGAAAAATCAAAGAATCACTCCTTTCCCCCTCTATGCTTTTTCTTTTTCTTTATACAATTTTGAATTGTATGGCTACAGTGATGGCTTAAAGATAAGAGTATTGGCCCTCTTCCAGAGGACCCAGGTTCTGCTCCCAGAACCCACATGATGGAACATAATGGCCTGTAACTTTACTTTCAGAGGACCTAATGCCCTCTTCTGGCCTCCATGGGTACCAGCTACACAAGTGGTGCAGACATGCAGGCGGAACACCCATATGTGTAAAATAAAAATAAACATTTTTAAAAATGAAACATTGACTCTTATCCTTTGTAAAGAAAGAGAAGGGATGGCTTTTGTTTTTGGAAAGCATGTGCACCATATGGAAGCTTTAGCTTCAAAGGAAAGAGATCTGGAGGAAATGCCACCTACAATTAACCCAAAGAACTTGAACACTTTCTGGGAGTTTCTCAGGCCTGGATGTCCACTCATTCCTCACTAGCACCAGCTGCAGGTTCTGTTACACTCTGACTTTGGAAATGGAACCTTCAAGAAACATTAACCTTCAGGGAGGCTGGTGGCTCTGGAGGCAGGTGGACTTCAGTTCGTGGTGTTGCTCAGTTCCTCTTTGCCTCTGAGATATTGAACAGCATCCTCTGGGTCAGTTTCTTCATCTGCAAAATAGGATTGCTGCGTAGGCTACTGCTGCTGTTCTTTGTTATTCATCATAACTATTTGGTGAGGACACTGAATGCTTTGGCTGTAGGACCTAAACACACTGATCTCAAACCAACTAGGAAATGACTTCCCTGCTGGCTAGCCTTCCTAATGCTGGCTGCTGGGGAGAAGAGACACTGCTCTTAGCCCATGCTGGATTTGGCATACTAAAATACTGACCTGCCAGTCAAAATGTATGTGCTGGTACAATGATGGCACAGCTGTCGTGTAGTAAGTAACTGCTTTCTAATTAGATTTGAGGTTTGATCCACAGGAAGAAATTTTATGTCTAATGCTGTAATCCTGGTCAAAAGCCCATGACTGGGAATGCCATAGGCTCTAGGATAGAACCTGATACTGTTATTTTGCTAAATGGTCACGTTCCTAAATTACCTTCTAAACAGTTAGGTTTACACCAGTAGACATGTACTTCTGTCAACACTGGATGGAGAAGCTTATTTTTGTGGTGGGCATCAGTCAACATAGAGATGCCTGGCTGGTATTGCTGAGAATATAGAATTGATTGTTCAGTTCTAAATGGGGCATCTATATCCGACCCTCACTTTGCCAAGCTCTGGGAATATTTGCAGAAGAGGAGCGAAGAAGGTAAGAGCTGAAGGATGGGAGGAGCACTATGCCACACTGTCTCCCAGACATGGCATAGCTGTTTCACTCATAAACCTATAGCATCTGTGGTCTCTGTACAAGGCAGAGAAGGCTTCTGACACAGACGGGGCAGGTCTTCTCTTGGCTCTATCCCTTGAGGAGCTCTTGACAGGTGCTAGCTGCATGGGAAAACATTTTTTTTATAAGGGTGTGACCACTGGTAGGCTTCCATGATGCAGTGTGTGGCTCTGCACCAATGACCATATGGGCAGCACCACCTGGACTTAACAGGTCATCAAAACAGAAGGAAGAAGATTCACAGAGAAAGAGGAGGCTGTGGGGGAGGAAGGGATGCAGGGCACTGGAAGTGGAGAGATTAGGATGGACATAATAAAAATTCGTTGTTTACATCTTGAAATTCTCAAGGATAAAGTTATTTTAAAAATAAGGTCATTGTATGTAATAAAAAGCAAGACACAATGGCTCAGAATTGTTACTCTAGCTTCCAGGAAGCCAAGGCAGGAAGATTGCAAGTTCAAGTCCTATATGTGCAGCAGAATGGGTGCAAGGCTAACCTGGGCAACTTACAAGAGCCCCACCCCCCAAATAAAGAGTGAAAACAGGTAGGGCATGTATGTTCATCCCCAGAACACACACAGAGGTCGTTAAAGTTACTATACATGTAGGGAACTGTTATGAAAAGCTGCTGAGTCTGTCCAAAAAATGCTCATGCAAGACCCACGGATACAAACTACCATTCTAGACCATGGTTGACAATCACTGGTTGGCAGGACAAATCCAGCTGCCACCTGTTTCTGTAAGTAAATGTTAATGAAACATATCCACGTCCATCCGTTAATGTGTCATTTTTGTCTGATTTTCTGATTGTCTAGTGATGGAGCTGAGGTGCTGTGACAGAGGCTGCGTGTTTCACGAAATGCCAGTCTTTACTGTCAGAGAGGCTGGCGATGCTTGTAAGGGGAGATAGGAAAAGGAGAAAAACCCAATATACACATCCTGTCTTCATGGATCACTCCTGAAGCCAGAAAACAAAGGGTACACAATAAATATGGGGTGTGTGTGTGTGTGTGTGTGTGTGTGTGTGTGTGTGTGTGGTGTATCTGTGGTATGTATACATAGCATGTAGTTTTAAACTATCTCCTTTGCTCTGGGACTAGCCATGCTCCCAGTCTGCTCCTAGCTTCCCTTGAATCTGAGGATAAACACACACACACACACACACACACACACACACACACACACGGTTTGTTCCTTTATAATTTTCCTTCTTGGCATAATTGTTGGGCACTGCTATCTCCGGCCTGGAAAAGCGTGCCCTTATCCATTCCTTAACTCAGCCTCTTCTGCCTGCCCTAGACTTCAGTGGCTAAGCTCATCTGACTCCTGCCAATCATCCATGACCATCTGCCTGTAGTAGTGGTCACAGGCCCCAGCATCTCCCAAGCCCTCACACGGCTGCTTCAGTCTTCTCGTTCCAAACCATGGTGAAAAAACCTCTCCTTCTTCACATCCCTCTGCCTGCCTCCAGGAACTGGGAGTTCCATCTTTACCTTCTGCCCAGCAATTGGCCCATGGCCTTCTTTATTGACAAATCAAGTACCAATTGGGGAACAGGCCCTTAGAAGCAGAACCTTCTCTTTGTGTGTGTGTGTGTGTGTGTGTGTGTGTGTGTGTGTGTGTTTTGTGTGTGTGTGTGTAGTATATGTATGCATGAGTGATGCGTGCATACTGGGAATTGGGGATTGGACCCAGCACTCTACCACTAGAGCTGTATTGAAGCCTTTTATGTTTGTTTTGTGACAGGGTCTTGCTAAGTTACCCAGGCTGGTCTTCAGCTCTCTGTGCCATCCTGGTAGTCCTGTGCTTGTGAGTATCCTGCCTTAGTCTCCTGAGTACCTGGGAAAACAAGCTGCAGTGTGTGTTTTATTATCATACCTTAATTATATATAACAACGAGCTTCATCATGACATTTCACATATGTATATAATGGATTTTGACCACATTCGCTGTGGTATCATCTCTTGTCTCCTGGCCAAGGATTCATCTCACGTGTAACCAGTCCCCCTGTCTACTCTTGTGTTTCTGGGTATGCCCAACAAGTATTATTAGGGTGGCTTACAGTACCTTAAGTAAGAAGTTATTTCTGGAAACATGGTAAACTTACCAGTGGTCACAGCACTGAAAAGTCAATGCTTTACTCTCCCCTAGAGTCACCAACTGCCTATAGATGCCTAGAGAGCGTCAGAGTCCCATAAGCCCCCCTTCCATCTGTTGTGCAAATAACTATGTTGGACTATAACATGCATGATGGGGGGAAATACAGTATGTGCGGAAGGCAAGGATATGTGGGAGTGGGGTGTGACTCTGTGCATGCTGACCAGGAGTGACTTCAGCCTTGGGTTGAAGGAGCCTTGGGGCTAAGATGTCCAGGGATGACTGCTTCAGGCCAAGGGAGGAGTAAGCACAAAGATCCTGAGGTAGACTCATGCTTGGCTGGGGGACTGGAGCTGCTGGCCCCTTGCTTGTTTTTGTGACATTCTGTAGCCCAGAATGGCCCCAGACACAGCAAAGCAATCCTCCTGCTTCAGCCTACTGAGTGTTGGGCTTGCAGGCCTGAGCCAGGACAGGATCACACTTTGCATTTCACAGGGCCCCTGGGGAAGGAGCCTAGAGTTTAAAATCCCAGAGTCTCCACATGAGTCTCCAAGCCTTCTATCCTTGGTTGTTTCCCTTCACAATTTCAACAGGGCCAAGAATTCAGACACCAACAGAGGTTCTGTCGGGTGAGACACAGCAAGAAGCTGTGGGGCAGGCATAGAATAAAGGAAAGAGCACACCGTGCTTTTAAAGATGGCTTCTCTCCAGCTCCAGCAGGTTGTTGCTATTAGGAGGAGGGGCTTGTGACATCAGTGTCACTGGAGCTGACACCGCTAGAAAACAAGAGGTGCAGCAGGTTGGAATCTAGCATCTCTAACGTGCTGGCCGCCTGTCTATTTTAATAGCATGCCAAACAAACACGCTCTGTCTTTTCAACAAATATATTCTTGTTTTACCGAATCCAAGGATCTGTCCAGTATGCCCCCACATGTGCATGCTTATGCTTATACACAAAAAAACCTGTGTTCCAACTGGGATCTGGCATTAGAAAAAACATTTCGTGCAATGTGCACCAGTAAGTTGTGACTTGAGCCAGGACATGCTTGAGAGGACTCTGCAGCCTTGAACAGATCTGTCAGAGGGCCATAGCACGGCATACCAGCCTTACAGTCTTTTGGTTTCCAGAGCTTCCAGGGTAATTTTATAGCACTGTATTGGTGTGGGTCACTTTTTGTTTTTGTGACAAAATATCCCAGCAGGTCAACCTGAAGCAGGAATGATGGCTTCTGGTCTCAGAGGTTTGCTCTGTGGTCTGCTGGCTCCATTGCCATGGCCCAGAGGCATCTCAAAGCATCTTGACTCAGGATCAAGAGAAAGTAGAGAGCATGAAGTGGGGGGAGGGGGGAAAGGATTCAGGGCCAAGATCTACTCTCCAAGGCATGCCTGTAATGACGCAGCCACTTCTCATCAGGGCCCGCCTCCTAATGGTCCACTCAGCTGAGAACTCTCAATGAGTTGCATCATCTGAGAGTCCAATCACCTTTTGGTAGCACCATCAGCTGGAAGTGAAACTTTTATTACTTGAAGCTGAGGGCACTTCATATCCAGGCCATATCGCCACAGTTTACTTATATTTGGGGTCTGATGGTATGCTCAGGGCTGTCGGAAAGTCTGAGCAGGTAAGCACTTGCAGGTCTTCTCTGAGCCACCCACAGAGCAGGGCAGTGCCGTTGTCATGCACAGCAGCACAGCAGCAATGCCCACGTGCCTCTGTGAGTGGCACTGCTTGCGGGTTTACATCTACGTCAGACGGTGAGGTTTGTGTCCTTTCACGGTTTGCTTTTTTATCATCTAGCATAATATCCTTCAGGCTCACCATGTTACAGGGATTATGAGAAGGGAAGATGTGGGTGACAAAGGACCAGGTTTCATTCATGTGAGATGAGTGAGTCTTGGACTGGTTGTCACCCCTTCCTATGATATACTCGTGGTGGTTTGAATATGTAGTATCCCTTGGCCCGTGTGTGGCCTTGTTGGAGGAAGTGGGCCACTGTAGACAGGCTGTGAGGGCCCCTAGTGCTCAAGCTCTGCCCACTGCAAGAGTCGGTCTTCTGGCTTCCTTCAGACCAAGATGTAGCACTCTCAGTTCCTCATGGCTGTGCCTCCCACCATGATGATAACCGACTGAACCTCTGAAACTGTAAGCCAGCTCAAAGTTAATGTTGTCCTTTATAAAAGTTTCCTTGATCATAACAATAGACACCCTAACTAAGGCAGTACTAGAGACAGCAAACTTTAAGTCTTAGCCACAGATTGTGGTGACTATGACACATGATGGATAAAATGTCTTTTTGTGCTGGTCATTTCACGATCTGAGTGTATATTAAAATATCAAGTTGTACTTAAATATGTGTAATTTTATTTATTAGCTGTACCTCAATAAGGTTAGAATAAAAAAGCTAATCTAAACAAACAAACAAACAAACAAACAAGCACATCAGAAGCATGGGTTAGTGCTAAGCTGTAAACTCGAATCTCTCAGGCCAGTGTTTTTCATGGGTTGTATTATATATACAATATGTCTAGATATTATATAACCCATGTATATATGGTTCTGGTGTGTACACATGTGCTCATGTGTTGCAGTTGCACACCTGAGCACATACATGTGAGGACAAAGGTCTTTGTCCGTTTTCACATTCTATCCAACTTCGGTCAGAAACAGAGTCTCTCATTGGCCTGGCGCACACCAAGCAGGCTAGTGAATGCCAAGGATAGTATGGGATGCCTCTCTCTGCAGCACCTGTGTTGGCATTACAAGAGCTTACTGCCACGTCTTGCTTATTCTATGTGGTGTTTGAGACTCAAACACAGGTCCTTGTGTTTGCAAGGCAAGCGTTTATTTTTTGCCTACAATTCCAAGATATATTTATATGTTGCAACTGCAACACAGGACCACATGTGTGCTCACCAAACACACACACACACACACACACACACACACACACACATATCACATAATGTTTTAAATTTCCTAAGCTTTGACTTGGCTTTTTTTTGGGCTATGTATTCAGGAATAAGATGATTGCATCATGTAGTGATTCTACTTTTAGGTTGTTTTTTTTGTTTTGTTTTGTTTTTTGTTTTGTTTTTTTAAGGAAGAGTCATTCTGCTTCCCGACATCTGCACCAGTTTTATTTCCTCTAAGAGGCCCTTCCCCACACCCTCACAAACATTGATCATTCCTCTTGTTGGTAAGAACTGTTCCAGTACTTAGGAGGCATTTGGTAAATTGTTATTTTTCTGTTAAAAATAAATAAGGAAATACCAAGGGGAGGAGGAAATAGGATTTCCTGCGCGTCAGGAGATGCTGGTCACACTGGTCCTAAGTTCCTGGGCAGCGCTGGCATGGCTATCCCCTCAGGGATGCCCGTGGCTCGCCTCAGCCTTCTCCCTGCCTGCTCCTCTTTGCACACTGCTCTGGCTCCCTGTCCTCCTTCTCCTTCCAAGTTTGGATCTGTTGATGATTGAGTTCCTGGTCTGAGGCAAAGCTTTTCTGGGACTATATCTTGTCTCAAAGATTATCCATGCTCCTTCCCAGGACTCAGAACCTTGAGGCTGTCCTAATTAAAGGCTCATGACTCTCCTGGTAATTTTTGCACAATGATGGCTCAATCCCTTGGCTTGGCACAGAGCTGCTTTGAGGAGGAATTCCTGGCAGGCTGAGGTTAGCAACTCCTGAGAATTCTGAGCAGCCTCGAGCTCTTGGGGTTGATATACTTCTCGCCCACCAGGTACATCTGTACTCGTCTGCTGCTCCTGGTCTCAGTGGCCCTGGAAGCTGCTTCTAAGAGAGAGAGGACAGATTTTCCTCCATCCCCTCGGATGCCCTAATGTAGCTTTCTTGGGCAACTTGATCACATGAAAAAGTCAGAGGCACAGCTGGGACTCTGGAAGCTTTTCAGACATGGGGTCAGAATCAATTTTCTTTCTTTTGTTCTCTCTCTGAACTCCTTACAACTTTCTCATTTCTCCACCACTGGGATGCCTCACTGATTCCCCTGGATGTTTGGAAATAAGTCAGCCTCTGTGGGCTGTCCTGGCTCTGTTAATCCCCAGTCCATATGCAGCATCCTACACAGTCATTGTTTGGACTCAAAGTGATGATAATTTAAAGGATAAATTGTTCATCCAAATTCCAGAATTCCCCTGTCCCCTGGCTATTTATCTTCATCACCATCTCTGTCTCATTCTTCTCCCCGCTCTCTCTATACCTGCACGCATGGTATGTACATACGATGACCACAGGTCAACTTTAGATGTGTTCCTTGATTGCTTTCTACTGAACTCGGGCTCACCTGCTTGTCTACACTGGCTGGCCCGTGGGTCCCAGGGGGGTCATCTCTCTTTACTTCTCTGTGCTGAGCTTATAGGTGTGTATTGCTATGTCCAGCTTTTATTATGAATTCTAGGAATGTGAATTCAAGTTCTGAAGCACATTAACAAGTGAGCTGTTTCTTCCATTCTTAGATTTGTTTCCTTCCTTCCCTCCTTCCTTCATCCCCCTTACCCCCTCCCCTGCCTTCTTTCCTTTTTACATATATAAAACCTGGTATATTTTAATGCTGCATGTTATGATTCTCAGTGAATAATTTTAAACATTGATGGAACCATCAAAACAGCAATCATTTCCATAAAAGAAAAACCTCAAGAGATGCAAAAAATCACTGATAGTGAGACACTTAAATACTCTTAAATAATATTGTATCTGTGCAGGAAAGATTACATAAATTGCATTGAAAAAATAAAGCCAGACCACGAACAACCTATATGACATGATTAATATGGCATAGCAATCTATATAACATAATAATAAAAAAGATTATTTCTTCTACTATACACAAAGGGACATTTTTAAGTTAACCTATTTTAAAATACAAAATAAAAATTTCCAGAGTGAAAAGATCACCAATATCACTCTTTAGTCATAATGTAGCAAGATCAGAAATTGAAAGTAAATAAATCAAGTGAGTTTCTGGAAGTCCATGCTCACTGACTGTCACAATATCTGCAATTCTTCATTATTACCACGTTGACTTTTAGATACGTTTGTTCACATTCAACTCGTGTTTTTGCTATCTTCTGGGACCAAATCGACTTCCTTCTCACAGTACTATGTGTTTAGGTTCAGAGTAATCCACATTTTATGTTGGCTCCTTACATCCCTGGATGTACCCAGCAGTCCAATAACTGCTGCTATAACCCTACAATGAGATTCAAATGCCATATAGTTAAAAAATGAACTATAAGTGAAAGCTAGTAGTATTTATTTTGTAAAAGGAAAAGATTCAGTTCACTGTACTATGTTCTGGCAAATAAGAAGGAAAAGCAGGTACCTTATAGAGTGTAACAGGATGCTGTAAAGATGCCTGTTAGCAATGCGAAGGGAGGGCATTGGTTTGGTTTAAATGAGATAGGTATTATCAACTTATAATCAATTCACATAAAACATATTATACCAGAGTATCTGGCTAAGGGGTTCTGCACTCACCAGACGTGGAGATCCAGACTGGCTTTGAGGTGGGATGGAGCCATGTTCTATAGCAGGGCTCTGGTGGGGTAGACATGGTACAGCAGCTTTGGGAAACAGTTTGCCAGTTTCTGAAAATGTTAAATATAAACTTACTATGGAGCCCAGCAATTCTCCCTCCCAGGAATCTACCAAAGAGAAATGAAAACATATGTTCACGCAAAGATAGATCCATGAATATTCATGCAAACATTTTCCATAATAACTCCAAAAGAGAAACTATCCAACCACCCATCAAGCAGTTATTGGATAAATGAAATATGGTATATCCCATATAGTGGAATATAATTCAACAATAAAAAAGGTTATGGGATACTAATGTTTACTGTAACTCGGGAGACCCTCAAAAACAATATGCCAAGTGAAAGAAGCCAGATGTGTAGACTACACTGTTCTATTCTGAATCCTCCATAAAAGACATCTCTGTAGAGAAAGAAAGAAGGTTAGTGGTTATCTGTGACTAGAGAGGAAAGAAAATTATCAGCAAATAGATGTGAGAGAACAGATGATGGTGACTGGAATCCTACAGTAATGTTCAGGTTTTATTTATTTACTGAAATATAGAGAATTATTCTTCAATAAATGAGTTTTATGGTTGCTGTATAAAGTATACCTCCAATAAAGCTTTTTTGGGGGATATATGGGTTTGGGCTTCAGATAACGTTAATCTGAACTTAGCTTGCTGCTCATCAGGTGTCTATCCACACCAGCATGGATGACCTCACTCACTGCAGCCCTGCCTTCTTTATCTATACAGTGGGCATAGAAACTACTTCATGGGACTTTTGCAAAGATTTAAATTCACTAATGCATGAATAATATTTAACATCAACACAATACAGAATTTATACAATTAAGTAGTGTTAAAATGAGCATTTCTCTGCTATGTGATCACTTCAGTAGTTGTCTTTCTGTCAAAGCCATCCTTTGTACTGTACACATTTGGAAGTGAACTATAGACGCATGTGGCTAGCAAAGCAGCCACATTTCCTTTATCTTGAAAAGCATTTCTGAATGTGCACCATGTCAGGAGGTTGAAGGTGTGTCTAAGATCGGAGGCCATGCGGTGTTGTCTGAAGGTCTGCCCCTCAGTCCCAGGTGAGTCCTGTCTACCCTCATTTCTGTCCATCACGCTCCCTTGCCCTTGCTTACCACAACAGGCCTCCCACTTTCTGCAGGCTCCTGAGCTTCTGCTTCCTATTTTTGCAAAGCTTCTTCTTGGACAGAGGCTCAGAAAGTCAGGGGAGGAGCAGGATGTCCCCACGGGGCTTCCTGAAGCCATCCAATTAGACTAGTAGTGGGGAGGCTCCAGGGAAAGGGGGGGGCTGGGCTCCTGCCAGCAGGGTGGCTGCAACTCTGAGAGAGAACATAGAGTGTAGAAAGGGAGCTAAACTTTCCAAACAGAGGCTGGCAGCTGCTTGTGTTGTCAGGAGGAATCAGCCTTGCCTACGAGGAGAGCTGCCAGGGGCAGGGAACTCCATCCTTCCCTCCTGCTGCCTGAGAACTTACTTCTGCCTGGTTTGGGGTACAGAGCTCCAAGGCTGGGAAACAAGAAACAAATGGAACATGCAGTCTTGGGTAATATGTAGCTATTAAAATATATTTTTAGTTTCCTGAGGATTTCACACAGTGTATTTTGATCGTCATGATTATAGACACATTTTATTCCTGCATCTCACCTAGGATTGACTCTTCATCTACCTCCATCTTCCTGTCTCAGTGTTCATCCCTGAAGCCCCACATCTGTTTCCTTTGTGCAGACAGAGATGAAGGTCACACAGCTGGTCAGCTTCGTATCTGGGGTTACAAGCAAGGCTTCATTATTCAAGAGCTCAACTTCTTGACTACTAAGGTCTATCCTTGCCATAGTTTCCTGGAGCTTTCCAGAATGGCAGCACTTGTATTGGAATTGCATAGCAGCCCCTGGCCTTCTCCTTTGTGTGATGTGAAGATTGTCTACTTTTAGTCTCTGCTTTCCCTAACCAGCAAGAACCTAACCACAGTACCAAGTTTGGTGTATGTTTAAGTTTTGCTGTCCAGTTTACCACCTCCTCTTCTTAGCTCAGTGGCTTTAGGAGAGCAAAGTAGAGTTTCTAAGCCACAGTTTCTTCAATAAAAGAACCTGCTCAGGGTACTCTTGAAAATTTGGTCAGGCGATCCTTGCTGAGTGTTTGCTGCATGCCTGGTCTGTGGACCCCACTTTATTCATTCTCAGTGTAAACAGGATTTAGGCAAAGTTCACTTTATCCTCCAGTTCCGAGGAGAGCACCATGACTTGGTCTGGCCTGGCCAATCAAAATGTGGAATTTCCATGGCCACAGGGACTGATGTGGCCGTGGGACCTGGATGGGCCAACCCACTCTTTATCTGGAACTTCAGTGAAAAATACCAAGATAGGAGCCTTGCATTCTTCTGAGATGATGAATCCAACAGCCCTATGAATACTGCAATGCTTTTGCAACCAAATAGGACAGAACTTTCCTCAGAGTGAAGAGCCTTAGAGGAACAAAGCTAAGGGAAGAGGGATGGACAATAGAGTTCTAGTCTATTGCTCCAGTTCTACAACAGCTACATAAAACCAAGACGTTTTTAAAAATACTTTACTCGTTCATGAATTTTCCCCTTTAAGGATAGGCTCTCCTGTCACCAAGGCTGGCCTACAACTCTCTAAGTATCGAGGGTGACCTTGAACTTCTGGTCGCCTGCTTTCACCTCCTGAGTGCTGAGGTTATAGACATGCACCACCATGCCTGCTTTTATGTGGTTCTGGTGATTGAATTCAGAGTTTTGGGCACTAGGCAAGCAGTCTGCTAACTGAGTTGCAATCTCAGAATGTGGCCTCCCTCCCTCCCTCCCTCCCTCCCACCCTCCCTCCCTCCCTCTCTCCCTTCTTCCCTCTCTTCTTCTCTCCCTCCCTCTTTCCATCCCTCCCTCTCTTTTTCCTTCCCTCTCTCCTTCTCTCCCTCTCTCCTTCCCTCTCTCTCTCCTTCTCTCACTCCTTTTGTTATTTTTCCTTTGAGCTAAAGTTGACTTTTGTTACTTGCAAATTGACATTTCTGTTTTATGCAGGTGTTTAAAATGACAAGTTTTATTTTTGTTTAAATGTTCCCTGAGAGAGGGAATGGATGAAATAATATATGCTTATGTAAAGACAAGATATGGGGGGAATCTGATGCCCTCTTCAGGCCACTGTGGGGGCTAGGGACACACCTGGTACACAGACATATATTTGCAGGCAAAACATCCATACACAATCAATGAATCAGTTAATAGCATCTTAAAAATCTACAGGAGATGAGCTATGGTTTTAGAAAATGTCCAACAATTGGGAGGTCAAGATAAAGGCAAAATAGTAACTGTGTCTAGAATCCACAGGGAGAAAGTATGTCAGGCCATTGAGGAAGGCGCTCTCCTACCCCTCCATGGTCCTGTTCTTCATTCCTTTTCATGTTTAGGACTCTGTACTGCTTCTTCTGAGAGTTCATCTCCTTCATTGATGGTTGGTCTTTTTCCAGTGTGCTTGGCTTGGCATGGTTCAGCATGGATGCAAATGATCATGTTTCTGAGATTCAACATTTGAGATTGATGTTCTTAATGACCTACAAACAGGTGAGTGCAAGGGCTGATGGGAAGGAAGCTAAGTCACAGACGAATGCAGACCTGGAAGAGACTCAGGTGAGCTTCAGCTCTGCTCTCAAGCATGGTACCTGGCTATCCCAGGCTTCCAGGGTATACATAGGATGCTTCAGCACAGCAGATATCTGCTCCTTTTCTGGCCTTTATGCTCATTTGTATGTTCAGGGCTTCTACTAACACAAACCTTCCCCCCTGTTATGCCTGAGATTTTTGTGGCTTGATTTTAGTCAACTCCACTCATCTCACAGTATTCACTGTTTCTAAACCTCACAAAACAATTAATTGTGTGGAGTCTGGAAGCATGGTATTGAAACTAAGTATTTTTCATGTGAGAGGCTTTACCTCATATTTCCCCTTTCCAATATGGTTTATATTGGACCTTGACCCTCTCCTCCTGACTTCCTTAGGTTTCTCAAATGGTCTACTGGACTTGAGTTTACTCATCAAGACCATGGTATCTAATGAAATCTCATGGCAGTTAAGATCCTTGATGGCCTGGCCCCTACCTGATTAGTCTTCACTGTGCTCTAATGAAATCTCTTGGCTGTGTGTGTGTGTGTGTGTGTGTGTGTGTGTGCATGAGCACACACAGATGCATAAACTTGAAGGGTCAGAGAAATGACTCAGTAGGTAAGAACACTTTCTGAACAAACATGAAGACTTGTATCTCTCTCTCTCTCTCTCTCTCTCTCTCTCTCTCTCTCTTACACACACACACACACACACACACACACACACACACACACACACACATACCACAAACCAACAAGCAAGCAAGCAAACAAACAAACCCCCCTGAGCTCTAATATAGGCCATTCAGTGAAGTGCTTGCTGCACGAACTGCATTCTTAACTTGATTCCCAGTACCACAATCAAGCAAGAAACCAGCCTCCTCAAACCAAACCACCATTACCTCCATCCATTTTAAATTTTTCCCTGTGGTGCTTTATGTAGGCTGGGTGAGCACTCTCCAGGGAGCTACATCTACAGGCGTGTCAGTGTTAGAACCAACATACAAGTTTTAGGTCCCAGTAAGGTGCCATTGCTACCTTTCCTGCAGGCAGGCAACCATTTTCAACCTCCATTGATGGATGTCTACTGGATATTTTTAGCAATCAGCCATGCTGTGTGTGGTATTCTATTTGCCTTTGCATAGTGTTTTCAAGATTCATCCATGTAGCATGTATGTAATCTTTTTTTTTCATTCCTGAATAATATTCTAGTATATGGGCAGCCTACTGCCTACACCCCTTGGCAGGAGTTTGAGGATTTTTCCATGTGGGACTTACTGCGAATGATAGTTTTACTAATATCAACAGACACGTCTTTGTGTGGCCATGTATTTGCAATACTAGGGTAGGTATCTGGTGGCAGACTGTTTGGGTAATCCAATAAGATAGTATTCAACTGACAAAGAAGCCACTCTATGCTATGTCACTTTTTGAGGTGGTGAGGCATGCCTGCAACCTGGCTTGGAGGCTGAGAAAGGAAAATGTGACTTTGAGTCCAGGCTGGGCTGTACAGTGATTTCAAGGCTAGCTTGGGATACAGACTGCTGTCCTAATCTCAAAAACACCACCAAAGTCCTAGCCTTATCAGAGGCTGTGTCTGAACATGCCCTACGGCCCAGGGTGCTCTCTGCACAGCCACAGCTGGGCTTCTGGCTAAAAGCTTGCATCCTTCCAGCTTAGCCATTTGCTGGAGCAGCTCCACCCACCAGTCACACTTCCTGCAACAGGCACCCCAGGGAACAGGGACCACAAAGGCTTCTGTGGCATCTTAACTTGAATTTTTCTCTGTCTCAATGCAATGGCTGCAAAAGGCAGCTGCAATTTTCCTTGCTTGAAAAGGGCTTCTCATGCAAGAGAAAAAAAAAAAAGATGAAGACTGAGCCAGAAAGGTGAACTTTGGAAACTGTCCTGAATACAGAGCTGTATTTGCTTTTTATGTCTCTGGGACCGATGAGTTGGGTTCAGAAGTAGCAGTAGTTTGTTTTCAGTCTCTGCCTGCTTGGATTTTTGGAAATATCCAGAGGCTCACAGAAGAGGGACTTGAAATGTAAGTAAGAATCAAAGGTGGTTGGAGATGTGGAAACAACCTTCTGAAGGGTGTGACAGGCCAATGAAGCCGCTCAATTAAAGAACTGTGATATATATGTGATCACAGAGTGACACGTGACCTTGTTCTTCCCTTGGGAGCCTGGGGAAATCTGGTCTCCAACAGACAGACACTACTGAACTGAACCTTTGCATATCTAAAGGATGAGCAATTTGTTTAAACTGAACTGGTGCCCACATTACAGGGCTCATTACTAGTGACTGATGTCCCCTCAATGGCCCTGAAGGCATTAACAGAATATCAAGATCTGGGCTCCCAGGAGTTATGTGCAGCCTGTAAGAAAGGCATCCCATAATGAGTGGTATAAAAACCCTCCCTTCTCCTATATGGTGCTGCCCAGTGCCACACTACCTGAGTTTAAATCTTGTTGAAGATCATTGGATAGTTTATGACCTTCTCTCTGCCTTGGTTTCTCTCTTTCTGAAGTGGGACTGAGTATACTCCTTCCCCACTGAGCTCATCTTTCTGAAACACCCAGTGTGCTGCCATTTCAACCCTTTAAGTCTCTGGTCTACCAGGTGGGGGAAATTTGAATCTGGGTTATTCTGATAGCCCCAGGAAACTCACTATTGGTTCTCTAATGTGTGGTGGAAGAGTAAGTCAGAGGAGGGAAAGCAGAGAGAGAAAGAGGGGGGATTATAAGGCAGAATGAAGGGAGAGACTGGGATGGTGAGGGCTACCTGGCCTCTAGTGCTTACAGGATCTGGCTGCTGTCCTTCGATGTCCATTTCATTTTGTATTTACATAAGAAAGAGTTGAAGCACAGAGAAGTTAGGGACCTTACTGCAAATACACAGCCAGGAAGTGCATCTGGGATGCAAAATTGGTCTTCCTGGCTTTAAGGCCCTCTGTCCCTCCTTTCCTTTGTTTTCTTCTTCCCTTCCCTTCCCTCTTTCCTGTTTTGCGGGGACAGGGTCTTACCCAAGCTGTCCTGGAACTCATGATCTTCCTGCTTTATCCAACCCAGTGCTTGTGGTTACAGGCTTGTGCCACCACACATGGACTGACATTTGATTTTAGATGTAACCGCCCCAAACTCCCTATGCCCATATAATTCCACAGAGAACAAACAAAGGAATAAAGGGTTTAAAATTTCTTCATACCTCTGTCTGTCTGTCTGTCTGTCTGTCTGTCTGTCTGTCTGTCTCTTTCCCCTTCCTTCCTTCTTTTCTTTTTTTACATTTTTAAAGAAAATAGGCTATATCTGTTCTGATTCATCAGAGACTAAGATACTGCATAAAATCCCGGTGTGTCCTGAACTTATAGGGTAACCTGCTGTTTCCAGTAAGGGCATACTTGATGCATAAGTAGTGAGTGAATGAGGGGCGGGGCGAGGAAGGGAAGGTTTAGATTTCTGCTTCCTGGCCTCACCTTCCAGACAAATTGGTGTCTGGGATTTTACCAGGCCACATGCTCCAGGTGTGTCTAACCCTTTGACAGTGGCATGACCTTAGTTGTTACTCACAAAGTTCACACTTATTTGAGAACTTCATAATCCAGTCACAGAATACAAATCCCCTCAAATAAAATAAGCATAGGAGTTTTGTGTTGGGCACATTCACAGCTATCCTGGGCTTCTGCAACACACAGGCCACAAGTTGGACAGCCCAGTGAGACATTTTGCTACATTTTCTAGGGTCTCACCTTACATTAGGGTTTATTCTGAA
This sequence comes from Apodemus agrarius, assembly GCA_964023405.1. Classification (NCBI taxonomy): domain Eukaryota; kingdom Metazoa; phylum Chordata; class Mammalia; order Rodentia; family Muridae; genus Apodemus; species Apodemus agrarius. Next base: position 2,427,429 of record OZ030015.1, on the reverse strand, counting down.
CACACAAGCAGGTAAGTTTACACTGCACCTCTTATGGAGGCCATATCAGCTTTGTTCTGTTTTTTTTGGGGGGAGGTTGTTGTTATTTTTGGGGAGAGGGCCTTATGTAGTCAAGGCTGGCTTTAGTCAAACTCTGTAGCTGAGATGCTCTGATTTCCTGCCTCTGTTTACACAGCATTGGGATTGCAGGCATATCATGACTGCAGATGAGGATTTTATAAAGCAAATTTGAGATCAATACAAGTTGGTGGGTTTGAAGTCGCTGCTGCTTTATCTTTGTGGGTCTGGATTGGTTGCCACCCTGTCTTTTGGTTGGATGGTCTCCAGCGATCACAATACTGATGCTGACTCATTCAGGGAGCGTGAAGCACACCTCCACTTCACAGCTCTAGCGCACATTTGCAAAGGTGAAAGGACGTGGGGTTGGCATGTTCCCTTTCACCACACCCCGTCCATCTTAGGATTTTGGTCTTTCTGCCATCATTCCAACTCAAATTCCTGGCAGTGGAGCAATAAATCTGCAGACATCTCTCAGACCTACACTGACCTACATTGAAAGTCTTTTCATTGGTTGTAGTGATAATGACTCTCCTGGCTCTCAAGGGACAGATAGCAGAGCAACTACAGAGGCTTGAGGAAGAGGTCTCTGTCTACCACCTGGGGCTGAAGTTAGGGAGAAGCTCGGGGGCTCCTCACCCTCCCAGGGTAGGAAAAGACCAGTCTGGAGTTTTTGGAACAGTGCTTCTGAGTTAACTGGCAGCCTGCCGCAGCTTGGCACTCACTGGACAGGAATAGACATTGAAGCCCTGGGAAAATTGTCTTGCTTGAGAGGCCAAAGCTCATTATTATGTTGGGTACAAAGGAATTTGAGCAGCAAGGTCAGAGCTGATGTGCTGACTGTTCATGTGTTCCAGGGACCCAGCCCAGGAACTGAAAATGGCCCCAAATTACTGGGCTTATTCATCTGCTTTCTCTGGCTGTGTTCTTGGAACCCATGGAAGAGGAAGGTCCGAACACAAAAGAAACCGGGAAAAGGCCCAGACCCATATTTTAGGGAGGAAAATGGCTTTGTGGCCATAGACTACAGGTCACCTAATTGAATTCTCCATCAATATAGACTTCTCTATATGCCATAAAGGGAATCACTAATCCATTTGTTTATTTATTCATTCAACGACCACATCCTGAGGACAATGTTGTAACCTGGAATTATGCCTCATCACTCTGGGGCTACCTGTGTCCACTGAAATATTCCTAGAAATAGAAAAACTTTATCTAAAAACATAAGGGTTTGCTAAATCAGCAAAGTCTCCCTTCTCAGGCTTCCTTCATCTACCTGGATCTTGTTAAATAGTATGTGTTTATTTGAGGAAACTAAAAACATAATAGAGAAACTACAAAGAACTAGATACCACCCAGCTCCTCAGAGTTGTCCATGCGTAAGTAGTGCTTGGCCATATGACTAAGACATTAGCATCTGAACATAAGAAGATATATGTTGTAAATAATGTTGACATTGTATTCTTCCCTTAGGAGTCTCTATTCTGGTCTTTTCCAACCAGACAAGGATAACTACAGATGTACTGTTTCCTCCATGTGTCTAATTTCTCAAGCCTTTAAACTTTTATATACAGACCTATGTTTTACTAAACAATATATAGGATTTTATGTGTTTTGGTTGAGGAAAATTTATCATATTTTACATTTAATTCTACATCTCATTTTCCCCCTCTTAACATTATGCTTTAGTATCATTTACATGTCAGTGTCTAGATAAGTATCACATTTGTCTCTACCTGTTGATCACTACCTCTCTCCTTTTTGTCCATCCATCCATCTATCCATCTACCACCCATCCATCCACCAAAACACCCATCTATCCACCCATCCACCCATCCATCCACCAACTCACCCATCCATCCACCCACCCACCCATCCATCCAACTCACCCATCCATCCATCCATCCATCCATCCATCCATCCACCCATCCATCTAACCCACCTATCCATCCATCCATCCATCCACCCACCCATCCATCTAACCCACCTATCCATCCATCCATCCATCCATCCATCCATCCATCCATCCACCCATCCATCTAACCCACCTATCCATCCATCCATCCATCCATCCATCCATCCATCCATCCATCCACCCATCCACCCACCCACCCATCCATCCAACCCACTTATCCATCCACCCATCCATCCATCCATCCATCCATCCATCCATCCTTCTGTCATCTATTTGTCCATCTATCCATCTGCAGCACATCTGCTATGTATTGCTATGGGGAATAATATGGTATGGTAACATTAGCACTATCATATCTGAATTTATATACATTTATCACCTTTCTGGATACTTTTCCATTTTGTACTCCCTCACTTCCTTGCATTTTTTTCTATAACAGAGTGATAATCATTTATTTGCCAACTCATATGCCCCAGGCAGTAAATAACAAAAACCATGTGATGGCTCTGTCATACTGACTTCTCCACAAATGACTAGCAATCTGCTTACACTGGTTCCTATCCCACTAACAGTGCTGTTACGTGTGAGCACTTCAGTCTGCAAACTCTACATGAGATGCCCATGCAGCTCTTTCTCTGTTGACATTCTTTTTTTTTAACAAACATTTTTCTTTTTAAAGCTTTATTTATTTATTTCATGTATGTAGGTAAACTGTCGCTGTCTTCAGACACACCTGAAGACAGCATTAGATGCTCATTACAGATGGTTGTGAGCCACCATGTTATTGCTGGGAATTGAACTCAGGACCTCTGGAAGTACAATCAGTGCTCTTAACCACTGAACAATATCTGCGGCCCTCTTTAGACACTTTTGTAAACAAAAGTCTCCCTGGCTCCCCTTACTCACCTGTAGTCTTCACTCACTGTAACCACCCGCTCACCTATAGTATTTGTTCATTGGTAGTTGTAGAAGCCTTCAGGCCAAGTTCAGATACCAAATTCTGCATGTGTAACTGTGGCTCCCCAAGAGAGATTTTTATTTTAATTCTAGGCCTTTCCTCATAGCTGGGACTGCATCTGCCATGCTATCTGTGAACTGAGTCCTTCCAAATGGAGGTCTTGTTATAGCTGGGCCTGAACCTTACTTATTAACATTTCTGACCTTAGCTTATGTCCAGTCTTCATTCAGACATGCACATAACTCAATGCTTGAGGGATTTTACACACCTTGAACTGGTCAGCAAAGAGTGAATATTGCAATCTTCCTGGAACAGAGGTTTCAGGGGTAGGAGGACATGTATCAATGACACATTCTTGAAATATCTTAGTTTCTCGATCAGAAAATGGTTAAGATAAATGTCAAGCCATCAGTATCATTGGACAAGGGGATTGCACAGATACATGGTACGACATGAGTACAGGCATTCAGTAGCTACACAGAATACATGAATACACAGTAGGTGCTTACAGCCTTATAGAAGACACACTGAATACAAGCATAGAGTAGGTGCTTATCTATGTGAAGGACACACATCCTGGAAATGGACACATTAGGTCTATATACTGATTTCATTTTGTGGTGCAGAGAAGACTTAAGTTTCTTTTGTAGCCTTCTAAGATTTTGTGTGTTTGTCTTTAAGGGTGTTCATGAACACAGTAGGCTTTTATTTTGGGTAATTAGTGTGAGCTGTTGTGATGGGCTGAATGGTGACCCTTAAGAAGGACTGTAACCTGTGGATGCCACTTTATTTGGAAAAAAGAGGGTCTTGAAAATTGAATCAAGGACATTGAAGTGAGGGGTACAGTCTTAATGATCTACAAGCTCCAAATTTAGCATCATTAGAAGGAGTCAGAACAGAGAGATACCAAGAAGAAAATAGCACAGCATGATCATGTGAAGAGTCCTTGATGCTACCAAATTGGAAGGTGTCAGGGATGGATTTGTCCCTAAGACTTTCATAGGATGCATGGCACTGGGGACATATTGATATCAGCTTTCAGCTTCCCGAACAGAGATAATAAAGTTCTCTTTTCTCAATCAGGCAACTTCTGATAATTGGTTGTGGAAGGCACAGGAAACTAATACAGCCAGGTTCTGACTGCATTCTAGGCATGCAAGAATTGCAAATTGCAGATCCTTACTGCAATATTTGTAAAAGCTAACTGTCCCAGTCTTGGAGATTCCTTGTTACTCAACAAGCATACTACAATCCAGTGTGTGTGTGTGTGTGTGTGTGTGTGTGTGTGTGTACATGTGCATACATGCATGTACACAGTGTGAGTACATAGTGTGAATACTTCTGAAAATGAGCATTCCAGTAAATGGCTTCATGCACAGAGGCAGGAGACATCCAGAGCAGGTAATGATTCTTGTTCTAACCCGTGGGAAGGTCAGGCAGGCTCTCAGAGCCCTACTTCCCAAGCAGTGGAATGCATGAAATTCACCTGGGGATGGGCGCTCTTGTTACAATGAAGAAAGTCTGCTTCTGACTCTTTTTATCTGAGGTGGTCCAGATGTGCCATGTCTTATGGATTCCCAGGACTTTGGAGGCTGCTGGTCTGTAGACCTACACTTGCAGAACAAGGCCCGGATACAATAAGGTCTAGAGCATGTTTGCAAATTTCTCATTTGTTAGAGCCTCATTTAGGAAGAGCAAGATCCTTGATTTACATCTGTGAAACTAGATGCTTTAAAGTCACACAAGTTTAAACGGTATTGATTTTTTAGAACCGAAGTTTTCTGACTTTGAATCTACTGTTGTTTTAAACAACTCATTGCATAATTTTGTTATAACCTACTTTAATAGGTTATATATGTCAATGTGTAATTGATATAATGTGTTTGTTTGTCTTAGGGTTTCATTGCTATGAAGAGATACCAAGACCAAAGGAACTCTTAGGCCAAAATTTAATTGGGGCTGGCTTACAGTTTCAGAGGTTTAGTCCATTCTCATTAGTCCATTATCATCATGGTGGGAGGCATGGAAGCATGCAGGCAGATATGGTGCTGGAGAAGGAGCTAAGAGCTTTATATCTTGATCCAAAGGTAGAACGTGAGCACTAGGAGACCTCAAAGCCCACCTACATAGTGACACCCTTCCTCCAACAAAGCCACACCTACTCCAACTAGGTCACTACTCCTAATAGTACCATTTCCCATGGGCCAAGCATATTCAATCTATTACAATGTGTTATTAATTATTTATAGTATTTATATATCACACAAATTGTTATATGACCATAAAATAATACTTAAGCTTCCCAAGAGGTATGGACAGCATCTATTTGATATTGCTTTCAGAGAAATTACCCAGTGGAACCTGAGGGTGGACTGTGATTCCCCTGAAATATCTTTCCTATTGATCAGAACTCTCAGGATTGTAGTGTGGAATTCTTGTGTAGCTTGAGATGAACATGTTACTGACCTCTTGTGTTGATAGTCATAGCAGAGAAGTATTGAACATTGAAAGGAGGGGAATCCTTTGTTATTGTTGAGGGTTGATAGGATTTAGGCCCTGGGTCAGTCCATCTTCACAGAAGAAATAGCTAAGGTGAGGATTAATTGGTGACCTAAAAAACAGAACAGGGGACTCTAGAAAATGTGTGATGGAATCAGCGAGATGTAGGGTTGAAGATGATGGAGATAGCTTAGAGGCTGGGTAATGATGGCAAGACAGTTGCCAGAGGGGAAGGGAGATGTAGACAAGCCTGCAGGTCACACTAGAAAGAGTGGATTAAAGAAAGGACCGATGCAGACATGTAATTAGATAAATTAGATATATGACTATTTCTAATCATTGGCCAAGCCAGCTAGAATGCAGAGTTGTTCCCATTCATCTACCAACTCTCACTGACCATCTACAGAGAGAGCTGGCAATCTCTACCCTAGGGCCTTGGAGCCTTTTGGTGTATCTTCCAGGCCTTATCACTGTGAAGCATGTAAGCTGGAGATTACATATCAAACATGTGTTCTATCCCCACAGCTTGGGATAAAATTGATGGTCATTGTGCTTCACAGGGCACACAGAAAAAAAAAACAAAACACTTGGAGGCCCCAAAGGCTCCCCACATGGTAGTACAATGTGTGGAAGGCACTGGGGACTTGGAGAACATCTTTTTACACATAAATATTTATGTCAAATCAGTTCTGCTAAGAAGGCAGAAAACAAGATGTGAAAACACACTGAGACAGAGAAGCCTGGATTTTAACAAATATTTATGAGGGAGGCAAATGGCCCTAGAAGTTTGCAAGGAAGCCAGAAAGGGAAATGCACAAGATGCCTTGAGTTGCCTTCTTAGAGCAAGAAGGTGCAGATGTGGTGCTGTTCATAGGATAGAGCTGCTGAAGAAGGAAGAGGACTGGGCTGTCACATCAGAGTGATAAATGTGTGTAGGACAGGAGTTCATTTCCTAGATGACCAGAGACTTAGTGATTCAAATTATTCAGGAGAGACAGAACAAGGAGGGTCAGGGAGAGTAGGAGGGGAGAGGAAAGATTCTGTTCGTGTGAGAATCTGTGGTATCCAGCAGCAAAGGGTTTTCATTGTTTCTAGTGCTAGTGTTTAACCTGCCCAGTCTGAGCTGGGAAGTCCTCTGATAGGTGATTTCTGTAATCTGAGATCATCTGTTTCTATGCCTTTCTTAAAACAATTTTCAACCAAAATATTATACATGAAAAATATGAGACCCCCTGACAGATGCTCTAAAACAAGAATGATGATATCTACTATAGCCATATTTTTTCATGAACAGTCTCTGCAAACATCTATAGCAAATAATAAAATGTGAATTATATGGGGTAGAAATGGAGAAGTGTTGGGATGCCTTAACAACTCATTTTGCCGATTTCTGTTTAGGATTATTTCCCAGTGAATATTGTGCTGTGATCATAGATTACTACTGCATTAAACACACACACACACACACACACGCACGCACGCACGCACGCACGCACGCACGCACGCACGCACGCACACGCACACGCACACGCACACGCACACTCCAGTCGCATGCACAATGGGGGTCATACAAAAGGCACCTTTAACATTTGCTTTCTCTGTCTCAGTCTCCCCTTGGTAAAATGATGGTGGTAGCAGTCATCATATTCCATGGAGTTAACCTGATTACCAAGCAAGACCATCCGTCTAAGATACCTAGTGTGTGGGGAGCTCTGCCCATGCCAGATATTACTGCCATAGTTTCAGCTAACTGTTGAAACAACTGGAGTTTGCTATGTAGAAACTGACTGATCTCATGAGTACCATGCTTATAGTAGACTCACTAATTTTATGTTGTTGCTTAAGACACAAATAAACCAGTATGGAGAGGCTTCAGCTGGCATCCAGAACCTCTAACAGAGCTCACTAACCATCCCAGGACGAGTTGCCACTCGGCCAAAAGTACTCCTCTGTGGCCCTTTAGAATGTGACCGTTTCCTGCCTAGCCACCAGCAACAATTCTTCCCGTCAGACAACATTTATCTTCAGAGTGACATAAGAGTTCCCCCCTTCCTAAGCACTGGACAAATTGAACAGAAAACAAAACAACACATAACTCCACAATACAAGAACTACACTAGACATAATAGTGAAAGACAAAGCAATGCTCTGAATATTTTCTGAAAAATAACATTTTCAAAAAATATGTGGAGTGCCACCTGGATTTGCAAGTCTAGTCCAAAGTGTTTTTAAGTTGGTTTTTAATGGAGGAAAATGAGCCATCATGATTTTGGTGGTTGGGAGGTGGGAGAGGAGACTGGTGCTCACAGACTGACCAGTGCCGTGCATTATGTTTGGGTACTACTATGCATGTTCCTTTTGAATATGCAGAGAAATTATGATTTCTGTTTTACAGAAGTCAACTTGCCTCGGGTTAAATAAGTCAACTAAACCTAATCCATCTAAGATGAAAGGCAAGAATATGTCTAGACCCCAATCTCGGTAACTGGATCATTAGGATACGATCAGTTTGATTTTCTCTTCTCCTGGGAAATGGGGGAGGGAAAGCAGAGAAGAATAGATTTTGTGATTCACTAAGGACAGACTCACTCATTTATCTGAGACCTGTGATTGGCTTGGGCCATGGATGGAAAGAAAATTAAATCTTGAGTATCTAATCTGATCCATTAGGAAGAGCTGCTTGGTGGGAAATTGATTAATGGTGCCTGTTAGGAAAGTCAGATGGGGACTAGTGGTCTAGCTGCTGTGTCTTTGATTGGTACTCAAGGGGAGGAGAAAGGCTGATCTCATAACAAAGACACAGTACCTTATTGAGTGGCACAGATAACAAGGAGGGAGTGGAATGCATTCTTGTTTGAACAGACACAAGATGAATGAGAAGAATTATTCTGCAGACCCCGAGGATGAGTTTCATTTGAAATACTAACAGGTGATGATGAGTTGGTAATTCTTCATCTACCCTCAAAGGAAGCCATCCAATCTGGGAAAGAGAGAAAAGCTGCACCTCTTGAAGGTTGATAGATAGTGTTAGGACCACAAGAACTAAAATGAGGATCAAATTTCACATTTTTATTTGTATTAATCACTTTGTTCAATACAATGACAGAACACATGAACCATGGAGATTTATATATTTACTTACACACTCTCATCTCTAAAATGTGACTACTATACTTAACCCCTGGTTTTATTCTGAGATTAAAATGGCAAAATCTTATCAGGACCTTTTGCATACAGCACCTATTCAATGTTGGCTACATTCTTTCTACCAGCCTCATTGGACTATATAGCTGAGATTGTCCCCCTGGTGAAAATGGCCTAATCATGGGTCCACTGACTCAGACAGAGCCCAGCTCTTAGGATGCAGGTGTCTGAAGTGCCCCCTTCTCTTGACTGAACTTCAAGGCCTGTTACTATTAATGGAAACTGTGTGTTCCTAATGCCACCCCTGCTGTGCATGTAATTTCCCTCTTAATGCCTAGCAGAGGCAGTGTGCAGAAAGATTGACAACATTGTTCACACTGTTTAAAGGTTCCACTGTGTGTGGAAAATTGTCTAAATGGGGGGATAATGAACAATCACTAAATCAGAGCTGTCTCAAGCTGGGAGGAGAGAAAGGCTGTGGAGAGAGGTTGCCACCTGACCAGACACATTAGCCAGGATTGGGAAGCAGGAGAAGTGGTGTCACATCCCCATGCCCAGGCAATATTGGATTCTTCAGAGTGTGAAGCATTTGGAACTTGTCACTCTTTGAAATGTAACAAGTTTCTTTTCAATGAATGGTGGTAGGTCAAGGCAAGGAGTGGGTAGGGACTAGTTTGGATGCCAACAACCCAATAAAGGGTAAAGAACTAAACCCATGGCATTAACTGTCCTCTAGCCTGACCTGTGGACTCACCACTGACTTCTTGAGAGTGACTCCCAAGATGGGCTGGGGTGTCCTGGTGGGAGGGGGAGGATCTCCAGTCCCAGAGGCAGCTTCTCCTCTCTGAGCCTTTGCTCATATCCTGGTGAATGAGCAGTGATGTCATACATCTCAGAATCCACAAAGAGTCAGTCAGGAGCTTTAGGAATCATAAGTATCCTTTGTCGTATCTTTGTTTTGTGATAAGTTACATATTGCCCAAGGCTTTATTTTCCCTCAACTAAACTCTTAATGATGTTATCTACATTTGTAAAAAAGATACACAGAGCTCCACAGTGATTATTTCTTATCCCAGGAGCTGGCGAGGTGACTCACCTGATAAGGCACTTGCTATGCAAGCAGAAGGGACTGAGTTTAATCTCTAGAACTCACAGGAAAAGCCAGGCTTGATGGTATATGCTCGTAAGCCTGGCATTGGGGAGACAGACATTGTGGGTCACGGACCAACAGCCTGGCCTACTTGGCCAACTTCAGACCACTGAGAACCCCTGCTTTAAAGCCCAAATTTGAATGATCCCAAAATCTGACATATGTTTCTTTCTTCACAAGGTTTCTTGACACAAGATACTTGTGGTAAAGATAACGTGATAGCATGCCCAGTATTCATAGAACATTTACTTATTGTTTATTAATTGATTCACACAATACGAAGCAGGGATTTGCTTTCTGGGTAAAGGCAGGCACTGACTATTGGTAAGCTATTGACCTAAAATGGAGAACAAAGAGAAAATTGCCTTCCTTTTGTCTTAATAATTACTCCTGCCCCAGATATGGCCATTAACAACTGAAATTGGTGCGAGTCTGCCTTCATGATATGTCAAAGATAGTGGCCTTTTCTTAGGGTACATTTCATAATAGGTGGGAGCTCAGTGATCCATCAGGTTGACGGAGCCTTGGTTGGCCCATGTGTGCAGATAGTGACATTTGCAGCTGTGCCAATGAAGCCGAGGATGCCTTAGGAGCAAGCCTTCCAGGGGTGCTTGTCTGTGTTCTCCCTGCTCTGATCTCATCACCATCAGGTCCTGTGGTCGTCTCTGCTCTCTCCTCATCTGCGTGTGGGTCAATTAAATATAGAACAGCCGACCGTTGTGTCACACATCCTCCAATGCCAGGAAAATGACAGATTTAATGAAAAGGGAGTAAGAAAAGGGAAGGGGAAGGGGGAGAGGGACTGGAAAGGGGCCAAAAAGAGGACAGAGGAAGAGAAAAGAAGAGGACCCAGTTGGGAGAAAGAGAATTAGAAAGTAAGGGGAAGGGGGCTGGAATGGGTGCTGAAGGCTAGTTCCTAAAGGGTTCGAATGAATCATGGAAGGTAATTCCTAAAGGAACTTGGTCCTTCTCCAGAAGATGAATGGGAATCCCCGAAAAATGACCTGTTTCTTAGGAATCTAAGCTGAAGTGGGGAGTTTGAAATTCTGTTCCAGAGCTTGATTCTCTTCAGGTCTCAATCCCCTCGGCTGTAAAATGGGTTAAACTGCAGTTGCCAGGGTGCGTGGCTGGCGCTGGTGTGAGGTGCTCTGAGGAGTCGGGAAGGGTATCTGGGTAAGTACAGACTCTGAGACTGGGCTGTTGGTCTCTCCTGTTATAAGGATTGCAGCTGTTGGCTGTTAAACTCTTGGATTAGATGCTGTTTTTTCTTGCTTAATATGGCTGGGTCTGTGGACAGGACCTTTTCCTGGGGTGCTCACACAGGGCTATTTTGAGTTCTGCATCATCAAGATAATTAGGTGCCCAGACAAAGTTTAAATGCTATTAAGGGTTGGGTGCATACTGGCTGGTCCTGGTGCTGGGGTCACTTGGGGACACAGCCTCTGCTTTCTGCTAAGTTTTTGAGACTAGGGCTTGATAAGAACAAAATCTCTCTGGGGAAAAGGGAGGGGTTTGAGGGGTGGCACATTCTGAGCCCCTTTAAATGCCAGGTGTTCTACAGGGAATTCCACGTGCCTAATCCAATTTGATTTTATCCCTCTGTGATGGGTTGTATATGCTTAGACCAGGGAGTGGCACTATTTGGAGATGTGGCCTTGTTGGAGTAGGTGTGTCACTGTGGGCTTGGGCTAACTAAGACAGAAGTTGTTACCAGGGACTGGGGTATTACTGTGATAGGCCTAACCATGCTTTTGTATGGACAAATGTGGATTTGGGCACTTTGTATTTGGAAAGTAGTGGAATGTTTTAAATGGGGCTTAATGGGCTATCCTAGTAGGAATATGGAAGACTTTGTTGCTGAGATTGATTTGAACTGTGCAGACCTGGCCCAAGAGGGTTCAGTGGATAATTTCAATATGTGACCTAGAGACTGTTTTTGTGGTATTTTGGTGGAGAATGTGGCTGCTTTTGGCCCTTATCTGAAGAGTCTACCTGAGTCTAAGGTAAAGAGATTTATATTAATTGCATTGGAAAAAGAAGTCTCAAAAAAGCCCAGCAGAGACTTTGTTCTCTGGTTAAGTCTCATGAAGAGCATTTTGAACAAGTGTAGCAAGCTTAGAAAAAATATAAGTGTATTAGTCTGGGTTCTCTAGAGTTACAGAACGTATGGGTAGTCTCTATGAAGTTAGGGAATTTGTCGATGACTTACAGTCTGTAGTCCAACTCCCCAACAATAGTCAGCAGCAGCTGTGGATGGAAGTCCAAGGATCTAGCAGTTGCTCAGTCCCATGAGGCAAGCCAGCAAGCAGGAATCAGTCTTTCCTTTTTCAATGTCCTTATATATGTCTCCAGCAGAGAGTGTAGCCCAGATTAAAGGTATGTGTCTCCATGCCTTTAATCCCAGATGATCTTGAACTGGAATCCATAGCCACTATGCTTCAAGATCTCCTTGCTAAGTCCAGGTCAGAAACTTATATCTCTGAGCCTCCAGATTAGGATCATAGGTGAGCCTTCCAATTCTAGATTGTAGTTCATTCCAGATATAGTCAAGTTGACAACCAGGAATAGCCACTACAATCCACCCCTTGTCAACTTGACACAGATAATATATCATGTCCACATGAAACAATAACAAGGTCATGAATATGCCTAACATGATATAACTATTCCTCGTACAATCGCAAACACATTTGTAAATTTACAATGGGGCAATGTCCCTTTGGAACATTCTTTTAGTGTCTCAATACCAAGTGATGTTAAAGGAATTGGAAGAAAGACAAATGTATCCTTAATAAAATAACATAGAAGCATTCATATCACTTATAATCCTCATTTCTGCAACTGGTTACGTGGCCTTAGCTGGTATTTATAACTACCTTCCTCTGCTACCCATTCGGTATTTCCTTTCTCAGCTTGCTATGTTTGTTCAAAATTCTCTTTATCAGACTTAACCAGAGAACAAAGTCTTTATTGGGCTTCTTTGAGACTTCCTTTGCAGATGCAATTAATATAAATCTCTTTACCTTAGTCCTGGGCAGTCTCTTCAGACAATGGCAAAAAGCAGCTGTGTTCTTCACCAAAACATCACCAAAACATTCTCTCAGCCACATATTAAAGTTCTTCTCCACTGAAACCTCTTGGGCCAGCAGGCCTAAACAGTTCAAATGACCCTCAGCCCCACTGTCTTCCATATTCCTACTAGGCTGGCCCATTAAGTGCCACTTAAAGCACTCCATAGCTTTCCAAATCCAAAGTCCCCAAATCCACATTCTTCCAAACAAAAGCATGGTCAGGCCTATCACAGCAATACCCCACTCCTGGTACCAACTTCTGTCTTAGTTAGGGTTTTACTGCTATGAACAGACACCATGACTAATGCAAGTTTTATAAAAGACAACATTTAATTGGGGTTGGCTTACAGGCTTAGAGGTTCAGTCCATTGTCATCAAGGCAGAAACATGGCAGCATCCAGGCAGGCATGGTACAGGAGGAGCTGAGAGTTCTACATTTTCATCTGAAGGCTGCTAGTAGAAGACTGACTTCTAGGCAACTAGGGTAAAGGTCTTAAGTCCACACTCACAGTGACACACCTAGTCCAACAAGGCTACACCTCCTAATAGTGCCACTCCCTGGGAAAAGCATATACAAACCATAACAATAAGATATATGGTTCAAGAATTAAAGGGGCACCAGGAAGTGAAATGGAGGTGAATTCTATGTTCTAAGAGATAAAAGATTAAGGGACTTTGGAGTAAGAGCCTACCCAGCTAAATTTAGATACAGGAATAGTGGTACACACCTTTAATTCCAGCAGATAAAGCCAAGCAGATCACTGAGTTCAAGACTAGCCTGGGACAGAGCAAGATATAGGTGAAGAAAAGTTTAAATCCAAGCATGGTGGTACATACCTTTAATCTCAAGAGAAAGGCATGCAGATCTCCAAGTTCAAGGTCAATTTACAGAGCAAGATCTAGGACATCCAAGCTAGGCAGTGAAAGAGTTGGAAAAGAAGAAGCTAGTGATAATGTAGTAGAATAAGAGGGCCATGTTCCAGCTCCTGCAACCAGCAGAACCCAGCAGCTTTGGTCTTGTGGCTCTGGCTTATAAAGAGAACAATAGAAGAAACTACTGGGACAATTGAAGCTGGTTAGCTGGAGTTAAGAAATTAGCCATGAGGGCTGGAGAGATGGCTCAGCTTTTAAAGGCTAGACTCACAACCAAAAAATATAAAAAATTAGTTGAGATTAAGAAGAGACCAGCATCACTGAGGTGAAACCTTCTGGGAAGTGTTTTCTGAGAGCACAAAGAAGCTGTGTTTCAGAGATAGCCAAGGTTGTACCTCGGACTACAGCTGTACTGGTTGGTAATGTGTAAGAGTCATGCAGGTGGCTCTGGTTTTGAAGGCATGAAGGGGGGTCATGAAGAGTAGCTGAGGCTTGGCACTGTGGCCATGGAAGGTCATTGGTGAAGGTACAGCCTCAGTTGTAGTTGATGGCCCAGGACTGAAGGGGTCATGCAAAGGAGTTGAGACTTGGCACCATGAAGAGAGCCTATGAGAGGCTATTGGTAAAGCCTAGTTACAGCAGAAGACAGCAGTGTATTGGAGATGCCAGTACCATGGGATGATCGCGAAGAACAGCAGCAGCAGTGGAGTGGATCAACCTGAGCTTGTGCTACAGAAATCAGAGCTGGAGAAGCCCTTTGGAGGAGCCCAGAAGATCACCTGTGGATCCCAGATATTGAAACAAGAAGCTGTAACACTGAAGTTGCCTTGGAGACCCCGAAATGTTAGAGATGCCAGAGCCTTGGGCTATCTGTTTAGGAGAGCTGCTAACAGGGAGTGGAACCAGCCCAGGGGAAAGAAGTTTTGCAGTAAACAAAGATGAAAAAGGAGTGGAGATCTGAAAACTGTTTTGACCTCAGACATGGAGATGCAGAGTTTGGAGTCTGTCCAGCTGGTTTCCTGTCGTGCTCTGGGTATTACAGTTAAGTGATTGAATGAATCTCAGAAGAAACTTTGAACTTTGGACTTTTAACATTGTGGAGACTGCTTTAGACTAGGGGGACTTTGGAATTTGGACAAAATGTACTTTTTTATTATGCTATGGTTTGGCATCGCCCCCGTAGACTCGGGTGTTTGAACAAGCCTATGGGGGCCAGGGAGTGGAATGTGATGGTTTGTAAAGGCTTGGCCCAGGGAGTGGCACTATTTGGAGTTGTGTCCTTGTTGGAGTGGGTGTGTCACTGTGGGCGTGGGCTTTAAGACCCTTGTCCTAACTTCCCAGAAGTCAGTCTTCCACTAGCAGCCTTCAGATGAAGATGTAGAACTCTCATCTCTGCACCATGCCTGCCTGGACACTGCTATGCCGCCACCCTGATGACAATGGACTGAACCTCTGAACCTGTAAGCCAGCCCCAATTAAATGTTGTCCTTTATAAGACTTGAATTGGTCATGCTGTCTGTTCACAGTAATAAAACCCTAACTAAGACATTATATAGTTAATATTGCTACTCCAATCTTACGGAGAGGGCACAGTGACATTTGGTCTACTGTACAGGGCATTGTTAAGTAGTTCCCCCATCTCCTTGGCTACTGTGACAAAATACCCAACTAAATCCACTGAATTTTGTTTTGCTCACGGTTAGGGGGTACAGCCTATCGCTGCGCCATGCCTCACTGCTGGGGTATAGCTCATCACTGTGCCACGCTTCACTGCTGGGGTATAGCTCATCACTGTGCCACGCCTCACTGCTGGGGTATAGCTCATCACTGTGCCACGCCTCACTGCTGGGGTATAGCTCATCACTGTGCCACGCCTCACAGCTGGGGTATAGCTCATCACTGTGCCACGCTTGTTTTGAGCTTTTGCATGTTTAAAGCCCTTTCACAATAATAAAACTGATAACCAGACAGAACTTTGCTTTTCTTCCCCTCGGAAGTACAGGTTTGCACTTGCGCATTGGTTTACATACCCACCCCTACCCCCGGCAACTGTCCAGTGTTTCTGCAGTATGGATTGCCATTTGTATTACCCCAGGTTGCTTAATTTTTTTTTGCCTATGTATGTTTCTGAGCACTGCATGTAAGATGTTTTATGGCCCAGAGCATGAATGGACAGCAGGTTCTCACTTTCATGGCATCTCCAGTGACCAAATGCATAAAGGGGCATAAAGAAAATTTTGAACAATTAAAAAAATTATTTACATCCACCCTGAACACTTCTCCATAAAGCCACTCAGGGACGTGTGTGGCTCTACCAATGACAAGGGTACCTGGTAATGAGGTCTAGCTCCTAGGGTAGAAGGGAGAGGAAGAGGAGGAAGAAGAAGAAGAAAGGAAAGAAGAAAGAAGAAGCGGGAGCAGCAGCAGAAGAAGGAGGAAGAGAGGAAGATGAGGGGATAAGGACGAGGATGATGAAGAGGAGGAGAAGGAGGGGGAGGAGGAGGAGGGGGAGGGGAGGAGGAGGAGAAGGAGGAGGAGGAGGAGGAGGAGGAGGAGGAGGAAAGCAGCAGCAGCAGCAGCAGCAGCAGCAGCAGCAGCAGCAGCAGCAGCAGCAGAAGCAACCTCTGCTGCCCATACACAGAGCTGGCTGTGTTGATTCTCTGCTGAGGCTTACACAGCTGTGGCTTCTTTCGAAAGGGCTCTATCTGAAAGAGCACACACCTTGTGTTGGCTTCCTGCTTCCTGCTTCCTCCCTGATCGCCTGGTCTTCAGAGACTGGAGATTAGCTGTTTGAACACATTGGTTGGCATCTCTTACTCCGTGTGTCACCGAACCCTCTAATCTATGAAGTACTCTGCTTATGTGCATGGTCCCTAGCCTGTCCTGAGTGAAGCTCTTCTATGCTTGTGAACCCTTCATCACCTTTCAAAGGCTTCTCCTGATGAGGATCCTGGAGAGCTTCTCATGCCTTTGAAACAGTTTCAGCCATTAGTAATGGTTGGAATGTTAGAGTCCCTTGATCTGAATGATTCTCACCATGCTCAAGGATCTTTCTTATACTGAAATTCCTTGTTCAAGATATGTCTCCTCTCCTCATGTTCTAAGGGAAAGGAAGCACATTCAGGCCGTCTAAGCAATGGGAAATACTAAACTAGAAAGCACATATGTACAGCCAAGTCCTAGTAGCTCACCCGAAGTTCCACAGCATATATGTGCTGTCACAGGTTGTGTCCTTGGGCTTTTGTGGTTGTGGTTGTTGTTGTTGGTGGTGGTGGTGATGTGTTTTTGTTTTTGCTTTTTTCTTCCCAACAGAGCGTGGTCTGCCACACTCTCTGTTAGCATAGCTATCTAGAGACCAGCACAGCTCCTGGAACAGTGTGGGGCAAGGAGGCCATGCAGCTAGTGTATGAATCAGTCACCATTGAGTAGATCTTATGATAACCCTAGCGTCTTTAGGAATGATGCAGGATTTTCTGTCCCTGGTTCAGTACGATCTGTTAGAAAACTGAGTCTAGGACTGGAAATATTGCTCAACATGTACAAGTGCTTGTGGTACAAGAGTTTGGATCCTAGAACCCAAGTGAAAGCTCAGGGATGGCCTTCATAGTGTGATCCCAGCACTGTAGGTGACAGAGACAGGTGGATCACTGGGGCTTGTTGGCTACCAGCCTGCCCCTAAGTGTAGTGAGAGCCTCTGTGTCAAGGGAGGAGAAATCATGTTAGATGAGGATGCCAGACACCTCCCCTTGCTTCCTTATGTGCATAGCCCACATAGAAGACAAAGATAAGTATCTCCAAATCACAGTGACCATGGTTGTTTGGGTTTAGATCCCCCCTCTCTCATTATCTTTCTACCTCCCTTTTCCCTCCTTCTCCCTCTCTCCCTCTCTCTGCCTCCTTTCCACCTTCTTCTATCCTTCCCTCCTTCCCTTCCTCTTTCTCTTCTTTGTCAAGTTACCCCTATCAAGTTATGTCAACATTTCAATACTTACATTTCATAGCACTTCCCCAAAGTATCTTCCTAGATGT
Organism: Apodemus agrarius; assembly: GCA_964023405.1. Classification (NCBI taxonomy): domain Eukaryota; kingdom Metazoa; phylum Chordata; class Mammalia; order Rodentia; family Muridae; genus Apodemus; species Apodemus agrarius. The sequence goes on along the minus strand of OZ030015.1, from coordinate 2,409,730 downwards.
GATGTCATTAGAGAGGGATGATTTTAGTACATCATCTAGCATAGTTATATATTTTGAGTTTCCTAATTTTTACAGCCTGGTGATGCAAATTTTTTTTCTGCTCAAGCTCATGTGGCAGACAATTTGGTTTACAGGCCATGTGCTTCCTATTACAACTTCTCCACTCAGCCATGGTTGCACAGCAGGTGCCCTGTCAAACATCAAAGGTGGCTGTGGCCAGGCACACTTAGAGGCTGATGACACTGTGCATTGTTCTCAGTTGCTCTCGACTTCATTTGTGGCGCCGTCTGGAACTCACTGGAGAGGCTGCAGCACAGTGATCATCTCTCTCTCTCCTCCACAGCAGCGCACCCACCCTTTCACACTGGGGTCTTCAGTCAGACTCAGGTCCCAGTCGTTACACAGTGATCCAGTATCTTCCCAGCCTCCTAATAACACTCTCAATGCAAAAGCAGTGGCTGCCATGTTTGTTCGTGAGCCATAGATCTCTTTTTTCCACAGGCCATGTCTTCACAAATAAACCTACAATGAAAAATACTAAAACAGAAAACCCATATGTACAACCAAGTCTTAGTAGCTCACCTGTAGTTCCACAACATATTTGTGTTGTGTCCTTGGGGTTTGGGGGTATTTGTTGTTGTTGTTGTTCTTGGTGGTGGTGGTTTTTTGTTTTTTGTTTTTGTTTTCTTCCCAACAGGATGTGGTCTGCCACATTCTCTCTCTTGGCCACCCTCCTAACTTGGCCACTCTTCCTTTTAACCATGACAACAGCAGAAACCCAACTGAGACTCAGGGATTTGCTTACCCAGCTGCAAATGCTAGTGATGCTCAGACTCCCATCCAGAGTGCTTCCTTCCACAAAACCCTGCAGGGTCGGGAACCCTCTGCCTTGTTGCATTTTCATCTTTGCTATGAGCCTAAGACACTGTTCCTTTTTGCTGGAGAATCTGGAAGCTGTAAGGAAGATTCCCCCTTATTCCAAGAATGTAGATTTGAAGCCCGTAGGGGGGAGACTGTTAATGACTCAGCCACTGCACAGCTAAGAGGCTGTATTTCTTGTTTTCCTCATTAGTAATGTGGAGTTGGTAGTTGTGCCTCTGAAGATACTTGAGAATTAAAACAGCCCAAGTGTATGCCACCCAGGAGTGTGTAAGTCTCCTTCGGGAGGTTTATGGCTTATATTATTATTATTTTTCTGACATTTTATGATAATGTTTTCTGTTGCTAACTTCTAGTGTCTCTGATACAGTGCATGTGTCACCATGTTGGGCTGCATAATTCTTTGTTAAGGGGCTACTTTGAGCATTTTAGGAGCTAGCAGGATCTGTGGCCTGTACCCAGTAGGGTGAGTAGCAGCCTTGTTTTGTAGTTGTGACAATTAGAGTAATGTCTTGAGATTACTAGTGCTCCCTAGATCTAGGGCCCAATTAAGAGAGGAGTTCAATTTGACTATCTCCTCCCTGTGATTATTTGTAGCCTGCACCTTCCTCATTGGGTGAAAACATCAAGAGGTGGCAAGGAATGTAGGTCTTTGGTGAAAACTTCAGGAAAAATGTGGACAGATTGTAGGAAACATGTCATTTTAGAACCAGACATGCCCTCTGGCCCAGACTTCTGGTCATCTTCTAGGTAAACTTCCCAGCCACTTGGGGAAAGTATACAAGGAGCTACCAGGTAAGACCATGGCAGAGAGAAGCAAAGATATTTGCTTATTCAACAAACCAAAGGTTTCTTCCTTCCACAGCTATGGAAGCAACAGATGTGTGAGATAGCTTCTCTACACGCAGAAGCTCATGACATAACCCAGGGAGACAGATAAACAGGTGATACATGAGTCGTCTCCCAGACTCAAAGTCAAGAGCTTGGTGGGGATTAGAGAAGCCCTTTATTTTTCTGGACCTTTATATTTGAATAAAATGCAAGTGATTTTGCATTTATATGTAATACTGGAGATGATAAATGTTCATTCCCTGTCATGGTAAAATGCCTATAGAATTACCACCAATGTCCAAGGAATGGCACTTACTCACCAGAACTGGCCATGGTGTTCATTCATTTTTTCCTGAAAGGACACTAGTTTGCTGAACACCAGGTTCTTGAGATTTGACTAATTGACAATAGTGTCTCCAGAAATTTGGGGTTCTAAGACCTCCCTAGTGCTTCGTATCTCCACAGGTTTGGTAGAGGTGTCAGGTAGAAATGTTAGGTTGTGAGTGTGCCTTGTGTGTACACAGAGAGGGTGGCTGGCTTCCTCTTTTAAGTGCCAAGTCTAGCCAGCTGGGTTGTCTGACTGACTCCCTACCCCATTTTCCCATGTTACCCTGCGAGGCACCAGGCCATGCTGTGCTGTGGGCTTGGCTTTCATTGAAAGTCATGGAAGTAATTGTTTGCTGTCTATCAGCGGTTGCCTCTTTATCATTTCCATTATTATCAGTTCTATAAACTAGTTTATTCACTTACTTAGCAAACATTCTGTGCTATAGCTAAGAAGTATGTATGCATGGGGAGAGTTCTCCATCTTAATGGAGAGAAATAGTCTGCTGCTGATATTGTTTAGAATTGTTGACACACATTGGATCAAATCTTAGTGATTTTCCCTCTGATAATATGTGCTCCTATGGTTTTACTGGGGATGGAGCTGACCAGCCACCATGATTTTCATGCCCCGCTGCTGTCTTTCACTGAGTCGTCACAGTATGTAAAAATGCTGTTAGAACCCATGCATGCCCACACTGTGACAGGAGAGACCTAGAGTTAGGTGGATTGAAGAACCTTATTACTTACTAGGTCTGACATTGCCAAGTATAAACTAAGTTACTTAACCTATCTGAGGCCAATCTTCTCATTTGTAAAATAAAAAGCATAAGTAATAGCTACTTTAATTTAAAGTCAAATTAACAGAGGGGGATGCACTCAACCACTGGACTGAGCACAGGGTCTCTAATGGAGCTGAAGGGGTTTGCAGCCCCATAGTAGGAACAAAGATATGAGCCAACCAGTATACCCAGAGCTCCCAGGGACTAAACCACCAACCAAAGAGTACACATGGAAGGACCCATGTCTCCAGCTGCATATGTAGCAGAGAGGATGGCCTTGTTGGACATCAATGTAGGAGAGGCCCTTGGTCCTGTGAAGGCTCATTGCCTCAGTGTAGGAGAATGCCAGGACAGGGAAGCAGGAGTGGGTAGGTTAGTAAGCAGAGGGAGGGGGATGGGATAGGGGGTTTTTGGAGGGGAAAGGAGGAAAGAAGAGAACATTTGAAATTTAAATAAAGAAAATATCTAATAAAAAAGTTGTGCTCAGAATACACTACCATTTCATTATACACTAGTTATTGTTTATCTTGAATAAGCATTTATTATGTGAGTTTTAGTTAAATAGTAGGTTATAGTGCTACACACTGGTAGGGATTTGCAAATTAGTTCTTACCTGGGCTAAAGGAGAAGACAGGAAGTTTATTTCCTCTATGGAGAAGAGGTGAGGGAAAAATTCAGAGTGGTCAGGCAGATTGAATATTAAAAGCATAGGAACACTGCTAGCTTCTGTCCAACAAAAAGTATGTTTTGCCAAATGTTTTCTAGGTCTTGGTGGGCAAAAGCACTCCCCTCTGAGCACCAGTGCTATAGAAACTCTTGTAGAAGAAAAATGGCTTTTGTGTGATTGTAGTGAGCTTAGATAAGAAAGATTAGACAGGGGTGGGGGTGAGGGTTGGGTAGGGGCCAAATACAGAGAGTGTTGCTGCCGAGCTGGAGCTTCGTGCCTTAGAGGTGATGGGAGATGTTGCAGCCCATCCAGACTAAGGTCTACATAGGTACAAATACCCTAAGGATCTTAATGTAGTAAAACAACCACCGTCACACATAGCTCTGGTAAGGTAGCCACAGGTCTCCATGTCGCTTTCCTTGGAAGCTTGTGTGGAAGAGTAGACTCTGCTGGCCACACCTTACTCTTGGCTAAAAAGACAAAGGAGAGGGTGTCCTTTTAAACATCTGCTTAGAAGTAATACACATCACGGTCACCAATTTGTCAGTGGTTAAAGTGAGGCCCATGTCTGACCCTCCTGTCAGTGGTGGCATGAAATAATTCTCCCACAACAAAGAGCAGCAAATGTTTTAGCCAGAGTTGTCTCTACTGGAGCATGTCACGGTCAGGTCTAGATTGTGAGAAGCAAATGTAATTAGATATGAAAATGTCAAGTCCTATTCAAATACCAGCAGCTATCATTACTTTGAAAAAATAGAGTTGTACAACCTGGATCCTTCTTATGCCAAGCCTTGCTGCCTCGCCGCGGGAGTTCAGCGGGAGCTACAGCTGTGCGCTTCTTAGGGTTTGCCTCAGCTGGAGATTTCTACATCCTCTTGTTCTTCTGGAGCATCCAACATTAGGAAAGAAATGAAGCAGATAGGCAGGGCTACACCATTTTCTCTCAGAGGGGAAAAGCCTAACAGGGACCATTCATCCTGCTGCTTATTGCTCAGTTAGCACAGGCTTTGCCAACAAGTTCAAGTTCAGTTTTTCCCTTTGGCTTATTCTATTTATCTCCCTCCCTAAGATGGGTGTTCCTTCTCTAGTGAATACCCTGAATTCCACGTGTTAACACCGCCTCTGCCCATTGAGAACCCAGCCTATTACGCTGTTATAATGTTAACTATGGTACTAATGTATTGGTGTAAGAGACCTTAATGTCAACCACAAGATATGTTTTGATTATGTTATGTCCTTACCACAGGCTAACAAGGGGAAGTAACCAGATTGCAGAATTACTAATTAAGCAGCAGAACATACCTTGGGGTTTTGTCTGATAAAGCACGGTGTTGGTCCTTATGGAGCCTGTGCTCCTACAGTAAATACTGCAGGGCTCTACTGTAAGGTTCTGTGCAAATCAACCAGAAGCTGAAATATGAGCTCCAGGTTATCTGCTACTGAGAGTTCTGGGCTACAAAGAACCTTGAAAAGAACTCACTGGCTTTCGGTGGTTGAAGCTCTCTAGAAAAATTCACCATGAAAAGTTTGCTATGCTATGGTTCAGTTCTTTTCTGGAAAAAAAAGTAATTTCTCAGGTGCCTCTGTTAATCAGAGTGTAGCAGACATTAAGCTGTGTATCAATTAGGAAGACTGGGGTTTGAATTTCAGCTCTCCATGACTATCTCAGCAATGGTGCGCAAGTCACTTCTTTGAAACTTTTGTAGCATGCATATGACAACATTTATGCTACATGACAGTCATGAGATTAGATGAACTTAACAGACTAGTATAATTTAATTATACATAATATATAAAATTAAGAGTGTACAATATTATATATATGTAATTGATATATAAATATAATAGTACAACAATTTAATATATAACTAAAAATAAGAGCCTAGAACTTGTATTTTTACTCTGGTGGATCCCACAGAACCTTCCAGTAGAGCCCTGCAGTATTTACTGTAGTAGCACAGACTTCATAAAGACCAACACCGTGCTTTATCAGACAAAACCCCAAGGAATGATCTGCTACTTAATTAGTAATTCTGCAATCTGATTACTTCCTCTTGTTAGCCTGTGGTAAGGACATAATATAATGAAAACTTCTATCTTATGGTTGATATTATGGTCTATTAGACCAATATATTATATCTATCATCTATCTGTCTGTCCGTCCATCCATCCATCCATCCATCCATCCATCCATCCATCTATCCATCCATCCATCCTGGCAAAATTCATGGCATACAGAGAAGCTCCATAACTATGTATGTCCTCTCCTTTCTTTGCCTTGAGTACAATACACAACACTTCCTTGTCAAGTACATAGTTAGGTATTTTACTGGCTAATCAACACCATGTATAACGGATTATGGCAGTTCTTTCTGCCCCGCCCATACCTAATAGACATTTATTTTGACTAAAGTATCTTATTTAAAAATAAGTTAAACGATTAGGAGGGCTCCTTCATAGAAACAAGCTCCACTAAATCAGGGGTGGAAAGCCAAGGAGATGAGTTGAGATTTACATGATAGGATTGGGGATAAATAGGAAAAAGCAGTGATTGATTAATGATGTCTGTTACAAGAGCAAAACGCAAAAGTGGTGGCACATGCCATGCACTTAAAATCCTTGTGGCATGTTGGCATATCAAGAACTTTCATCTCTCCAAGACCCTTTCTTCCTGATAATTTTGAATTATTGGCATCTTAGAAGAATTCTGGAGGAGATGCAGCGTTCCAGCCATCTAAGGCATGCAAAGTGAGGCCTAGTTTGGAGTTGTCACTACTATTCTGACTGAGGAGGATTAAATGAAACACATTTGTCTGGGTTGAACTGGAAGACAGCAGCGCTATCTATTACAGATGCTGTTGCATGGCGCTCCCAATATGAAGCAGTGATCATAGTCTGATGTTGTGAAAAAGATACTTGGGGAGTAGGTGATGGCCTGAGTTGGAGCAAGAAAAAGACCATCTATTAGTGAATGATGTTGAGATGGACATATGAAAGAGAAATGAATCTTTAAATCCTTTGAGTGACAGCTATCCCCAGATCACTATAAACTTCATATCTACCATAAGCCTTTGTCCAAGCTTCTGCTTCTTCCACACCCCTCTGCCTGTGGTCTCATGGCTAACTTCTCCTCAGTCTTGAAGACTAAGCTCAAGTCATTTCACATAAGTTCAACTTCTTAAATGTTTATGGCTAACCCATTTTCCTATCAAATATGAACAGTGTCTACTCACTTCAGATAGGGAGCTAACAAGAGGCCAAAGAAAATTCCAGAAAAATTCAGTTTGATAAACTTGCTTATGGAAGTAGGGTGGAAAATTACCTGTATGTGCCTGTGCTCTTAACTACTGAGCCATCTGTGCAATCTCTGTCCATATGTGGTGTGTGTGTGTGTGTGTGTGTGTGTGTGTGTGTCTAAGTGTGTGTATATATGTATGTGTATATGTATGTATGTATATATATGTATGTGCACAAGTGTGTGTATATATATATGTGTGTGTGTGTGTGTGTATGCATATATATATATGTGTGTGTGCATGCATGCACTTGCTTCTGTGTCTCTGTGTGTGCTTCTGTCTCTGCCTCCCTGTCTGTCTGTGCTTCTGTATCTGCCTCTGTCTTTGGCTCTCTGTCTGTGTCTGTGTCTGTGTCTGTGTCTGTGTCTGTGTCTGTGTCTCTGTCTGTCTCTGTTTCTCTGTCTCTCTGTCTCTCTGTCTCTCTGTCTCTCTCTCTCTCTCTGTGTGTGTGTGTGTGTGTGTCTGTATGTCTGTATGTCTGTCTTTTATGCATGTGTGGCAATCCACTGAAGTGTGGTCAACCTAATATGGGTGACTCCCACAATATAACTAAACCTTTCTTTTCTTCATACTTCCATCTCCCCTCTTCTTATCTCTTCCACCCCTTCCCATTCCTCCCTTCCTTTTCCTTCTTCTCTTCCCTTCTCACAATTCCTATCTACCCCTTCCATTATCCTTCCTCCAAGAATTTCTTTTTTTTTTACAGTTTTTTTTTAATTTTATTTTCTATATTCTATGTTTACATTCCAAAGGCTTTCCCCTTTCCCAGTTCCCACCCACCATAGTTCCCATAGTTCCTCTCCCTCCCATCTGTTCCCCAATAATTCCCCCTCCCCCCTCGGTTTCTTTACTAAACTGGAAGCAATCTTTACAGGCCCAGGGTCCTCTCCTTTCTTCTTCTTGGGAATCATTTGACTTGCTATTTGTGTCTTGAGTATTTAGGGCTTCTGGGCTCATTAATATCCACTTATCAGTGATTGCATTTCAGGTGCATTCTTTTGTGATTGGGTTAATTCACTCAGGATGATATTTTCCAGGTCTAACCATTTACCTACAAATTGCATGAATTCATTATTTTTAATTGCTGTGTAGTATTCCATTGTATAAATATACCACATTTTCTGTATCCATTCCTCCTTTGAGGGATATTTGGGCTGCTTCCAATTTCTGGCTATTATAAACAAGGCTGCTATAAACATAGTGGAGCATGTGTCCTTATTGCATGCAGGGGAATCCTCTGGGTATATGCCCAGGAGTGGTATGCCAGGGTCCTCTGGAAGTAACATGCCCAAATTTCTTATGGGATGCCAATAACTTTAAATTATTAAGAAGAAAATGCCTCTTAGAGATTATGAATTCTAGTGATTTACAAATGTGTTTCATAGAAGTTTTGAATTCTAAAGGGCTGTTTAAAGACAGAGAGCATGGAGTAGGGTAACTCTGTACTTTTCAGCCTGAGGAGATGGGCTTACACATTGGCACATCATAAAGAATTATTGATGAAGGAAGGGATGATGTCAGAAGAAAGAGAGAACAGAGGAGAATGAAAAAGAAATGAGAAGAGACAAGACAATGAGTAAGGAATGTGAGGGGAGGAAAAAAGAATGGGAGACATGAGAGGAGACAGAGAGGGAGGGAGACAGGAGGGGGAGGGAGACAGGAGTAGGAGGGGAGACGGGAGAGGAGGGAGATAGGGGGAGGGAGACAGGAAGGGGAAGGAGACTGGATGGGGAGGGGCTGAAAGCCTGTAGAGGATGACTGGGAAAGGGATGTTTGTGAGGTCAGGAAGGATGCTAGCAGCTCTGCCATGACTGATCTGGTCCTTTGCTCCTCAGCCAGTAGACACTGCACCTTCTATTCAGAAGGTGTCAACCCTCTATAGTGGGTGGTGTTCCTCTTAGGAGGCCTCAAGAAGCCCAGGAAATCTGTAAGCCAAGGCAAAGCTGGTACCGTGGGAACAAAACCTTCAAATCGAAGGCCAGATGCTGTCCCTCTCATGGACACCTGAGATTAGCCATGGATCTGGCAAAAAAAAAAGGATGTTGCTAAATAGGATCTGTCTGGCCTGTTCAAATGACCAAAAGGGAACCGACTCATGATCAGGGCAAGTATGGTCACATCATTAAGGGTTAGTGTGCATGTCTTGCTGAATGCCTCTCTCTGTGAAGCATCTAACTAATATCCAGTGCTTTATCTTTTCCAAAAAGTATTTCATTCCCAACAATTTAATATTTCTGTAAACAAATAAGATAAGTCAGGATAGAATTTAATATTTGATATTTATGGGCAAAACAAAAATAAAACTGTCACCCTGGGACCACAGAAGAAACAGCTCTTGCTGGTTACTCACCAAGCCATGGATAGTGACTCCAGTGAGCTTCCTGGTAACCCCATCTCTGTGCTCTTGCCATGGCCCCTTCCATCTCCTCATGACTTCCCAGCTTAGCTTGACCTTTCTGCTTTGACTTTTGATTCTCCATTTGTCTTTTGGCGAGTAGATGTCAATCTGTCCACAGGTAGCCCAAGTATAACTTCATTTGTCTACTCAATAACTCCCCCTGACAAAGGTTTATTATAACTGGTTCTGTAGGTCAGGTGCTGGGTTAGGCAGAAGGGCTGTGAGACATAAAATATTATCCTTTCCTCAGTGTTCTCACTGTTGCCCCACATATGTAAATAGACACATGTCAGCCAGTGTCGTGAGTGTATTCATAGACTCATGTGTTCAAAGGTAAAGAGAGGGTGGACTCCTTTGAGAAGGTTCGTGGGGTGGCTTCCAGTAGGTTTTGAATGACCCAAGCAACTGTGAGGTAGGCATGGGAGAAGATGTTTGAGGCTCTGTAGATGTGAGAAGACCCAGTTGCAAATCTACACACGTGTTTTGGAAAAGGGAGGAGATGGATAACTATCTAGAACTATTCATGAATAACAGGGAAGGAGAGTGATCAGTGATGAGGGAACCTGGGGCCAGATCATAAAGACCCATGTGCTACAGAAAGGACTTTCACCGGTAAGATGGTAGGAAACCAGTGACAGCTTTCTCAAAATCCCCCCTTTCCCTCAAAAGTAACGACAATAAATTTAGAAGACAAAAATTAAATAAGGAAACCTACTCACCCACCTTACATAGGAATCCTGCCATTTAAAAACCATAGTGAATACTTTCACTTCTTTCCTGGTCTTTCTTCTATGCAGTCTTCACTCTGTGGTGATAGCTAGAAGGAGCTTTCTAAAATGGAGTGGCAAGTTCAGCCTTGCCTGGGAAAGCAGTCACTTCCCCAAATGAGCCAGTTTGGCCACTATGCAAAGTCTTAAGTGAACAGGATAGTTTACTGACTTGAAAAAGGTTGATGGCAGTTTTCCATCTGTGCCCAGAGCTGATCCTGTGTCACAAGGCTCCATACCCAAATAGCGCTGGGAGAGAGCTAGCCTCCCAGGAATGTAGACAAGCCTATGAATGCAGGTAAAACCACTACTTTTCTTCAAATTCCTGGTCCAAGAGGGATCAGCCCAGAGACATCAGAACTCAGGAACCAAGGAACAGCTGAGAGACAGGATCTACACCCCAGAGCTGACCCTGTACCACAGTTCTCCATACCTAAATTCCTCCAGGATAGAACTGGTCTCCCAGGAGTACTGACACAGAGGCTTGCAGGAGGGACAAAACACAGATACAGCAAGACCAGCTAACACCATAGACAACTAGATGGCAAACGGCAAATGCAAGAACATAAGCAAAAGAAACCAAGGCTACTTGGCACCACCAGAACCCAGTTCTCCCACTATACTGGGAGAAACTCACCAGAAAAACAATACTTATTTAAAAATCACATCTCATGATGATGATAAAGGACTGTAAGAAGGACAAAAATAACTCCTTTAAAGAAATACAATAGAACACAGGTAAACAGGTAGAAGCCTTTAAAGAGGAAACACAAAAATCCCTTAAAGAATTACAGGAAAACACTACCAAACACGTTAAGGAACGGAATAAAACCATCCAGGATCTAAAAGTGGAAATAGGAACAATAAAGAAATCACAAAGGGAGACAACCCTAGAGATAGAAAACCTAGGAAAGAGATCAGAAGTCATAGATGTAAGCATCACCAACAGACTACAAGAGATAGAAGACAGAATATCAGGGGCATAAGATACCACAGAAAACATTGACACAACAGTCAAATGAAATGCAAAATGGAAAAAGCTCCCAACCCAAAACATCCAGGAAATCCAGGACACAATGGGAAGACCGAACCTAAGGAAAATAGGTATAGAAGAGAGTAAAGATTCTTAACTTATGACAGAGTCTTTTGCCTTACAGAAACTTTGTAACTTTATGAGGTCCCATTTGTCTATTCTTGATCTTAGAGCATAAGCGATTGGTGTTCTGTTCAGGAATTTTCCCCCTGAGCCAATGTCCTCAAGGGTCTTCCCCAGTTTCTTTTCTATTAGTTTTAGTGTGTCTGGTTTTATGTGGAGGTCCTTGATCCACTTGGAGTTGATCTTAGTACAAGGAGATAAGAATGGGTCGATTCAAGGACTTGAAGTTCCTGTCATACAGATCTTTCGCCTGTTTGGTTAGAGTTACTCCAAGGTACTTTATGTTGTTTGTGGCTATTGCGAAGGGTGTTATTTCCCTAACTTCTTTCTCAGCCTGCTTGTCCTTTGAGTACAAGAAGGCTACTGATTTGCTTGAGTTAATTTTATAACCAGCCACTTTGCTGAAGTTGTTTATCAGCTGTAGAAGTTCTCTGGTGGAGTTTTTTGGGTCACTTAAGTAAACTATCATATCGTCTGCAAATAATGATAGTTTGACTTCTTCCTTTCCAATTTGTATCCCTTTGACTTCCTTATGTTGTCTAATTGCTCTCGCTAGAACTTCAAGTACTATATTGAAAAGATATGGAGAGAGAGGGCAGCCTTGTCTAGTCCCTGATTTTAGTGGGATTGCTTCAAGTTTCTCTCCATTTATTTTGATGTTGGCTACTGGTTTGCTGTAGATTGCTTTTACTATGTTTAGGTATGGGCCTTGAATTCCTGCTCTTTCCAAGACTTTTAGCATGAAAGGATGCTGAATTTTGTCGAATGCATTTTCAGCATCTAATGAGATGACCATGTGGTTTTTTTCTTTTATTTTGTTTATGTAGTGGATTACATTGATGGATTTCCGTATATTGAACCATCCCTGCATCCCTGGGATGAAGCCTACTTGATGATGGTGAATGATCATTTTGATGTGCTCTTGGATTTGGTTGTCAAGAATTTTATTTAGTATTTTTGCATCGATATTCATAAGAGAAATTGGCCTGTAGTTCTCTTTCTTTGTTGGATCTTTTTGTGGTTTAGGTATTAGCATAATTGTGGCTTCGAAGAATGAGTTGGGCAGTGAGAAGACCTCAGAAGATGGAAAAATATTTCTTGCTCCTGAATTGGCAGGATCAATATAGTAAAAATGGCCATCTTGCCAAAAGCAATCTACAGATTCAATGCGATCCCCATCAAAATACCAACTCAATTCTTCATAGATCTAGAAAGAGCAATTCTCAAATTCATCTGGAGCAACAAAAAACCCAGGATAGCTAAAACTATTCTCAACAATAAAAGGACTTCTGGGGGAATCAATATCCCTGACCTTAAGCAGTACTACAGAGCAATTGTGTTAAAAACTGCATGGTATTGGTACAGCAACAGGCAAGTAGATCAATGGAATAGGATTGAAGACCCAGAAATTAACCCACAGACTTATGGTCACTTGATCTTTGATAAAGGAGCCACAACCATCCAGTGGAATAAAGATAGACTTTTCAACAAATGGTGCTGGTTCAAATGGAGGTCAACATGCAGAAGAATGCGAATTGACCCACTCTTATCTCTTTGCACTAAGATCAACTCCAAGTGGATCAAGGACCTCCACATAAAACCAGACACACTGAAACTATTAGAAAAGAAAGTTGGGAAGACCCTGGAGGACATGGGCACAGGGTGGAAGTTCCTGAACAGAACACCAATAGCTTACGCACTAAGATCAAGAATTGACAAATGGGACCTCATAAAATTACAAAGTTTCTGCAAGGCAAAGGACACTGTCAGAAGGACAAAACAGCAAACAACAAAGTGGGAAAAGATCTTCACCAACCCCACATCCGACAGAGGGCTAATATCCAATATATACAAAGAACTTAAGAAGTTAGATCCCAAAGAACCAAATAACCCTATCAAAAAATGGGGTACAGACCTAAACAAAGAATTTTCACCAGAAGAAATTCGGATGGCCGAGAAACACCTTAAGAGATGTTCAACATCATTAGTCATCAGGGAAATGCAAATCAAAACAACCCTGAGATTCCACCTCACACCAGTCAGAATGGCTAAGATTAAAAACTCAAGAGACAAGTGCTGGCGAGGATGTGGAGAAAGAGGAACACTCCTCCACTGTTGGTGGGATTGCAAAATGGTAAAACCGCTCTGGAAATCAGTTTGGCGGTTCCTCAGAAAATTGGGCATGTCACTTCCAGAGGACCCTGGCATACCACTCCTGGGCATATACCCAGAGGATTCTCCTGCATACAATAAAGACACATGCTCCACTATGTTTATAGCAGCCTTGTTTATAATAGCCAGAAATTGGAAGGAGCCCAAATATCCCTCAAAGGAGGAATGGATACAGAAAATGTGGTATATTTATACAATGGAATACTACTCAGCAATTAAAAATAATGAATTCATGCAATTTATAATTTGTAGGTAAATGGTTAGACCTGGAAAATATCACCCTAAAAGTTAACCCAATCACAAAAGAATACACATGAAATGCAATCACTGATAAGTGGATATTAATGAACCCAGAAGCCCTAAATACTCAAGGCACAATTAGCAAGTCAAATGATTCCCAAGAAGAAGAAAGGAGAGGACCCTGGGCCTGTAAAAATTGGATCCAGTTTTGTAGAGAAACCCTGGGGTGAGGGGGAATGATTGGGGAATAGTTGGGGGTGAGAGGAATTATGGGACATATGGTGGGGGAGAACTGGGAAAGGGGAAAGCCTTTGGAATGTAAACATAGAATATAGAAAATAAAAATTTAAAAAAAAAGAAAGAAAAAAAAGAAGTAGAAACATAAAAAAAAAAAAAAAAAGAATGGGTCGATTCGCATTCTTCTGCATGCAACCCCACATCCGATAGAGGGCTAATTTCCAATGCATACAAAGAACTCAAGAAGTTAGACCCCAGAAAACCAAATAACCCTATCCAAAAATGGGGTACGGAGCTAAACAAAGACTTTTCACCTGAAGAAATTCGGATGGTTGAGAAACACCTTAAAAAATGTTCAACATCATTAGTCATTAGCGAAATGCAAATCAAAACAACCCTGAGATTTCACCTCACACCTTTCAGAATGGCTAGCATTAAAAACTCAGAAGACATGAGGTGTTGGCAAGGATGTGGAGAAAGAGGAAGACTCCTCCATTGCTGGTGGGACTGCAAGCTGGTACAACCACTCTGGAAATCAGTCTGGTGGTTCCTCAGAAAACTGGACATGATACTTCTGGAGGATCCAGCCATACCACTCCTGGGAATATACCCAGAAGATTCCCCAGCATGCAATAAGGATACATGCTCCACTATGTTCATAGCAGCCTTATTTATAATAGCCAGAAGCTGGAAAGAACCCAGATGTCCCTCAACGGAGGAATGGATACAAAAAATGTGGTATATATACACAATGGAAATCTATTCAGCCATTAGAAACAATGAATTCATGAAATTCTTAGAGAAATGGATGGAGCTGGAGAACATCATACTAAGTGAGGTAACCCAGTCTCAAAAGAATACCCATGGTATGCAGTCACTGATAAATGGATATTAGCCTAGAATCTTGGGACACCAAAGACACAATTCACATACCAAATGATGTCTGACAAGAAGAAAGGAGTGAACACTGGTGCTAGAATGGACCAAAGCATCAGTGTAGGGGAATACCAGAACAGGGAAGTGGGAAGGGGTGGATGAGGTTGCAAGGGGAGGGAAAAGGGCATGTGGGACATTAGGGGGGTGGGGAAACAAAAAAAAGGGAAATGAAATGTAAATATATAATATATCCAATTTAAAAGAAAAGATTCTTAACTTAAAGGGCCAATAAATATCTTCAACAAAATTATAGAAGAAAACTTCCCTAACCTAAAGAAAGAGATGTCCATGAACATACAAGAAGCCTACAGAACTCCAAATAGAGTGGATCAGAAATGAAATTCCTCCTGTCACATAATAGTCAAAAAACACCAAATGCACAAAACAAAGAAAGAATATTAAAAGCAGTAAGGGAAAAAGGTCAAGTAACATATAAAGGCAGACCTATCAGAATTATACCAGACTTCTTACCAGAGACCATGAAAGCTATAAGATTCTGGGCAGATGTCATACAGACCCTAAGAGAACACAAATGCCAGCCCAGGCTACAATGCCCAGCAAACCTCTCAATCACCATAGATGGAGAAACCAAGATGTTCCATGACAAAAACAAATTTACACAATATCTTTCCACAAATCCAGCCCTACAAAGGATAATAGATAGAAAACACCAACACAAGGATAGAACCTTAGATCCTAAATCAAAAGAATATACTTTCTCCTGAGCACCTCAAGGTACTTTCTCCAAAATTGATCATATAATCAGTCACAAAACAGACTTTAACAGATATAAGAACATTGAAAACATATGCTAAATAGAATGATAATTATTATGTACAACTTAGAAAAATTTAAATTAAGTGCATTGGAAGAAAATTAGTCTGAAGACTTATATTAGAAAAAAAGATATAAACTAAAAAATGTGACCTCATTATCTATAGAAAAATAAGATTTAGAAGAAGAGAAATTAATGAAATTAAAAACAAACATACAGTAATCAACCATACCATGAACTAGTTCCTTAAAAAGATGGATAAGATGATGACTATTGTGCCTGACTTATGAAGGAAAGACAAAAAGAATTGGAGCTCCCAAAACAAAGAAGAGGGCACCACTCCAGACCCTACAGAAACCAGATAGAAGATACAGGTATGGAGAAAAACTGCAGCAATTAACTTGTTATTTTGATAAGACAGATACAGCTTTTGATAACAAGTCTATTTCTATACAAAAGAATTTAAAGCATGAATAGTCATATATTTTAAATATATTTAATTTGATTTTAAAAGAGAAAAAAGTCTTGTGTTCTGAAATGAGCTACATAGGCACAGTGCCTATCTAAGAGTAACAATATTATTTTCAAATACTGCATCAATATACAGATTTATGCCAATGAAAGATTTAATTCTTTATCAATATATACATTCTATAACAATGTAAGAAATTGTAATTCCCATTTTATATCAGTTATAAAGATTTCTATCAATGTACAAAAAAGAAAGGTCATTACTCTTTGTCAGTAAAGAAAAAATAGGAAAATCACAGGTATCTGACTAAAAATAAGCATCTAGTAGTGGCCTCCTTATGCCTCCCACATTCTCAAGGGCTGTAATAATGGACACTAAGAACATGGCTCCCACTTATAACGCTGGAGGACCAGATCTTTTTGATTTTTCATGCTGAAGTCGGAAATTAACTCAGCCTTCAGGAAGACTCTCCAACACCCGTCTAGTCTACCTGAAATGCCTCTGTAGCACTCACTGGGCCTACATTCCTACGGCCTAGTTTTGAGCCCGTGTCCTGTTGGAAAAAGTTCTGCTGGTCTGACTTTTCTTGCCTCAGTATGGACCATGTAAAGTGATGGTCCACAAATCAGTGTAATTTGTTTTAAAATGGGGCATCTCACATGAGGAAGCTGGGTGATTTAGCAATAATTCTGCATTAGGTGTCTTTTAACCCAGACCAGGCACAGCTGGTACTGTCTTTTCCACAGCTCCTTAGTGTGAGGCTCTCAAATCCTGGTGCCTAAGCAAGTAGCTTATTATATTTATTTGTAGGGCTTTTCTGCAGCTTAACTTTTAGGTGTCCATATTTACACATATACACCTATGTAAATACACACACACACACACACACACACACACACACACATTCCTAAATATAACATGTTCAGCCCATATATTATTACTGGTATGTAAGTTTTCAGGGCTGACCATTTGGCACTGGGCAGCCAATTAGTGTGCACTTCCTTGGGAAGCACCTCTCCTGCTCCCAGCCTTTCTGGGTTGCCCACAGTTCTTTGTGTGGGGTTGAGGCCTTATGGGCTTTTCCCTGCCCACTTTGGCATGCCCACTGGTGTCTCTCTTGTTAAACTCATGTTTGGGAAGTCATGTTGACGAGACTCTATGGGTGTCTCCTCTGACAATACTAGGAGATTCAATCTTATAGCAAATTCCACGATCCTTGGCTGTCACATTTTTTTCTGCCTCCCCTTCTGAGCTTATGGTTCTGGAGTGACGTGTAGAGGTATCCATTGGGACTGGGCCCCGCCACTCTGCATTTTTGACTGGTTGTGGTTTTCTATAGTGAACCGTGTCTGTTGCAAATAGAAGTTTCCTTGATGAGGGGTGAAGGCTACATTTATCTGTGAAATATGAGGACAAATTTTTACAGATTATTTTTAGGCATTATGGTGGTTTAATAAAGTAGTAGTTTTGGATTGTTCTCCAATAACTATGACTTCACTAGCACTGTGCAGGTTGCTAGGATTCCAGTACTGAGCATGTTTTCCCTCTTGTTGAGAGGGTCTTAAGTCTCAGGGTCTTAGAGAAATGTTGGTTACCACTAAAGTATGTGTACCATTACTCTCTTAAGGTTATCGTGCCTTTTTGGTAATTGATGTGGTTCATAGATGTCGGTGCTAGATAGTGCTGTTGGCCGTTTCCCTCCTTTAGAAGCTTGCATGGTGCTTTCTGGTACCATTGGCCATATCACCCTGGATATGCCTGATCTCCGACGCTAAACAGAGTTAGGCCTGGCTAGTACTTGGATAAGAGACAACTCATTTTTTAAACGGGTTGTGAGATAGTAGGTTTTGATAAGCCTTTTCATACTGCCTTCCTTGGGGTGAGCTCTCTCTTCCACCCAAGGTCTCCCTGATACTCCCCACGCCCCACTTAAGGCATTCGTCCTCAGTAGGTTAAACGTGTGTCCACCCACGGCCCTCTCTATTTTTCTGGCTTCCATTTGTTCTCCAAGTGAAACACAAAGGCACATATTTGCTTTAGGTTTTGAGACAGGGTCTCTCACTGGACAGAGAGTTTACCAATTAGATTAGCTTGGCTGGCCAGTGAGCCCTAGTCTACATCCTTAGCACTCTAATTATGGCTGTGTACCACAGAGCACATTTTTTAAACATGGGAGCTGAAGATTTGAATTTAGCTAGGTCCTTATGTTTGCATGGCAGGCACTTTACCAATAGAGCCAAATCCCCCAGCTAGTTTAGTTATTTTAGAGGTTTTAAATATTTTTAAATTAACTTTAATTCTTTGTAGCATATAAGTCTCTTCCAGTTGGTTTTTTTTCTTTGTACTGAGTTTATCAGAATCTATATTGTCATGTCCTCCAGTGACCAACCACAATGAGACCTTGTGACAGTTAATCTTTTCTGATAACTTGACTGCATCAAAATCACCTAGGTGATTAGTGGGACACACTTGTGGGTGTCATGGGATTATTTGAGGGACAAACCTACTCTAAAAGTGAGGAGATCCTCTCCATAGACTGTGAAAGCCTGAGTCAAATAAAAGGAATTTAAAAAAAAAACCCAGAAATTCAACTGAGTATGAGCATTCTCTCTCTCTCTCTCTCTCTCTCTCTCTCTCTCTCTCTCTCTCTCTCTCTCTCTCTCTCTCTCAGCTGTGATATGAACCACTCCATACCACCTAGCACCTAGCATATGGAATTCTCTGAATTATAAACCTGAGGAAATCTTCCTCCTGTAAGTTAGTCAGGTCTCTTATCCTAGCAATGCAGAATATCGCTTATACAGACCTGCACACCCAGGAAGCAGTGGTCTGCGGGGTTCCAAGTCTGAAGATTAGTCACCTGTATTAGCTCGGCCTTTCTGTGCAGTTTTCACTCCTTGCCAAATACCATCATCCGGCTAAAGTGCTTCTGCCTCTGCTTGCCCCACATTCATTAGTATATTACCTCCTCATTATTGCCTTTACTTTATTACTACTGTATTATTTCACTGGTGGGGGTGTTTCCATGGTGATGCAGAAATCTTACCATTTGAACCCATCAAAAGCACATTAGCATGTAGGTTAGGGAATTCTTCAGAGGGGACTTGCTTTCCCAATTCCTGTTTTTATGCTTTATGGGAGAAGATATATTGAAGCCAGTGGCCATGAACTTTAAAAGCACGTGTCGGTGGAGGGAAGGCCTGTTTCTGCTCAGTGTATTCTAATTAGCATGCTGTAACATGACAATGAAAATGATAAATGATTCTATAGTGTACTGCTGATCTTTCTGGAATTCAGAGCCTGCTAGAAGAGTTTGATGTGGGGCAAAGAAAATGCTTTAAACAGAGCGTGGTAATGATTTTCTTTGAGACAGAGAAGCCAGTGGGCCAGTGTATGAATCTTCAGCAGGAAGTCATGGTGTGTTCTAGTCACCATATTCCAGTTATGACTGTCTGTTCTTATAGACACTTCCTCTTGGTTTGATTCAGCTTCAGAAATTGAATCCGATAAGGCTGATATACAAATACCATGAAATCTTATTTATTCACAATGAAGATCTGGCTATCAAGTACGCAGTGTTAAAGCATGCAAATTGATTTTTTCTCATGGGCCAATCTACATGGGCCATTAACTTAAAACCCAAAGATCTAGCTATCTTGCTCCACAAGAATTCATTAGACCTTGCTCTGCCATAGCCTGTGTTCAATGACTTTACATTGGATGACTGCATGCTTGCAGTTGTCCAGGTTGTGGGACTGGGAACTATTTATATCATGGTAGTTGGCAGGTGTTGCTATTAAATGTCATTTTTTTATCCCTTTGATAGCAAATTGTTAGGTTTATCTCTATACCACTGACCGCATGTGTCATAAAATATACCCAAACTGGGTGAGTGGAGCATTGTGTGTCCTGGAAGGGATGTGACTGATCTGCTCACCCACTCTCTTTACTATGTGGATGACTAGGGAGGAACCCCTCTGAGGGCTTAGTATTCTATTCAAACCTTGGAGATGAAAAGTACTTACCCAGTTCCCTAATTCCGTGATTTAAATGACCTACACCTGCTCAAGTATTCGCCTGTGTTCTGGAGTTTCTAGGTTAATGTGTGCTATCATGCAGTAGGTTCTATTTTCTGTAGTGGCTATTCCTGTTTGTCAACTTGACTGTATCTGGAATGAACTACAATCCAGAATTGGAAGGCTCACCTATGATCCTAGTTTGGAGGCTCAGAGATACAAGTTTCTGACCTGGATCTTGGCATGGAGATCTTGAAGCATAGTGGCTATGAATTCCAGAAGATTAAGACAAGGAGATCTCCAAGTTCAAGGTCATCTGGGATTAAAGGCACAGTGGCACACACCTTTATTTTTTTTATTAGACATATTTTTATTTACATTTCAAATGATTTCCCCTTTCCTGGTTCCCCACTCCCCAAAAGTCCCATAAGCCCTCTCCCCTCCCTCTGTTCCCCAATCAACCCTCTCCTGATTCCCTGTCCTGGTATTCCCCTACACTGCTGCATCAAGCCTTTCCAGGACCAGGGGCCTCTCCTTCCTTCTTCTTGGGCATCATTTGATATGTGAATTGTGTCTTGGGTATTCCAAGCTTCTGGGCTAATATGCACTTATCAGTGAGTATGTTCTTTTGTGATTGGGTTTCCTCACTTAGGATGATATTTTCCAGTTCCACCCATTTGCCTAAGAATTTCATGAATTCATTGTTTTTAATAGCTGAGTAGTATTCTATTATGTAAATATACCACATTTTCTGTATCCATTCCTTTGTTGAGGGACATCTGGGTTCTTTACAACTTCTGGCTCTTATAAATAGGGCTGCTATGAACATAGTGGAGCATGTGCTGAAGAATTCCATATTACATGCTGGAGAATCCACTGGGTATATGCCCAGGAGCAGTATAACAGTGTCCTCTGGTAGTATTATGCCCAGTTTTCTGAGGAACTGCCAAACTGATTTTCAGAGTGGTTGTACCAGTTTGCAATACCACCAGCAGTGGAAGAGTGTTCCTCTTTCTCCACACCTGCTGTCTCCTGAGTTTTTGATCTTAGCCATTCTGACTGGTGTGAGGTGAAATCTCAGGGTTGTTTTGATTTGCATTTCCCTGATGACTAAGAATGTTGAACATTTCTTTAGGTGCTTCTCAGCTATTCAATATTCCTCAGGTGAAAATTCTTGGTTTAGCTATGTAAACCAAGACATTTTTAATGGGGTAATTTGGTTCTCTGGAGTCTAACTTCTTGAGTTCTTTGTATATCTTGGATATTAGCCCTCTGTTGGATATGAGGTTGGTAAAGATCTTTTCCCAATTTGTTGGTTGATGTTTTGTCCTATTTACAGTGTATTTTGCCTTACAGAAACTTTGTAATTTTATGAGGTCCCATTTGTCAATTCTTGATCTTAGAGCACAAGCTATTGGTGTTCTGTTCAGGAAATTTTCCCCTATGCCCATGTATTCAGGTTCTTTCCCGGTTTCTTTTCTGTTAGTTTCAGTGTGTCTGGTTTTATGTGGAGGTCCTTGATCCACTTGAACTTGATCTTGTACAAGAAGATAAAAATGAATTGATTTGCATTCTTCTGTATGCTAACCACCAGTTGAACCAGCACCATTTATTGAAAAGGCTATTTTTTTCCACTGGATGGTTTTAGCTCCTTTGTTAAAGATCAAGTGACCATAGGTGTGAGGGTTCATTTATGGGTCTTTAATTCTATTCAATTGATCTACCAATACCATGTTTTTGTTTTCTTTTTCTTTTTCTTTTTCTTTTTTTTTTCTTTCTTTTTTTTTTTACCACTATTGCTCTGTAGTACTGCTTGAGGTCCAGGATACTAATTCCATCAGAAGTTATTTTATGGTTGAGAATAATTTTAGCCATCCTGGGTTTTTTGTTATTCCAGATGAATTTGAGAATTGCTCTTTCTCAGTCCATGAAGAATTGAATTGGAATTTTGATGGGGATTGCATTGAATCTGTAGATTGCTTTTGGCAAGTTTTTACTATATTAATCCTGCCAATACACGAGCATGGGAGATCCTTCCATCTTCTGAAATCTTCGAAATCTTTCTTCAGAGACTTGAAGTTCTTGTCATACAGATCTTTGACTTGTTTAGTTAGAGTCACACCAAGATACTTTATCTTGTTTGTGACTATTGTGAAGAGTGTCATTTCCCTAACTTATTTCCCATCCTATTTATCCTTTGAGTATAGAAAGACTACTGATTTGTTTCAGATAATTTTATATCCAGCCACTTTGCTGAAGTTGTTTATCAGCTGTAGGAGTTCTCTGATGGAATTTTTTGAGTCACTTAAGTATACTATCATATCATCTACAAATAGTGATAGTTTGACTTCCTTTCCAGTTTATATCCTTTTGACTTCCTTTTGTTGTCTAATTGCTCCAGCTAGAACTTCAAGTACTATATTGAATAAATATGGAGAGAGAAGGCAGCCTTGTCTACTCCCTGATTTTAGAGGGATTGCTTAAAGTTACTCTCTATTTAGTTTGATGTTGGCTACTGGTTTGCTGTATATTGCTTCTACTATGTTTAGGTATGGGCCTTGAATTCTTGATCTTTCCAAGACTTTTAACATGGAAGGATGCTGAATTTTGCCAAATGCTTTTTCAGCATCTAAGGAAATGATCATGTGTTTTTTCCTTTGAGTTTATGTAGTGTATTATTACATAGATGGATTTCCATATATTGAACCATCCCTGCATCCCTGGGATGAAGCCTATTTGATTGTGGTGAATGATCATTTTGATGTGTTGTTGGATTCGATTTGTGAGAATTTTATTGAGTATTTTTGCATCGATATTCATAAGGGAAATTGGTCTCAAGTTCTCTTTCTTTGTTGTATCTTTGTGTGGTTTTGGTATCAATGTAATTGTGGCTTCATAGAATGATTTTGGTAGTGTTCCTTCTGTTTCTATTTTGTGGAATAGTTTGAAGAGTATTGGTGTTAGGTCTTCTTTGGAGGTCTGATAGAATTCTGCA
Source organism: Apodemus agrarius (assembly GCA_964023405.1). NCBI lineage: Eukaryota > Metazoa > Chordata > Mammalia > Rodentia > Muridae > Apodemus > Apodemus agrarius. The sequence goes on along the minus strand of OZ030015.1, from coordinate 2,386,787 downwards.
CTAAAACCATCTGGTCCTGTGATTTTTTTGGTTGGGAGACTTTCAGTGACTGCTACTATTTCTTTAGGGTTTATGGGACTGTTTAGATGGTCTATCTGATCCTGACTTAGCTTTGGTATATGTCCAGAAAATTGTCCATTTCATCCAGATTTTCCAGTTGTGTTGAATATAAGCTTTTGAAGTAGGATCTGCTGATTTTTTTGAATTTCCTCATTTTCTGTTGTTATATCTCCTTTTTCATTTCTGATTTTGTTAATTTAGATACTGTCTCCGTGCCCTCTGGTTAGTCTGGCTAGAGGTTTATCTATCTTGTTGATTTTCTCAAAGAACCAGCTCCTGGTTTGATTGATTCTTTGTATAGTTCTTTTTGTTTCTACTTGGTTGATTTCAGCCCTGAGTTTGATGATTTCCTGCCTTCTACTCCTCTTGTGTGTATTAGCTTTTTTCTGTTCGAGCACTTTCAGGTGTGCTGTGAAGCTGCTAGTGTATGCTCTCTCCTGCTTCTTTTTGGAGGCACTCAGGGCTATGAGTTTTCCTCTTAGCACTGCTTTCATTGTGTCCCATAAATTTGGATATGTTATGCCTTCATTTTCATTAAATTCTAAAAAGTCGTAGATATCTTTCCTTATATTTTCCTTCACCACACTATCATTGAGTAGTATTGTTCAGCTTCCATGTATGTGGGCTTTCTGTTGTTTTCTTGTTGCTATTGAAGACCACCCTTACTCCATATTGATCTGATAAGAGGCATGGGACAAGTTCAGTTTTCTTGTATCTGTTGATATCTATTTTGTGACCAATTATATGGTCAATTTTGGAGAAGGTACCATGAGGTGCTGAGAAGAAGGTATATTCTTTTTTTTTTTTTTTAGGATGAGATGTTCTATAGATATCTGTTAAATCCATTTGGCCCAAAATTTCTGTTAGTTTCACTGTGTCTCTGTTTAGTTTGTGCTTCCCTGATCTGTCCATTGATGAGAGTGGGGTATAGAAGTCACCCACAATTATTGTGGGGGGTGCAATGTGTGCTTTGAGCTTTAGTAAAGTTTCTTTTATGAATGAGGGTGCCCTTGCATTTGGAGCATAGATGTTCAGAATTGAGAGTTCTCCTTGGTAGATTTTTCCTTTGATGAGATGACGTGTCCTTCTGTGTCTTTTTTGATCACTTTTTGTTGAAAGTCAATTTTATCTGATATTAGAATGGCTACTCCAGCTTGTTTCCTGGAACCATTTGCTTGGAAAATTGTTTTCCAGTCCTTCACTCTGAGGTAGTGGTTGTCTTTGACACTGATGTGTGTTTCCTGTATGCAGCAAAATGTTGGTTTCTGTTTATGTATCCAGTCTGTTAGTCTATGTGTTTTTATTGGGGAATTGAGTCCATTGATGTTAAGCGATATTAAGGAATAGTGATTGTTGCTTACTTTTATTTTTGATGTTATTTTTATGTTTGGTGGTGGTTATCTTCTTTTGGGTTTTTTGGAAGGAGATTACTATCTTACTTTTTCTAGGGTGTAGTTGCCCTCCTTATATTGGCATTTTCTATCTATTATCCTTCGTAGGGCTGGATTTGTAGAAAGATATTGTGTAAATTTGGTTTTATCATATAATATCTTGGTTTCTCCATCTATGGTGATTGAGAGTTTTGCTACATATAGTAGTCTGGGCTGGCATTTATGTTTTCTTAGGGTCTGTATAGAATTTGTCCAGGGTCTTCATGTTTTTATGGTCTCTGGTAAGAAGTCTGGTGTAATTCTGATAGGTCTTCCTTTATATGTTACTTGGCCTTTTTCCCTTACTGCTTTTAATATTCTTTCTTTGTTTGGTACATTTGATGCTTTGGTTATTATGTGATGGGAGAAATTTCTGTTCTGTTCCAGTCTGTTTAGAGTTCTATAGGCTTCTTGTATGTTCATGGGCATCTCTCTCTTTAGGTTAGAGACATTTTCTTCTATAATTATGTTGAAGATATTTACTGGCCCTTTAAGTTGTAGATCTTTGCTCTCTTCTCTACCTACAATCCTTAGGTTTGGTCTTCTCAATGTGTCCTGGATTTCCTGGATGTTTTGGGTTACATGCTTTTTACATTTTGCATTTTCTCTGACTGTTGAGTCAATGCTTTCTATGGTATCTTCAGCATCTGAGATTCTTTCTTCTATCTCTTGTATTCTGTTGTTGATGTTTGCATCTATGACTCCTGATTTCTTTCCAAGGTTTTCTATCTCCAAAGTTGTCTCCCTTTGTGATTTCTTTGTTGGTTCTACTCCCATTTTAGATCCTGGATGGTTTTGTTCAGTTCTTTCACTTGTTTGTTTGTGTTTTCCTGTAATTCTTTAAGGGATTTTTTGTTTCCACTTTAAGGGCTTCTACCTGTTGACTCATGTTCTCCTGTATTTCTTTAAGGGAGTTATTTAAGTCCTTCTTGAAATCCTCTATCAGCATCATGAGATGTGATTTTAAATCCAGATCTTGCTTTTCTGGTGTGTTGGAGGTATTCAGGACTTGCTGTTGTAGGAGAACTTGGTTCAGATGGTGTCATGTTGCCTTGATATCTTTTGGTAATGTTCTTGCATTTGCCTTTTGCCATCTGGTTACCTTTGGGGTTGGTGTTGCTGTCTCTGATGGTGGCTTGTCTGTCACACAAGCCTCTGTATCTGTGCTCCTGGGAGACCAGATCTCTCTATGTACACAGGTATGTATGTACTCCTGTGAGACCTGCTCTCTTGTGGTTGTTTTTAGGTATATAGTTCTGTGTCCCCAATCAGTTCTGGCTGCAGGCTGAAAACAGAAGACTTCTGTCCCAGGCTGCTCTTAGGTTCTTGTGTCCTCAGGGTTTTTGGCTGCTTTCTCTGAGCAGCAGGGCAGGTCTCATCTGTCCTGACTGTCTCCTCTGTGCTGCTGGGTGGATAGCTACCTTCCAGTGCCACTTGGTGATGGTGTGCTTTGGCAGAGGATGGTCCCAAGTTGGAGACAGAAACAAGAGGATGCTTCTGCCAGAGGATTCTGGACGGGATCTTCTGAGCAGCAGGGCAGGTCTCACCTGTGCTGTTTGCTCTGTGCTGCTGGGTGGATCATCACACACCTTTAATCTGGGCCACACCCTCTGCTGGAGACCTACATAAGGACATTGGAAGAAGGAAGACTCACTGACTCTTCCTTGCCTGCTTGCCTCGTGGGACCGAGCAACTGCTAGATCCTTGGACTTCCATACACAGCTGCCTAGTGGGACTGAGCAACTGCTAGATCCTTAGACTTCCATCCACAGTTGCTGCTGGCCATTGTTGGGGAGTTGGACTACAAGCTGTAAGCCATCGACAAATTCCTTAACTATGTAGAGACTACCCATATGTTCTGTGACTCTAGAGAACCCTGGCTAATACAGGTTCCATGGTCTTTGGTCATGTGCATGTGAAGGGGCTGAGAGATGAAACAGGAAGCAAATGAGAAGAGGCTGCTGTCACTTACTGACTTTTGAAATTGTCATCTAATGTCTTAAAAATAAAAACAACAACAATATCAAAAAAAAAACCCAATAGACTCAGTGACGCTTGAAATTTATGCCCAAACTGGCCTTTGACTGACCTCAGGTCTTGCTTTGGACAAATAAGGGCAGCAGAAGTCACCACTAAGTGGATTTTGCTCTTTTTAATGAGGCGTATAGTGCCAAAAATAAGTTTCTTTCATTAGTGAAAATGAGGCTCCTTCATCAACTTTCATATTATACAAAGGAAGAAGGAAAAAAATACAGGCAACTGTGTGTAGGGGGAACCTAGGCAAAGTAAACAATTATTTTTGATTTATTGATCTCTTAGGGAAGACAGAGCTTTTGGCAGAACACGGGGCATCTCTTTTAATTAGTGTCATGATTTCCGGGCAGTGATTGACAACGCTGCTTCTCTAGCTTTGTTGTTTCTGTTAGTGTCAGTTATGTTCCCTGTGCTCCTCACTGTAAGCAGAGGACTCCTTTGGAGGGAGCAGAGGTAACTAAGACTCTTGTTCTCTAGTCAGGAACTCACAGAAGGGCATGGATCCTAGCGTAGGAGAGTGCGGGTGCAGCCTTGATTTTTCGAACCTCAGTTTGAGTCTGTAGTGGTGAGCCAACTAAGCCCAGGCTTGACTGGCTCACCTACGGAGTGTAACACTTGCCTCCATAATTGGCAGGAGGGTTAAAGATGAAGTGTGGCGCACGTTGAATCATCATGTGACAATGATGAATAGACATGGATTTCTGCAATTGGCTGACAGACGCAGAGTCCATTCACCAGGAGTGATGAGTGTGTGTGTGTGTGTGTGTGTGTGTGTGTGTGTCTAACATCTGGTGACTATCTCCAAAGGATGAGTTAATACTTTCACTTCATTTCAGATCTATGCAAAACACCCAAGATATTGACGACATTGCTCTTGGTGGAGCTATAGAGAGCTGCAATAGACGATGGGATGCACGATGCACAGGCACTGGGCATTTAACATCTATGACTATAAAATCCCAGGGTGGGGTGGAGGTGATACTTACTGAGCACCTACTGTGTGTCAGCTCTTGCTCTAGGCTTCAAAGTTTTTTCAGTAACTGAAATAAACACATAAACAAAACAACAACAAAACAAACAAACAATAAGCAAACACAAAAGCTTCATTCATCTCCATGGATCTGTGTCCTATCATACCATACCAGCTGCGGTGTTTAGATTGAGGCAACACTCTATGCCACAGAGTCTTAGTTGAAGGCGATTTTATTTTTTCACTCACCACTCAAGTCTACCAGTAAGACATTAGGGGCTTATGCCAATGCTGATGGAGCCCAGCAAGCGAGAAAGCATCTCAGCCAAGCCTTTGAGGTAGGGTTGTTACACAGTGTACCTGCGACTCAGAGCAGTTAGGAAAATTGCTTAAGGTCACGCAGCTTCATGATGACAGAATCAGGTTTCAGACACAGATGTGTCTGTCCTGAACTTGTAACGCTCTTATCTGTGACTAATGGGAGATATTTGACCTGAAGTTTCAAAGGTGTCATACTATTATGCTTGGGAAGATGTGCTATGATATGATGATAAAGGCAGAGGGACAGGAAGAGAGAAGGCAAATAGTCTTTCTTGAAAACAGTCCTCCACTCTACATTCTGGGATAAGTTCTTGGTTAAGATATCTGGAAAAATGCCCATCTTAATTTTAATTTGCTGGGACAGGAGGAATGTCTAATCTTACTGAGTTCCTGGAACCTATTATTGCCCTAAAAATCTCTTTTAAAAAAAAATGAATGAATATATAAGGAAGTGCCCTTGATTGCAGTTGGTCTTTCTGCAGAAGGAGCAAGAGACTTTAGTTATTGAGTACAAAGGACCAAGTGAGGCTTAATCTCCATTGCCAACTTAATTGATTTGAAAGATCCATAGAAAATTAGGGAAGTATATCTCAGGGCTCATCTGTGAGTGTGTTTCCAGAAACAGAATGAGGGTTCCGATCTCTTGAAGGTGTTAAGCCCTTGATGAGTTCACACTGTAATGGTTTTATTGGTGAGAGGTCAGAGGACGGACCTTGTTGAAGGAAATAGGACACTGGGAGCATAGCTTTGAGGTGCATCTTGCCCTCAGGTACCCCCTTTTCTGTCTTTGTTACCATAGCATATTATATCATACCCCTCCCACCATGATAAGCTGACATCTTTGAAATGTTAAGCAAAATAAGACACCCCTTTTCATGCCATGTACAGTAGATGTTTCTTTTAAAGTGGTAAAAAACTAAAAGGAACAGCGGTGTGCGTTGTTTGGCTGAGATACTGTGGCCTTTGAGCAACAATTAGTAGATCAGTGAGCCATGCTCTGGTGCTATAGAAAGATGGCAGTGAATTAGCAAGCAGCTGGGGCCAGATCATGAAGTATCTTGGACAGTATGCTAAGGACACTGGGACTTTTTCCAAACCCCATGGGGAACCACAGAGTAAATATTATATAAACACATAGCTAAAGCAGGTGAAGGTAAGACAAGATTCTAGAGCCTTGAGGAAGAAAGCTTTACCTGAGGTCAAACCACAAAATACAGAGTGGGAACTAGAAATCTTGGGCTGGTATGCATCTTCCAAGCCACCCTGAATTTTCTTTTTTTTCCTGTTTTTTTTCCTTCAAATTTTATAGTATTTCTTTCTTTTATGGAAAGATTTTTCTCAAATAAAACAAGCTGATTATGGCTTCATCTCCCTCAGTGCCTCCCAGGTCCTTCTCGCTCATCCTGATCCATCCACTTTTTATCTCTCATTAGAAGATGGATAGGTTTCTATGAGATAATAATATAATATGTATAATATAATACAATAATGTAAAAAAACAAACAAACAGAAGGAAAAGAGCCCAAGAGAAGGCACAAGAATCAGAGACTAACTTTTTTGCACACTCAGGAAGCTATTATATATACATAGAGGCCCTGGTGCAGTTCTGTGAGGGCCAGGTGTTTAAAATGTCAATCTCCGTGAAGTAATCTGAACTTTGCTTCTGCTGGTTTAAAGGGCAGGGCTTTGTTTTCTTGGTGTCCTTCATTCCTTTGGCTCTTACATTCTGCCTCCTCTTGCTCAGGATTCCATGAGCTCTGGGGAGGGAGATTTGATGGAGACATCCCATTTAGGACTGAGAGTTCCAAGATCTCTCTCTGCATAATGTCTGCGTGTGGTCCTCTGTATTTGCTCCCTTCTGCTGTTGGAGGAAGCTTCTCTGATGGTGGATGAGCAAAACACTGATTTTTGAGTATAACAGAATATCATTAAGAGTCTTTTATTTGTCTGTCTGTCTGTCTGTCTATTTAGAAGAGAAGTATTTCATTTTTTTCCCTAGGTTCCTGGGCTATCTAGTCTCAGGTTCTTGGTCATTTAAGTAGTCTAGGGTTTGGGTTCCATCTTGTGGAGTCAAATCAGATACTGGTTAGTTATTTCCACAAACTTTGGGCCACCATTGCCCTGGTATATTTGGAAAGCAGGACAGCACCGTAGATCAAAGTGTTTATGGCTAGTTTGGTGTTTACATTTCTTGTTTGGTAGTGTGCAGTGCACCTTCCTTTACCACAGAGACTAGGGCATAAAGGTGAAGGCTCTATGTAGGCGCCAGCTCAACTTCTCCATGTTCAATGAGCTACATAGGTGTTATCTTCAGGAAATAGGGCCTTGCTATCTGTTTGTAGAGAGGAACCTATAGTTTTGACAACAGCCTGGATTGTTTGGGGGTTTCCATGAGGTATCTTTGGCCAACAACTCAATTACATGTAACCAAAGCTTAATACTGGAAGCTTCATTTGGTGACAAAAGATGCCCTGTTGAGGTTCTGTCTCCCTCATTATTTGGTGATTTGATTTAGATCACCTTCATAAATGTATATATTTTAGGAAGCTTCTACTGTATTAGGTTCACATGCTTCCTCTCACGTTGCCCTTAATTTTAGCTGCTCTCCCTGAATTCCCTCCCTGATCCCCCTTTTCTGTCCCCTTTCCCACTTGGTCCTGCTGCTCCAGCCAAACCTAACTATCCTCAGCTCTCTATTCTGTTTCCCTTCTCTAGCAAGACCCATCTGTCCCACGCAGTCCCTTACTCTTTACCTACCCTCTGTGGCTCTACAGATTGTAGAGAACACCCTCACATAAGTGAGTGATATCATATTTGCCTTAGATGCTTTTTATCTAATTCCATCAATTAACTTGATCCTTCTTGTAAAAAAAAAAAATTAAAAGCTGAGCAATACTTCATTGTGAAAATGTATCACTTAAAAAGTCCATTCTTTTGTTAAGGGACATCTAAGTTGTTTCTGATTTCTGGCAATTGCAAATAAAGCAGTGAGGAACATGGTTAAAAAAGCGTCTCTGTGATAAGGTGACGTGTCCTTTGGGCATATGCTGAAGAGTGGTATGGGAGGGTCTTGAAGTCAATCAATTTCTGTATTCTTGAGTAACTATCCCACTGATTTTTATAGTGGATATTCAAGTTTGCACTCCCACCAGCAATGGAAGAGTGTTCCCCTTTCTACACATCCTTACCAGCATGAGCTGTCACTTGTGTTATTGATTTTAGCATTCCCTGATGGCTAAAGATGCTGAACATTTCTCTAACTGTTTTTCAGCCATTTGGGTTTCCTTTTTTGAGAATTCCAATTAGATCTGTACCCTATTTTAAAAATTGGGTTATTAGTTTTCTTTTTTTCTAGTTTCTTGCATTCTTAATACATTTTGGATATTATCCCTATAGCAAATGTGTAGTTCGTATAATTTTTTCTTACTATATATACACCTTGTCAGAATAACAGTGCTTTGCTGTGCAGAAGCTTCTCAGTTTCATGAGGTCCCATTTATTAATTGTTGATCTTTGTGCCTGTGCTGATGGAGTTCTGTACAGAAAGTTGTCTCCGGGCCAATGCATTCAAGGCTATTCACCACTTTATCTTCTCTCAGGTTCAGTGTATCTACTTTTATGTTGAGGTGTGTTTCTATCATATATATATATATATATATATATATATATATATATATATATATAGTTATGTCTAGGTCTTCAGTTCTATTTCATTCATCAACATGTCTGTTTTTGAGTCAATACCATGCTGGTTTTATTACTATAGCTCATAGCTCAGTAGTACAACTTGAAATTAGGAATGGTGATACTTCCAGCAGTTTCTTTATTATTTAGTATTGTTTTATCTATCCTGTTGTGTGTTTGTGTGTGTGTGTTTCCATAAGAAGCTGAAAATTGTCTTTTAAAGATCTGTAAAGAATTGCGTTGGAATTTTGATGGGGCTGCATTAAGTCTGTAGATTGCTGTTGATAGGATGGCCAGTTTTGTTATGTTAATCCTGCTGATCCATGAGCATGGGAGATCTTTTCATCTTCTGATATCTTCTTTAATTTCTTTCTTCAGTGACTTAGAGTTTGTACATACAAGTCTTTTACTTGCTTAATTGCAGTTACCCCACAAGATATTTTATATTATTTGAAACTACTGGGAAAGATCAACACCCTGATTTCTTTCTCATACCATTTTATCTTTTGTGTATAGGAAAGCTACTGATTTAGTTAGTTGCCTTTGTACCTAGCTACTTTGATGAAGGTGTTTATCCATTGTAATAGTTACTCAAATGAAACTTTTAGGGTCACTTATGTGTACTTTCATATCATCTGCAGTGAAGATACTCGGGCTGCTTCCTCTTCAGTTTGTACACCTTGATCTTCTTCGTTTGCCTTATTGCTCTCGCCATGATTTCAAGTACAATATTGACTAGGTATGGAGGGTAGGAAACCTTGTCTTGTTCCTGATTTTAGTGGAATTGCTTTGAGTTTCTCTCCATTTAAGTTAATGTGGAACTAAAGTATTGCTTCAAACTGCCTTTATGATGTTTAGGCATGTTCCTTGTAACCCTAATCTCTCCAGGACTTTTAATATGAAGGGGTATTGGATTTTGACAAAGGCCTTTTCTTTGTTTAGTGAGATGATCATGTGGTATTTTTGTCTTTAACTTTGTTTATATGGTACTTTACCTTATTGATTTCAGTTTCCATGAGTTTGTAAGCTTTTCTGTTGTATCTGCTGTTGTGATATTTAGTTTTAACTCATTGTGGTTAGATAGGATGTAGGATGTTATTTCAATTTTCTTGTATTTGTTGACGCTTGATATTTGGAAGAAGTATATATATATATATATATATATATATATACACATATTTTCTGTTAAGGTGAAATGTTCTGTAAGTACGTAAGGACCATTTGGTTTACAACATCTGTTACTACAGCATTTCTCTGGATTCAGTTTAGTTTTTGTCTGGATGATGTGTATTGGCAATTGTGTGGAACTGAAGTCGCTCACTATCAGGATATGAGAGTCAATATGTGATTTAAGCTTGTAGTAGTTGTTTCTTTTATGAACTTGGGTGCCCTTGTGTTTGGGAGATAGATGTTACAAATTGAAGTATCTTCTTGGTTGATTTTTTTCATTGTAGTGTCCTTCTCTATCTCTTCTGATCAATTTTGATTTGCTATCTAATTTGTCAGATACTAAAATGACTACACTAGCTTGCTTCTTAGGTTCATTTGCTTGGAATATCTTTTTTCCACATTTTTACCCTGAGGTGATGTCTATCCTTGATGTGAAAGTGTATTTCTTGGATCCAGCAGAAAGATGGATCATGTTTTTGTTTGTTTGTTTTTAGTGTTTTTTCACTTATTCTTTTAGTCTGTGTCTTTTTATTGGGGGTTGTGATCATTTATTTTGAGAGATATTAATGAGCAGTGTTTATTGATACCTGCTATTTTGTTGTTATTGTGGTGGTGTTGGAGGTAGGTGGTGGTGGAGGTGGCAGTGATAGTGGAGGTGGTGGAGATGGAGGTGGTGGTTATGTGTGTGTTTTTGTGTGTTTATGTGTGTGTTTTCATTCTTCACTTGCTATTCTGGGATTGTATCTTGTCTTTTCTTGAGTTTTGTTAACTTCTTTAGATTGGAGCTTTCCTTCTCATTCCTGCTATAGAGTAGATTCATAGATAGATATTTCTTACATTTGGTTTTATCACAGAATGCCTTATTTTCTCCACCTATTGTGATTGAAAGTTTTGCTGGGTATGATAGGCTGGGCTGGCAACTATGATGTCTTAGAATCTGCAGCACATCTGTCCAGACCCTACTGGTTTTTAGAGTCTCCATTGAGAAGTCAGGTGAAATTCTAAAAGGCCTGCCTTTATATGTTACTTGGTCTTTTTGCCTTGCAGCTTTTATATTCTTTCTTTGTTCTGTATATTTAATGTTTAGATTATTATGTGTCAAAGGGAATTTCTAGTCTATTTGGAGCTGATGTTATTCTTATATCTTTATAGTCATCTCCTTCATTAGGTTAGGGAAATTTTCTTCTATGATTTTATTGAAAATATATTCTGTGCCTTTGACCTGTTTCTTCTTCTCACTCTATACCTCTTATTCTTTGATTTTTATATTTTCACAGTGTCCCAGATTTCCTAGATGTTTTATGCCAGGAGTTTTTAGATTTAACTTTTTTTGATCTAGGTATCCATTTCTCTATTGTGTCTCCAATGTCTTAGATTCTCTCTTTTATCTCATGTGTTTTGTTGGTGAGGCTTGCCTCTGAAGTTCCTGTTTAAGTTCCTATATTTTTCATTTTCAGATTGCTCTCAGTTTGCATTTTCTTTATTGATTCTATTTCAATTTTCAGGTTTTGTACTGTTATATACATTTCCTTCTATTGTTTGTTTTCACAGATTTCTTTAAGGGACTAGTCAATTTCCTATTTAAGGGCCTCTGTCATATTCATAAAGGCTATTTTAAGGCCATTGTCTTGTGCCTCTGCTGTGTTTCAATATTACAGGCCTGTTGTGGTAGAGTTGCAGGGCTCTAGTGGGGACATATTGTCTTGCTTGTCATTCATTGTGTTTTTATGCTGATGTCTAGGCATCTGGGTTTGGGAAGATTGTACTTCTAAGTGAAAATATCTTGTCTTGTCTTTTTTGGGTGGATGTTTTGTTCCTTGGTTTCTGTTGCTCTCCCACTTCTTAGGAGAATGTATTGGCTGGTAAGAAAATTTTCTAGAATCCTGATAAGTGTGGACATGATAGGCTCAGGGAAAACGACTTCTCAGGTTTGGAGAGCTGACACTTAGAAATCGAGATTGTCTAGGAGACAGGGCTGAGGGGGTCCACGGGAGGGAGGAAAGTGGTGTGTCCCACAGGATGTGCTTAGTCCCCTGGGAGTGGGAGCAGAGCGTGAAGAGAGGCTACAACAGCTAGTCTGTTACAGAGCTGGGGAGGATGGGGGTTGGACACAGAGGAGAGGGTGGAGAATGAGCATCCGGCTTGCCTCTCTGCTTCACTGGCCTACTTGCCTCTGTGTTAGGCTTGGTTTGAGGGTTTCCAGAGAAAGCCTGGTGGAGTTGGGGGCTAGAATAACAGGAAGGTAGGAGAAGATGTATACAATCAGCCAAGTGAGGGGAAAGCTCACTTTACTACAGTGAGACCAGAGGACTGGAACTGAGTGAGAGGTGAGGATCTGCTGTGAACCTGCCTGCTTTGCTGGCCGGAGAGGCCTGCCAGTTTCTGGGTCATGCCTGCTGGAGGTGGGAGTTGGAATAAAGCAATGATTGGGGAGAAGGAAGTCTGGATCTATGTGATCCACTGTGGAGGTGACTGGTGTAGCGGGAGGGTGCAGCAGGTGCTCGTCTACAGAGCTGGGAGTCCTTAAGACTGGAGCATTGCAGATGGTGGAGAAGAGAGAGAGAGAGAGAGAGAGAGAGAGAGAGAGAGAGAGAGAGAGAGAGAGAGAGAGAGAGAGAGAGGAGCCTACCTCCTTCTTTGGCCAGAGCTGCCCTAAATTTTATTAACCAGGGAGCGAATAAGCTGAGCTTTAAGGTTTCTTCTCAAGGTAAGTTCCTGTTTCACTTTGGTTTGTTTTCACGTCTGATCATTCTGCCTCTAGACTAGAACACAAGAGAGGCTCATAAGTACCATGAGATGCTACTTGACCTAAGTACTTTGTGTCTGACCAAAGGAGTAATTAGAAGCTGCGGTCCCATGAAAACAGATGAGAATAAGGGTTTAACATTCTGGAGAACACCTTCAGATACTTCTCCATAATTAACTTGAAGGCTTGAAGGAGGGTCTAGAATGTTTTAAGCATCAGGAAAGGACATTAATAACTCTGTTCATCTTTCTTGATATCAGACATGGTGTGTGTGTGTGTGTGTGTGTGTGTGTGTGTGTGTGTGTGTGTCTGTGTGTACCTCTATAACCCTTCCAACATACACCAAACACCTTCATCTCCTAGCTATTCCGCCCACACTGTAGCACACTACACAGCTTACAAACACACATTCACACACTCAGCTCCATTCAAGCACATAATGTTCACATTCACTGAAATACACTACGCACATCTACAAGAGGATGTGCTCTGTGTTCACATAGCCTTTGCACATGCCTGCAAATGCCTTGGTGCTACACACCATCATCCACCATAGTATTATCCCTACCCCACACAAAGGAACCCGTGTGTTTTAGCCACAAGTATATATAACACACCTGTGGCAAAGCTTTCTCACCCACAAAATCAATCCACCTGGTACTCACATATCCTCCAAAGTCAAATTAATGCTCATACCAATACCAGATCACTACAGCAAACCTCAGATCACCTTTAGTCTATATTTCTGTCTGTTATCTGTATCTATATTTACACACGCATTCCCTATATGCGCACATGTCCTCATTCACCCACCTACACAGCACATTCTCATTCACACACACATAATTCCCTCTCCCCGCTTTCTCATAGATATCATATTCATTTTCTTGAGATCCAAATTCAACAGTGAAATTACTAGAGGCCATATACAATCAAAGTCCAGGAACACACACACACACACACACACACACACACACACACACCACACAGTGGGTTTTTGTGTATAAGTGTGTGTGGATTCTAAAGCTTAAAAAGTTTATGAGGAAACAAGTTTTCCTTGCCTATTCTTAGCTCCCCAAGGTTTTAAATATGTCCCTATTCCCTGTTCAAGCAGCTTCTGGCATTATGTAACTCCAGCAGCTCTGACTCCTGACGTCAGTGCCTGCTTACTCCAGTGATGGTGACTGACTGGCTGACGGAAGCGCTACACCCTTTCCTCTCCGCCCCCTCCACCAGAACAGCAGGTGCAGGTGTCCTAGAAGAGGTGGAGAGGGAAAGTTACTGCTGTGCTTAAGAGGTGGAGTGGGGGAGTGAGGGGAGGCGAGGCGTGGTTTCAGCTAGAGTTCTGAGGCTCCTTGTATATTAATCCCTGCTTAGTAAATATTGAAGAACAGACTGGTATGTGAAAAATTATCTATGCCTGGCACTTGCCCCTTCACAAGCTCTCTCTCTCTCTCTCTCTCTCTCTCTCTCTCTCTCTCTCTCTCACACACATCTATCTATCTATCTATCTATCTATCTATCTATCTATCTATCATCTATCTATCATCTATTTATTTTTGAGACAAGGTCTCCATATGTAGCCCATGCTGGCCTTGAACCTATGACGCCCTTGCCCCAGCCTTCCAAGTCCTGAGATTCCAGCTGTGTCCCACACACCCAGCTTCTTGCATGTTCTCTGGACAGGAGACAAATGTTTGGGGGAAAGGAGAACTCTCATCCCTGTGTATGTTACAGTTCTGAGCCTGAGGCCAAAGGGCAGCCAAGGATAGAGTGAGGGTTAGAGAGAGAGAGAGAGAGAGAGAGAGAGAGAGAGAGAGAGAGATCATTACATGCAGTTCTGTGCTGGCGCTTTATTGCTGACATCTACTACAAACTCGCAGCTGTAAACGCAGATGCAGTGGCTTCCCGAGGCCCTAGCCGTATCCTCCTGCAAACACATCAGTGCTACGTTCTACAGCACCCACCTACCCACCCACCAGGACCCACAGCATTAGCCACAGAATTCCTGGTATTTCAGCGCCCACTTAGCAGCAGGGAGGGAGGTTCTCCTGTATTAACAGGTGGGAGTGACATGGGGCAGAGTTAAGATGCGGAGTCTGGATCTGAGATTGCATACAGCGCCCTCCTCCATTAGCTCCTTGAAGGACTTTACTCCTCTGAGCCTTTCTCTCTTTTAAGTGGGGACTGCTGCAGTTCTAAAGAGAAGGCCATGAGTGAGCTCAGAGGAGTGCACAGAAAGTGCTGGAGACTCATCATCTTTGTTCTCCTTTAGAGGCCAAGCTTGTTTGTCGATGTGGGCTCTTCCACTGGCCATAATCTACTTCTAAGAAAGCCTGTCCTCATAGCTTTCATTCGAGGGCCACATGCTACTCCTTACCCATCTTTTTGACTTTTAGCATTTCCCCAGTTAACTGCATCTGTCTGTTATGTCCTTCCTTTGGTCTTCCCTCTTGTCAGTTGAGACAGCCTCTGTTCACCTTGCAATGCTGGGCTCAGGCATCACCTTTCGTGATATTCCACCCCAGAGTTAGGGTGCATTTAAAGAATTGTGGTTTCAGTGCCAAAGATCATGCACGGTAGGCTGCATTAGCTCGCCGTGCTCCGTAGTGCTCCCCCCCCCCCCGCACTGTCTGCGCCCTTTCTCCCAAGCCCATCTTTCCCCATTTGCCAAGCTTCGTTTCCTTTGGAAGCTACCAAAAGGAGGAAGTGCTAAGGACCAGGACTCCCAGCAACCTCGGTGCCATCGGCTGCTCCAAGCTCCGCGGCCCAAGCGCAGTCTGATGGCCGTCTTCGTCATGGGTATAGACTTGTCTAATGCATATTTCCATCCCCCCAAAGACCAGAATATGAATTTTAATAATGACAGGATTCATTTTTAATAACATTTTTGGAAGAGCTTTGTCTTGGGATCACCTCCCATGTCCTAATAGTGACAGACAGGCCGGCAAGTCAGGTGTACCCATGATCATGGATGAGGCCACCAGGTAGGTAGGTCATCTAAGTTGTCACTGGGACTCCAGTCTCAGCCTGACTTTATTATATCCCCAAACCATCCTTTTTCATTTTACCTCTTCCTTAATCTGAAATAGTCTCCCAGACTCTGACCCACATTTTTTCCCTAAGGGAGAGCTAGCACTCTCTGGGTTGCTTTGTCTCTGATTACTACTTACTTGACTTGCATGCATATTTTATTTTTATATTATTGTTAACATGAAGAGGGAGATCTACAAAAGAGGCGGTTTGAAGTGGGACCCACTCCCTTCCCCTCTCATCCTCTCTCCCTTTGGCGGAACAACAGCAAGCTTGCCTGCTTCCTGTGGTCACATGGCCATAAAGCGTCCGCCTCTGTAGCCTGCTTGTTTTACTGGCATCTTTATATATCTCACCCACCCAGACACATCACCTCAAATCCCCTCAATTAGTATCTGTTGCTACTGTTTTTATATAAAGCACGTCTCCAAATTTACATGGCCGCATAATTAAACCTTTACAAACACTTGAACCAAATGCATTTTAGATGCTTATAAACTCAACAGCCTCATTTCTCTCATTCAGAAAAACAGGTCCTGCACACCAGCATGTATCACCTGACAAGAGGAGGGCGTAACTAGGCCGACACTTAGGAGGTCTCCACAAGACAATCTTCTTTGGCAAATAAACATATAGGATCTATTTTAAAAATCATTGTTTCTTGGCCGCTTCTGGAACATAGTAGAGTTTAATTGGGGTTTGAAAGAATAAATGCACAGAAACAGTCATCAGTTCTGTGGATGTTGTTTTACTGGAACAGTGTAGCTTTCTAGACTAAACAGTAAAAGAAGAAAGATCAGGAAGAAAACAAAACAGGACATGATTTCATGCATATCATTATGCTAGCTTCAACAATAGAACCCTGAAAATACCCACAGATTTCCAGAAAAAATATCCCACTCGCTGGAAACAGGTTCTGCCTGAGCTTTTTATTCCAGACTCACCTTCTGTCCCCTGTCAATGAGTCTGCTGTCCTCCATGTGAGCTGAACCCGCCTGCCTCTACATGGGGATCTCTAGTCTTGGTGGCGTTCTCTGCCTTTTGTTCCATCCAATGCTGTGTCTATCAGGGCCGATGGACTGCCAATGGCAGAGCCCACCTGTGGATGAATGGAGCCAATACAGGGTCAGAGTCATGCTGTGTGACAGGAAATGCTGGAGAACCAGGTTTCAGGAGAACAGCAGATGCTGGAACAAGAAGTGAATTTCAGTGCACCTTGTCACTGATAATGTTGGACTTCAACCATTTTCAACTAATGGGTTACTCAAGGCAAAAAATGTTCAAAGGCCTAGATAAAATTTCAGCCCTATCTTGGGACGCTATGTTTATTCTGAAGTCTTTGTGAGGATGAAAAACCAGTTTGAAGGATTCATTAAGATTGTGCCAGGAAAAAAAAATGTCTTGGTAGTCACAATGATTCCCCAAGGCATCCTTGTCCTGACTGCAGGGGACTGTAAGTGAGTTGTGTTACATAGCAAGGAAGAATTAAAGTCACAGAGAAAATGAAGACTGCAGACTAGCTCAGTTTAAATAAGGAGATTCACCTGGGTTATCAGGGTGGGCCAATAGAACCACAAAGACCTTTTCTTTGTAGAGACAGATGGAAGAGTGTCCAAATGTTTTTTTCTATATTCTTTGTTTATATTACAAATGATTTCCCCTTTTCTGGTTCCCCCCTCCCCCTAAGTCCCATAAGCCCTCTTCCCTCTGCCAGTTCCCCAATCAACCCCCTCCCACTCTTCTGTCCTGGTAATCCCCTACAATGCTGTATCAAGCCTTTCCAGGACCAGAGCCCTCTCCTTCCTTCTTCTTGGGAATGATTTGATATGTGGGTTGTGTCTTGGGTATTCAGAGCTTCTGGGCTAATATCCACTTATCAGTGACTGCATTCCATGTGTGCTCTTTTGTGAATGAGTTACCTCACTTAGGATGATATTTTCCAGTTCCAAATATTTGCCTAAGAAGTTCATGAATTCATTGTTTTTAATTGCTGAGTAGTATTCCATTGTGTAAATATACCACATTTTCTGTATCCATTCCTTCATTGAGGGACGTCTGGGTTCTTTCCAGCTTCTGGCTATTATAAATAAGACTGCTATGAACATAGTGGAGCATGTGTCCTTACTGCATGGGGAATCCTCTGGGTATATGCCCAGGAGTGGTATAGCAGGGTCCTCTGAAAGTATCATGCCTAGTTTTCTGAGGAATCACCAGACTGATTTCCAGAGTGGTTGTACCATCTTGCAACCCCACCAGCAGTGGAGGAGTGTTCCTCTTTCTCCACATCCTCTCCAGAATCTGCTGTCTCCTGAGTTTTTAATCTTAGCCAATAGAACCACAAAGACCTTTTCTTTGTAGAGACAGATGGAAGGATGTCCAAATGTTGACTGTCTAGATAGAAGGGAACACTGAGCCAAAGAATATGGCAGCCTCTAGTGGCTGAAAATGGTAAATAACTAGGTTAACCCTAGTCTGTAGAGAGGAACACAACTCTGTATTTATCCTATTTTCTTGTATTATATTCTTTCATTTACACATGCTGGGTAGGCTCCCTCACCCTGAGATACTCCCTTAGCCCTCTTTCACAGGCTCTCACTAAGTTACCTAGACTGGTTTTTGAACTCACTTTATAGCCCAGGCTGTACTTAAAAATGCCATCTTTCTGCCCAGCTGTTGAAGGGTCAGCCTGTACTACCAGGCCCAGTTTTCTGACTATTCCTTAATTTTAGCCTGGGGAGACACATTTAGGATTTATGACCTGCAGAAGTGTCAAATAATTGATTCTGTAGGGACTGGTGGACAGCATATACCTTCCTAAGTCTTGGCTATCTCGGATGGTGTACACAGTCAAGGTATCTGATGCCTCTTGTTCTAGAACTTAGAGGCAGCATGTCAGTATGCTACATAGGGGTGGAGTCCCAGAAGCATGCTTTGCAGAGATTCTTTAGGTGTGGTAAATGTGTGCCTCAAAGTGCCAGTTTCACCCCATTAGAAGCTCCAGCAAGCAGAGAAATGTGGCTGTCTGGAAGGGCCCAAACCTGATGTTCCAGGACATCTGCCAGTCTTCTCTGGAGCATGGAAAAATATTGTACTTGGTGAGCGTTCGTTGTGACTACACTTCTGCTCTGGGGAGTGTGATACTTTTTTTCTGCAGTTTGGGAACGAGGCATTTCTGGGTATTGGTCTCTGCCCATCAGAAATCAGTGTTGTGATATAATTACATTTGTGAAGCAGATGGATTATCCATGAGCACGTGGCTGGAGCTCCTGCTGCAGTTAGAGGCAACAGATCTGAGGGTGGGGTAGGAGTGGGGGTGTGGCTCAGTGTGCCTTTCTGTTCCCAGATAACAGCCATCTAGCTCAGGCCTCTGGTGTTTTTCCAAGGATGTTGGCAGGGACATAAATCTGAGGCTTGGAGAAGAGAATTAATATTTATTAAATACCTAGTATGTATGTATTGAACAGTTTTTATTATAAATTTCTATTTAATATGTAAACTATTATTTTTGTGTACATTCATGCACACACACATGCAAAAGCAGTAGGCCAAGTGACAGCTTTGTAGAATTAGTTCTCACCTTCCACCTCTTACATTGGTCCTGTGGATCAAACTCAGGTCACCAGGCTTATGGCAAATGCCTCTAACCACTGACCCATCTCACCAGCCCTCATTTTATGATTTAACACAAATCTAAGAAATAACTTTGGGTATGGCTATCTTATATGTAAAAGAAAAAACCTAGGACTTAAAGAATTCAGAGTTAGGGAATTTATGGGTGTTTTTAGTGCTCCTCTCTGAAGTTTCCTTTAGCTAGCTCATGGAATTTTGCTGCTCAGTAAATGTGTTTCTCCCCCACCCCCGAACTTTGAATGAGGTGTGTATCCTTCTTAGAATAGTCAAATGTGAGTAGAAATAGACTTCTTCTGCATGCTAATCTGGAGAACCAATACTCAATTTTCTGTGTTCCTTCTTCCTCCAGTATGGCTATGGAATGTGCCACAAAGAGGTGGTTCTGTTACCTGGTTCTGACCATGAGGAGGACATGGTGGTGTGGTGAGGCCAGAGATCCTATCTGCTGAGAGTCACAGATTCTGAATGAAGTACTGGGCAGTGTCTTGAGTGTCTAACAATTTTAAGGCCATTGGGTGAAGCAACACTGTTTGCTCGGAATCAGCTCCCAAACAGAAGAAAATTGACCACTTGGTTAATCTGGAATCAAAGGTGAGACTTTTGTGTCTGGTCTGCAGGGTATCAAGGAAGCTGTGGTTTCTTACTTATGGTCTGTATAAGGGACTGAGGCATTAAATAGAGGAGTGCTCTTCACCCAGAGTTCTCAATGAACCCGGTCCCGAGAAGACGAATGGGATTTCATGCTTTCTAAGAGTTACTTCTATATCTCAGAGAGGATGGCAAAGAAGGGGCCTCTGTCGTTCTCTCTTCATCGCTTCCAACACATATGATGGTCACATCACGGATACTGATAGAATGTTTCCAGCAGGAGTTACTAGATCAGTGTGAAGACATTAGATCACAATGAAGTGAGTTGAAGGACTAGTAGCAGATGAGAAGACCTGCGGTAGGCAGGAAGAGGCTGAGCTGGCGTGAAACTACAGGGCATGGCCGAGCATCAGCGCAAGTGCGAGCATCAGCGCAAGTGCGTTCAACCGGGCTTCAGTGAGCGGTGCCAGACTGAGTGGAACAGAATGCCCTAAAACAAAATAGATGGGAATAGAATGTACTGGAAAGATGAGTCAGATGGAATGAAACAAGTGGAATTAATTGTTGTTTGTTGTTTTTTTAAAAAATCGTGTGGTGTGTATGCGTGTGTGTGTGTGTGTGTGTGTGTGTGTGTGTGTGTGTGTAGTGTATCTGTGTGTGGTTGGGTTAGTGCACATGCTATGTGAGTATACATGCGTGGCTATATGGAGCCCATAAACCAACATCAGTGTGTCTTCCCTCCTTCCCTTCCTCTCTTCTTGTCTCCTTCATTCCGTCCTTCCTTCCTTTCTTCCCCCCCTCCCCTGCCCCCTCCTCCTCCTCCTCCTCCTCCTCCTCCTCCTCCTCCTCCTCCTCCTCCTTCTCTCTCTCTCTCTCTCTCTCTCTCTCTCTCTCTCTCTCTCTCTCTCTCACTTTGAGAGATGATCTTTCATGAACCCAGAGTTTCTGGTTACCTAGACTGACTGTGCATGAGCTGCAGAGGTCTGACCGTTCCCCATCCGCCACCCAGCACTAGGACTACAAACACTAGTCACCAGGCCTGGTGGCTTGATGTGAGCACAGGAGACTACGATAAGGTACTCATGCAGCAGGAGGCATGTCACTGATTGAAATTTCTTTCCAACCCCTATTTATTGCTTTAAGGGCATAGATCAGAATGAAACAGATTGGGGAGGGAGGCAATGGCAGTTGCTAGTTCTCAGCCCTCTTAGCACCTCTCATCCTGGGACTCTTTTTGCTACTGTTGTGGTCAAAATAAAGGCAAAACAAACCTGACATTAACAACATGCCTTAACTCTAAGAGAAGTAATTGTGATTTCCTCCTTAACTCTGGCAGACTGCCTTAGAGATGTCCTTTGTTATATATATATATATATATATATATATATATATATATATATATATATATAGAGAGAGAGAGAGAGAGAGAATAGGTGATAGATGATAGATAGGTGATAGATGATAGATGATTGATAGGTAGATAAATAGTTGAAAGATGATAGATGGATGGATAGATAGATAGATAGATAGATAGAGGATAGGCAGGAAGGAGAGGGCAGGGGTCAGGGTGGATAACAAGACAGAGTTAGACATTGCTATTCAAAGGGGCATTTGGTCAGTTCATTTTGGTAAAATGCATCTTACTGGGTCATTAGCTTTTTTACTTTTCTACTTTTTTCTTCCCCTGACCCTATTTTGTGACCCCTGTGTAGTAACAAGAGGCTCTTTCTGCTTTATCCTTTTCTCTCACAGAATGAAATGAGAGAATGTTCTTGGAAACAGTTATAGAGAGAGCAATCTTGTTTTTGAAAAAGAAATGGCAAAAAAAAGAGAAAAAAATATTTGTGGGGATGCCAAACCAGAGCGAGCCTTGTTTAAGCAGGTGAGGTGGTGGGGCATGTTTACACAGCCCGGAAACACGGGTGTGTCTGCAGTCACTTACACGAATGGTATTCTGAAAGGACTTTATGATCTATCCATCTATCTTTCTTCTTCTTCTTCTTCTTCTTCTTCTTCTTCTTCTTCTTCTTCTTCTTCTTCTTCTTCTTCTTGTCTTCTTCTTCAATGTTTCTCTTTTTTTCTTTTTGGATTTTTTGAGACAGGGTTTCTCTGTGTAGTCCTGGCTGTCCTGGAACTCACTCTGTAGACCAGGCTGGCCTTGAACTCAGAAATCTGCCTGCCTCTGGCCCCAGGTGCTGGGACTACAGGCATGTGGCACCATGCCTGGCTATGATCTATCTTCTAATTCACTGTTACTGCTTCAGATTCAGGAGATTCCTAGTGCTCTTCATGGAGCTTGGGTTAAGCAGCAGAAAACTGACAGCCAGTCTGAGTCTGTGGTTTCCTAATAGAAATTCAGCACAGCCAAAATGCATTACTGGGCATAGCCACAACTACTAGAAGGATTACATGGGTGATGTGTGTACCGCATTTGGGATAGAGCCAACCACATATCAAGCTCCAAATAAGAGCCCATTATTAACTCTGTGCACATACACATGTAGTCATCATCCTGTAAGCATTCATTGATGGGGTCAAGTGTATGCATACTTAAATCTTATCCTTACACAATTGTGTACACCAAGAACTTGGCATACCTATTAAAGTATATTGACACAAGGGTCTATTTACATCCATCACTGCAAGTAGATAAGTCAGGCATATTCAAGGTACATGACTCTAAATTGCATACACATCAAAACATAAAGCAGAAAAATGCAACTGAGCGTTTATAAATACAATTTTTGAGGTTTCTTTGGAAACATAGCCGAGAGTATTTGAAATCATTGTGATAAGAAGCTCACTTAGAAAAGTTTTGATGTTTCTTCTTTTGATGGTTCCAAATGACTCTTTTATTCCCCCCTCTTTAATGTTTATCTTAAATGTCCGTCCGCCCATCCATCCATCCCACTAAGATGATTTGAATACCCACCCTGTGTTAAATATAGTGGTAGGCATTGGGCCCATAAGACAGACATGAGTCTATCTTTTTAAAGCCTCTAATCTATACTGATATTGAGCAAATCACTTAATAATATGTATTAATTGATTTACAACAGCAGAGCCAGAGCGCTATTACATATATTTTAATTCCTAATCAGTGTAAAATATACAGTCTCAGATTTTGAAGCTAGATTAGCTGGAGTCAAATGCCAATCTGCCATTTATTTGCTATGTCTGGGCAATTTACCCAACCTTTCATCATCCTGGTTTGTCATCTCTAATGCAGAAGTCACAGAAATTCTAGTGCAACAAAGTTTGGTGGCTTCGTTGCTGTCTGTTTCTTGTGCCACCACCTCCCAGTTCAAAGTGTAGGGATGGCATGTATGATTGGCTGAGCTGAGTCACATGGCCTTGTTTGAGCATGGGAGGCTGATAATAAAAAAGTCTCTTCAACTTCTTAAAGAGAGACTAATTTTTCTCCAGGACAGAATTAGGTGGGGAGAGGAAGGATATAAGACTGGGAGGGGCTTCCAAATAGATCCTGAGTGATGGGGAAGGCTCAAACCCAATAGAACAAACTCAGATTAGACCTCAACTGCTAGCTTCACTGTGGGCCTCTCCTGTTTAAAATGGAAAGCAAGACTGAATTCTAAGAATTCTCGTGATAGTTACATAAATTTAGGTTTGTGGCCTAACACATTATCTCTGTTTAATGACTTCTGGTTTTCTCTGTAGTATTTGCAGAAATCAAGCTGGGAAAGTAAAGGAGCACTATGAAGGGGCCAGAGAAAGGGAAGATGGGGGTGTGGGTGATTTGAACAATTAGTGGGAAAACATGGGGCACTTTAGTTAGAAAGAGGGGAGAGAAACAGGGAGAAATAACCATAAAGATGACTGAAAAAGTCATAAGAAAATATTACTTATCTACTTAAAATTATATATACTATATATTAAGTCTGTTTAGACATTTTTATGTATAGTTTAAATGAAAATTTACTATCTAAGCTGACAATAGATAATCTAAGAGAAAGCCCACCACCAGGCATGAGAAACTCCCTTTTCAGTTGTTCAGTGCTGTCTAAGTGATTCCCAAACCATCGTAGGCTATTGTTGCCCTCAGTTGCCTCCCAGAGGTGGGAGGTCAACCTCTATTCCTCAAGATATCATGCACTTTAGACAAAGAGCCTAGAGGACCTGAGCTAGATCTGAGCTCCAAACCTCCTGCCAAAGGACCAGAAGGCACCATGCAAGTTTCCAGGGATACAGTTGACCAATAGCCTCACTCAGCTATGATGTTTATGAACGACAGCAAGCACTAGCATGGCACAGTAGTCCTATGGTGCCATAGAGGCATGTATGCATTGGCAGTAACCAACAGCTCCACAATTAGACCTGCTCTCCACAAGGGAAGTCATAGCCAGTACTAAAACCCTAACAAACAACCTGAGCATAGCAAAATCATAGATCTTGAAGGAGAACCTCCAGTTAACACTTTACTAAAGCAGTGCAACCCTTAACTATGTTATAAGTATTTATTCTGATAGACAAGTGTAGTTCTTTCCTGCCATTGAGAAACTTCCCTTTGCAATAGATCAAGACTATGGCAGAAAATTATAACTCTTCAGAATACATAGACCAAGACATTGCAGCACCTAGTCTCATTGGATGCACCTACAGCACAATTTCTTCCCCTAGGGCTCAGGGATTATTATGCAAGAGGGGACAGACAAATTGTAAGGCCAGAGGAACAAGATCTTTGCTATGAGATTAAGTTTCCTAGAAATGTCAAAGAATTTGCACCCATAAAGTCTCATCAGTATGGCACTGAAGCAACTCCTGATCAGGGATGACAGCACTGTTTTTGCTGACATGGAAGGGGGAAGGTCACCAGGGAATTATGGGATATTGATACTTGGAGATTTTATCCCCCCCCTCCTGCCAATCAGTTACCTAATTCACAATATTCAGCCTTGAAATCATCTACATATGAATAACATTGTTTGGACCAAACAGGTTGTATTTATATATTTAGGAATAAACACAGAGATGCACACATGCACACACAGAGACACAGACAGACAGACAGACAGACAGACAGACAGACACACATACACACACACACACACACACACACACACACCAGCGACAATTAGAGAACTAAAGAAAAAGGCCATGAGTTTTTAAAAAAGACCAAGAAAAGGCTACATGGAAAAGGTTGCATGGGAACCTATAAATACAGTTTCAAATACTAAAAAAATTATATAAAATTCTGAGTTTCTGCTATAATTTCTCAGATCTAAGTGTCCAGGAGAAGTTCTCAGAGTAGTCCCCAGTCCTAGCTCTGCCAAGACCAAGCCTTCCTTCCAGTATGTAGATTTATCTCCAGATGGTTCTAAGAATGTTTATTCTTGAGATAGAGTCACGTTTAAATTTGATTCTTGCTAAGAGTCTGGAAGGTCTTGTTCTGTAAGACTAAGCAATGTGTTTAGGAAACGACAGAAGTGGTTCTTGGTTCATTTTCTTAGCATCTTGCCTTTCTCTTTATAAACATTTGTTACATTTCTATATCACCAAAGTCTTCATTGGAATCAGGTACCATAGACATCAGACCCATGACAGACAGGGCAGTATGTGCACACATGGAAGTGTCTAAGTTATCACCCCATGGTTCTAGCCTCGGTTCAGGTCCCTGTCCTGGTTGCTTTTCACAGCCACCCAGGTTTGGATGGTTCTGGAGTCCCCACTGCCTCCTTTTCGTCATAGCCTTGGTTGTTCCTCCCACAAGTATTTACTGAGGGTCTATGTCACAGTGGAAACAAGGTGGATAACAAAATCAACAAGCTAACTGCTCCCAGGGAAAGTGAACGAGAAAGGAAATCATTTTACAATGTGTGAAGTGTGATCATTTAAGTGAATCCTTCAAATAGAAAGGTAAACGAGGACCCATGGGAGGGAGCCAGGTGCGCGTGGATCTTTCAGGAGACATGAGCTGGTGTGTTCTGGGGACAAATACAAAGTTCCCTGGCGAAAAGCTATACGAGAAGGGTGGTGGCAGACAGGAAGAAGGTTGAATCCCGAGATCTTGGCCTATGTAGCCAGCTTCGACACAGATCCATCCAGGGATGTGCATGGCTACTATTCCCCATTCACTCAAGAAGACTGCTGTAGTCTCTTCAAGTTGTTCTCACAAATCAAGTGAAATCCATAGCAGAGGTCCCCCTAGTCCTACCTGGGCTATGGGAGATACATTTGTGTGGCAATCCCATCAGGAGATCTGAGCCCAAGCACACAGTAAAAGGATCTAAATCAGATGGGAAATTCTCCTAAGGTCCCTTTGGGAGCAGCTTTTACATTCTGCTGGACTTAGTTTAAAGATACAGCCCTCTGAGTATGGTGTTTAACAACCTCCTCGTCAGCGTCTACACAGACTTTCTGTAGTTCATATACCAGGAGCATGGTGACAAAGGGAAGAAATGTCACCATGACGCCTTCTAAGGCTGAAGCCTCCAGCTGAGGTGGGCTGGGAGGAACTCAGCATCTCCTCGCACGCCATGGTTTCCACGGACCTTGATTCCCAGCTTCAAGGTATCGACGGATACAGCTATGATCCACTTTCTCTCTTTAGCCCCCTTTTTTATGAAGGAGCAATTGAAATATTGGTATGTCAACTAGAACTTTACCAAAAATTTTTTGGGAAAGGAAAACCCTTGGTAGAACTAAAGATAAAAAGATTTCAAAGGAGTCACAGAAATGCCCAACCTTTTTCTATTCCAGCCAGAGACAAGTCATCTGTAGTATTCCAGGTTGCTGGGGATTCTGAACATGCCTGTGGGAAAGTAGAATTGGCCAGGTTGGTCGGACGCATGTACAGTTTTTGTTATATCAATGGGATACTCCTTGTGATGTCATCAGGCATCTGCCTCTGGGGCACCTATACCACTAGCATTTACTGCCCATCAGAGGCCCGGGTCGCAGGAGTGTTTTTGAGCAATGTCTCCTAATCAGTCTTCTTCCATAATCTCGTAACATTCTTCCAGGCAGTATTGGTCCAGTTAATCATTGCTCTTCCTCTAATTTTATCTTTTGACATCTTCCTATCTCAACTTTGATCTTCTACCAGAGGCTGAGAGGCCACATGTAGTTCTGTTACACGTCATGGGTCCCTTGAGCAACAGGGAAATGCAAGGCGATGTTCTGAGTTGGTGAAGCCGTGAGGAGTTTGGACCCTGCCCTGAAGGACAAACTCATTTTGGTTTATTTTTTTCCCTACTAGTGCAGGAGTCTTTCAAGATTTGGGGACTTGAAGGAAAGCTGATAGCAGAGCTGGGCTCAAGGTGTAGCTGTCAGTAGAAGATAAAGTCATTCATATGGTCTCAGCAGCTCCAACATGAAGCTTAAAGTAGAGAGAGAGGTGGGTGTTTGGGCAGGAGGTGGGAGAGAGCTTACATTTCTGGGGACAGAGCATATGCATATAATTCTAAGATTCTTTGGAGAACTAGTTGGTATGGAAAAACAAGAAGAATGTGTTTTTAGGATTTTTGAGTGGGAGTAGACTGGTGTAATTCTTTCCTGTGAAACAGGCAAGGGAGGTATTTGTCTGGATATAAGTGAAGTAAGACATGAATTCAACAAGCTACTCAGCTGATTCTAACAGGACTGTCAAGGAAGAAGGCTGAGAGAGGCAGGAGTGTTCTTTTGTACCTCACATTAACATCAATCACTGCGCTGGGGAGAGAACATCTTTCATGCATGGAGCTGACTTCTAGAATAATAAATTAAGTTCTATTAAAACAAACCTGAGACTTGTCCAGATTCTTCCCTCTGAGAAAACCCAGACTGGGAGATGAGTAGGGTAACCCTGGGCCTTGATGGTGGTCAACATGGGGTTCTATTATGATGCTTTCTTTAAATAGTTGGTGGCTATGATCAAGCAGTTGTGATAATTGTCAGGAGAACACACTGAAAAGGACTTTCACAACATAGATGTTGGAAATAGACTTAAAAATGATTTCCATTACGACCTTCAGGCAAGGAGAGGAAACGTAGTCATTTATATGAAAATACACTGGTGTAAGGACAAAAGAAAAGTTCTAGGATCTTTTGTGTTTTATCACACAGGAGAGGCAGCTAGCTTTGTTCAAAGATGGCTGCTCTTAATGTGAACAATTGAGGTAAATGTATTTAGAAAAATAATTCATTGTATTTCTAAGAAGACTATTAAAGGGAAAAGAATGACACTATTATAAATCCATTTCCTATCTATTAAGTTTTATTTTATTTTAAATTGTGTGTGCTGGGGGTGTGGTATGTGCACATAGGTGTGGATGCCTTTGGAGACTGGAGGAGTTGGATCCCTTGGAGTTGAGAGCCACATACTGTGGCGCTGGGAACTGAACCTCTGCGAGGACAGTGTGTGCTTTCCACTGCGGAGCTGCTTCGCCAACGCCGCATGCTCACCTGAAGACCGCGGCATCCAGTCACCGCACAGACTATTTCCATTTCTTTGTTTGAAAGGAAGTTCCTGGAGTATAACATCTAGGGCCATAGTAAGGATACAATTAAAATGTGTTTGGAAGAATGCACTCAGGGGCAAGAAACCTCAGGGTGTTAAGCCATTCTTCCTGGGGGCCATGTCTGAGTATCTCCACGCCAGCTTTAGTCTACCTTGAAAAGTTCTTTGGCTATTGCTATTCAAAGATTTTTTATATTACATTTCTTTCATTTTAAAAATGTATTGTGTGTTTGCAGTGTGTGTGTGTGTGTGTGTGTGTGTGTGTACACGCACGCACACGCGCGCACACGTGTGTATGCATGCAGAGGTACTCAGGGAGACCAGCAGAGAATGTCAGGTCCCATGGGACTACAGGCCATCATGATCTGCATAGCATGGGTGCTGGGAACTGAATATGGGTCTTCTGGAAAAGCAAGAAGCCCTCTTACCAACTCAGCTATCTATCTGTATGAATTTTTGAATAAAAACGATATTTTAAAAAGCCTGTTTGGGTGGTGATTTCACTAAATTTATGGATTGCTTTGGAGGATTACTGGCAGCTTAATTAATCCTTGGTCTATTTATGAGTATTTGTACATTTAACTTAGGACTTTCAAAGTATCTCTTGATGGGGTTTTGTATTTTTTTGAACTAATCATTTAAAAATTACACTTTCAGAAATGTGTAGCATATTATGTAATTTCCCCTCCCTTCAGTTCCTACTTTATCTCCCCACATAGTTCCTCTCAAACTCGGACAGACCCTCTTTTCTTTTAATTATTACTGTTACAAATGTATGCATAAGTGTTTGTGTGTGTGCATGAATAGAATAAATATATAAATACAACCTGCGGAACCTCCATTAGTGTCTGTCATATGTCTATGATTTTAGGGCTGACTTGGATAACCAAATAGGAGACTTAGCTCTGGAAAGGCCAATTCTCATTCATTCTCTCTCTCTCTCTCTCTCTCTCTCTCTCTCTCTCTCTCTCTCTCTCTCTCTCTCACACACACCCACACACACACACACACACACACACAGTAGTGATTAAAAGCCTATAGATTTTTATGTAGGTGTGAGGCTCCATATACCTAGCCTGGCTGCTAAGGTCATGGAGAACCCCTAGTTCCACTTTCCAAACCAGTGTAACCTCTAACTGCATTCCTGTAACCTCGTCCTCATCAGGGAAGCTTCCTTTTGCAGAGGAGACCACTACAGAAAGGCACAGCTGGTCAACCACTGATATGGGGTCCCCACCCCCAATTGACTCATCTACAGCACAACTCTACTCCTAAGGTTTTGAGGCCATCATTGTACAGTACTTACTCATTGTAAGCGTTATCCCCAAGTATCCGAGATGCTATTTGTGGATCTTACAGTCTTTGACCTTGTGAAATCAGTTATTAGTTGTAATTTTTAGTTTAGGTAGATTCAAAAGAAATGATTGGTATTTATAAACAGGTTTTGAAGGATTTTCTGTACAAGTAATGTTCTCAGTTGTAAATAGGTAATTTGATTTTTTATGTTTACCAGACATGGTAGTACATACTTTTAATCCTAGCATTTTGGAGGTAGAGACAAGTAGAGCGCTCTGAGTCAACATAGCAAGCTCTAGGATATCCAGAAATACAAAGAGCGATTTTTGTCTCAAAAAAATGGAAAATAAACAAAAAGATCACATTCTCTCCCAAATGTGAGCCTCTTCCTCCCCCACCTTGCTTTTCTGTATTGGAACTACACTGAAGCAGAACAGGCAGGCCATTTCCTGACCGTAGCGGGAAGGGTAAGGTATCTGTAAAAGCCGTTATGAATGAGAGAGAAGATGCTCTCCCTGTAACGCTCTACTGCAAGTTTTACTGGGTGTTAGACATTGGATTTTATTAATGTTTTGTTTCCTCATCCGTTAGACTCATGATTTAGAGTTGCCTATTAGACCGTTAGTGCTGGGACCACACTGATTGTCAGTGTGGGAAACCAGTTTTGAGTTTATGGAATGGTTGTCACTAGGTCATGATACACCTTTAAAATATATCCTGTTAAATATAGTTCACCAAAAATTACTGAGAAAAATTTTTCATCAACCTCTATGGTGAACATTGGTATAGAGTTTTTATAGAATTTTTTTGGCTGATTTTGTGATCAATGTAAGCTGTCTTCTTACAGCAGTATATGAAGTTCCTCCTCCCTCTCCCTCCCCCTCTCCCTCTCCCTCTCCCTCTCCCTCTGCCTCTCCCCTCCCCTTCCTCCCTCCCTCCATCCCTCCCCCCCCCTTTCTCTTTGTTTTTGTCTTTTTGAGCCAGGGTTTCTCTGTGTAGCCCAGACTGGCCTAGAACTTGCTCTATAGACCAGGCTGGCCTGGAACTTGTCCTTCCTCGTTGATAGTGGAAAGGATTCCTTTCTCTCTTTACATGTTTCTGAGTCGCAGCAGAATTCCCTCACTGAGGCCTTCTCACATGGGCATTTATGCTGTAGATCACCTCACATGCTCTAAGCAGGCATAGCGTACACGTCTTGGTATGTTGTATTTTTATTTCTCTTCAGTACAAAACACACCCTCGTTTTAAACTCATTGTTACCCCTCTGGTTTATAGTTGTGTTTTTACAACCATATTTTAGCTTTAAATCTTATTTGGTATCTAATTTCATGGGGCTGTCCTTCCTTCCCTCCCTCCCTCCCTCCCTCCCTCCTTCCCTCCCTCCCTCCCTCCCTCCCTCCATTCTTCCCCCATCCCTCCCCCTTCCCCCCTCTTTCTTTCAGACAGGGTATTAATGAACCTGGCTATCCTCAACTCTTGATCCTCCTGCTTCCCTCTCCCAACTGCTTGGATACAGGTGTACACAATCACACCTGGCTTTCAGCAGATACTTTATGCTATATGACACTATATGACATGAGCAGACACTTCATTGTTATCCATTTCTGTATGTAACTCTGCAATTGCACAATTGCCTTGCATGATATAAACGTGTTTGCATAATTGATATCTAGAGGGTTGTCTCTGGGTTGCAGTATCTCTGAGAAGAATGCTGCCTTCTCCTTTTATGACACCGGCTATCTTTAAAGTTTTAATCTATATCATTGGTTTCCAAAACTTTGGTTCTCATTTGCTTCCCTGTAGTGTTCTTTATGTTTCTGATATTTGTGTGTTAGTCTTCTTGGTTCTGGAATGTATAGCTTTCATAATATTTTCAGAATGGTTCATCATTAATTAATTCATAATAAATCATTTTCTAGTTCCTTCTTTCTGTTTCTCCTCAGCTGCATTCCTGCAGCTCAATGGCAATATTTTCACAGTTTGCCTTTATTTTTAAAAATCATTTTTATGGGACAGGAAGAGGGATAAAAAGGTGAAGGTACTTGCTACTATGTGTGATGACCTAGGCTTGGTCCTCCTAAACCCACTGGTAGAAGGAGAGAACCTATCTCTTCCAAGTGGGTTCTGCACACGCACAGTAAATAAATGAATCAATGTCATAAAAATCCATTCAATACTGGAGACCAAGCACACCAGGCAAGAGACTTGTGCTCAGGCTGCTTCCTCGGACCCTCATTGGCTGTTTTAATTGTTCTATTGCTATGGTTTTCAGCTCACCAGAGTTTACTTTCTCCTTCATTGCGTAACCTGTGAAGCCAGGCCAGTGTGAAACATACATTGTGTGTGTGTGTGTGTGTGTGTGTGTGTGTGTGTGTGCTGTTGATTTTAACCCCAGCTTGAGCACCTAATGTATCTTCACTTCTCCACTCGCGATGCCCAGTACCTCCTCTAGTTTTTGAACATAGAGAATTCAGTTATAATCAGTGGTTTAATGTCTTTGTTTTCTAATTATATCCCCCACATTTTTAAAGGTGTTTCAGTTGACTGACTTTTGTGTTATATGGGTTGTTTTCATGGCTTCTTTGCCTGCTGGGTAGTTTTTATGGAGTGGCAGTCATTACACATTGACCTTGGGTGTTGCCTGTTTTTTTTTTTTCCCCATGAATATCTTAGTTTTTTTTTTTCCCTAGGATGCAATCAAGTTGCTTGGAGCCAGTTTTATTCTTTTGCGCATTACTTGAAGGTTTTGTTGGTGAAGACCTTAATAACGTTTATGCTAGAGATAATTTTGCCTCATTACTAAGCAGAATCGTTCTGGGTTTTCCAGGCTGATGTGCTAGCAGGAGTTATCTTTCCTGACTGAGCTCTGGGGATTATTTTCTATCATCTGTTCAGGTGGCTCTTTGTTCTGCCTTGTCTGGTTTTCCCAGAACCATGCCCACCACATTTAGGCCCTGTGCTATGCTCCTTAAGAACTCATTAACAGAAATGAAAAGGTAATACCTATCGAGGACACCATTCATGGTCAATACTGTGCTAAATTGCCTTGAGTTTTGTTTCATTACCTGACTGGGTCCAAGTCACCCAGAAAACCACAGAAGTAGGATAACATGCAGCCAGACTGCACAGCCTGGGGGTGTAACCTCAGCCCCTCTTAGCATAACAACTTAGTGTTGGCTTCCGGATGTGCTCTGGGGCAATGAAGAGAGATGTCAAACAGGACATAAGAAAAGGTATTCTACTTTTAATGTCTTAGTTTAGCAGGGAAAACTCTGGCTGTTATGTAGTGTCATGGTACTTGTGCCATTTTATAAGTGTTGCTGTTAAGAATGAAAGCTGAGGTGGTGATCCTGCCCCTGGCTGTAGCTGTTTAGTAAACAGTGATGTGGATAGCCGTAGAATGAGCCAGCCACCACACATGTGACGTGCGTAGGAAACAGCCTATGAAAACTTATCTAATATACCAGGAACCTGAGGCAGGAGTCTCTGTTGGTCCCACAAAATGGTGAACAGAAGCAACACTTCACAGGGTCTCTCCTCTGTCTTCAGTGAGCTCCCAGCTCCACACCCATCATCCTTTCCAACAAGAGGTATTCAGGAGACCAGCTCTTACCTGCTGATCCATAAGCAAATTCCTTTCTGCTGTGAACTTAAGATAAATTTGCTGAGGTGGTTGAGTAGTTAAAATGTTAATGGATGTGGTTTCCAATAAATCATGTCAACAGACCTTTATAACAACGGTAGGATGCTTTTAAATCAGGGCGCCCAAAGCAGTGTTGGCCACATATGGTAGGTTCAGTACAACCTCCGAGAAAATAATGAGTATTATCAGCCTGAGCCTGATTCCCCAGCTACTGGCTTCTCAACAGGAGGTCATCCTTATACTGATAGCTATGATTTGTCAATACCTCACGTTTGTAGGTCACCCTCAGGATGTGATGCATGCATTCCTTGAATCTGCCAATGTCAGAATTTCCAGGCAGATGAAACAATGGGCCTGAAACCCAGAAGGACAAGACAGTGACTTGCAGCTGAGGACACGCTTTACAACACACACAAGCACAGCGAGATTCACCTTCCCACAGATTCAGCATTCCCACAGATCTGCGCATGTTCCTCCTGGCCTAGTTGTCTTGCAAATCCCTTTCAACTTAGGGTCAATTTTCTGCTTCCTAGCACAGCTGACAAGGCAAAATTGCTAAGACATCCCGGGTGTGTTGAATAAAGGCCCTTTCCTGATTCTTCTACTCTCTCTCTCTCTCTCTCTCTCTCTCTCTCTCTCTCTCTCCATAATGATCTATTCTGTTATCTTTTTTCCTCCATGAGTAGGTGTGAAGCTCGCATTCTTTTTTGAAACAGGGTCTCTCACTGTCCTGGCTTTTGCCAAGTAGAATAACAAGTCAGCCAGTACTTCCCAGTACAGGGATGACAAATGTGCATGCCCACACCCATCTTTTGGTTTTCTGTGTTCTACAGATCTGAACGCAGTTCTTCATGCTTGCAAGGCAAGTGACCCATCATTACGAACTGACCCATTTTCCCAAGCCCGAGGAAGGTATTTCTGTCTGTGTATTGCAGAATGTCAAACATGAAGGAAAAGGATGGTGGGATGTGATAGTAAAAAGCTACAAGTGACCTTCAGAAGGTGGCTTTGAACAAGGGAGCTGGGTAGTGACAGAGGAAGAAGACACAAACAAGCCATGGCGAGCACACGCAGGTGTAGTTTCCCACCAAGTCCTCTCATGCTGCCCATCACAGCTGTGGGTGCTCGTGCTGCCCATTGCAGCTGTGGGTGCAGTTGTCTGCCCTGCTTCTTGGAACACTCTCCTCTCTTGCTCTTCCTCGTTTTCAGCAGTGGCTTCTCTGCTAGGATTCTTAACCCCTCCGTGTTGATCAGTGTGTACCAAGCATTGCCATTTCCATGGCAATTGACCCTGGAAATTTTTGAGTTTCGGCTTACAGGTCTGTAATAACCTTTTCTAGATTTAATGTTTTGGCATCTTGAGGACTTGCTGACCCTTTCAGGATTATCCATGCCATGATCAGTACAATCATATTGATAGTAAAGGATCTGAATCAAAGGAACCTTTCGTATGTGAACTGGAACCCTTATTCAGCCATCTCCCTTACTGGGCCTCTGCTCTCCAGAGCCTAGTGCCGGGTACGCTAGGGGTACCCCTGCACATCATCGCTCACTAAAATCGCTCAACTCATCCTAAACACAACAATATGTCTTGTTGGTTTCTCATTTCTCCTCTTCTCCTTCTAATTGACCCTGGTGATTTCCCACATAACCTCCTATGACAATCCTTCCTGTAGGACATCATGAGGATCATACATGAGCTTTTTGGTACAGCCAAATTTTTATTGGCTGGTGTTGCTTTTCATAAATATTAATTTTAAAGGAGCCATGCTTTAAAGAGCTCTTTCCTGAGCCTGTTGGGTTCCATATGCCAGGGTTATGATCATCTACTCCGTGCACTCATTATCTAGTCCTTTATCATCTCTACTCTCCCACTAGACATGTTGAGGCTTGGGGGCATGTCTGTAGTGGTGGTCTTTGTATCTCTGTTCCTTTACACATGGGAGATGTTTAATAATGAATGTAAAACAGTGAGATACTGTTGGTTTTTTTTAAAAGAAGTTTCTTTGTTAGGCTACACTAGCAGTGATGGACAACATTGTCAATCCAATAGTTTAGCATAATAAAACCTTATTCCTTATGCACAGTCTTCCACACACTGGGCATCCCCCCTCCATCTTGTAGCCAAACTTCCAAACATGATCTCTAAGTCTACCACATTAGTGGCATGAAAATGGTTTTCAGTCTCTTCTGCCTATATCTTGTTGGCCATGTAACCGCGTGGTCCCAGTGAAGATAAGGAAGCTGAAAATGCAATCTTTCCAATGTTCCACAGTTACAGTAAGACTCAAAGGGTGGGACCCTTGACAGGGCTGCGCAGGCAGCAAGGAGCTAGTCCTCTGCTCTGCATTCCATAGGCATTTGCTTTCCTATTTTTCTATCATTCCTCTATAGGCTAGAGGTCTCGGTGAGAACAGGGAAGTCAGAAAGGGAGGTGTGTGGTGTGGGCCAGGCATACGTCTCTTGTCTGAGCCTGTTTAATCTGTAGAGATGGGTATCTATGGATGCCTAGCAGATCTGACAGGAGCATTACTGATGTCGAGTTTGTAGTATCTAGCACACAGGGCTCAGTGACTGATTGCCATCATTAGAGTGGCTGTTTCAGTCCTCTTGGTAATTACAGCAAACCTGCAGTCACACACATTAA
The DNA here is from genome assembly GCA_964023405.1 of Apodemus agrarius. Taxonomy (NCBI): domain Eukaryota; kingdom Metazoa; phylum Chordata; class Mammalia; order Rodentia; family Muridae; genus Apodemus; species Apodemus agrarius. Next base: position 2,351,080 of record OZ030015.1, on the reverse strand, counting down.
CAAAACAGCAACATCTTCTTGCATTTAGATTTTCATCTCTGCATATGGTGACCTGACAGAAGACCTCACACCTGTTTCAGAGAAGAGGGAAAAAAACCCTGCCTCATGTTGGCTGTGTCCTCTTCCTCCAGCTTGCCACATGGCCCTCACCCCTCCCACTCTGGTTGGAAGGTCAATTACAGCATAGCCCCTTTCCAGGGTAATAAGTTTTTAATGTAGACACAATTAGTGAATAAGCAGTTGATTAGTTCATTATGAAAATACCGAAAACAACACTATTTGTGGCGGCAGAGTCTCAGTGAAGACAGATCTGCTCCCTTTTCATGCTATCGGCTGGGTCAGCAAGCCAGGAAGGGAAACATATTTTACCATAATATTAAGCCCTTTTAACACTGAAAGGCCATTATGTTAGGAAAAAAAATCCAGCTCTGGGGTATTAATTAGGGAGACAGAGCTTTAAAAACCCACGGTCCCATTAAATTCTTCTTTTCTAGCCAATTTCATGAGAAATTCTTAATGTGAGATGCTGATGGAAAACATAACCCAGAAGAACTTATGACACTCGCAGCCACTGATCTGTCAGAAAGGACTCGGAGAGTGGAGAACGTAGCATTTCTGGTATTGGGTGTCCGAACAATTGTGAGCAACCTGGAGCAGTAGTCAGAGAGCAGCACAGCCTCTGTGGTGTGGTCTCCAGGATTCCCAGGGCTAATGGTGACAGATGATAGCTCTGTGTGGAAGCAAATGCTATGCCCTAGCCCAGGACCACTATGTTCTCTTGAGGCTTTTCTGGGTTTCCCTGCATCTTTGGCTGGTGCGGAAAATCTCATTCAGAATTCTTGTACATGTGTTTAAAGCTATAGGCATTTAAACATTGGTTCACCACCATGACAATGGTCCCAAGTTGAATACTGTACCATGTTCAGGAGATTAGGAGTGAATGTATTGTACTTAAAGTCCCAAATTCTTGGGGCTCCTAGTGTAATGTGGAATATTCATGCTCAAAGAAGTCACAGCAACTACAGATGAGACTGAAGCAAAGTCCTGAAGGACTTAGGCAGCATGAAAGAGGGTGGAGAACAGCTTTCTACAAAGCTAACAAGCAAGGTAGGTGGATGAATGGAGACCTTTCCAGAAGAGAAAATGGCCCTTGCCTAGGTCCTACTCTAGATGAGCATAGAACAAAGGGCATTTGGAATACAGTAAGGAGGAAATGTTGCAGAAAGCATAGTGAGTGACAGGAGTGTGCCTGGAACTCTGAAGAGTGGCCAGCAGCAGTGTGGACGGGGGATTGTCATCCTCGTTTGGAGAGAAAGGAACCACTAACAAATAGCAGGGCCTATCTTCTGTGTGTGTGGGCCTGCACACACAGGCTTGTATTAAGGCTGAAGTCCTATGAGAGTCCTAATGGATCATGATCTCTCCCTTTCCTCATTCATAAAATGGTCCTAATGGCAGGATTCTGCTCTTCTCTCACTGTTGCATCAACCTTCACAGCTGAAGAATCCTCCTAGTGCTTAGAGAGTTCATGTAAGAGCATTTCCTTCTGACTCCTCCTCACTGCATCTATTCCCACTTTCTCCTTCCTTCCTTCCTTCCTTCCTTCCTTCCTTCCTTCCTTCCTTCCTTCCTCTCTCCTTCCCTCTCTTTCTCCTTTCCTTCCTTCCTTCTGTCCTTCCTTCTGTCTTTCCTTCCTTCCTTCCTTCCTTCCTTCCTTCCTTCCTCCCTCCCTCCCTCCCTCCCTTCCCCCTCCCTCCCTTCCCCCTCCCTCCCTTCTTTCCTCCTCTCTGCTTCCTTCCAACCCTCTCTTTTCTTCCTCCCATCTCTTCATTCTTCAGGTCTCTTTACCATCCTCTTTTTACTGTTTTTTTTTTTAAAATTAGATATTTTCTTTATTTACATTTCAAATGTTTTCACCTTTCATCTTTTCCTCTCCCAAAACCCCCTATCCCATTCCCCCTCCCCTGCTCACAAACCCACCCCCTCCTGCTTCCCTGTTCTGGCGTTCCCCTGTACTGGGGCATTGAGCCTTCACAGGTCCAAGGGCCTCTATACTACTCAATGATATCTTGGTCAGGAAGAAATAAAGAAAGAAATTAAAGACTTTTTAGAATTTAATGAAAATGAAATCACAACATACCCAAACTTATGGGACATAATGAAAGCAGTGCTAAGAGGAAAACTCATAGCTCTGCATGCCTTCAAAAAGAAACTGGAGAGAGCATACACTAGCAGTTTGACAGTGCATCTGAAAGCTCTAAAACAAAAAGAAGCAAATACACCCAAGATGAGTAGATGGCAGGAAATAATGAAACTCAGGACTGAAATCAACCAAGTAGGAACAAAAAGAACTATACAAAGAATCAACAAAACCAGGAGCTGGTTCTTTGAAAAAAAAAAAAAACCAACATGATAGATAAAGCTGTATCCAGACTAGCCAGAGGGCACAGAGACAGTATCCAAATCAACAAAATTAGAAATTAAAAGAGAGGCATAAAAACAGAAATCAAGGAAATCCAAAAAAATCACCGGATCCTACTACAAAAGCCTATACACAACACAACTGAAAAATCTTGATGAAATGGACAATTTTCTGAACAGATACCAAATACCAAAGTAAATCAGGATCAGATAGACCATCTAAACAGTCTCATAAACCCTAAAGAAATAGAAGCAGTCACTGAAAGTCTCCAAACCAAAAAAAGCACAGGACCAGATGGCTTTAGTGCAGAATTCTATCAGACCTCCAAAGAAGACCTAACACCAATACTCTTCAAACTATTCCACAAAATAGAAACAGAAGGAACACTATCCAAATCATTCTATGAGCCACAATTATGCTGATAGCAAAACCACACAAAGATCCAACAAAGAAAGAGAACTTGAGACCAATTTCCCTTACGAATATCGATGCAAAAATACTCAACAAAATTCTTGCCAACCGAATCCAAGAACACATCAAAACGATCATCCATCATGATCAAGCAGGCTTCATGCCAGGGATGCAGGGATGGTTCAATATACGGAAATCAATCAATGTAATCCACTACATAAACAAACCCATCCTCTTTTTTGCCTTTATAAAGTAAACTCGATATATGCCTTTGATTTCTTAGGGCTTAGACCTTTTTTATTCTGCAACAGGGCTTCTGTCTCATTTGTTTCTTTTTTTCAATCCATCAGTCCATTAACAAAATATTTAGTAGGTAACTTTATACCTGGTATGTACCCACTTCTTAAGGGACCTAGGCATGTTTATAATCCAGACAATAGTAAGGTCTTCCTTAAATACAAAGGAGTAAAGAGTAAACAGAAACCACATGGCTTACCAATTGCTCTTCCTCAGGGAATATGTTACTGAATTCAGTTATCAGTCACAGCAAAAAGTCATCTTGCCTTTGGTTTTGACTATTCTTCTCTCTGTGGACTATCTATGGACTCTCACCTTCTTTTTCTGCAGAATAATCATGAAAGTATCACATTACTGTCCTCTCATGCTGGCCAGAATAGCATTATCCAGGGATACAGTGGTATAGCAACCCAGAATGACTGAAGTCTGATTGCTCATCTATTTGGAAGCACAGAAAAGTGCTCACAACCATAGGACTTAATCACAATTCACTTCTCTTGATGGCTTCGTTTATATTTATTTTCAGTAAATAATATTGATGTTAATTCATCCTGGGCCATAAAAGAGAAGGCGGGACTTTAATGAATTGGAGATGAAGTGGAAATATTGTGAAATGACGAATAATGTATTTTGCTTGTCACCTAATTATTTATCTGCTGCCTAAGAGCACGTTTCATAATATCTTACTTCCTGATCTGTTCATTTGGCTATAAAAATTCTTCCTTGTGATTGCTATGTGTTTCCAAGTAAAGACCAGCATATTAGAAGCTCAAGATATAAGGAGACTTTAATGATCCAATAATTTCTTTTATGAAACCAATAAAGAGATTTCTTGTTTTACTGAAAATGCATTTTCTTCTTCAAGAGAATATTTCTTGAAAAGGAACTGTTATTCAGCCAGAGTGTGTGTGCACGTGTGCCCATTCACACACACACACACACACACACACACACACACACACACACATTTTTACTTACTTGCTTCAAAGGTTTGTTGAGTTCTGGTCATCAGCAAGCATTTATTGTTACTGTGTGTTTGTGTGTGTGTGTGTGTGTGTGTGTGTGAGAGAGAGAGAGAGAGAGAGAGAGAGAGAGAGAGAGAGAGAGAGAGAGAGACCATGCAATGCATGCATATACACACAAGCAGATGAAGGCCAGGGGTCAGCCTTGGGTATACTTCCTCAGGCGCCTCCAACTTTAGTTTAGATAAGGCCTCCTTACTGGTCTGGAGTTGCTAAGGAGACTAGACTTGCCAGAGAGTGAGTTACAAGGGTCCATTGATCTTCATGGTGATAGCTTGGGATTACAAGCACACACTACCATCCTAGGGTTTGGTATGTAGATTTGTTACATGACTGTGAACTCAAGTGCTCATGGTTGATGACAAGCACTTTACGGCCCCACGTTTTGTTACTGTTGTTCTAACAATGACAGAAATTTTGGCTGAGCCACAGAAAAACAATGTCCTTTGCATCCTCTGATAACATATTTTGGAAACCATAACATGGGAACAAGAAGTTGAAATACACATGTAGCATATCATAGCTTAGGCACACCACTAAGCTTACTGAACTGTGCATGGTAGAATCCAGAGACCAGACCTTGTCTCTGCTCTCAGAGACTCAATAATTTACACCAGCAGTTCTCAGCTGGGGACAGTTTTGTTCCCTCCAACCCATTTGAGGACATACAGCAATGCCTGAAGACTTTCTTGGTCACATTAGGTTGCAAGACAGGTTCTTGGCATCTGGTGGGCAGAGGAGAGGGATGCTACACGACAGTGCCATGTGTAGCGCAACCTTTCACTCCCCTGCCAAGAGTCATCCATCCCCAAGATATTAGTTTTACTAAGATTAGAAGATCATGGACTAAAGACAAGTCCGGCCATTGTGATAGGAATCTGATAAATATATCCAGTGTCAAGGAAAACTTAGGATGATCATTGCTAGGGAAAAACAGTAGGACACCTAATCGAACTTGCGATCAGTGTAGTGATAATGACTGAACTGAAGAGCTTGAAGACATTAACTAGAAGAAATGGGGAAGAGGTTCTGGGAAGCATAAATAGGGAGTTAGAGCCTAGCAGATCCTGTGGTCTGGCTCCAACTAGAAGAGCAACTGTAATTGGCCTCCCACCTTGTCCTGGTTAAATGAGGAACTGGAATATACAACTTCAAAGCCATTTCCCACTGTGCTTTACTGTTCCAGACCTACATATAGCATCAACTTACACAGGACTTAAATTTCGCAAAAGTAAATTCATTTTCAACTAGCATATAAAATAGAAAATTATACATATTAATGTAGTGGCATACAGTGCTCTGTTTCTCTGCTCTTTGGGACAAGGTCTCATTATGTTTCTAAGGCAGACCTGGAACTCAGTATGGTTCTAGGTTAGCTATAAACCCACAGTCTTCCTGCCTCCATTTGTGGGATGTTGGTATTACAAGTATGTAGTACCAGACCACATTTCTACTCTCATATTCTCTGAGATTGACTTGTTTAGAGTCCATTTGGAAGGGATCCTTCTTGCTCTTCTATGCATGGCTTAGTTCACTTAACATAATGACCTCTGTTTTTATTCATGTTGTTTCAACGCCAGGGTTTCATATTTTTTCCAATGGCTGAACATTATTTCATAGTGTATGGCAGATGGCCTTCTCTGATCCTCTTTGTCATTCCAATGTTAACATCTGTACTGGGGAAGTGAACACAGTAAGTACCACCCAGTCTTCATGCAGTCATCTGTGACTGTGAATACAGGTATGCACTGTGTATAAGTCATTCATTTTCTATTTTCTCTCTCAAATGTAAAATCTGCTCACATGACACATTCCAGACCCCAAGTTGTTTATTTGTTAGCAAATGGTCCCTCATCCTCATGCTGGGTTCTAAGAACACAGAACTCTTTGCTCCTCGTGTGACCTGAGACCCTCCCTTTCTCTATCACTGCCACAGTATTTGAGTTCTCCTAGAACTCTAGGACCTTTGGACTCATCCCTGGTTTCAGAAGAGTTATGGCAGCATGAAATAGGAGGGAGAAGATGAGGGAGGAGCTGGGAGTGCTCTTGAGAGCCAGACATTTGAAAACTGTTGATAAGAAAGAATCAGCAGAGCAGGTTAGCTGCTGCACCCAGAGGTGTGCAGGGACCCAGAAAGGATCTTCACCATCACGGGTCAAGGGTGATCCTGAGAGAAGAAAAGGAAGAGAAAAACTACATCGTATCACAGTGACTCATTACACACCAAGAGACCAGGAATCCTGGCCAGTGTCCTAGTCCCGCATATGGAGCACCGTAAAAGAACTTGTATTCGCCTGATGTAATTGCTGTCTCTGAGACTTACTGCCTTCCTCTGCTAACCTAGGCCTAGTTCTGGAAGCTTCTAGCTTCCATACAATCTAATCTAGGCCTAGAATATTTTCAACCTCTGTGATTTACTGCTGGATAAGCTCACCCTTCCTTGTTCTTTCTGAACTCTAGCTTTGGTAGTTCAACTCAGCTCTTCTCCCAGCTGACTTACTCAATCTGGCTTTTCCTTGGCATCTAAATTGCCCTGCTTGGCCTCAAACTGACTGCAGCAATCTTTTCTAATCTTCTGGCTTCACATTCTCTCACTTGTTCTGTCTTTATCTGTGTCTAGCTTGTTCTCTCTTCAGTCTGTCTCTGTAACACTCTCCCGGTAACCCTGCCTCCTCCCTCTGAACTGCTCTACTCTCCCTCTCAACTCTACTGCACGGTCTCCATGAACTCTACTGTAGCCTGTGCTGTACTCTCTTCTCCTGGACTGTCTGTCTCTAACCTATTGTAATGTCTCCTAGAACTCTACTGTATCCTGTGCTGTACTCTCTTCTCCTGTACTGTCTGTCTGTCCCTTAAGTAGCTTCCCTTTCCTCTCCTTTCTTGTGAGAGTTGAGCATATCCTATTCTGCCAAATTTTTCTTTGACTCACCACCTTTTCTGCTACTCAATTGGCCATCACTTCCAAACATTGGTGCATCCTTCTACAAAGTAACTTTACCTTCATTGTTTGTATGTATGCTAAGGACAGAGCCATACCCTTACTAGAAACAGGTTCAAATACCCTGAAACAGGGTACTACAAAGGGCCTGACTAGTGTGGAACAGTGCCAGCTTGGCTCCCAGAACTGTATGGAGGATGATCTCACTGAGCGTCCCATTCCCCTTTAAAACAAAAAGGAGAGATGGGAGTGGGGAGAAGGGAAGAGGGAGAGGATGGCCAGTAGTTATGGCATCCTAGTGTAGAAGGAATAAGTTTTCCTGCTTTATTGTGTAAAACTGTAGCCAGAGCAAAACAATATAGCCAGAGCAAAGAAATATAAATGTTTACCATGATTGATGTACTAATTATCTTCATTTGATCCTTATACTCAGTGTGCATCCAGACAGCACATTACACAAAGGTGTAAAACTGTCACTGAAGATGAGATAAAACAGAGTGACTCATCCCTGTGTTCCAGGGATGCTTAAGGGTTAAGTTGAGAGAAAGGAAAATAGAAGTAAGTATTCCTGAGGATAGAAAGTTCTTTGAGTTGGGTGGGACACATCTGAAATCAGGATTCTGAGGCTAGCACCTACTAAGTCTTATATCCACTGACTTCCAGGATGAAGGTAGTAGTAGTGTGTGGCCTGTAAGAGGTGAAGAAATCTTCAGCTGGCATTTAAAGGATTTGGGACTAGCTCCAGTGTTCTCAGCAGGGATGCTGAGAATATCTAGGTGCAATGATCTCATGTCAGGAATTTTAGCATTTGGGAGGATGGGTTCACAGTGGTCATGGGCTCTGGACCGTGGCTCCTCCTACATTTCCTAGCCTGAGAGGGTCTCACATCCTTTATCTTGAAACATCATGTATAAAGAAACTGAGCAAGAAAGCAGTGAAGAACCAAAGTGGTATCATGACAGGACTTTGGTTTGAGCTTTGAACAAAGATATCTCTCCCATGCTTCCTCTTTTTTTCCCTCTCTTCATGATGTGTAATCTTGTGTATCTTTTAAAATAGTTCCTTTATTTTTCTTTCTTGCATTTATTCTGGTCAATGTTAAGAGCTCAGTCAATTATGGTTTCTTTTCTCACTCAGTATGTCTTACTCTCTTATCCCCAAAGTTATGTCTAACCTTTGAGAAGGCTCACATATCTGTGTGTACTTGTCAGTGTTGCTTCTGGTCAGTAGCTCAAGTGGCTTTACCTACCCAGGTTGGTTCTTGGTTGCTGTGAACCACTGCTTCTTACTCCTACAGAGGAACTGAGTCTCCACTTTGGCCTCTGATTGTCTAATCCATGCGTCTTGCTAGAGCTTCTTCCCCTGATTCCGAGGCCTGTTCAATCTTCAGGTCTCCTTTCATCAGAGCCTGGGTCTTACCAATCACAATTTAATGCACTTAATGGGAAATTACTCCACTTTTTATGGTCCAGTTTTCTTGTATCAGGGCAGCCATGTGGATTCAAGTACATGGACTCACAGTATCTTGTTATTTGTATCTTATGACAAAATGCTTGATAAAAGGCACCTTACAAAAGGATTTATTTTGATTCATCATAGTGCAGCAGTCAGGGCAGCAACTGGTCATGTTGCAACTACAGTCAAAGAGAAGAGACCACTGATGACTGCACAGATTCAGCTAGCCTTCCTCTTTCTATGCAGTCCAGAACTTCACACCTGGGAATGGCGCCACCTACCTTAAGGGCGGATTCTCACCTCAGCTTACATAGTGAAGATAAGTCCTGCCAGGTATGTTCAAAGGGTAACCTATCCTAAGTGACCCTTCACAGGTTTGCGAAGAGGCTTGTGTCATAGGTGATTCTGGATCCTGTCAAGTAGTTGGTTCATAAGTTGATGATTAGTGTTAACCATCACATACACTGAGAATTCTAGATTGGGCCCGAGAGGGAAGACTGGTGCCCAGTGCATCTGTGAGCTGGCTTTTGACTCATCACCATCTTTTTTTCCACAAGTAAAATATAATTACAGGCTTATTGTTCTATTATAACCTCACTTGGAGGAGTGGGTGGTAGGGTGGGCCGAAGCTCAAGGCAGATAATGGCTTCACCAATCCACAGCCCTCAGATCACCCACGTCTCTTCTCTCGCTCAGTTCTTAATCTGTTGTTGAGACAATAAATGGGCTGTGGTGCTGACTGGATGTTATGCATCTGCGTGGTAACTCCAAAATGGGCAAGACACATGAGTCCAATAATAGCCTTTTTATCTTAGCTTTTGATCTTTGAGGGCCCAGGACTGGGGGTCCTCCTCATTTCCGACTTCCTTAACTGCAATTCTCTTTCCTTTTACTTTTTGCTCTGCAGCCCACCATCAGGGATATATATGACCCACCACCAAACTCTGCAATATGTTGACAACTTAAGGGCTAGAGAGACTGGCATTTTGATCCTATCATGGATAGAGTATGATACTTTAAGAGAACAAACAACTTATTTGATTAATGGGTATCTATTTGAAAGTTTTCTCTCCTATTATTTAGGAGTCTTTAAGCCTCCTGGGCTTATTAAACAAATAAACAAACAAACACTGGCTTCTCAAATGCTTGTTTGTATCAATACTGTATTTCAAACCTCAAAAATCAATAACTGGGCTCTTTTGTAGTCTGATTCCACTATGCAAACTCCCCTCAGAGATCTGGCTATTTATGAACAGCTGCACAATGAGAAAGTGCACATTATGGAAAAATAGCTTAGGGGAATATTATAGTGAGTTATTTACAATATCCCACCATGAGTGCGCTAGGCGTGGCTGCTATCCAACTTTTTCTTTAAGAATAGTCTGGCAGTTCCCAAGCAGGCATCCATTTGTGTGATTTCCTTCTTGTCTGATTTGTGTCTTGTCTAGTGGGCTGTGAGCTTTAAGCATTGGGGTGTATTTATTTTTCTATTGATGTAGTCTCAGGATCTGGGACAATGTCTTACACAGAAAGAAATACCAAATTATTACTGAGTGAATGAACGAATATGTGAGTGAATGGGTGACTAATAGGGTTTATTCTGAGACTCTGTGGAGAATAGAGAGGAAAACATGTTTGCACTTAAAGGACCCATGTGAGTAAAAGAAAGAGCTCTTGCTGTTCTTCTCAAGGGACACAAAGTGTCTTTCCTAGCCATGGGTTAGGTTCAAGGGTAGATCAAACATATGCACGGAGAGAGTTTGTAATTCTAAGGGCCAGTTCTCATCTTACATATTTGCTGGTGACCATCGGCAAGCTTGCCTTTGATTAGATCTTATTTTCATATTTGTTGCATCTGTAAAGTTTGAAGGACCTGGGAGACTCTTCATAATCACAGTGTTACCACCTCCTAAAGACGCATCTACATCTTATCTCAAGTGTCACGTTTTGTAGGTTGCTTTCTCCAAGCACATTCACAGCTCCTGACACAGCAGATGGAGTTCGTGACACCCATGACTGACAGATGAGCCTCATTTAGTTCTCAGCGTTTAACTCCTTGCTACCTGACAGAATCATGTGACTCTTCCTCAACAGCACAGACCACATCCTATTTCCATGCCTCTGACCTTACTAGGAACATGGAGCAGAGAATCCAGCCCCAGGTGTGTGAGACTGAAGGTGCACATTTGGGTAAAGCAGCATTGCCCAGACAGCAGTGACGCTGGGGAGAAGCCCGGCACACACTAGCCGGCTTCGCGTATTCTCAGATTCACCTTTTCAGCAGCCAGTTGGTTTTCTTTTCTGTCCTATCCAATAATAATTTCTATGATTCTAGAAAGGCCTCGTATTAAATGTAAGTGCCTTAAGAAGTGCTGCATATCTTTCTGTTTTACTTGTGACATCTAAACATTCATTACTCCTTCAGAGTGATGGAACCCTCCACCCCCCTGCTGTTAGTGGGTGCTGTGTCCCAGGCATAAGCATCTTTGTACACCTAATATATTCCCTCAGTTCCATTCCTGTAGGTAGGTACTGTGATTATCTTTTCACTTGAAGAAGCAGAGAAATTATAGATGCTAAGAAGTTGTGCAAAATGAGACAGGTACAAAAGGGAGAGTCAGGAATCACACCCAAGTGCTCCCGCACTTTGTCCTTTACTTCTTTAACACGTGGATGAGAAGCCTCCTAAGCAGCATCGCTCCTGTCCTTTGCTCTGAGCATGATTTTCTAGGGAAAAGGGTGGGCTAGAAAAGGCGAAGCGCTTCTCCGTGTACTTTATGAATGAAGAGTGCTGAGCGTCACCACTGAAATCCACAAGCCACAGCCCAGCTAGAAAGGTTAAATGATAAGGTTAGAGCGTCCAATAGAAACGAATTAGAATTCTTTGAAGGAGAATGTGTTAAAATACTGTCCTGGATACAGGATTGTATTAATGGGACAAGACTTAAAATTGTTGTTGTTGTTGCTATTGTTATTTAGGTCTTTTGCTTTTAGTTCATTTTGGCCCAAGATATTGAGGGATTTGCAGTACGAGAGAGACTTGGGTGGCTAGAAAACCCCATGAGTCTAAGAAGAAAAATCCTCTCATTAACTATATTTTCAGCTTAGATTTATCAGAAATGTATGGCTTCTACAGCTCCAAGGAGTTACTGGCATTTGTAATGTACCCGACATGTTTGTCAGTGCCAGGGCATGTTTAACACTTTCATATTTTAAAATTAAATTCCCATGGGAAGGCTAATCATAGCTGACCTTTGTGCTTAAATTGAATAGTGATAACCAGTGAGTAAGAGCGTCAGCTTCAAGTATTTGGCATTTATAAAATGAGAATCTGAGCTGTCCTCATGATAACAGGTGATAGACACCCTGCAGAGTACCAAGGAGGATCAAAATCCCAATCCTGAGAAGCTGATAGGGGGAACGACTTCCTTCTCAGATGGCTAGTTTCTGTTGCCAGGAGACAGCTGATTGAATCGAGAGCCAACTGGTGTAGCATTTGGAATCTTTTAACCATCATCAATTCATTATTTGAATCCTAAAACTTTCTGAGCAGTTGCCATGAGCTAGAGACATTGTGCCGAGCACTGACATTATTCTAGAAAGGAAAAATAGACATGCTTTTTGCACATTTGGTGGAGGAGGGAGTGTCAATAAATAGTCACACAAGTGGATATATTTTCATGAACTATGACTATTAGGGAAAAGGAAAGGGTGTTGTATTGTTACCATTTTGTCACATTCTAATAGTTATAATAACTAGTAATTAATTACAATAGTTTAATGACTGCATTTCTGTGAGGAGGTTAAAGAATGACGTTCCTGAAAAATAGAAATGGAAGTAGAATCTAACATGATGAGTGAGGAAGCATTGTAGACATAAAGAATGCGTGAACACTCTGAGTGCGTGTGTGTGTGTGTGTGTGTGCGTGCGTGCGTGCGTGCGTGCGTGCGTGTGTGTGTGTGTGTGTGTGTACACAATGCCTCAGATTTCTGGGGTATACTTGCTGTGTAGTATAGCACTTTCTGGTGTGTGTTTTCCACCCTATGAAGCAAGGAGTCTTGGGATGCTGGTCTATGAGCTCTGAGCACTAGGATGACTTGTAGGAGATTCATGTAACAGGAGTAGCTGGGAGGAAGAGAGCCATGTCTGTCACTAGAAGAAACAATGGTGGTCTGATCTAGAAAGAAGGCAGGAGAAAGAGTGAATCTGGGAAGAATTTTGGAAGGGGAAGTGAGGGACACATCTACAGACTTCCCACTGAATGTTTGTACCCATAGACCTGAGCTCATCTCAGCCTTGGTCAGAGAAGCTTCTTTTTACAGTAGGTTGTGGTCACAGCTGGTCAAAGTGCTGAGATAAAATATTGATTACTCCTCTCTAAGTGGGTGTATCAATCTGAGACCCCTTAACAGGCTCAGGGAACATGGAGGAAGAGGAGGAAGAAAGGATATAAGAGTTGGCAGATGAGGGGTGTTGTGAAATGTTGTCTCCTAGATAGGGCATGGCTGTTGTTCTCATGAGCTCACAGCAGCTGTGACATAGAGTGGATGATACACACACACACACACACACACACACACACACACACTTTAACATACATGTATAAAAACAGACAGAGAGAGTGAGAGAGGGGGACATACATGCACACAGAAGGAGGGAGGAAGTGAGGGAGGGAGGGAGAGAGGGGAGAGAGAGAGAGAGAGAGAGAGAGAGAGAGAGAGAGAGAGAGAGAGAGAGAGAATGTACCATGGAAATTGGTAATCCTAGGGATATTAGAAGAGAGGGTGGGTACAATGGTATTGTATAGTCAAAGAATAAATTTTAAAAGTAAAATATCTTGTATATATTTTAGGGTAAGGTGGGAAGCAGAGCCATCATCACCCACAGTTACTTTCATCAAAGACTTGGGAAAGACAATCATTAGATGTTTATTAGTACATGTCCTATGCCATGAGCCATGGGTGTGGTGCCATGGGGTGTGATGGGTGGATGCTGGAGGGGTAAGAAACACTGTTGGAGGTGTTAGCCCTGGGCTCTCCATCATGTTGGGGCGTGAGACAAAGAAGAAAGTCTTATAACATTTACCTAATCTTCCCAATATTTTTATTTCCTTTACTTTTTGGGATTAATTTCTAGATATTTTTGAGAAGTAGTATGCTGTGTGAGATAAGTATTACAGTTTCTCTCTTTTAAAACTGTACAGGAGGATAATGTATTATCATCATATACATCCCTCTGTCCTCCAATATTTTATTTTTTGGTATGTCTGTCTATATGCCAGCCTCCCCCATGCCCCCCTCAACCCCATATGTGTGTGTGTGTGTGTGTGGTTCCATGCATGTATATGTATGTGTGTGTATGTGTAGTCCTATGCATGTATGTGCATGTGCACATGTGCATGTGTGTGTGTTTGTATGTAGGCTAGGGTCCTTTAGGCATCATCCACTTTTTTCCCAACTTTATTTTGAATAAGGTCTTTTGGTTTTCTAGAAGTCACTAAATCAGACTGGTTGGATTGAGCCTCAGGGATCCACCTGTTGCTGTCTCCCCAGCACTTGGGTCACACGCATGAGCCCCAAGACCTGATTTTTTAGTGGATTCAGACTGAATGCAGGCTCTTGTGCTTGCATAGCAAGGACTTTATGAGAAGCAACTTCCCAGCCCCTTGTTTCACTTTAGAGATGAGGAAAGGAGTAATCAGAGAGGTTAATGCACCAAACTATTAGCTCAGACTCTATCGAGACCTATGGTATACTACTATCCATTTCCCTGGTTTCTTTGAAGACCTTTCCCTGTTCTCTGTAGCTCCAGTTTCAGAGCCCTTGTCCTCTCTCCATTTCCTACCATTTCTGGTGTGTCTGGTCCTCCTGACGCTCTCATCATTGGCCATGGAGGCTTTGACCAGGTGATCAAAACACCTTTATTGGTATACTTTGAACAAGACAGACAGCAAGAAGCTAGTCAACCGGCCAGTACCTGATGCAGGATGTCTAGCAGTCCTTCCCTGTCCTGTGTCAACATCTTTGCTACAGACTTGGTGTGGATTACTTGGTTCTCACCTCGCATCTGTAGGAGAAATGTGCAGCGTTACGGCCTGAGCAGCGCAGTTACTTGGATTTGCATGAAAGCTCTGTCCTGTCCAGTTTTCTCATTTGTTTTATTATCATCCCTTTACCTTCTGTTTTTGTCATTTTCTGTCCCAGGCATGGAATACTCCATAGCTGAATGATTTATACACTACATAATAAGAGAGAGGGGGGAGGGGAGAGGGGAGAGGGGAGAGAGAGAGAGAATTTGGAGGATCCCAAATTCCTATATTGCTAAATCAAGGCATTAATCTCTGTGCAGTTTGCTTTGAGCAAAGTCTGACTTGAGGTAAAGTAAAGCACCTTAAATGTTGCCTGTTACTAAGCAGGTATCTGGGAAACTGTCCTGTCTCTTCCTCTTCTGTAAGAACTCAGTGTCATTGAAAAACTGGGGCAGGGGAGGGGAGGAACGGGATGGACATGTTCCCTGATCTCAACGAGGTGTGGAGACAGAGTTGTCAGGTGTGTGGTGAAGAAAGCAGACTCTTGCTTTGAATTATACTCTGCCCCAATCACATTGCAGAAAGCAGTTTGTAGTTTCTACTGCCGATAGATGTGCCCTTATTTGGAAACGAGGTCACTGCAGACATGAGTTGAGATGACTCTATACTGGAGCACGTGGGGTCACTCATTCAATAAGACTGGTGCCTTCACGGAAACGTGGATTTCAGTGGAAGCGGCTTGCAGGTGGACAGCGTGTGAGATAAAAGCTGACCCCCTGTAAGCCAAGGAATAGCAGGACGCCAGCTGTCCAGGCTCTCCCTCACCGCCTTAGAAAGAAGCACATCTGCTTACACCTTTACCTTGGACTCCTAGCTCCCAGAACCGGAGGCTAACACACATCCGTTAACACCACCCAGTTTTATAGGTCTTTGTCACAAAGCTGTAGCAAGCTCATCAAGGGACCCACAAGAATACAGTTACACATTACTCAACAACAGAGATATATGTTCTATAATGTATGTTGTTGAGCTATTTTGCCAATGTACGAATATCATTGTGTGTACTTACACAGGCTGAGATGTCTGCAGTATTTCTGAGTGACATTTTGTGAGATCACCACCATTTGTAAATATTAACGTTGTGTAGAACTGTCTTTCCTGATGCTGTGGAAGTGAGGCAGGTCCCTTAGAGGAAGTGACAGCTAAGCCAAGAAGTAAAAGATAATTCAACTTTACTTTCCCAGCACAAAGCAGAACATTTTATGAATAAAATTACATGTAAAAACATGGCTAATCATCAAGTTGGAATTGTTCTACTTTGCTTGTGTACCTGGTTTCTAATCCCACAATGATATTGAGACTTGAGATAAAGATGGCCAAAATGGAGGGCTGCCCATCCTGTGGCTGAGAGAGAATGGCTGTGTCAGGACAAATGGAGATCACAGAATACAAGGAGTTGGAGGGGAGGGTTCAGGGAGAAGAGATACAGGATCAAAACCACAGCACTCGGAAGCTGAGGAGCAAAGGGCCAAGTGTCTACTGGTAGAGCTTGCTCATGACATTGACCAAAATGGCTGGTGTGTGCATTGAACAGTCCTTTGTATTTATAGTGATAGTCCTGACTATCATTGGTGAGTTAAATACCTGTCTTAGTCCATTTCCCTTTGCTATAACAAAATACCTGAGACAGGACAATTTATAAAGGAAAGATGATAATTTATCTCAGGTTGTAGAGGTGACAATTCAGGGTTGGGCAGTTCTAGCTGGCAAAGGCATCATGCTGTATCTGTTCATGGCAGGAAATAGAAGGGCAAGTGGGTGTGCTCAGAGACAGACATGCAAAGCACAAGGAGAGATGCCCTCTCTCAAGGCCCCTAACGCTGTCCCATAAGCCATCCTAATGTCCTCTAGAGGGTTCATGCCCTTTGAGTGCCACTATGCTGAGGCATCAATCCCAGCATCAGTTGCAGAGGGTACACACATTCCCACGACAGCATTGTAGAGGTTACCTGTTTTAGAAGTGATGACAACATACTACAGCAAGAAAGTCTGAGTTTCTTAAGCATATACACAGTGGTGCTTCAGATTAAAGTTAAACATCCCCTAGTTCCTGCTGTCTTTGTTACTTTGTGAGTTTTTTTGTTTTTGTTTTTGGAATATAGTCAAAACAGATCCTCTGTCTTGTGAAGCCAAACCAGACTTAAAAAAATATTTACTTATTTTATTTATATGTATGTGTGTCTCTTTTGTCTCTTTTTGTCTGGCATGAGTTTATGTGTAGCATATACATGCAGGAGCATGTAGGGGCCAGAAGAGGGCGCTCGGTACCCTAGAACTGGATGGCTGTGAGCCACCATGTGGGTGCTGGGCGCTGCACCCAGGTCCTAACCACTGAGCCATCTCTCCAGCTCCTATCCTGCAGTCATGAACACTCTTGGCTGGCACAATCACAGCTTTAACTGTATAAATTATAACATGCTGTCTTCTCTCTCAGGTCACCCATGTGCCTCCCACTCTGTGCTCTCTTTACTTGAAATACAAACCCAGACAGTGAACTGCATGCCTGTTCTCTTGAGATGATATAAATATGGCCACAAGTGAACATAAATAAATACTTCACAACTTGAGTTTTAAAATATTCCCACACTAAATGGTCAAAATAAAAATAAATGTTTGCACACTCTGAAGACGTAAGCCTGAGGCAGCACGAGCTGCTGCTGGCAAAGGTTTTACTCTTAGGCACTTGTACGTTTCCCTCCACTGTGAACTGGAACTTGTCCCTCTCTGCTGAGACTCAGTGAGATGGATTTAACTCTCTTTTTGCATGAATACCCCCTGGTGGGAGGCCAGCTCACTATGCCCTCACACCCTCTTGTTGAAGCTATGGTAACTTTGACCATCTTTTTTTTCTTTGCTTTCTTGCTTGCTTACTTGTTTGTGGCCGAAGACAAATCTAGATGATATTTCAAATAATATAAATTTCAGGTTTTCCCCTTAAAAGGATGCTGGGCATAAAGCTTTGGAAAGATTAAGATGGGGAAGCAGAGCTAAAAGCCTGAGTTCTGTTCCGACATTGAATGTCCATTCACGTTGCTGTTGTTGTTGTTGTTGTTGTTGTTGTTGTTGTGATAATTACCTGAGCAATGGCTGCCTGCAGGGACCTCTTCTGACATCTCTCTCTCTTTCAAAGGTCTGGTTTTGATCTGGAGAAAAACACTCTGGTTAGTGTCCCAGCATCCTGAGTCTTAGCACTCTTCTCACGGCCACATCAAGCTACCCTCATTTCCTGGGAAGCTGGAGACATTAAAGCTGCAGCTCCTGGGGTGGGGCCGGAATGAGCCACCTGTGATACTGAAGGGGTTCTCTGCTCTGTCTGTAAAGACTGCAGCAAGCTTAAGCTGTTATGGGTCTAATTTAGAGGTGAGAAGGCTGAGGCCCGTGAAGACTTTATAATGCATCAAAGGTGCTATAGGAAGATGATGTTGGAATTCTAATCCCAAACTGACTCTCATGCATTACGCTAGCTCCCATGGTGCTGTATGCAAAAGACAGAAGTCTTGTGCAAACTGTGTCAGAAAGGATAGGGATGAAGGAACCATGGACAGGACCAACATGGCCTCCAGAGTCAGATAAAAGCACTGTCCTTCCTCATTGTTGAAAGGGTTGAAGTATACTTTTTATGAGATTCTTTAGTATAAAGGCTGAAACGATCACAAAGCATGGATCCTAGAAGATCAGAAATACTAACACTGATGCAAATGAATGAGTGTAATGGAGAGCCAAGGGCCCACAGGGACTCCCCAAGGAGGCAGGGCTGTGCAGAATGGGAGGCTCATTCATTTGTGAATACAACTTAAACCCGCTCCCTTGACCAAGGAAGGAACAAGCATGGATCTGGACTGGGCTTTCCTCCTTTGACTGGGACACTACAAGAAGAAGAGGAGGGCTGGAGGTAGGAGACTGCCTCTTCACACAGCAGGTTCAGCATCAGTCTCCACAAGCAGCCTGGCTCAGTGGAGGAAACACCTTGAAGGAAATCCTGCTGCTGTCATGACACACTATTTGTCTTTGGGCATATCACTGTTTCTGGGCTTTGTTTGTTTTATTCTCTCTCTCTCTCTCTCTCTCTCTCTCTCTCTCTCTCTCTCTCTCTCTCTCTCTGTGTGTGTGTGTGTGTGTGTGTGTGTGTGTGTTTGTGGGGGGATACATGTATGTGTGCAAGTGTACATACATGTGTGTGCATGTGGAGGTCATAGGACATGTTTGGTGTTGTTCCCTCGAGTCTCTTGCTGGCTTGAAACTTGCCCAGTAGATTAGACTTGCCAACCAGCAGACCCCAGCATCTGTCTGACATTCTCCAGAAATGGGATTAACACCTGGCTCTTTAATGTGGGCTCCAGGAATTGAACTTAGGTCCTCACAGTCGAACAGTGGGTACTGCATGATTGTACTGTTTCCCCAAGGCTCTTTCTGGGCTTTGATTTTCTTGCCTATAAAAGGATATTATTAAATAATATAAAGAAAGGTTTTTACACAGTTAATGGGCCTTCTATTCGCCTTTTTAGCATTTGTCTGAGTGGACTATGTACTTAGGGGAGAAAGGAAAGTAGAATGAAATTCACTCCATCCTCCTGGTGTCAGGTTCAGCGGCCAGCGCTGAGGTAATACCTGAGCTCCTGGGCTATGTGCTAGCCCAGAATTACTGAACCAACCAGGGAAGCATTTGGTCAGATTACATTACTGTTTTATTTTCCTTGTTTGCACATGTGTTCCTCGTGGTGTGTGTGTATGTGTGTGTGTGTGTGTGTGTGTGTGTGTGTGTGTGTATGTATGTGTGTACAAATGCATGTATGTGCTGGCACATGTGTGTATATGTGGGACCCAGAAGTTAATGTTAAGTAACTTTTTCCATGCACTTTCTCTCGGCACTCACTGATTCTGCAGCTGCCTGGCCAGCAAGAAAAGGGATTGTTCCCATTGCAGCACATTCCCAGAACTGGGATGGATGGTGCATGTGACTCTGCCTAGCCTTGTGTGTGTTTCTGGGACAATGAACTCAAGCCTCCATTGCTAATACAACCAGCATTTTGCTGAGTCAGCTCTCCAGTCCCATACCCCTGTTTCTCACATTGTCTCCAGGAGCTCTTAATCTGTGGAACCTAGCTAGACTCCCAAGCAGGAACAGTACCAATGATCTCCCTCTGGAGTTTCTTTCTGTTCTTCCATTATCCTCTCCTTTCTTGACGGTGGAATTTCAAGGAGGGAAAATCATGTGACACAGTCTCAGTCTTCTCTGTCTCTCTGGTTCTATCCTCAAACCCTCCAGGAGACAATGCAGCCCAGCTTTCAGAGTGTTTTCTTCTCGGGCTCATCTTTATCAAAACTCTGTTGTCTTGCCAACCGTGTCTTTGATATGCTAGTGAGTAGAGGTGAAGAAATTTAGGGGAAAATGCCTAGCAAAGATAATAGCTTGACTTAAAAATTGATTATTATCTGGCCTTCAGATGACTTTTGAATGTCAGAAATCTGGCTGTCATCTTCCAGAGAGACAGTAAGGAGATACCTGACACCACAGGTTCCTCGAGTCAGACTGAAAGCAGGACTCAGGATGGCGCCACTACTTCCGCAGAATATGATGTAGGGAAAAACCTCTGTCTATTGATTTCATCCTGTCAAATGGGGTTGAATATACAGATACATGAGATACCTGGAAAAAGTGGGTGAATTTATATATAAAGAATGTTTAATGTCTCATCAACCTTCTGTATGTATAGATGGTGTTTTCACTTTCTTGATCTTTCCCACCACCACCGTTATCGTCATTGTTGTTGGCTTCCTTCTTCCTTGCCAATATACCTCCTCATAAACCCTAAATTCCTGGCTCTGCCTAGCATCTGCCAAGCATACGTTTTCTCTCTCTCTCTCTCTCTCTCTCTCTCTCTCTCTCTCTCTCTCTATCTCTGTCTCTCTCTGACTCTATCTCTCTGTCTGTCTCTGTGTCTGTCTCTGTCTGTCTTTGTCTGTCTGTCTCTCACACACACACATACTAAAGGGAAGGCAATGCAGACTAGAAAGATGTCTTTACAAATGGTGCTGGGGGAAGAAGTATATATTCATATATTCATGTATAGAAGTTTAGATATCTATTCCTCACCCAGTACACAAGTTCATTTTAAAATTAATCAAAGGCTTTCATGCACAATGGGAAACTCTAAAACTGGTAGAGCAAAGCAAAGGAAATACTCCAAGATACAGGCACAGACAAGGACTTTGCAAAAGATTTCAACAGCTCAATAATAAAATATGACAAATGAGATTGCTTCCATAAAACGCTTTTGTGCAGCACAGGAGATGGTCAGTAGAGTAAAGAGGGAACCTGAAGGATAGGGAGACTTTCTGGTATCTCTCCAGCTCATGAGCCATTAATGTATAGAGTATGTAATGAACTAAAATAAAAGCATACCCAAACAAGAATAATATGATCTAAAAATCAGCAAATTAATTCCATAGTTCTCAAAAAAGTGTTATCAATATGATTGCCCAAATGAGAGCTGAATAAGGAAGACAGCAAGGATGGATGGCCTGGGAGGCCTCATTCCTGCATGAAGGACTCTAGGGAGCCAAGGACGCTGGGATGGGGTGGGGGGGGTTCTTCCTCAGGGAAGAGCACACACCAGTTGTCCGGTGCCAAAGAGTCACAATACAAATAGCACTATATGGACTGAACATGTTATATTGCTATGTATGCAATAACAATTGGTGAAAAAAAAATGAGGTTCTGAATTTGATGGAGACATCTCTCCTGGTACATGGGAGGACCTGGAATGAGCCAAGGGAAAGGGAAAGTTGTAATAATAGTCTCACAAAAGTAAATGGCCAATAATGTCTGACCAATGTTCAGTCTCCATAGCCATCAGGGAAATGTAAATAAAAATGACATGGAGATCCATCCCACTCCAGTCAGAATCACTATCAAGGAAAGAACAGCGAATACTGGTGAGGATGCTGGGGAAAGCAGCCCGTCCTCACTGCTGGTGGGAATGTTAACCGTGTGGCCCCTTGGACTCAGAATGGAGGTTGCTCAAGAAACTAAAAATGGAGCTAGAGTTGATCCCACTCTACTAGTCCAAGTATAAACACCAAGGAATTGAGGTCAGCATGCCATGGAGATGCCTGCACATTGTAGCATTGCTCACAATACCTTATGTATTAGTTTCCATAGCCAACAGTTGAATGAATTAAAAAGTGTAATACACATATGCACAGTAGAATTTTATTTGGCCACATAGAAGATCAAAGGGGTTGGATTGGAGACTGAGAATGACAAATGTTATATGCTTTCTCTTACATGTAAAAATCCAGAGTTCCAAAATATACACATAATATGGAAGAAGATAAAGGGGGGGTGGAGATCAGTGGGAGTTGGGAAGGCAGGCACAAGACAGGGTAATGGATATGAATGCAAGCAAAATACATAATATACATGCATGAAATGTTAAATTGAAATATATAATTTTTATATAATAAGTAATGATAATACAAATTAAAATACACACTTCTCAATCACTGTATTCTAGTGGATAAAGTTTGTTTCCTTTTGAATATGAGCTAAAATTATAATGTTAGCACTCACACAGCCTATACGTAAACATATATGAATCAATAATTAACTAGCATGATGGAGGACAATGGGAGTTGAGTTTATTATTGTTGGAGTAGAGAACCAAGATAAGCAGGTGGATGCAAGAATGATGCATTTGACGATGCATCCATGATGTTAGAGATATAGAATGCATGCATGCTCAGGCTAATACAGGTATAGATGGTTACATGTATAGGTATTTACAGATATGTGAATATGGCTATGTCTTCACACATGGAAACATCCTCTTTATATCATCTGAGGGATATGAGAAGTAACCACACTTCCCTTACATACAAATTTTGGTGTCTAATGCTTTTCTCCAATAAAATGAACCAGGTCCTCAGAAAGATGGATGATCTTTGGGCTAGGACAAGATATATATATTCATATAAAATATGATCCTGGAGATAGATTACATTATCAAGAAGCAAACAATGCCACTTCCAGATGTAAAAAAAGAAGTATGGCAAAGCAGCTAATTGGGGAACACAAGACACAATTCACGAGTTTACGATAAAACAGGGAATGAAAATGAGTGCCATCTCCACTGAGGGCCACAGCACCCATTGTTTCTCTGTAGGTGTGGATGATGTACACCTGTTCCCTTGATGATGGATCAAGATGAAAATGGGATGTGAAAAAGAGGGGCAAGTGGAGAAGTTCATTAGTGGAGTAACCCAACAACCACTGGCACCTGAGCTTGTCTGGTCCAACAATAAGTTATGATTGTGCATCCTTGATGTGCTTTGATGACAGTGTCTACCTCTGTGCTTTTCTGCTAATGAGCCAAATTGGCTATTGGGAGCAATAGACAATAAATAATTGAATCACAAGAAATATTTGAGACATATTTCTTTTAACTGACATTCAACAAGGTACCCACCAAACCATGATCCTAAAAACCAAAGATATCAAAATTGCACAGTCTGAGAAACTGTCATGGCCAAAGTAGATGATGGAGACATGATTCAATTTAATGTGGCGCTGGAATGGGATTCTGGAACACAATAAAAGGGCATTGGTAAGAGTAAAGGGAATCTTACTGAAGTGTAAACATTTGCTAGTTAACCTATCAGAATTGGCTTGTGGGTTGTAGCAGCCCTGCAGAGCATGCTCTTAAGAGAGAAACTGGGCCGAGGACAACACTGGATGTCTCTGTACCATTTTGTATTTTAGTAGATTTAAAACTAGGGTCTGGAGTGGTGGCTCATCAGTTAGGAACAATTGTTCTTTCAGGGGACCAAGGCTGATTTGCAGTACCCACATGGCAGTTCACAACTGCCTGTAACTGCAGTTCCATAGTATCTGACACCCTATTCTGGCTTCTTTGAGTACTAGGTACATACATGGTACACATATGTACAACAAGACAAAACATTCATCCACAGGGGAAAAAATATATCCTTCAACAAAAGCTAACAGAGGCTGGGAGGAGTCAGTCAATGAAGTGCTTGCCATGCAAGCACTGGACCCTAGTCTGATTCTCAACACTCTAAGGAGGAAGGATGGACTGGGCAGACCTGGGACAGGGGAGCTGGAGATAAGAGAATCCCTGGCCAATCGGTCTAGCCAAATCAATGAGCTCCAGGTTCAGTGAGAAACCTCAACTCAACAAACCCAGCAGAGAGCAGTGGAGGAAGACACCTGACCCTGCCCTGGCCTCCCCATGCACACCCACACCTGCGTCAACTGCACTTGTGTGTACGAGCTTGCAGCCCTTGTAGACGTGGCTGCTAGTGTAAGCGAAGGAGACTGCATTTGGAAAGACAGTTCCCGAGTATTATCAAAGCAGCTGTCTTGGAGCGTCCAGAGTGTTTCTGTGCTGTTCCCCTCCATGGGATGTTTTGGGGCTGTTTGTGTTGTTATCCTTCCAGAAGAGTCGGTGTTCATTTGTCTGCTCTGCACCGAAACCCAGAGCGCCCTCTCTGTGTTTGAAACTGACCTTTTTTTTTTTTACCCTAACTGACATGATCTGAATTTCATCCACTTTATTTCTATTGAGTGATGAAGATATACCTCACGATAATGGCATGTCTAAGGTGGTTACCTTGGTGTAAGATTACTAGATGCCTCCAATTAGAGTAATTATGCCTTGACTTTCTTTGAGGATGATTGTCAGGTACGTGAGGGCCCTTGCTGTCTTAGAAGAAAAGTGCAGGATGTCAGAGGCTTCTCGCATGCTAATGGAGGCTGTTGGTGGAGTGTGACTGGCATCATAGAACAGCCAAAGCTCTAGAGCCGGCTAAGGCAGCAGTGAGCTGGAGATTATAAGGACATGGGCTGTTTTCTTGTTGTGTTGGGTAGAGATTTTCTATGCAGGCGCATGAGATCTCTCCAGAACTGAGGTGTATCGAGAAGGGTAATCATTCTTCCAAGAGAAAGACATTGCTAGTGCCAGTGGATTTCTCTATAGCCTTAGATATGTAAAAATTATGTATGCATTTAGTATAGATATTTGGATAAACATGTATTTGTACACATAGCCATAGTTATACACATACATTCACACATTTATATTTCTTTTCTTATCTGGGTCACAGCATTTTCAGAGTATAACTTAAGTCTCACCTGCTTTGCATTCTTCATTCACACTGATGTTCTGTTTTCCTTACATACCAACCTGGGCTTCCCTCTCCTCTGCCTGTGTCTTCTTTGCTGGGTACATTGTGGGGGAAAACTTAAACCGAGCAGTAGCTTATGAAGTCCAACCTCTCTTTTTGTCCAGGAAAACAAAAATAGCATTTCAAAGCCCAGCCACAAATGTCTGTTTAACAATTCCTGATGGTTTCCTCGAGGGTAGGAATTTTAATATTTCTGAATATACCATGCCTGGAAGCTAGCACAAAACGGCTATCTAAGTCTGCCAGCAAGTTACTTCGTGTGGTTCTGAATGCGAAGCAGGAGCTTGACTTGGGGCATCCTTGTTTCTTCTTTTGAGAGGATTCATTTTGGTGGGTCATACCTACTTAAGCTCAATAACCACTCAGTGCCCTTGAGGTAGCACGAAACTTTGCAGAAATATTATAAAAGCAAGTACTCTGTAATGGAATGTTAAGCATTTTGTTTAATAATATAAAAGCAGTTCCAAGATGTCCTGTGAGGAACATCTCTACAAGGCTTCCCCCCTTTTAATGAAATGGTTAGCATTTTCTTGGTGAGCTTAGAAATAGAATTTGAGTATAGTGGTGAGGGTCCAGGACATAGAGACGGGGAGAATGAGGGACCAAGTTCACCCTGGAGGACTGACTTGGAGGCTGTCAGTTCTAACTAGACAAGCTAGTGGTTGAGATCTCTTCCTGGAAGAACAAGAAGACTTGGCATCGAGTCATTAGTTAATCAGTTTGCAATATGTCCTTGAATTCACCACTCAGCCAGTCTTTAAAGCTTTATTTCATCTTACTTTTAATTGACACATAATGATTATCCACACCTAGGGGTGTGGTATCCAGATACCTGTAAATGACTAAATTATGGTGATCAACATATTTGTAACCTCAAACCATTTATCATATCTTTGTGATGAGAAGATGAAAAAAATTATTTTATTTAGGTTTTGTAGCTAGACAATGCATTATTGTTACTAGTCACCCTACAATGAGACAAGGACCATAAAAGGACTAATTCCATTCACTATAAAGCTCCGTCTTTGTACCTGATAACCAAGCTCTCCCTTGCCCCTCCCCCCTTGTTTCCATCTTTGAGTTTCTACAGTAGCTCCTTATCAAGGCAGGGGCAAGAGAATTGTCATGTTGGCACAAACACACACACACACACACACACACACACACACACACACACACACGGAGAGACAGACAGACAGACAGATAGACACAGAAACAAAGGGAAGGTAAAGTGGCCATTCAAGGATGAAGATGTTAGGGGAAGTGTAGACAGGGGTGACCAAACAAAAGCCCTTGGGCCAAACTTGGTGTCAGCTGGTTTTGAAAATAAAATTTTACTGAGATAGACATGGATAGTTCTTTGTATCATATCCAGGCTAGTGTCACCCTACAATAGCAACAGAGGCTTGTAAAGCCCAGATTTTTGGCTTTGATTAGGAAAACCTGTCCCAATCCAGGGTGAGCTCTGAAGCACCCACTGATCTCTCCACAGTCACCCCACCTTGAAGCAAGTGCTTGCACTTTGTGCCTTAATGTCAGTGCAGCACTGGCTGCAGACCGGACAGGCGTTGAAGGAAATGTGTGAAATGCAGCAAGGCCAGCATGGTGAGGGCAAGGTTCTGCATACTGGCATCTGTGTGGGCTGTCAGCAACCAGGAGTTGCAGAAACTGGGAAGTGAGTGTGAATGTCAGCTGATGGGATCTCACGATGCTCCCAGATGCTCCAGCATCTAGCAGTGTGCATCTTGATGGACACAGGTGCTTCCTGAAGCTGGGGACATCCCACCAGAGTCCCTGGCTGAGACTGGGTCCTCATTGGCGCCACTGGATTGACAGTCTTTTTCTTCTGGACCCCATTTCATTGATCTCAAAGTGGAGTCTTTGAACTAGCTGACCGGGCTCAGTCAGTCTCTGCTGCCTCCTCTTGTTCTGCTTTCTCGATATTGTACTTTCCAGCCATGCATGCCTAGAGACCGGGACCACTCTCCAGGAGCTGAGCTTGAACTTGAACCTACTACTAATTTCCTCTGGTAGCTCCCACCAGCTCTCTCCTTAGCCCATAACATGTCTCTAGTGCATCCCTCATTGGCCACACCTGACTGATATTCTATTTTTCCTTCAGATCTCATCTCAGAATGTATTTATACAATAAACCTTCTGGAAATTTCCTTCCCATGGTATTTTGTCCCCACACATAGGCAATATTCAGTATGTGCTTTATAATCTTTTGTTTAGCTTATGCAAACCTTGGTGTGCAGAAATAGGCACATTTTCTTTTGTAAGATAAACACTGTAACATTTGTACTGCCTCTCATGCTTCCTATGCAATGTCTGGAAACTCCCTAGACAGGTAGTGTGGATTTACTTTGAAACCTTTTTTTCCTCATAAGAGTTGCATGATTTTCTACCATATGCATGTATAACCTAGGCAAATAATATATATGTAAATTTTAAATGAATTCCCATATAGTAGTTCTCTCCTCCCCCCCACTTTACAGTAAAAAACAAACTACAATAGACTAGTGCCAGAAGCATTTGTGAGCAAAAATCTATACATTTTCCAAGTACATATTTATGTATGATTGGTCACATGACATGACATTGTATGCTTTGCACATACATGTGCTATAAATTTCAGTGCTGCATGCTAGGTCTGATCCTGCAGATACAGTGGGCCGAGCAGACTGCAATGGCCAAAAGCTCATGTGGCTTCTCTGTTCCGAGAGGTCTGCTTAACACCTCTCAGCTTCCTGGCAGAGACGTAGGAGCTCTAGGAGCTCCTCTGAATCCTAGTTCTTTGAATGTTACTGAAGCTGAACATCTTGCTACCCAAATTTTGTTTGTTCTTAAAACTATGAGCATGATGTTGGGTGTCACCTCTGTGTTCTCCACCTTATTCCTTTAAGATAAGGTCTGTCATTGAATGAGATGTTTAGTGTTGTTGCCAGGCAGGCTGGCAAGCTCCCAGGATTCTCCTGTCTAGGGCTAGTAGTGCAGGTAGTCATGTACACGCCTGCCTTCTTGACACGGGTGCTGGGACTTGAACTGATGACACCCAGCCACTTTTCCAGGTCACAAATTTTGTTATTTGAAAATATTTCTTTTAATTTTAATCCTGAGTCCTCGTGTATGTTTGTGTGTGGGTGTGTGCATATGAGTAAAAGTTCCCAGGTGGGCTAGACATGTTGGATGCCCCCAGAGCTGGAGTTATAGTTATTTGTGAGCTGCTAAATATTGGTGCTGAGATTCAAAGGAGCTTATCTCAGGTCATGGCTTTTCCCAGAACCAGCTGGTTATTTGGAAGTATGCAACCATGGCCACAGGGGCTGAACTAAAAGGCCACACAGCCTGGGTTCTGAGTCTCACCATGAGTCCAGATGGTATGGGTGCTGAGTTCTCTACAAAAGCCTCAAGGAGTGGTAGCCATTGAGCCATTTCTCTACTGTACAATGATGGGACCCTGGCACGCTATCATTCTATCTGACGCTCTGCCACTCATGAGAACAGTGTGGGGAGAGTTTTAGGATGGAGGTATATGATGATGGTGGGGTGCTTGGAAGGTCTTGCTTTTTGATGACCATCTCTATCTCTTCATTTTCAGATGCCACCCAGATGAACAACGCAGTGCCCACTTCTCCTCTGCTCCAGCAGATGGGACACCCACATTCATACCCCAACCTAGGCCAGATTTCCAATCCATATGAACAGCAGCCTCCAGGCAAAGAGCTCAACAAGTATGCCTCCTTAAAGGCAGTAGGTAAGGGGTCCGCCACGAATCCACTTTCTTTCCCCTCTCGCTCCTTTACTCAGCTTCTCCCTATGATTTGTTTTTCTTACTTTTTATTTTTATTTCTCTATTATACTTTTTTCTCTACTTATCTATCATACGTCTGTCTATAACTTATTGATTTATTTATTGTTTATCATATATGCATGTATATGTCTATGAATTAATTTATGTATGCATCTATGTATATGCCTATGTATGTATAAATCTATAATGCATTTATGTATGTGTCTACCTATCTACCTATCTATTTCTATGTATATGTGTCTATGAATTTATCAATTATTTATCTCCCTATCTATCATCATCGATCTATATCTATGTATATGTGTATTTATGAATCTGTCATCTATCATCTATATCTATGTATGATCTATCATTTTCAATCTACTATGTACCCATCATCTGTCATTTATATCTATCATCTATCATTTTTCTATGTATCTATCGATAACCTATCATCTATCTATCTATCTATCATCTATCTATCTATCTATCTATCTATCTATCTATCTATCTATCCATCCATCTATCACCTATCATCCATCTATCTATCTATCTATCTATCTATCTATCTATCATCTATCTATCTATCATCTATCTCACCTATCATCTATCTATCTATCTATCTATCTACCTACCTACCTACCTACCTACCTACCTATCAGTCAATCATCAGGACGCCCACATCTATTTCCTTGGACCGAATTTAGTCCTGTCATGATGTGTGGTGCAGGTTGATCACCTGGGGCACCTATTTAGTGAGGACTCTTTCCAGGGGAGAAAGACCTGGACACTCGTGCTTATGGACACTTATGCTTAACCTCCTTTATTACTCCCCGTCTTTCCTAGGTAATCCTTAAGAGCCTCATTGGAGAATCTAGTATATGAGTCTTAGCAATAACTTGGCTTTTAACAAGATACTCCCTATCACCTATGCATCCTCTGCCATTTCTGATAAGCTTATGGATAGTGCACAGTCTTAGCCTAGATAGTTTCTCTCCTCCAAAGGATATTATTTCCTGGGAAAGGATGGTCTAGACAGTAGGCTGTAGAGCTATTATAAATTTTGTTCTTACCAAGTGTACAACACTATGTTTGACTTCTTATGCATATTGTCTTGGTGACTCGGAAGAAAACTCAGTAGCTCAATGATTAGAATAAGGAATTGAGAGGTGACTCTAAAGACCCAACCACAGTGGTAACAGAGTGGAGAACTGACCAGGCAGGTGCTTCTGTCACCCAGTACCAGTCTCTCTCCCATGTCTCCCCAGTCTCCTCCACTAGAGTATGGCAACTTTCCCTCAGATACATTCCACCGGATGAAGCTCCAGCCAGGGCAAAGTTGTCAGTTCCTGATTAGTGACTGGTGATGACAACTCAGGTTCTCAATGATGGATGCAGAGTATCAGACTGTCCTGAGTGTGATAAGCAGCACCAAGGCCACAGACCACTGTGGAGATTCTAACTGAGCAGGTTAAGAATGTAATTCATCACATGTCTACAGACGTTTGAAAAATGGCTCGGTGCTTAAGAGTACTAGCTGCTCTTTCAGAGGACCCCGATTTGGTTTCCAGCACCGAAATGGTGGCTCATAGCCATCTGTAACTCCATTTCCAGGGGATGACCTCCACAAGCACCAGGAATGCACCAAGATTTATGACTAAACACCCATGTATGTAAAATTAAAAAATCTGGATATTTCTAATGTGGAGCCCAAGCTGAGGGCTACTGATTTAGACACTAGTCCACCAGGAGAACTGCGTCCCTTCTCAACCACTCGCTCTTAACACCCTCTTCCAAGTCCTGCTCCTGATTTCCATATTCTTGCTCACTCTAGACACAGAAAATTTGTTTCCTTCCTGGTATGTCCTGTGAGTTCTATTTTCCTATTCTTATCTTGAGGAGAGGTGTTTAAGCTCACCTTTCCATGTCATCTGCCACTTCTCTGAGTTTATCTTTAATGAACTGATAAGAGCCAGACATGAACTCAAGTCCTGGCCCTGCCACAGCTTCTGCCTGACTCTGTGCAGTTACCTAACCCTCACGAGTTCTCAGTTTTTCAGTTTATAAAATGAGCACACAGAAGCCTTTCAAGTGAAGCAAGTGACGTCCCCTCATTCATGTCACCCCTCTTTTCCAGAGCCCCACTGCCTTGTGAGCAGCCATGCTGACTCCTTTCATGGTTCTGTCTTATCTCAGGCTCAGCTTGGGTCCCCCTGAGAGGTCTTCATCATTATCTTTAAATATTCTCCTTATGGAGAACTTTTCTCCTTCACAAAAAGAATTGACTGCCAGTAGTCTTTGTCATAGAACATCTCCCCTTGGATGGAATTCCACTGAATTTATTGGTGAAGGTCTTTCTGCCCTTCTATTTACAAGACTTATTTATTCTTACATAGTTTTGGTTCCAGGAAATGTCAGTCAGATAGAGGATACCACAGATACATTGTATTTTCAGATCAATTGTTCATCTTCTTGTCTTCCAGCCCCTCAATAGAGATGAGATAATAGATACTCTTTACAGATTCCACTATGAAACACCCTAACCCCAGAACGGAGGTACAGACATTATGATGTGGTTCTGATCTTTGTGGTATCTAAGGTTGATGCTGATAAAAATATTCATAAAACAAGTGTATCGGGACCTCACATTGGGCCAGAAACAGGCTAGGTAATTAGTGTTTACTACACCAGAAATCTGAGAGCTCCTGCTCCCCAATTCCTTAGGCCTTCAGGATGGAATAATTAGAAGAGATTGAACCAAGTATATAGTACCAAGGTCACATGTCTAATAAATACATAGGCTTTTCTACATCTTCAGCTTGATAAACCTTTCCCTTTCCATCACCCCTGTCTCCTAACTTATAGAAAACACCGTGTCTTATGTTCTATAGCTATCAACTTTCTTGATTTCACACTGTGTTCTTGCATAACATGTGCATCCCAAGCATCCCGTATTACAAGGAAGGGAGGGGCACTGTTACCCAGGAGAGCAGGTGAGAGTCACAGCTCACACAGCAGCAGCAACCTGCAAATACTGTTCTGACCCCACCTCCCTTTCTGAAGCCTGCAGTTCAGAGACAAGCAACATCTGTTGTTATATGTGATTCTTGTTTTGGCATTAAGAATAATCAGCCCAGATGTGTTTTATTTCTTTGAGATCTGGTCATATTATCCCATGCAGCTCATTTCTTTAACTTAGAGCTCTCCCCCACCAGATACTTAGGAGCTCTTAGTGTAAATAATAGATGAATGTTCCAACACAGCTCCTTGATCCTTCCCAGGATTTTTTCAGGGTTGCTGTAGACAAGAAATGTCTGCAGAGCTTTTGGAATGAAATTTGCAATATGAAAATGTTTGGCACTTCTTATGTAACCATTTCTTCTGCAACCAGGACCTTCTGGAATATTTGTTGCTTGAATGAATGAGCTTACCTTTGACAAGAATCAAAGACGAGCTGGATTGTAAGGAATCATCTTTGTATCTTGTAGCAAGTGGAAGAATCTCTCTCGGGATTTTGCCCCAATCCTGTAAGTGGCTAATGGGGTCCCTTTCCACTGGCTCCTTTGGCAGCTGTAGAATTCTTGGGCTGTAACTTGGGTGATCTGGTTCTTCTGTGAGTGGAGGAGTTTGTAACCTGACCCAGTGGCTCCCCAAGATTCTAACATGAGTCTGCATCAGTGAACCAAATCCCATAATAAATGTTCTTTCAAGGGTTCTTTATTAAGGTGTAATGCAAACTGGTGTGAACAGGAAATGCATTTCACTGGAAAATCGTCACCGCCCAGGAGCAAGGCTGTCTAAAAGTCGGTTGCCATCTAAAGCGCTGCAGCCTCTCAGGGCCGGACTCCCTGTGTAAAATCTCTCAATCCAATGGATTCAAGAAGACCAGCCAGCCTCTACTCTTGACTGCCAACTTCAAAACACACTCTAGGAAATAGATCTACTTTTCAGGCTTTACTGTCCAGGACATCAGGTGCTTGTTTGAGGTCCAGCCTAGTCTGAGCCCTGCCTGCCCTCGCTGCATTCCGCTGAGCAGCCCCCGGCTTGCCTAGCTGGCTACTTCATCTGATAAACAAAGAGGCAGAGCGGATGACTCGCTGATACCACCTCAATCTTAAAATGTTAACAGGAAACCACCCCACCTCGTCTAGTTATCAGAACAACTGCGGGGCTTTAAACACCCTGTTCATTCACTGCCAGTGCTGGTGTAAGGCCAGAATTTAATAAAGGGTTATAAGCCCCCCCTTTTTCTGATTTTGATCCCCAATGCCTCCTGTCTTTGTCTCTCATTCTACTTTTGCTGCTTTATTGAAATCACCCTGTTCTGGCTTAGAGAGAACTTTCTTCTTACAGACTTTAGGGTCTTGACACATACCACCTGGGCATGTCAGGCATGTGCTTGATTATAGTGATGTCTGTTCCCAGGAGACTCATGGCTCAGCTATTGATAAAAGACTAGCACACAAGAGGGATATGTCAGGAACTGAGCCACACAGGACTCTGTGGGGAAGTATGCTGAGGTGAGATATCATTCATTCATTCATTCATTCATTCATTGGTTTGTTTATTCTCCCAGTACTGAGTTTAGTGTCCCTTGACTATAGGAGACATTGAGGCACGGACCTGGCCACCCTTATCCACATTGGTTCTCCAGTGCCCAGTACTGTACGTGGCATTTTGAGGCACCTGTGCCCTTTGCAAAGGCAGTGCATTGGCATGTGATAGACATCATGTCAAGGTGGAACCTAGGGTGCGGAGCAAGAATGAAGAAGAATGTACATGAAACTAAACTTGGGCAGCACTGAGCTGTATGCCACAACTCCAACTTTACTAAGTGATTTCGGACCATATTGGCTTCACTGGGCCTCAGTTTTTCCTATGTAGCAGAATTACAACCACATACAGTGAATGGCTTAGATGGGGGCAGTGGTCCAATATGGTGAAAAGTTCTCCACTCGAAGTAAGGACTTCAGCCTCTTACAGTCTCCTTCCAGAACTGTCTACTAGTCATAACTTTCTTCTAGACTCCTAGATACACCAGGACCTTGATTGGCATGAATTTCCAGTTGTCAGAGGAGCAGAATCCATGTTCTTAGTTCACATCAGGGGCCTGGTTAAAAAAACAAATGTGTAAGGAAACAAAGAACACATTACTTTTCTGTGAACCCTAAGAATCAGCAGAGCCAGCCCAAGTCACTTACCCAGCTGTGAGTGCCACCACCCCCAAAGAGCCTGCACCATACACCCGGCCCTTTTTGCTGATACTGTAATATGTGTTTAAACAGTTTGGGGATATTTCCAATTGAGGTGGATACTGAAAAGTGTTTCTTATAGGTTGACATTATTAATATTCCCCTTCCCTGACCTATGTGCTGGGCAAGTGTGGGTGAGAACAGATGTGTGTGTCTCTTTATAGGACAATTTGAGCAAAGCAGAAATGTCCCTGAAGATATCCCTAAAGAACACCTGGTGCTTCAGAGAGGGAGGGCTCCTATGTCTTGGTTAGGGGAAACTTCATCTTATTATGTACTCTCCAATGGACATGACATACAGGAAGTCACCTGCAGTCAGCATTTACCTACCATCTGTCCTGATCCAGTGGTCATAGGTTTCTGAGGTGGAACTCCTAGACTGTGTGAGTGTCTGCAGGAGCCCACAGGCCCTTTATTTGGCTCAGTTCAGCCTTGGGCACCCGGTCTAAGAAAGAAGGAACTCACCAGCGTGACAATGCAATGCTGCATGCCTTCCTCTTAGCCAAATAATTAGTTTCATATTAAGAACAATATTTCCCTTTTGCCATTTGACAGGTGATCTTTTCCCAGAATACGTTACATCTTCTGATAAAAATGTAAAGCATCAGTAACAGCACCAGAATCCCTCCTCATCCTCTCTGTGGCTACATTGTGCCAAAGGCTAAGGAAAAACACGAGGCCCCCAGCCATGAACTGACTTCAGCTAGTTTAACTTTTTTTAAACTGGGTATTAGCTGAGGCTAATCCCAGTGACCTTCAAAGCAGCACGTGTCCAGTGGAGGCGCTAGACCTACTCTGCACCTAGATTGATGGAGAAGCCAGGGCTCAGCATGGTTAACTGACTTCATTCAAGATTGCTTGCCTTGGAAATCCTGTTGTTTGCACGAAATGATGCTTCTTCTGAGCTACTTCTAACAATCAAAGTATATCACTACTTAAAAGAAAAGCTGTAGGGAAGGACCGGGCCCTACACTCCGTCCTGCGGGCCACTGCCAGCTTTGTACCACTCCACTGTGAGATCTAGTCTTTACTCCCCGCTTCCTTCTCTGGGGCAAGGCTCAACAAGATGTCAGTTGTTTTTCCTCTGAGGGTAAAAACTCATGATGCTAAGTATAACTTAGGTATATTTGAAATATACTATGAGATACATTTTAAAGCAGCAAAACACACAGCTCCTAATTTTATAATAGCAATTACTGAAAAATTCTTATAGTTGAGTAACCACATCCCAGTAAAGGTAATACATAGGTCAGGACACTTGACCTTCCCTCATTCCTCTTTCCATCCTACAGCTCCTGTTCTGTTTAAATGATCTTTTTTTTTTTTTTTCATCTCCAAATAGTCAGTCCCCTTATGTCAGTTCTTGCCACCAAGTATAGTGAGGACTTCAGTACTTGCCTCATGGCTCACTTATCTTATTAATGGTTAATGGATTCATAGAAGAGACTTTGTTACTACCCTGCCAGGCCCACCCTGACTTGGAAACCAGGGCAAAGGTGACAAAGACTGAATCCTGCCTATAAGGCAAACAGAGGAATTCCATTCAGGGAAGGGTGACTCTTCTGGAGACTGTGACTTGGGGATTGATCCTCTGCTGTCCATGGGCACAGGAAGATCTGCGGTCTCTGACTATCTAGAAATGACCCCAGGTTAGGGGGAGAGGACATGGCCAAGCACTGCAGGCAGGACCTGCTGAGCTCTAACTTCCTGTCCTGTCATGCCAAGCTCCTCTCTGTCTAAGTGATGAAGGTGTAGAACTCAGATCCCCAAACATGGCAATTTGAAAGTCCCTTGGCATTCCTGGGAAGTCAACTGGAAATGTTTAAATGGCCAGATCTCTGCTCTATAATCATTCCGGTCACAGGCTGCTCTCTGAATCTCCTCTCCGCTTAGGTCTCTGGAAATCGTGCAGAAAGTGTTCCCACCCAGTCTGCCCAAGTGGGTTCCTAGGAAAGAACAGGAGAACCAGTAGCACTCACTGATTGGTCAGGCCTCCAACCAATGGGATAACGCCTCCATAGGTAGAGGTTGTCCTTTAAACTTTAAACTCAATTTTAGAGAACAGCAGTAATGAAGGAGTGGTGTGCACTCTGAGCTCTTCTCATATTTGTTTATTTAATGAGAAGTTACTTGTGACTCTGTTAATAATATGAGACTACTCCCCCAAGGGGCTACTGGGTACATCTGGAAGGGAATTAGATTTGGAATACCTCTTTTATAACTTGAATTCTAGCCGCATAGCTGTTCTGTAAAGCAATGTATTAAGAGTCATTCAGGATTCTCAGCTAACAAGTGTGGTTCCTGTAGTTTGGGGCGTGGGATTTCCCTACGTAGGAAAGAGTGGCTCTGGAGAAGGGTGAATTCACTCACTTTCGGCAATATCTTTCACAGTTAGGCATTGTGGTAAGGCAAATTGTGCCCAGTGGAGCTTTTAAAACCACGGGCAGGTGAGCATGCTCCAACCTCGGGTTACAAAGATTTAACCCCTTTCAGAAGAATGTCTGTTGCAAAAGGCAAGTAAATTCTATCTCTAGTCATCTTGTGTGCACAATTGTGACACCAACCTTCTGTAAGCAAAAGTGTCTTGTCTTGATGATCATTGCTCTGCTGCTGTAGCCTTGGCATGATTAGGGTACTTCTCTTGATATCCTGTTAGGTCTTGTCCAAACAGGTGCATACCTAGTGCAAGGCTACACTGGCTCCTTTCCTTATTCCCTTGGTCCTCTGAGGCCAGATTCTTTGGAGACTGCGGCTGAGGCAGCAAGCACAGCCTGGGTATGAGGGTACCACAGACATGGGTTTCCTGGCAACCACATCAGCATCTCTCAATTATTATTTTTTTAGGAAATTCTGATGGTGACTGGGCAGTGGCTACGCTTAAGTCACCAAAAGGTATCGTATTCCTTTTTCTGGCTCTTTTGTCCAGGTGTTGTCAAACTCGACATTATGTAACAAAGGGACAAAGTCCCAATGTTTGTATGTGATCCAGTCATGTGTGTCTGCTCTGACCGGTACCTATAAGTCTGCAATCTCCAGTACTGAAGTGTGTCTTGTAGTGTGTGTGTGTGTGTGTGTGTGTGTGTGTGTGTGTGTGTATGTGCATGCACTTGGGTGCAATGTCCGTGCTTAGGGCTGTTTCTGGACAATGTGTTACCCCTTTGCTTACCTCCCACTATTAGTTGCTTTAAGGAAACTCCTCTATCAGAAATGTCCCATGAAAGACAAATTCCCCCAAAGAGAACTACAAAAGCAGAGTAGCCAAAACAAATCACAAGACAAATTAATTCTGGAAGAGTCACTATTGCTGTGCAGGATATATTTGGTTCTTATGAGCACAGTCATGTTGTTGACTAATTCTGAGGAAATAGACTTTAGGGAACAGAACTTTGTTTCAACTTTCCTAGCAGAGTGATCAGTTGGACTAAGGAAATTTTTGAGTTGAGTATTTGAATGAACTAGTTGAGTGACTAGGTCAAGTTATTAAATATAATTAATGAATTCATTCCCTATTATGTGCCAGGGCACCAGTCCTTCACACTTATTGTGTTGCTTAATTCTGCAAACACTTTGCTAAATATTGTCATACCCATTCAGAACTAGGTCATGGATGTCCAAGTGAGGGAGAGTCACATTCACCTAAAGGAATTCGTCACTAAAGGTAGAACTGTAATTTGAGAGTATGTCCCTCTGATGCTAATGGATAAGGTATTTCCCAGAAGGGTGGAAGATGGGAAAATCTGTTTTAGAACCAGCCACGAGCATTGCTTTCCTCTTTCTTCATTCCTTCTACATGGCTGGATCCAGAATAGGAATGGAGTAGCTGACTCAAGGAGGTGGAGGTAGAACTCTTTAAAGACCTTAAACAGAACGAGAGTAGGAGATGAACAATGCAAATTCTAGACAAGGACCTGGGTATCACTTTTGCCTTCTTCAAAAATCATTGTGACTGTTCAGTAGGAACTAGACTACAGACAGTTGGAGTGGAGCTGGGGACATCGGCCAGGATGTTCTTGAAGGTAGATGGTGTTCAAATGGATAAAGAGAAGAGAACAGAGTGACGGGATAGTGGCAAAGCTGCAGGAGGTATGAGCCACCAGCTCTGATGGGGATAAGGACCACCAGGCAAATGGTTTTGTTTGTTTGTTTGTTTTTGTTTTTTTGCCTGAGAGGCATGTGAGCACTCAGTTGCTCAGGAGCTCCTGATTGACTAGGCTTTGGGTGGAGCTCCAGGCGTTGAATTGCTGGTGAATTCTGGGGTGCTGCTCTGCCAATCTGGGTATTTCCCCACACTGCCAGAGGGGCATCTTGCTGGGGGACCAATATCCTTGAATGAGAACACAGAGCATCTTCCCAAGGCTTAAAAAAGAGATAAAGATTCCCTTCTCGGCCTTTTGGCTAAGATCAAGTGTAAAAAAGAGATGAAGAAGAAATTAGACAAAGTCTCCAGAGCTCAAAAACATGTTGGGTTGGAAGGTGTGGACACAATGGTCCCACACTGGGAAAGATGTTTGTGTTTAATAAGAATCCCCTGACTACCAGCTTGTTGACTTGAGAGAGACAGATTTTTGGGTCCTGCATTAGATAATAATTGTTCACATGTCAAATCCCATTTTTAGAAATGAAAACAATTTGGAACATGACAGATCTAGCCAATTTGAGAGACATACCCCACTCCCTGTGAAAACAAAGCTATTACGGTTCTGTGACAGCCCTGGAAGAGCAGTGTGCATCCTGGCCCTTGTCAGCCTCCTGTGGTCTGATGGCTTTAGACATTTCAGGCTATGTCAAAAGCAAAGGCTGGAAAGCTGTTTTCTGTTCAGACCAGAGGCCCTCCCCAATCTGTTCTGCTAAGTGCACCTTTATTTATTTTGTCTCTTATGGGGAGGAGAAAAAGAAGGCCAAGGCCAAGTTCCTTTGAGGTCACTGGTCTTTCTCAAATGTCATCCATTCAACTTATAGAGGAAGCATGAAATAAAGCTGGAGGTTTACACAGTCAGGACACCTTCTATAAGGAAGAGCTGAGTGTGTTGGGCTTAGACTCAGACACCTGAGTCCCAGTTCTGCCCTTGACTTGCTATTCTCAGTGCCTTCAGCCAGACATTCAACTTCTCAGTCTGTATTTTCTTCCATCCGGATACTAACCAGACCTAACCCTGCTTAGCTTCTGAAATGAGACTCATCAGGTACGTTCAAGTAGCATGGCTATAAACTGTAAACTCTGGCTTTCTGGCCTGCAAAATGGAGGTAATCACACCAGATACATCCTAGATGGCTGCAGAAATGGAATAATGCTTTAAATACATGTCACAGCCCTAGCAAATAGAAAGTGGTGGATATCTGCAGGTGATTACTGGCATTATTTTGCTATTATTATGGAATGAGAAAAAGCCTGAGGCCCTGGGAAATTTTATTCTGTGCCAGTGAAAGGCTGTTAAACTTTAACTCATCATTTCCCAAACACCTTTGACATCAGATCTTTTTTTATTTTGAGGCAGAGCGGTTGACATCTTAACAGCCAGTTGTCTGGAGCTGTTGGGAACCCACCTTTAGAACGCAGGGAGAATATGGTGGAGAGGGTAGGAGGTGGGTCCTTCCCAGAGAGCTTGGGTAAGGAAGTATAACCGTGGTGACAAAGTCCCCGTAGATGAGCTTCTTCTCCCGCCACCTGTGCTCCTTGGATTCACCTTATAAGAGAACCATGTCTGCTAGGACAGGAAATGACACAAGGAAGTGGCAGGCATCACATTCATCTTTCAGTGTCTATTACTTTCCATGGATGTAGTACAACCAATTAAAGCTCATCACTTAGTGGTGATTCATTAAAAATAAATGAGACTCAGACTGGAGTTATTTTATTTGGCTTTGACAATTACTGGGGGTAACCCCTAATCTATTCTTTCAACTGCTGGGCTAACTACCTCCCCAGTGTGTACCCCCAAATACCTGTTGTTTCTCCTGGCCATGAGTTCATGATCTATCACCTTTCATGACACCTTCTTCTCTTTTCTCTTCCTTCTCTGCTTCCCCTCCCCTTCTTTCTATCCCACTCACTCAGGTAACCAAAAATCCTGCCTGCCCCTAATCCCTCCTATAAAAATGGATAGCCATTTTTATTTAACCAATAGTCTTAAATTAAGAAACAAAGTTTACACAACAAAAGCTGGGAAATGTGAGAATTCACTTATATGCCTAGACCTTCTGTACAGAATTTGGCATTACTGTACATAGCAAAAGACCAAACCTCAACACATGGGCATCATCCGAAGCAGTTCCTGGTGTTGGACCACTCATGCTGAACCCTGGGAATTCCAGCTGCATTTGTAGAAAGACCACAAAAGGAAGATACTGCTTCGATCTCACAATCAAGTTGAAGCCAGCTTTTGGAAAACTGTTCTCTTCAATGAATGTGGATCTTCAAGGGCTGTAGTCTAGCACCTGATATGAAGGAAACCACCATTGCGCAGTTGTTTTGACTGGAGTAAGCCTTTGTGTTTACTCAAGCCACTCATGTGCTCTGAATATTGCTATTCTGCTATTCCTAAACTAGAAGCAATCAGAGTAACCATTCTGCATGGGGTTTTGGGAGTAACTGTATGAGGTCACATGAGTAGAAGTCTTAGCACAGGGCTTGGTGTTCAATAGGGTCAGAGAACACATAGAAAAGCCCAGTGCTCCAGAGTCACTCAATTCTTCAGAGTGGGACACTGGGACACCATCCCTATTTCTCTTGAGATAACGTGGGGTTGCTGAAGGTTACACAAGAAAATTTCATTTCAGCAGGATCAAGACTGATACCCAGAGCCTTACTCTGAATCACTGGAGATGTAAGTTGCAAATGTAAGTAGTATAGTAGGTCCACTCACCCCCTAAGGACCTGGGCCTATAAGTATGTATGCTGGGAGAGGTCCCATTCTTCCTTTAATATACCTTCTGAATATACCTTCTGAATATTCTTATGCATACTGTAGTTTATCCCACTTTTCCTAATACCAAACCCTAATTGCAAACACAAATATATAACAGGTATCCTAGAGCACCAATTTTCATAGGCCATCATCTTCCCATGATGCACCTCCCCTTATGATTCAACAACTTTGACTACATATTTTCAGAGATGCAACTACTACTACAGCCAACTTGAGATCATTTTCATTAGCTGCAGAAAACAAAATAGCCCCCTTAGCTGTGCCTCTTCTAGGCAACCAACACATATGTTTTTGATGTTTGCTAAAAAGTATGTTGCCTGTGGCAGTCAAAGCTATATCACAGTTGGAAGAACATTGCTGGGGGGCATTCTTACATATCACTTTCTGCACCGTAACTTAGAGGCCACAAAAGATTGACATGACAACTAAGATGACCAGCATCTCTGGGTCTTAATTCCTTCACCCACCATACAGAAAGAACAA
Source organism: Apodemus agrarius (assembly GCA_964023405.1). NCBI lineage: Eukaryota > Metazoa > Chordata > Mammalia > Rodentia > Muridae > Apodemus > Apodemus agrarius. The sequence goes on along the minus strand of OZ030015.1, from coordinate 2,309,786 downwards.
TTGTTCCTTGTCTGTCTTATTTCTTTAAGATGCTTTAAATGTGATTATGAAATTGAAAGGCTAAAAATTATCTAGCCCATAGTAGGTACTGAAAAAAAAATCCCCGTCATTTCTGTCTCCTAAGACAATACCTATACCATGTGTACTGCACACATATGATCTCAGCACTCTGAAGGCTGAGGAAGAAGGATTGTGAGTGTTGGGCTTGACTAAGCTACACAGTGAGACACTTTCTTAGTAGAAACATAGAAATGAATAAGGAAGGAATGGACAAACGAAGGAAGAGAACAAATCTCTTGGGGTGAATTGTTCTTCCAAGGGTGTTGTATAGTGGGCAGAGGACGAAAGCACACCTTTGATTTGGTTGCATCCTCATTGGCATACACATAGCCTACAGTCCGCGCTGGTGAAACGCCTACCTGGAGGCAGCCTTAAGACATAACTTTGTGAAATTCTAGCATTTGCAATGTCCTGATTCTGGTTATTGGTTTGGTGGCAAGAAGTAGGATGCAGAGCAGAAGGAGGGATGCGGGTGGTGAGAGGAGATTTTCTTTTTAAAATAAAAATCAAATCCCCCATATATTGCAGAACCATCTTGCATGCTGCTCAGAGCATGCAGCAGACACAGCATAACTGTTGTTGAAAGAGCGGCAAATTCCAGGACAACCCTGTCCTGTTCTTAGAATGAGTGCGAGACAAAAGCAGGACTGAGGAAAAACAAGGAAAAAAAAGCAAGGACTGCCCCTCCTGGAAACCCAGGGTTCCTCCTGGAAACCAGGAAAGCCTGGCTGCCACTTCCACCTATTAGCTCTCACCATGTCACAGTGTATAACAAAGGAGCTCAGACCTTACAGCAAGGGTTCACTGGGCTCAGGGACTGTTTAGAGGAGGAACTCTTTGTATTGGTGATTTTTGTGAGGTGGGAGGTTCTTCTGATATAAGCTGAGTTTACCCACAAACAGGGGTGGCTAGACATTGGCTCATGTAGGCTATTTTTTTTCTGGAAGGATAGAAGCAGCTCAGCTCTACAAGTCATATTCTCTATGACCAAGCTGAGACCAGTTTCAGTCATGAATGCACCTGAAAGCAGCAACCAAACCCAGCAAACACCTTTCCAACCTTCATCTTTGTCCTGTCTGTGAATATTGTTAGTCATGGGGATGATGAACTCAGAGCCCAGAAGTGGAGAAGAAAATAAGAACTTTTCCTTTTGTTTTGCCTGCTTTCTCTGTTCTTTTCTTTCTTTCTCACACCCCCCCAGACCCCTCCACCCCCCACCCCCCTCCCCAGAGGAATTTCAAAGTCACATGGAGAATGGAAAAAGTCACTAATAAAAGAGCAAAAATTCCCTAATACCTTCAACTATGGCTGCATTCCAAATCTCACCATTATGGACTTTAGATCATCCTCTGAGGAAGATTGGAAGTTGCAGGCGGTGAGTGCAGGGTGTAGGACCAAAGACCCTTCCTCCTCAGTCCCTTCAGGGAACTCACACTTGCACATTTCAGTAGCATGGAGGTAGACCAGAAGGCAAAACACACCGTGGTGTTTCTGAGAACTATGTCTAGCAGCAATTCCAGACGCATGGTAAGGCAGTTAACTGACATGGTTCACTCTGGGCTGGATTGTGTCTGAGGCTTTTTGGTCAGCTCTGGCTGGAGCAGAGCTCCAAACACCTTTGTTTAGCAACCTTGTTGAAAATGGAGACTGCTCAGCCAGACAGCCTAAGGGAAGAGACAAAGGGCCCATTGTTTCAGAAGACTATCAGCTTCAATAAAGCAGCTCTGTGGCACAGTCTGGAGAGCTTTGAAGCAAAGCCCAAGCCAGGCACTTCCAGGATCTTCTTTAGCAAAGGCAGAGAGACCTCCTGCAGAGCCTTCAAGGTTAAGACAGTAAAAGACCAGTCTCCAGAATGGCACTTTCTGCTTTTGTTTTTGTTCTTTTCCTGTCTTAGAAAGGCTTGCTACAAGAAAGATATGGTGTTCTGTGATGAAAAACAAGATACCTTAAGAGTCATTAGGGCCTGGCTTAAATGCAATCCTCTCTCCTCGCTGAGGCCCAGAACCAAGTAAATGGGACTAATTTGCGATAAAGATACATCTTCTTATCTCCTCTGTGGCCCTGCTTAGCAGCCCTCAGACAGATGAGCTCTCTTCAGCCTTTCTTACTCCTGCCTGCTGAGACAGCCTTGGGGAACCTGGATAGCTTTACAGCTTGCATTTCAAAGGCTGGAGGATGCAGTGAAAACCCTGAACTGTCTGCCTTTTACCTTTTAATTTAGCTTGTGAAGGGGGGGGATGGAAAAAAGGCAGAGACCCATTGTTAAGACAGTCCCCACAGACTTCCCTAAGGCCATCTGATGGAGGCCATTGCTCAACTGAGCTTCCTCTTCCTCTAGCTTGTGTCAAGCTGACAAAAGAATCCAACTGGGACACTGGGTAAATAAAAGGAAAGGAAGGCAAAAAGGTGTGTGGAGGAGATGCACACACAGTGAAGGCATAAAGAAGAGCTAGCACTCAGGACCACTAACCTGGGCAGTGAGGAGGCAGACTATGTCAACACTCAGCAATCGACTACATCGAGTCTACTTAACTCCTCCTGTCTCCACTTAGCCCTATTCTATCTTCCCTGAAATGTGCTTCCTAACGAATGCCCAAGCCTCTGCAGACTTTTAGGCAGGCACATGAACCTTACCTCACTAATCTGAGGTATAAATGCTTAACTGAATCTCTAGTCCTTTAATCTCTGGAAAGAACAGGCCCCTCAGTCCTTTGTGTCATGGACTAGATGACCAGGTAATGAAACAGCCTGCCCATCTCTAATGTATCAGAGAATGACACCAGACTGGCTTTCCGTCAACAGTTTCCTTTCTTCATCAAATACAACATATTCCACTCCCAGCTGTACACAAGGCACTGGGCTCAGTGTTTGAGAAATAGCAATAAAGAAAGACACTGTCTATCTTATATTCTAGCCAAAGGGAAAAGAAAATGCTAAGAAAAATAATTTCATATAGCAATATGAACGATGGTGTAATGGGGGGAGGGGATTAGGGAAAATATCTCTCTTGGTCCGGTGGGGGGACTGTTTGGAGGAAGTAGGCTTTGGTTAGAGGGGCAAAAGATGAAGACTGTCAAAGGCCACCAGCTAGTAATTTAGTGATGCACTTCTGTGTTCAAGAATAGAAAAGAATCCATCCATGTATCCTGGGTAGAATGGTGCCCTTAGATCATGTCTACTAAGCTCAGGCTATGAACACATATACAAATAAGGACATTATAAATGTTACCAGATTAAAATAAGGACGCAGCGGATTAATGTGGGAGCTGAGGCCATACAAAAAGAGATACACCTGAAAACACACACACACACACACACACACACACACACACACACACACACTGAGAGAGAGAGAGAGAGAGAGAGAGAGAGAGAGAGAGAGAGAGAGAGAGAGAGAGATTGGCAATGTATGGTCAGAAGCTATGAGACAATGGATGCCAGCATCCCACAGAAAGTAGAAAGGGCAGAGCTTCAGGGGAAGCATGGTTCTGCTACCATGGTAACTACAAATTTCATCTCTGTTGTCTAAAGCCAGTCAGTCTGAGTTTGTAGTACCCTGTTGCAGCAGCTTTGGGAGAAGATGCATCCTGTGATGGGTCTCCATCTGCATGGCACGAGGAGTGTGCAAAAAGAGTCCAGTAGTGCACACTTGGAGACTTCTGCAAAGAATTCAGACCCTGTGTTGTAGGGGCAACTTTTGGCTACACTGCTTTGTGCTCCCAGTGGATTGTACACCTGCCTAGGAGCTGTCTTTGGCTCCATGACTGACACACAGGCATTACCTTATTTTTAAAATGCCTTGTCAACCTCAGAGGCTGGGTGCTCCTAAACCTTCCTTTGCTACCCTAGGCCCAGTCAGGGACGTGGCCAGTGGCCACTTACCCAAAATTTGAAACAGCTGGTTGGCTTTATCTCTTGCTGCTCCTGCGTCCCACCCTTCTACCCTGAGTCGTGGCAGTTCACTCCTGTCCAGCTCTGAGTCCTCGCCTGCACAATAGGGCCCCACCCCATTCCCAGCCATCCTTATCTGCATCTTTATTGATCAACCTAAAATCAATTGGAGAAAAGAACCGTTAGTGTTTGGACATACAGATTCCCGACTGAATCAAAGCAGTAGAACCAATCTCCAGTACTGTGTTTAAGTGTGATAGGAAGATCAGTCATTATGTTCCACCATACTACTGAGAGAAAGGCAGAGATAGGCAAGGCCTGGGGGAAGCTGGTTGTGGCGCATCGCTTCCCAGGTGAAACTCATCACTGGAAAGGTTCATGAATGTCACCAGGTGACAGCAAGTTGTAAGAAGCCAAGGGATTCTTACAGTTGTAAGGAATCCTGGGGATTCCTTTGGCTTGTGGAAAGGAGGTAGGTGAGGGGCCACCTGCTGAGCCCTCAGATGTGCAGCTTGTCTTAGAAGCTGGTTAGTGTGGTGACACCATTTCCACAGATGCAAAGTTCTAGCCCTGCACCTGCGCAAGTATCTTCTGCTAATTAAGAAATAGACAGATGGAGGCAGGTGCCATTTTATTTTACTGTCCTGGCTTCTTTGAGGCAATTAGGCTCATTGGAAGAAAAGCACCTTTTCCTTTGTCCCTTCTTTCTTTTTCAGGTAAAGAGAAAATTCAAACCAGAGAGTTCTAGTGTTGCTGAATAGGGAGCGACAACATCTGTTTTCTGGGTTGGCTCCTCTGCCATCTGCCCATGAGGTGGTGGGGCTGATCAGGTTAATGCATTTGCTAATGGAGCTTACAAGACTGCTCAGTGAATCTGTTATTTCCTTCACTAGGTGCTTTGTAATATATTAAAACAGGGACCACACTGCATGTAGTGGCCAGGTAAGCAGTCCCCATCTCTCTCCAGAAAGAAGCCAGAAATACTGCGTGTGTGTGTGTGTGTGTGTGTGTGTGTGTGTGTGTGTGTTGAAGTATTCACAAAAACTGCACTACCAGGTGATGGTTGCTGAAATCATTGTACAAACATCCTCTGGGGTGTCTGCTCTATCTCTGAGTACTAAAGCTAGTCTGTACTTGACTTCTCTAAAACACCCCAGAATCCTATGGAGGGATTTGTTTAGACACATCAGGAGGCACAGATGAGACAGTCTTGCCTATGGGGCATTGGATGACAGTGGTGTAATTTTGCTTTCTTCTCTGAGGCATCTGGATGTTTCAGTTTCCCAAAGCAACCATGCTCCTTCCCAACACAGGGTTTTGTGAAATGCTTCTGTATGTCAGTTATCAAGTGCTACACTACAGATAGTTCCAACACTTAGTGGCTCAGCATAGCCACTATTTATTGGGATCCTGCTTCTGAGTCTACTTCAGGTTGGTGGGATGCGCTAGGTAGCACTTAGCCAGGCTGACTATCGCTGTATTGTCCAAGATGATGGTCTCACTAGCTATCTGGTCACTGGATGGCTGTGGGCAGTGTGGAGTGTGAATAGTAGGCCTGCAGGTTTCTTAAAAGCTGGGTTTCCCATGGAGTAGGGTTCAAGCTCCCAGAAGCTGCTATTCTCTAGGCAAAACAAGCAACAAAGTAGACCCAATTCAAGGTGTGCAGAAGTAGACTTTGCCTCCTGATAGCAAGAGTTTCTGAGGACCATGACCACTCTTCTAATACAGTGATGATTCCCTCATCTGGCCACTCATCACCTTTGAATTCCAGCTTAAAGAACATTTCTTCATGGAAGCCTGCCCTGACACTACTCATTTCTTATATATTCTCTCATGGAGTAACTGAGTACTTAACCAACATGGCAGGAAGGGCAAAGCCAAGAATCCACAAAGGATGCATGCCTACTTTAATGGATTCCTACTTCATGGCCACTATGTTGCCTGGTACACAATAAGTACTCAATAAATGTATATTGATGGTAATTCTGTGCTACTTCAGTAAGGCAAAAAGTGTGTAATAGACATGTATTGATCAGTGCTATAGGGATTATTGTTCTGTAGCATCTGTATCTCATGTGCTTTATTCTTCATAATAAATCTGTTTTTAATATGTTCCTCATTTCATTCCAAGGAAACAGGTATGTGATGTTAAGTGGCATTCCCACATTCTATCTGGCTTCAGAGTCCATACTTTTTGAGCTTCACTTCCCAAGGTGCTTCCAATACCAGGTTCAACAAGAGATCAATTCAGGTTGGGAATGGAAAAAACGGTGCGAACCCACTCATCTTCCCTGACCACCCAAAAGTCAAAAGCTCCCATGCTTACCTCTCTTTAGAATTTCATGAGAAGGCATTGCCTCATTCATAATTAGTTTTTTTCTGTCAAAATGGGAACCGTTGAACTGTGTTCTGAGCAGACCTTGAACTTAGTTTATGGTCTGAGAAGTTGGAGTATGAAATGATCTGCTAGGTCATGACCAGGTACATCATGAGGGTAAGTGAGGTTTTTTTTTTTTTTTCAGTAAGAGATGTCTGGGGAGGGAAGTAGAAAAAGTATTTCTCCATCATCCTCTTAACCAGATGTCTCTGCGCTGGACAGCTGTAGCATGGGAGCAATGACAAGAACCTCTGAGAAGGGACCCTGCCACTGAGAGCTCCTAGAAAGGAGCAGCCCCTCAGGTGGGAGGTAGTTGAGGATACTACTGTGAGTTGGGAAGCCATTGCCCTTTAGTTTTCTGTAAACACTATGTGTGCCACTGTGATAGAGGGCAGGGATGCTCCTGGGGTTCTCAAACCCAGCTGAGGAGTAGGATTGATGGCCTGGACTTAAAGATGAATGGTGTCTGAGCTTACCTTTCAGAGATTCCGATTAAACATGTTCTGGGTACCTGACTACTTGGCTCCTCAATTCAGTGTAGCTGTTTTTATGACCAGGATTTTGCCACAGGTAACCTTTGCTGCAGGTAACCCTAGTTGGGTCAGTTCATGTGCTTGAATTTGATGGTCCCCTAATTCGCCCAGTAGAAGCCACATATAGAAGTCATAATCCCATCCTTCCTACATCTGTAGAGGAAAAAAAACCACATGATAAAAGAGCCAGCACTGTAGTTACTGAATTTTTGTGATCTCACACCTGTAATGCAGTTAGCAATGTGGTAAATGAACAAGTCCTTCTGAATGCTAGCGATATGCCATTTGAAAACTATATTGTTAAAAAATAAATCTAAAATAATAAACAATCTTTTCAGTAAGAGAACAATCTTAGGAATAAAAATTATAAGATAAAATAAAAGGAAATGAAAAAAGGGAACTCATCAGATTACCAGATAAATAAAGATCTAAATAAAGAAAAATGGATAAGGCTCACCTCTAGGTGAGGAACTATAGATAATTAATGGCTCCTGAGGAAGGGAGAAAGGTCTTCTCAGGACAACCCCCTGGAAGGTTATGCATTCAGTCCAAAGTGGGCAGTCCAAATGCAACAGTAAGAGAAGTTTTCAGATTGGGTTTATGTATATATAACAATAATAACTGAAGAGGCAATTTGAGGGGGTTGAAGGGGATCTGGGGGAGTGGGAGAGAGAGAGAGGGAAGAGTGGAAATATTGTAAATACAGTGCTCACTTAGGACATTCTCAAAAAATAAATGAAAAAGAGAAAATGAAGGAGGGGAGAATGGAAGGGATCATTTAATGAAGGTGATGATGTGGTCAAACAGTGAAAACTGCTTCAAATCTCGACAGGCAGCAAAATCAAGAGCTTCAGCAATACTTATGCTCTCTGTAAAACCATTCTGCCTTGGGTAGTCCAGATCAGGGGCCACCCAATGGGTTCTCAAAGAGTTGAACAGTAGATACTTTAGTTCTTTAGCTCGGGCTTGTCTGCCACAGTAACTTAATTATCTCACAGTCAATGGCAATAGGTAAAAAAATGGGTGTAGCTTTGTTTTCAACAAAACATTGTTTATAACAAAAGGAGGCCATTGTTTGCTAATTCTGGTGCTGATTAAGAAAATATGTTTTAGAATTAATCTTAATTCAAAAGATTTGAGTAAAAACATTGTCATTTCAGCTTTATAAAAGCAGAACCGTTGGTATAGCTTACCTTTTCATAAATGAGGGGTCATTAATTTTTGAAGGTTGAGAAACATTTTGTAGTTATTAAGCTGCTGTTATTAGTTACTTACAGCGAACCTGGGGGTGAGGGGGCTCCATATTCCATTGCAGTAGGAGTTAAAGCTGCTGTGATAATAATGGCCTGCTAAGATAGAAGCACAGAGTATTCACAACACAACAGATCACTTAGCCTTCCACATAAGACCATGGAATATACTTTGTTATTTTGTTTTCAGTACTTTCCTTACACAGAAGTGGGTGGAGAAAGAACTTAAGCAAGGTAGCCACAGTTACACAGGTAGCGAGCTGTGGAACTGGCATTTGAGCATGAATTGAGCACGTTAAACCTAAAGTTTAAAGTGAAAATAGAAGCAATCATTTAAACTAGTAAAGATCCAGGAGAGAGGTAGGGAAACGGCTCAGTTGGTGAAGTGCTCTATAGACAAGCACAGGGACCCGAGTGTGAGCCCTGGAAATCACATATAAAGTCAGGTGTAGAGCATGACCCCATGCTTCAGCGCTGGGCAACCAGAGACAGGAGAATCGCTGAGGTTCCCTGACTGGCCATCTGGCAGAATCTATGACTTCTGGTGAAAGTGAGAGTTCCTGCCTCAAAAAACAAGACAGAGCAACTGAGGAAGACATCTGGAGCTGATGCCTGCCTTCCTGTGTTCCCTCTAACACACACACACACACACAAAGGCTGGGAGAGGCTAAATGAGGCCTGTCCATCAGCTCTTACTGCTGTTTTTGAGTGGATTATTATTTTAGTAATGAAAAAACAACCCTTGAAGGTTAGAAAATCCAAGGTTAGCGGCAAGTGGTGTGGAGCTTTGGTAGAAGTGTTTAGTTGGGGTGGTCGAGGCATGTTTAATTGGGGTACCTTTAAGCCCCTTGTCCCTGCTCTGCTCTGAGCTGTGAGAAGGCCACCGTGCCCGCCCGTGCGCCTCTGTCTTGTCCCAGGTGGAGTCCTGATTGTGTCTTGTTTGGCTTGTTAGCCCATTTTTGCAGTGTTCTCAAGTTGGCCTGCCTAACTCCCTAACTCTCTCTTCTCTCCCCTGTCTCTGCTCTCTTCTCCTCTATCAACACATCCCACTGTGCAGCCGACAAGGTCAATGATGACTTCTATGCCAAAAGGAGGCACCTGGCGGAGCTGGCTGCCAAGGGAAATCTCCCTTTGCACCCCGTAAGAGTGGAAGACGAGCCTCGGGCCTTCAGCCCGGAGCATGGGCCTGCCCAGCAGAACGGACAGAAGTCTCGCACCAACAAGATGCCCCCGCACCCCCTGGCCTACAACTCTACTGCCAACTTTAAGACCTGGGACCCCAGTGACCAGTCTCTCCGGCGGCAGGCTTATGGCAACAAGGGCAAGCTTGGCATAGCTGAGTCGGGCTCTTGTGACCCCTTGGGGACTCGCACCCAGCACTTCCCACCCACACAGCCATATTTCATCACTAACAGCAAAACAGAAGTGACTGTCTGAGCTTTTATTTCAGGGAGCACCCTGGAGTCCACACTCAACTGAGAGAGGCAAAAAAATACCATCCCACCTACACCGTCCTGGTCCTGCACACCCCGTGCCCAACCCCTCAGCAAACACACACACTCCGTTTTACAGGAACCAACCACAGACCTACTCGTGATAAGGAATCATGCTTTCCCTGGGCCGTGCCTGATCTGCTCCGCAGGCAGCTGAGACCGAAGCATGGACGTTCAGCAGTACAGAGGGGAACTTTCAACTTCAGGCCCAGATTGTGGGGGTTCACTTCCTTTTCCCTCAGCAGAAAACTGAAACCCACTATAACAGATATATCTGTAGCACAATTTAGACAAACTGCCCATGGAGCGCACTGGGTCCCTCCTGTTCTGTTTTCCCTGGTAGAAGGAAAAGAGTGGACACGTGGAGAGGAGTGTGCCAGAATGCATGGGAAGGAATTTGTTCATGTCATAAGAATGTCCTGGTACCGAGAAGGGATGCAAACACGGAACAGTGAGGAGTATGAGGCAGTAACGGACCCTGAGCATTACACTGAGGGAACACTGCATACCATTGAAGCTGAAGGCAAAATACTCACAAAGTCAGTCTTCACAAAGCAAGCCCACAGTCAGTGATAAGAAAGGGAAAAACATTCTAAAGAACTCCCTGAAAGACCATAATGTTGGCAGTGATGGGCATTTATGATAGCCAAAGGGTCCAAAGAATAATATAGAAGAGCTTTTAAAGTGACACATTAAATGAACACATAAAATATTAATTGTGCCCAGGACTTAGAGAACCTGCAGTTGGAGAATTAACAGCAGGTGAGATGGGCACCGAGGAACCTTCGCTTCTGGGTCATCTCCAAGAAACAGACAAAAACCATCCTCTACGAGCTGTTGGTCCCCACCACCCTTCCCCCTCAGCGTGCCGCTGACACTGCTGCCGGACTTCAATTGCTTTGGAGTGAAAAATGTCATAAGCGTGGGTGGTGCCTTCAGTGTGTTGCTGTTGTTCGAGTGATGGTCTCGTTTCCCAAGTGCATCCTCTGTTCCTTTATCCTTCCTGCCTCCTGTTTCCCCTGCAGTAGTGATGTTGTCTTTCCTTTGTAGGTGAGCCCAGCCAATTAACACCCTTTGAAGGAGCTGCTACAATGTCAGAGGTACCTAAGAATACCCCAATTCCCACCCTCCCACCTGATTACCTCCAGGGGCACCTTCATGCCATCCTTTCTTATCTGGACTCTCCCAAAGTTGCTTACAGATTGGTTCCTACAGCCAATAGCCATTGGGTTCCAAAGTCTTTCATTTAGTGGAAGCACAGACAGGTACATGGAGAGGCAAGAGAGTTTTGTTTAGAGAGAAAAGTCTGCAACTATCCCCCGAAGCTCTTAGCTAATTAGCAGGAATCTTCTGAAAGCTCACAGCTTCTTTGGTGTAAAAATCTAGTGAAATAGAACTAGAGCATTCCATGGGATGTCTGCTGCCTGGGCTCTCTGGCATCACAGCATCAGCATACCAGATAGTTTCCATGTTCCAAGCAAGTAAAAAGAACCTGGCAGTATCTTCCATCTCTCTGGGGCTGTCTCCCACCTGAAGCATGGGGAATCTGGCCTAAGTCAAGTCTTCAGTTTTTAAAACAGTACTCTGTTCTTGTTTACAGAAGAAATTCTGAAAAGATCAAACTCTATAAGATTCCTAAGTAAGAAGAGGTGCAGAGAAGATCAACACAGAGGTCAGAGGTCAGAGGTCAGAGTAAATGTTTAGACACTAGTGCTCTCCATAGGGGAGTATGAACTGGTGGCTTGCACATCTCTTTGAAATGAGTTAGTTATGTCGTCATCACACATCAGCATCCAGAGATTATCATCACAGTATTGGTAACTAAATGCATTTGCTTTTAAGCCATGTTATTTTAAAAGGGAGGCATCTTGTCTTTATCACATACAGAACACTAGCATCCATTGCCATGAACAAGAACAGACATTAAGCATGGAAAACATTGGCCTCAAAGACAAAACTCTAGTGAAGGTCTGGCCTGCTCTCCTGTCTCTCAAAAAGATATTACTCTAGTTAAAGATACTTGTACACAATAGTTTGTCCGTGAAATAATCCAGTGAAGGGGAATGCAGATGAAAAGAATCTCCCCCCTTTTAAGTTGGTGTTAAATCGTGCCCTGTATCCATATGCTACCTCCATGACATACAGTTTGCATGTACTAGTGGCATACAGCACTACTTCAAGAAGTACTTACCCAAGAGGTTCTTTTCAGGTCAAGTTCTGCAATCCTTACTTCTAGCTCATTTTCCCCTCTCCCTCCCTTTCTTGATCCTTAGTCTATATTAGTCTATTTCTTACTCTTCCTTCTTTTTGAAGAAGACTTCATCCAAGTAGACTTGGCTCCTTGGTCTGCAAATGTTATTTTAACTTCCAAGACACAGTCTGGCCACTAGCATGTAGCATTTACTTCCCAAGCAGTGTGGTCGTAGACAGCTCACACCGTGCTTGCCTCCTAGTGCTTCCTGTTTGACTCTGGGAGGTAAACTGAGGAGTGACAATCAGCAGGGAATATCTGTTAATTTTTTGCCTTCCCCTTGGAAGCTAGATAAACCTTATGATATTGAAAGGGAGCATGACCTAAACAATAACTGAAGAGAAAGAGTAAGATTATAAAACTGTGTTCTTCTCCTCCCATGTGACCCCCAATTTCTAACTCTATGGGACCAGACCATGGCTTCCCCACCTTCCTGGAGTCTCAGCCTCCATCCGCCTTGGGCTCTGCCTGGAATTCCCATCTAACCTCCCCCAGTTTTTTTGTGTAAATGGAGCATATTTTATGTGCAAATATTTTAGTAACCGTATGTTCTGCAAGTAAACCTGTGTTAACACGTGTCACACTGCAGAGTTTATGATACAATAACACTTCCTACAATGAAGAAAAAAAAACATTTGTTTGTTTTCTAAGAATGTTTATTTGTAAACATATGTATTCACTATATTAATATGAATTTCTTACCTGGCAATAAACTGATTATATGTGATGCCCAGGGTGTCTTCTCATGCTTCTGGAGCCCCTCAGGCTGGGGTGAGTTTCCCGTGGGAACATAACGCAACTGCTCAGCACTGATTCTTCCAGGCTCACAGTAGGAATGGAAGCTCCTAGTTGTTGGCAACTTCTACAAGATTTGCAGACCTGTTGTTTAGTCTTTTTGGTAAGTACGCACACGTCAGAATTAACTGGGTCCTTACAAACAGTATTGCTGGGTCTCTCTGTCATCACTAAATCCGTGTCAATGACAAAGAGCCTGGCTGGGGCTCAGACATTCACTTCTACTAATAACTAGGGTGGAAGTAGGCATGACTACTGACAAGATAGGAGAAGGCTCTTCTCTTTATTCAACTGTATTTCCTGGCTGGCTTCCATCATTTCTCCAGCATCAGACAGAAACTTGTTAAAAATGGCTCTTCCTGAAAGAGGCTCTTCCTGAAAGTCTGAAACACCAAGGAAAAGAAAGTCACTTCAGAAGTGAAGTGGGGCCGGCTACACGGCTCAGCAGGTGAAGGGGCTTGCCGAGCTTGTAACCTACCTTTAATCCCAGGAGCCCACAAGGTAGAAAGAGGAGACTGACTCCTGCAAGCTGTTTGCTGATGTCCACAAATACTCTATGGTATGTATGCGACCCTTCAAATAAATCCATGATTTCATATTTATTTACAGCTGAAACATATTTCATCAATTTTATGTCACACATTTTTATTATCAATTTGTCTTTTAATGGGTACATAGGCTGGCTCCATTTTCTTGCTCTCATGAATATAAATCTGTAAGGAGGTGATGCCAGGTGTGTTTTAAAACTAGCACTCAGGTAGACAGGGAAGATTTCTTTGAGTTTGAGGCCGGTCAGGTCTATATCATGAGTTCTCGGTGAGACAATACTAGATAGTGAGCTTCTGTTTCAACCTAAAGGAAAATGTTAAGTACATACTCTCAGATTAGTTGGTCATGTCTAATCTGTATCATTCATGAACTGACTCCAGGGACTTCCATGAGGAAACAGTCTTAGGTTGGCAAGTGGGAACATTTTCAGGGTGAGAAAAAGGTGCTGAAAGCCCAGAGATACACCAGTTGGCAACGAGAAATCAGCTGCTGTGCACTAGCTTCAACAGCTGCAGATGTCGGAGCTGGGGCAGGAGAGCACAGTGGCTGCTCACATCCAGGTTCTCCAGGAATGACACTTCCAAGCTGGGGACATTCAGAAAGTCTTTCCATAACAAGCAATGGGGACTGTGGATCACGAGCAGCAGTCAAAGTCAGTGGCTTTGCAGCCACTGGCCAGAGGGTTACTTAGTGTTAGCACAGAGCAGTCTACTCTGGTAGATTCTATGGTATATAGCCAGTCAGAACCATAGGAAAGAAGAGAGTGCTCTTCTGACACTTGAGCATGTACAGAGGTCAAGCCACCAACCAGGACATATCGGAGCCCTACCAATGAATGAGAAGTATGCCTTTGTGGGGAGAGACATACTTCTGTGCCAATTAAGCCACCTGAGCTAATAAGTCACAACTCATAAACAGCAAGCAAGCAAGACACCTCTGCAGAGACAGATACGACTAAACACAGTGTCTTGGCACATTTGATCCTCACAAGTATTTGCTTCAGAGCTTCTAAAACTGAAGTCATTCAAATCATTTTATCTAGGAAGTGGTGGAATGGGGATTTGAACTTGAAGATTCGTCTTCCCCTGTTCTTCCAGTAGTTCTCACTTAGATGAGTGTGAGAGTCAGTGAAGGAGCTGGAGAAGCAGGCTGATCCCTAAGTTCCCGTGCAGAGCATGGATGAAGCCGCTGTGAATTGGGGCAGCCAGTGCTTACAACAAGCTTCCTACCATCTCAAGGCAGCTGCTGGTGGGTGGAGCTTATGACTCTTCCTAAGATTTCAGGATTTAAAGAAAATGGTATGTCCATTCAGAGAGAGGGAGTCTTGGTAGGCTCATCCTTTGGCTTTGTGTCCAGTGCTGGAAGGTTCTGTTGTCCTGCAATCAGTAGACTTGCTATCGGCTCCAACCCTCTTTCACTGGGTTCCCAGGTCTAGGAAGTAGCTTTCTTTGTGATTCTATTAGAAAGCTTGTGTTAATCTTCAGTCCTGCTCTCTCACTAGATGAAGCCTCCCGTCCACATCATGGGTGTGGCCACAGGCTGAAGCCCTTATCTCTCTGTGTCCCTGCAACGCCAGCACACTGCATGGCCTAATAAGCCACAGAGTTCTGAGTGCAGGTTGGGACTTGGTAGTGGAACATAAACCCTCCTTCCACCCTTCCCTCCTTCCTACCCCTCTCCCCTCCCTTCTTTCTCCAGTCTCTGGTTTTCAACTCAGAATTGGCCTACACTTGTTTCCCCAGCACTAGAATTTCAGGTGTGTACCATGATATCTGGCTGAAAGCCTAACTTTTGGTGCTTTTGGTGCCTTGGGTTGTCTTGCAAAGCTTGTAGATTCCTTGCTCAGAATGATGTTTTGCAACACATAAGACCCTTAGAATTCAAAAGCTCATTATCTTACAATACAGTCATGGAAATATTAAAAATGTCACCTTTTGTGATGTAGAAATATATGCACTTTTAGAAAATATGCTAAAATAGAAAGGCCTTGTGGCCAGTTCCTCAGCCATGACAGCACAATTTTTTTTCCAATGTTTTTCATGTGTATGGTTGTTTTGTCTGCACATATGTAAATGCACCATGAGTGTGCTCAGTACCCACAAAGGCCAGAAGAGGGTGTCAGATCCCTTGAAACTGGAGTTATAAATGTATGTGAGTTACCACGTAGGTGCTGGAATTGAATCCAAAACCTATGTGGGAACATCAAGAGCTTTTAAACACTGAGCCACATCTCCAAGCTGTTCTTCACACTTTCTGCTGCAGCTGTGACTTTTTTCCCTCAGTGACATACCCCACTGATGTTGGTGTCATTATGTTTTATTGCTTCATTTATCATTTGAGAAACATACTAAATTTTAATGACATCCGTGTGAAAGCAAAGCTTTGCCCATCTAAGGCCACCAAGTTTTAGCTACCAATCTCTGCAAAGGCCCATGATGAGAGTCAAATGCGCTTGGACTTTAAGATTTAGGAGACACAGACCCAACTTCATGCCTCCAGAGTCCTACCTTTAGAATAGGGATAACAATATAGCTACTACTATCTGTTGTAGAAAAGAAAAATAACAGTGATCTGAGCTTAGGGCTTGATACAAATAGGCATTTTTGTTATCACAAAGTATTTTCTTATGTGTTTATGTTACCCTATGAAGTGGTATTTTATTATCTTTCACTCATAGAAGAAAGCACAAAGGACCTGAAATGTTAAACTTGCTCAAGTAATATCACATCACTTCACACCTGGTTCTTTCTGGTTCAACTTTTTCTCTTGACCATATACTAAGATAGGTTTCTCTCTCTCTCTCTCTCTCTCTCTCTCTCTCTCTCTCTCTCTCTCTCTCTGTATATATATACATATATATGTATATATACATAATATATCATATATAATTATATATATAATTATACATATATAATACATGTATACATACATATATATAAAATTATATATATATATAATTACTCATCACAATGATGTTAGCTAGATTCGGTCAAATAGCCCCTGATGTGATATTACTGGAGAATACAACAAAATATATTCCTAGTTCATCACACCTCCTAAGAAGATAAATTTAATTGTCAGAGCCTTGTAGTTACCTACTTGTTTAAAAGAATATTGAGTAAGTTCTGTCCAATCTAGTGTTTAGAAGACCTAAATTACAAAGACCTTACAGTTTCCAAAATGTTAGGACTCTGTTTGTAAAACCCAATCATATCAGTAATACTTAAGCCAAAACTGTAGCTTTCATTATAGATCCAGCCTCAGACTAGATAGCCATAATCCTAATATTAAAAATAATAACAATGCTTATCACCAATTGAATATCTATTATATAACAGGCTCTGGATTAGCCATTATACATGCATTGTTTCATTTCCATATCTTGACAGAACTCCAAACAAAAGTTTTACACCCATGTTCAAGATGGAGAAAATTAAGGCCCAATGAAGTTAAATGATTTATTCATGACCACACTAGTCTCGTGAATATCAGGTTTGGAAGTTAACCCTGGGCTAAGTCTGATTCCAAAACAATTCTATTGCCACAGCCAATTAATTCTTACATGATTCTTAACTGTGCTTGCTTCCTCTTCTGTACAACTATAAGTGGGTCAAAACAGTTTCAAGAAAATTAAGTTCAGAGAAGAGAGCAATCCTCTAGACAGATTGGTGTCTCGTCTTCCCTTGTCACTGAGTGATCATTGACACTTGTTGTCTCTGTTCATCTTTTATGTCCATTCTTCATAATTTCACAGATGACTAAAAAAAAAGTCTAGAGTTTACAATTCCCTGTGTCTGAATAGGGAGGAAAGCAAGACAAGAGGAGGATTCTGGGACAAATAGACAGAAAACTAAGACTCCTAAGTGTCTTTCAGATTCAGCCTCAAGCTCTTGATTTAATACTATGCTAGGTCATTAAGAAAATTATATCACCTAGGGACACCCAAAGAAAGACACTCAACCGCCTGACCTGGTTCTACCAGACTAGGGTAACCAGAAAAAAGATACCCAAGCACCTGCTGTAGACAGCACTATGATGAACAAATAAGTGAGTTGTGGAGAGATGAGAAATGGAGTACAGAGCAGAGAGATGGACAAGAAAGCAAGGTTGGGGGATTTACACACTATGAGGAAAGATTGGACTAGAGACTCAACAGCAGTGAGCACAGGCAGATAGGAGGCAGCCATGCAGTGGTCATGCTGAAGTGAGCTCTGTGTCAATGTCTGTGACCATGCAGATGTCTCTGGTCTAGCCTGCCCTCTGTGGCAGTAAGCCCAGCTGGCCCCGCTTCTCACCCACCACCACACTCTTGAGAGCTATCTTTGGCTCTCACTTGTGCAGCACAGCAGCGCTTACCCTGATGGTGTGAGTGGGAGGTGAGGAAGGGTGGGTGGAGGGGCAAGTAGAGGAGCCTGGAGAGCATGAACATGAGAGAACTGACCCCAGCCCTAGTCTGTTCCGGGTGGCTTGAGAAATGCCCCCACCTGGATGCCTGTGGTAGGTGGAAGAGCTGGCCCTGTGGTCGTGAGAGTGGGAGAGTAGGAAAATGGGTCCTGTACCTTGCCTGGGAAGCACAGTGGAGCTGACCATGGTGGCAAGGCATGG
Organism: Apodemus agrarius; assembly: GCA_964023405.1. Lineage (NCBI taxonomy): Eukaryota > Metazoa > Chordata > Mammalia > Rodentia > Muridae > Apodemus > Apodemus agrarius. Next base: position 2,291,982 of record OZ030015.1, on the reverse strand, counting down.
GTGAGCTGTCCCCAGCACGTGAAAAGCAAGAGAGTTGTTAGCTGGGACAATCCAAATAACCTTCTCCTGATGGTGTGGGGGCAGAAGAACTGGTCAGCTGACTAACTCAGCTGCCTCCCAGACCCGAATCCATGGCTTTGAGTTGGCCAGCTTCAACATCTACACTCTCTATGATCTGCTGTAGTTCATGAAAGCCTGTTCCTGCAGATACAAAGCTGTAGGCCCTCCATGACTCAAGGCAATAATAGGATATCTGAGAGGAGTCCCAGTTAGGTTCTTATACAGATTGTGTAGCAGAAGCCAGAGGCCTAGAACCCCACCACTTACTCACTGCAATGAACATTTGCAAGTACAGATGTGTGGACAAAAGGACATACTATGGGACACACTGTGACATGCTACAGCTTCCATGACAAGGTGTTTTAGGGGTTTTGTTTTATTTTTATTCTATCTTATTTCTCTCTCTCTCTCTCTCTCTCTCTCTCTCTCTCTCTCTCTCGGTGGAGGTTGCATGGGTGGAGGGCAGATAAAAGGGATCTAGAAATTAGTAGGATTGTGGTGCATGATGAAATTCACAAAGAATCAATAAAAGTTATATATACATATACACATACATCTCTGGAGTGCAACTAGAAAGATCCTAGAGTGGACAACAAAAGATGCTATTGTCCACAGACAGCTGTTCTCCGGCTCTCTGTGAAGGATGAAAATATGCATTCATCAGACTTTTTGTTGATGTAACAAAGTTTCTGAGAATTATTTTAGTGAAAAAAAAGAAAAAATATTTGGTTCATTGTTTCAGAGATTTCAGTTTATCATGTCAGGGACGGTGTAATGGGGAAGATCAGCTCATATCAGAGCAACCAGGAAGAAAGGACAGTGGGGAGGAGAAGGAGGGTATGGAGGAGGAGGAGGAGGAAAAAGGAGAAAGGAGGACAGGGAGAAGAGAAGAGGAAAAAGAGGGAGTAGGAAAAGAAAGGTTGAGCAGGAGGAAGGGAAGTAAGACATGTGTGAGCTTGGTGAGCTGGTTTTTGCTCTAAGTTTTTTGCTATCAATATAATGAGAAAGACAAGGATATTATTTGTGTGTGTGTGTGTGTGTGTGTGTGTGTGTGTGTAGCCTATTAGATATAATTTAATACAGTGTTTTAAGAAAACAGAAAGAGAATCAATTATTCCTTAGTAAATGTGGCTTGTTTGGTAGAAAGGATTTTTTTTAATCTAGAGATCTATAAGGCACAAAATAATAAATAATGAGGTATATGGTGGTAATAAAAATCCAAGAACCCCTAGATTTAGGTGATATATTAATTTGCATAATAATTATTTTGCATATCATATAATTCTCCCCATACTTGTCAATTAAAAAATAATGTATTCACATCTCCCTGACATATCTCCTTTCACCTTCATGGTTTTTTGCTATTTATTTATTTATTTATTTATTTATTTATTGCTTGTTTGTTTTTGTCCCATGGAATCTGCCTACATGGGTGTGAATCTATCCATTGGAGCATGAATAACTAAGTAGTGGCTATGACAGCAAAGGTAACAACCTCTTCTCTGTCAGGAGCCCTCTGTTCCTGGGTAGGGCTGGGCTCTGTGTGAGCCCCTCCTCTATATGTCATTAAATGTTTAATGATTCAGTCCTGTACAAACCATGTAAGCTCATGGTGCCACAGCCATGTCATGCCCATGTGACAGAACTGAGCTTCATGGCCCTCCTCTCTAGTGTCAAGCTCTTCCATTCTTTTGGATCCCTTTTTAGTGGTGTCCCTTGAGCCCTGGTGTCCTACTTAAGGCTGAGCACACAGCTATAACTTACTCTCAGTACCTCAGCATCTATGATTTTCTGTGTTGACTACTATTCACTGAAAAGGAAAGCTTCTTTGATTTTGGTTGAAGATAGCACTAGTTTTTGGGTCTAAACAAAATTAGTAGGAGTCAGTTTAACAACATGTCCACTCAGTACTGCAAAGGTACTAGAGTCATCCCTCATGCTTGTGATATCTCCAGCTCTGAGCCTTTGACAAGGTCTACGGTATTGAACATGAACTCCCTCTGGAGGAATGAGCTTCAGATCCAATCAGAAATTAGCTGATTACTCTTACAACAGTTGTGTCCCTATTGTACCAGTAGGAACACTTTGCCTAGCAAGTTGGTGTTATAGCATTCAAGGTTCAGAACTAAGAGCACTGATGACTTTTTTCCTAGCTGCCTACAAAGCAATTTCCCTCATGAGGAAAGCTAGCCAGTCAGCATGGAGAATGCTTCCAGCTCATTCACAGTGTTGTTTCTCTCTGTTCAGCAACCAAGGAATGGTGTCTTTAGCAATAAGGTCTTACCATCTTGTTCTGGTAGGTAACCAAGGCTTATACAAGGACCTCAACATCAGAGCTTATTCTGAACCTCCTGGATGGAAAAGTAGGAACTACAGTTCAACTCAAGCGTAGGTAAGCATTTCCTGGATATGACTCTGGTAGAACAGAAAATAAGGACAACTGAAAATGGCATCTTATAAAAGTAAAGTGTGTCTACACAGCAAAGGAAACTGTCAATCAAATGAAGCATCAGCCCACAGAAAGACAAAGTCTTTGTCATCTATACCTGTCAGAGGATTAGTTTCTAGAACATACAGAGAACTTAAAACAAACAAACAGATCAGGAAAACAAGATACCAATTAAAAACATGCTAGAGAACTGAACAAATTCCTTAAGGAAACAAAAATGTCCAGTAGACACTTCAGAAATGGTTCAACATCCTTCACCATCAGGAAAGATTCCACCTCACTCAAGTCAAAATGGCTTTCATCAAGAATACAAATGTCAGCAAATTCTGGAATGGAAGTAGGGAAACAAGAACTCTTTTGTTAGAGGGAGTGTGAATTAATGCAGCCTCCATGGAAAATCAGTCTGAAAAAGTCTCAAGAACCAAAAAGACAGAGCTGCTATATGACCCAATTATACTACTCTTGGGTACATACCCAAGGGTTCCATATCCTGCCACAGAGATAATTGCATAGCCACATTCATTGCTGCTCTACTCACAGTAGCTAAAAAAATGGAAGCAGCCTAGACATCAATCTACCAGTGAGTGAGTAGTGAAAACGAGGCATATAAACACAGTGAAATTCCATTCAGCAGTAAAGAAAACTGAAAAGTATGAAACTTGCAGAACTAGAAATGGATGGAACTAGAGATATTATACTGAACTAAGTAACCCATGCCTAGAGTGTGAAGTACCACATGCTCTCTCTCATATGTAAACCGTGGTTTCAAATTCTTAGTTTGTTTGATTAACTTGGAATACTTGTAGAGACTTGAAAGTGAGAAGAAAGTCCCTGTGGGCTGGAGTGGCAGACCACATGGATGGACAGATAGGGAGAGAAAACTGAGGGCAACGAGATTTTAAAAGACAGATGTGTGGGAGAAAAGGAGGCCTGGGGGATTGTTCAAACTCAGAATGTGTGATGAGTTAGGACAAAAACCTACTACTTTATAGGCTAATTTAAAATCATAATTTAAAAAGAGTTTGAAAGGAGATGCACCATGTGTGGGTGGATAGAGCCAAACTCAGGAGCCATGGGTTGATTTAATTAAACATCAGCAAAAAGTACTTTTATTGCCCTAAACATCCTTATAATCTTAACGGGTATACTTACTTTATTATTAAAATGAAAAATCTGAGAAAAAGAACCTGAAGTGTAAAACACAAAAGGGAGAAGGAAATGTTGTGTGTGGGGTATTTTCCTAGGAACTGCTAGCTAGGAAGGCTCCAGAAGTTCACAAAACTATACTTTTGTAAAAACAACACATATTTTTATAGTGTCTGGGGTCAGAAGTCTAAATCAGTCTTTAATGAGGTTCTAAATCAATGTGAGCAGAGTCTGGGTTTCACCTGGGGGCTCAGCAGAGAAAAGGATGCTCTAAACTTTCAGAGTTGGTGCTAGATTTTAGTTCTTCAAGGGACTCTTGGGCTGACTGTCTTAGTTCTTAGCTGGATCTTAGACAAAGGCTAAGATCAATTTCTTGCCATGTTGGTATCTCCAATATAGTGGTTTGGTTGGTTCATCAGCATGGGAGAATATATATAATACAGAAGATTCATTATCAAGTATCTACTGATGAAACAGAACTTACCATCTGTGGTGGTTTGAGTAGGTTTAACCCCAATAGACTCATGTGTTTGAATGCTTGGCCCACATGGAGTGGTATTATTAGGAGGTGTGGCTTTATTGAAGGAAATGTGTCATTGTGGGGGGCAGACTTTGCGGTCTCATATGTTCAAGCTACACCCAGTTTGGTGCGCAGTCTCCTGCAGCCCGTGGATCAAGATATAGAAAGAACTCTCAGCACCTTGTCTGCCTGCGTGCTGCCATGTTTACTTCCATGGCTATAATGGACTAAACTTCTGAAAATGTAATCCAGCCCCAAAGAAATGTTTTCCTTTCTAAGAGTTGCTGTGGTCATGGTCTCTCTTCACAGCAATAAAACCCTAAGACAACTATCATTTCAAGGCTAATGCCAGAAGTGATACTCTTTCAATGTTGTCACAGAATATTGATTAGACACAAGTTGATGAAGGAAAAAGATCCCACAAGGCTCTAAAGACCAGAGGCTGCTTGTCATAGATGTTTTCTAAGACCCCTTCTTTACCAAAGCATGAAGAGCTGGAGATAGAGCAGCGGCTAGCCAGAAAACCTTGGACCAGACTTTATTCTCTCATTTGCTCAGTCCTTCCCATGCCTCAGGTTCTGTCATTGGATAATAGAACTATGTGTCTTTTCCCTTCCCCCACTTCATGAGAATGGAGGCTATTTGTCTGCTTTTGTACACTTTGAGATGTAGCACATCAAAAACTTCCAGAATGGTTCATTCAATGTTCTTTTCAGACTGCTGGTTTAATGCAAATACCCAGGCCATCTTGGTAAGCACATGTAAAGATAACAGAGTCAAGCACTCTGAATGACTGTGGATATGCAACTTTCATTACTGCCATTCCTACCACCCCATGAGCTTGTATGCAGCATGCTCTTCTACTGTGTTAAGACCTAAGATTTTAGGAACAGTTAGAGTAGCCAGAATTCTCTTAGAAAAGACAAAATTGTACCTGGCACATAAATGTTGCTCAGTAAACAGTATACCACTTCCACGGACATCACCATCATCATAGCTAAGTGTTTCATCCACACTAATGACTTTATGCATTCTCTTTAACCTTCTCAGAAACTCTGATAACACTAATAGCTTTGTTTTATGGATAAGGAAACCAAGAGGTTAAATGACTTAGTCAAGTTCACAGGACAAGTCTTAGAGTGATCATTTAACTTTGGAATTGGCTGATTCTGCCACTTACAGGCACACCACATAATCCTCTCAGTATTGCTGGTTATACTTAGATTTAGTCACTGTGCGGGGAGTGCGTGCGTGCGTGCTCGTGCGTGTGCGCATGCTTGTGCGTGTGTGTGAAGCAGAAGAATGTCTTCATCGGCAATCCTGCATCTCACTTATTTGCCTGTCAGATTCCAGACTCTTACTCACATTGTGTTGTGCAGTTCAAAGAAAGTGTTTCACATCAAGAAATGTCATGGTTGCTGAAATAATTTTGTCACATCCTCTTGAAGTTTTCCTCTTTGCCAGTTCAGAGGTTTCTCTTAGATTCAAATTGTATAATGCCACTTTGAAAAGCATTAGGAAAAGGGTGCCTCATTTTTTTTCAAAAGTCCCAACATCTAAACAGAGCATTCATTGTCTCTTTCTTAAAAGACAGAAATTGGGAAGACTCTGAAGACGCAATTTAGGATGTACAGGTGTCTTACTTTCTGGTAATTTTAAGCTCTTTCTGAGGCTGTTATTTTGTTTTCGTGGCTTGAAGACCCTTTATCAAAGGCAGTTGAACTGAATGTACAGTAATTCTGTAAATTAGGTGTCTACAGCACTCATGATTTTAGCACACTAAAAATCAACGCACCATAAGCTGTGTTGGGAAAGCCTTTATCCTCACTTTCATTACTTGACATAGGCTTCAGCTTTAGAAGAAATGAATGTTCTTTCATGAGGAGTCATTGACTTTTGTTGAATGTAGAGAACATATTCCTGCTCAGATCTCCTTGTTTAGTTCTTTAGTCCAAAGACAGAGTCTACTTAGGATTTTCCAGGGAGTGTACAGGACAGGAATCCCTCAGCTAGCTTCTTCTTTATCTCTCCTAAAAACAGGGACTTGGACATTGAGTAACTATATGCCATCATGGGAACAGGAAACAGGAAGACAGATAACCATGGATTTGAATCCCTCCTGAAAATTCTAATATATAAACTGAGGAAAGCTACTGAGCTTTGTAGTTTCTGTGTTCTTCTCATCTGGAGGACAAATACAGTCACACCAATCTTGTGCTCTTTGAGGACCAGAAAGAAGACATAGAACAACATCCAATCATGGAGAGTGTTCACCAATTTGGGGCTGTTATTAACACGAAGCATTTGAATACCATTGATTTGCACCCACTGATAGAAAAGCTAATGGGGTAGGTTGGGTTTTTCACTTTCTTTGTATCAAGGACATCAGAAAGATGCAGAGACAAGGATGTAAACTCAAGGAAGAAAGCTCTTGGGAGGAAAATGATGGGAATGGAAGCAGCCCGCTAGGAGAGGAAGAATCCAATGGGTCAAATCTCAGGCCACACCTCATAGTGGTTAGTGACAGGCCAGTACTCCTCCCATTTGGCACCCAGGGTCTTGGCCTTTCATTCTTCAGCGTTTACCATCTATTAGTCAAAGAGATTGGAAAGCCAAAGGTCTTGGAAGAGCCTCAGTTCTTGAACAGTCTCTTTAAGGGATAAAAAATTAGTAACAGCTTTGTATGAAGTAGGAAAATAGGAAGACATCTAGGTGAAACATGGGCTAGATGTCTGAAGAACATTAGTCTTGACTCAGACTCAGAAGGATAAGTTTTCATGGCTCAGAAATTCAAGAAATTTGGAGAATTTATTCCTGAGAACTATGTTTAGGAAGAAGCATTTAGGGCATAGTTTTAGGGGTCTGAATGATTTAAGGTGCAATCTTAGCCCACTTACCAATTTATTTGTTTGTCAGTGCTAGGGATTGAACCCAGAGTCTCACGCATGCTAGGTGAGTGCTTTAGGAAGTAAGTTACATCCACAGTTCATATTTTAGAACCTATGTGTCTTAGTCAGTTTCCTGGGGGGTGTAATTGAAAAGCACAGTTTGCTAGAGCATAGATACTGAAGCTTTATTTGTCTTATGATTCTGCAGTTTGTAAATTTCAAAGTAATGGCTTCTATGTTGAGTCATAATGTGACCGAAGGACACGCAAGCATGCGGGAGACATGCAAAAGAATCAGAAACATGGCCTGTAATCAGCAAACCAGTCCTATGATAATTCCCACTCTCCCCTTTCTTTACAGCCCTCAGAACTTGAGTACCATCTAAGGATCCCAATTCTAAGTCCCATTTTTAGAGGGTCCACTCAAACAATAGTGCTGTACCACTTTGGGTAATTTATTTAGATTTGGAGTTTCTTGTATATGAAATAGCAATACACTTTTTAGAAGTTTGTTCATAGGTGGAGTTGTCTCCATGTTCACTGATTTACTTGATAAACACGTACAGAGAATTTGCTCTATGTCAGACTCGGGACCTATTATTGGTGATCTGTAGTGAGTCGACACATGCCCTGCCTTGTAAGACCTTGGTGAGATATCGAGGGAGACAAGGACAGACCGCGTCCTTTCTCATTTGCTCACACTTTCCGCTCTGTATGCCTCAGTTATGTCTTCTTTCCTTCCTTCCACACTACTTCATTCATACTTCATTTGTACATTTCTGATTTGTACCCTTCCCATCCCCACCACATACATGGTTAGTTTTGTGTAAACAGAAGAACATCCAACCTCTGTACTGTAAAGTCCCGCCTCTTCCTAAAGCTCCCTAAGCTCTCTTCTGAAAGTTCCACAGTCTATGACATTCTGGGGGTGGTGGGGAGGTTCAATTCAACTCATACCCTTATCTATGGAGATAACTAAAAATTATCCAGAAGGTGGTGAATGTGGGGTGCAGATAGCAATCCTGGGAAAGCAGCCCTGGGAAATGGCAAATCAAGTTTCTGTTATAATAACATTAGCAGTGGGGAGTGGAGGATCTGGGAACAGAGGTGTAGAGGTGAATTGTCTGCTATTTTGCAGATAAGTGGAGTTCTAAGAGCATCCAGCTAAAGCCAGATATTCTCTGGGTGGGGTCAGCTGTATGAACTTAGATCTCGTTCCCCTTGTGTATATACTTTAGAGGTGATTCTCATTGATAGTTTAGGACAGTTCTGGTCTTCCCCAGTGACCCAGCCCCTATGCATTTCTTATTCCTTCTTCCATCTCCTCTTACTTTAGTTATGACACCTAATTAAATGGAATACAACTTCATATTTTTCATCCCAGATTTTTGGATCATGGTTAGATTTGGGTAGGGGAGAAAAATCTAAATTTAGAAAGTCAGAATCAGATTACTTTGGCTAGAACCATTGAACCATTATTGGAAAATCGAGGATAGTTCCTGCAGATGGAGAGGTGAACTCTGCCAGTTTGGTTAAAGTGGCAGTTTTAGACTTGAATAGTATAATCTGGAAGTACCAGACATTTGAAGAGTCCAGTATACGTTGTTAGAGACAGCCGTTGAGAAACACTCGTAGAGACCTGAGCTTGGCTCTGCCTCTGGCACTTTGCCAGCTTCCTGCTCGTCTGTTGGGGCATGTGAGCTGCTCTGCTAGGGTACATGAGCACTGCTCTTTTCTGCACAGTGAGTCTCTTCAACCATGCCCTGCATCTTTGCAGGACTTCTTTGAGTATGAGATGTGATGGATGATGTGGAAACCCTAAGAGATTTTAGAAGAAACAAACACAGTTGCCCGTATGTATTGTAGTCTACTTTTACTTGGAAAGACATGAGCCCCAGATAGGACACCAAATGGCAGACAAGGGAAGGAAACTCTCAAGTCCAGCTTGGTGAACCAGTCAGGAGTGTGCTGAGATTTTATGTGTAGCAGCATGGGCAAAGGTCTATGTACAGGAGGAGCAAGATGATTCTCAGGAAGCTACATCATCAAAACAACAAACAACCCTCCCCCAAACAAAACAAATTCCATCACAAAATCAGGGAGAGTTACAAAAGCTGGGCTCCCCTGTGCAACTTGTAGTCAGCTTTTGAGAAAAGTTTCCTTTGCTCAGTCATTGAATACGATGCATATAATTTCAGGAAGGGAATCTATGATCCCATAAATTCCGAGTTTTCTGGGCCTCCTAAGTCTCACAAGTTTAAGTCTTACAAATTTTCTGCTTTCTTCTAGGAAGGAATGTTTTCTCTTTAGAGGGAAAAGCTCAGAAATATTCCATCTCTTCATCCTGTGCCGAAACATTTTCCCTCCTCTTTTATGATGTCTTTTGGATTTTGGAAGAGGAAATTCAGACTTCTGAATTTGTTTTCTTTCATGGCTGAGTTGCTACTAAGCCACAATAATAGTCATTTATTCTTAGCTTGAACAGTTATAAGCCTCCAAAGAAACCATTGCCCATTACAAATATGAATTTTTCCTCTGTGACTAAGGTTGACAGCATAATACTTTGAGCATAATCACAGATATCTAGAAACCAATTCAATAGATACCACTCTTCAACAATACCAGCAGCCTTTTCACTGGTACTCATAACCTCATCAACTACAGGACCTGGAATATGGTAACAAAAATTGAATTCCTCCTATGAAGCAGGTCACAAATGCAAATGGAAAGCAGTTGATAACACCCATTAACAGTCATGCCACAATTGAAACAGTGAGAACATCTTATTTAGAATATGGTAGTCAACATCTGCAGCCAAGTATGATTATTAATGGCATTTTCACCAGTGACCTATACAGAACCTTCCTAAACTATGAAAGTTAGCCAGTAGGGCAAGAGCTTCTAGCTCAGTTCCAGTTTGACTTCTTCTTATCTTGTAGCCAAATAGTTTAGTTTCCTTAATATCTAGTTCTGACATGCAAACAATATAACAGTAACAATAGTATTTGCTGTTTATGGGGCTTCGAGAGCTTCCATGGCCAGCTCCTCATAGGCTGGTACTGAATCTTGGGAGTGCTTTTCCCACACATGTCATGTAAGGTATCTTCATTCATACTCTATACGTGCTGCTCGTATCATTCTTCCAGATGCTTCTTCTGGCTCATGAAATGCCCAAGGGACTCCAAACTTACAAGACACTAAATAAACAAACCTTTTAGAGAATCTCTGAAGGTTAACTAATATCTATTTCAGCAAGTGCCAGTTGGTCTTTAGCAGCTAAGGGAGTACTTTAAAATGTTAGAAAGGTCTACCAGAGCAGGAGAAGAGCTCATTATCTTCATCAATTATCGATTGCTCCATTGAAATAGGAGTGTTGCCTATAAGGGTGAGGATAAGAGACACTACCTTCCTCCACAGTCTGGATCTTTCCACGCTCCCCATCTTGGCACAAGTGCTCACCTCTTTGCCCTGGTGAGCACATACAGACTGGCTTGTAGTACTTGGCCTGACCAAAGCCTACAGGGTAGCAAGGCTAACTTCTCACATGTTGTGTCTGCTACCGGAGCTGGGTCTCCAGTTTTCATGGGTTCTCAGGTAGTCCGTTATTTCTCCAATGGCTATGCATTGCTACTTACAGGGTCCCAGAGTGGCAGAACAATCTTTTTCCCATAAACTTTCTTGCAGGGGAGTGTGTGCACAGCATGCTTTGGGAGGCTAATTTCCCTCTTCTATGACAATATTACTAGTTTGTTTTATCTATGCTGTGGTCATACACTATTTTTTTCAGCCTTTCGATGAATTGTTGTGCAGACTCTATGGCCTCCCAGAGGCTGTCTATCACAGTATTTGGCTTTCTGCCAACTTCTTTTTCTGTAGGAACTTCAGTTCAACACAAATCATGGCTCTTTTGCTTATGAGTGTTCAGTTTTATCTGATTTCCTGTTCCTCTCATCTTCTTGACTGCTTTAATACCTTACAGACCTAATTTATATGCTGTCTAATATCAAATCCCTCCATGGTGCTTAGCAAAGCAGCTAGAGCTCCCACTCAGCTGAGGTCCCGGCTGAGTGAACCATATTTAACTCCCCTGCAAACAAAACCCCATTAGAGCCGATGAACTCAACATCACCCATGGCTTTCCGTATACCCTGCTCATTCAGTGACTCCCGGTTTTCTGCTGTTTTTGGTTTCTGTATTTATGGAGACCTTAGTCAGCAATAACTTAATGTCCCATAGAGTTAGTCCAGCAGTATATTGGTTTTCTTCACATTGTCTTAAATTATAAACCAATGTCTCAAGGAGGGGTAGATGGTTTTAGTACTCCAGTTTCTCTGCTTCCAGGGCACTTACACCAATCACATCTACATTCACCGTATTTCACCTCCCAAGCCATGGTATGTGGTTCGATTTCATTCCTCATTTAAAAGTTTTTCTCAGTTTAAGCAGTTCAGAGGCAGAGCATTCCCTATCTGAGATTTTTTTCACTACATCTTTTACTAGTCAGGGGCGAGAGGTGTGCTTTGCCATTTCCATCCCACTTGCTGTGTGCCTAACCCCTCCTCCCCCATAGTCCAAGTCTTCGGATCTCAGGAAGGGCTTTGTGCCACAGGTCTAACCTTTAGTCTCTGTCCTTATGTACCACCAGACTGAAGAAATGGCTGGACAACATTTTCATCTCAGCTTTTCCCCATGTTTTTTTTTTCCTGCCAACTAAAAGACTATTGCAGTAGATATCCATATATATTTTGTTATCATTGTAATTCTTCAACATGGTACAGAAGTGCTTTCTTGGAAGATAGCTCAGCTATCGGTCTTATCCCCCACAGCACAAGCCGCACAACTTCCAGCACTTCCTGCCCAGGATTCCATCGCATGGACACTCTTCTCAGTGCTTACTAATGTCAGGGGCATCTCCACACTCTGGCTTACCCCATTGATTAAGGAGGCACAGAGAGGATGATGACTGGCATAGTCATCCTTCCCAGAACAGTCTACCCACAAACAACTCAACTTTGGTTACACATTTTGTAATACTCATGTGACTAACACTAAATCAAGGGGCTTCGCCATTTCATTGAATATGGAGCAAAGGTAGTTTGACTTCAGTGTTAACTGTCCTTTTGACAGTATGGAGATTCACCTGGGAGCCAGGCCTCTGGGCATGCCTGATTATCTTGAGTAAACTAGTTAATGTGGAAAGACTATCTTAAGTGTGGGCAGAATATTCTCTGGGCAGGAGATCCCTGATTCCATGAGGTGGAGAAAGATCACCAGCAGGTGTACATTTGTTGCTCTCTTCGTCGCACTGATATAATATGAAGAGCTACTTCAAGCCTTTGCTGGTGACTTCCCTACCATTATAGCTTTAGCCTGGAACTGTGAGATAAATAAGCCCCCTCCTCCTTATGCTCAGAGGCTAAGAATTAACTAATACAGAATATTACAATGAACAGCTCCTCACTCCATCCTTCTGTCAGACACCTCTTGAGCCCCATTTTGCTTCCTCTTGGCTAACTAATTTTCAGGCCTGGCTATGGCTATGTCCAAATAGCATACAGTACCTGTCCCATTTTTCTGACTCTTTGCCTTTCTGCTTCCAACACCTGAAGAGTATGTGAGGCAAAATGGGCTAACACTCATGGTCCCAGTTTTAAGCAATGGAAGATGAGAACTTGTTGACTAGAACCATTCAGGTTATTTTGTTGGGTTCTTTTCCCTACTGCCCTATTTTACCCTTATCCCTTCCAACCTTCCAACACCAGGTATGAGAGAAAGAATAATAGAGGAGAAAGAGGGGGTGTCACATTTATTAGACTCCTTCCTACTGATTATGTCCAGTGTTTTGAGCCAAGTCCAATCTTCATTAGGATATCTCCAGCCAGCAGCCAGCAGCGAGCAGCCAGCAGCGAGCAGCCAGCAGCAGAGAACAGCAGCTGCCACAGCATCTAGGGGCTGTGACCTTTTTAACCCCTCTGAAGAGTGCCCCAGAATTGCAAATGTGAACTATCTTCAGCTGGCAAAATCACACCTCCACCTGCCATAACACAAGAGAAATCATAGCTGCTGTGGAGAATTGAAGCATCCCTGCATCCCACCCCTGGGATTAAAACAAGAACATATTCCCATTTTATATCTGTAATTTTACAATACACCAAAATTCTCACTACAGTTGTCCATTTCTGATTGGGGGCCCTCTGATGTCACCCACTCCTGTGCATCTTACCGTATTATTTTACTATTTGTGTCTAGCCATACCCTCCTTCTTTCATGATGTTCTTTCAAGCATTTCTAGTGAAGTCAGCACCAAAGTGTGTGGTTCTGGCTCACACTGCTCAGCCTGGAACAGGCTCTTCAAGATCCTCCTATTCTCTCCTGGTACATGGTGGGCCATTTGAGTCACCTGAAGGAGAGTGCTACTCTGGAGGGCAGCTTTGTATACCTTTCTGGTTTGGGGCCTTTCACCCTCAAGAATTTGTTGCCTGACCCTAGGTATATGGCTATATAAAATATACACCTAAATTCAACATTTTATAAAATTAAATCAAAGCTACTTAGAAGTAATCCTTGATAGACATGAAATCTTTTCATTTATTACAAACGAAAGCAAATTTGCATATCAATGAGAGGATTGCTTGCTTGGTTTTATATAAAGAACCAAATCTTGACTGAATATTTTATATTATGGGATATAGAATTTTTTAATGATTTTCATAGTAGATACATAGTTTAGACTTATAAATGTCAATGGTATGAACATAAATGACATAGTACATAGAAGCTGGAGTACTTTTAAACCTATTTTAGAAAATATTGCAAATTTTCTTGTAACCTCAAGCCAAACTTCATTTAGTGATTTAAAAAAAATGAGACCCAAGTGATCTAATTAAATCTAAATCTTTAAAGTTAAATATTCTAACAAAATATAACCCAAAGATATAGTAATTTGATATTTTTATGTTGATGAATGGTGGTAGAAAAATATTAAAAACTTTGTTTTTCATAATTAGAGCATTGTGTCTCTGTAAGAGCAGAAAACTCTGTACAGTACCATAAAAACCCTGCAATTGATAGCATATAAAAGTCTCAGATGTGAGCAGATGTGTTTAGGGCAGCTTTCGCCAGCACACAGTGCCCAGTGCACAGGCTGTGTGTTCAGAACAAAGCTTCAGTGTATGAATGCCTGCACAAACATTTTGGTGACATTAAGCACTTGATTTTTGAATTACGTTTCCATTTTTGCTTTTCCAAAGATCCTTGTACTGTTGTCACTTTTTTCATGACCCCCCATTCAGTTCTGCCACCCCATAAGGGGTTGTGGCTACGTTTGGAGCAAGTCAACCGATTACAATCTTTGTCTTGATCCTCTCTTCCAAAACTGTACACACACCATAGCCCATGCTCACATACTATGTTTGCTACTTCTTGAACTTGGAGAAAAACAATGAGGGGGTCATCCTTTGATAAGACATTTATGCGACACCCGGTAAGGTCAAAAGGGAATACAAACTCCCCACATCACTCAGTGAGTTTGAGAGGCCAAGTGAGATCATGTGGAAAGTTACTTTTCTTTACTTCACTTGAAAAATAATCCCCTCACTTCTTTTTTTCTCCTAGGAGACTGAAAAGTGTCTTCACATTTCTCATTATCAGGTCTTAATGAGAATTCTAATTAGGGCTACTGCACACTTGGGTGGTAGTTTTCTCAATGTAGCTCTGGAGTTTTATCTGTCAGGCTGCCAGCCTTCAGCATCCTGGCCAAAGATGCCCACTCTAATAATAGTGATAAAACTACTATTTATTGAAAGGCTACCATGTGCCAGGCAATTTGCATATATTAGCAATGGTCGCCCCACCCCCACAAACAAAAAGTATGATATGAGATGGCAACTATTAATCCTAACTTTAGAAAGAAAATGAGCTTCAGAGTGCAAGCTAAGCAATGGGGAATTTCGAGAGCCAGGATGCTATTCAAGTCCGTTCTTTGATAGAGAACATTCCTTGTCTAATCACAAATCTTGAGGAGATGAAAAATAAGACAGTGGCATTGGTTCCTGCTTCCAAAGTGGCCACTGATTGCAATCAGAATATTTGTGATGAGTAACTATGTTTCAGCTTTGGTCACTGGGTCTTCTGAGAATCATGTCATGGTTTAGGGAACCCCAGGAGGCTCAGACACCCAATTAGAAGGTCAGTAATAGCAGATCCAAGAATAGACTGATTGCTTATTCATTATTCATGTTATTCCCAGTTTTTCCCATCCATCACACAGAGGACTGTCAGCAATTACCATGACATTCTTTCCAGAAAGGAGTTCTTGGCCCAGATAATCACCTCATCGGGATCCTAACAGTCTCAAAGGTATGGTCTCCTGATGTGACATCAACATTCTTCTGTCTCAGGGGTATCAAGTTCGCCCCATTGCATACCTTAGGGACAAAGCAAAAAGACCTAGGTTTTTGCGAACGAATGTTCAGTCCCTTCTAGGCTTGCCAAATGCCAATCTTGTTTAGTAGGTGCATACAAAGGCAATGTGGTCTTGTCAAAGATCCATCGACTAGAGCAGGCTTAGGCGGATCAGACTGGAGTAGGGCAGACCGAGCATCCAGGCTTCCTAGCCTCTTCATCCAGCAAGGGCCTCTTGCATATGTTAAAACGCGTCTGCATCTCTGCTTGCTTCTTTCGGTCTTCTTCCTTTCTTCTCTCCTCGTCCTCTTCAGGTTATTCACTGATTTAGTAACTCCCCCACACTGTATTCCTGGCCTTCCCAGAGAATGCCTTCTGTAAGTGCTGTCTCCACACTCCCTCATTGCCTGCCCTTTCTTTTCTCCTTCATTCTCATTCTGCCTCTGTCTTTCTCCCTAATTCCCATGTATGTGTCCCTGCATACTTATGCATATGAGTGTGGGAACACAACACACACACACACACACACACACACACACACACACACACACACTTTCACTTTCAGCTTGGGCTTTTGTCTTCGAATGTGTTTTATGTACTTCTTGCCTTCAAAACTTGCCAGTGTGTGTGTGTGTGTGTGTGTGTGTGTGTGTGTGTGTGTGAGAGAGAGAGAGAGAGAGAGAGAGAGAGAGAGAGAGAGAGAGAGAGAGAGAGAGAGAGATTCGCTGCCTGCTTTTGGATCTCTTTCCTCTAACTGGGCTGCCTCATCTGGCCTTTGTGAGAGAGAATGCACTTAGTCCTGCTGCAATTTGATGTACCTGGGTGGTTTGGTACACGAGGCCTCCCCTTCTCTTAGGAAAGGGGGATGAGGAGTGGGGGAGGGGATGTGAGGGTGAGGCTGGGAGAAGAGTAGAGAGGAGGCTGGAACCAGGCTGTAAAGTGAATAAAGAAATTAATGAGGGGGAAAAAACACCCTCTACCAAACCAAATGATTTTGTTTGACTTTCTTTTTTGTCTTTCCATTTTAGGAACTCTGCTTCTCTTCTTTATCTCTCAATTCCTTTCCTCACTATGCCTCTCTCATACACAAAGAAAGAATGTAATGATGTCTCCAGGACTCTTCACATCAGACCACCCACCACTGTCTTCCATTCTTCCGTTTGTTGTGTGGTATTCAAATTCAGAGGTAAACTCTTCTGTGGTGCTATAAGCAGCTTCAATATCCATCTCCTCTTCACATCCAGTCTCTTGTCAGTTCTCAAACATTAATCTCATCTCCATATCTCTACTGCTAACTTATTCATCAAAACTATTAGTCCATGAGATTGGTTTTCTGTAGGTCTGGAGACAAATATGAAAATGGACAGTGTGAGGTGACCCCAGCCGTCTGACAGGAGATGGTCTCTGTCTAAGTTTGCATCATATAAAGCCTGGGTTGTTGCTGAAGACTAAAAATCCTTTAAAGGTTCTTTTATATCAAGTTGACATAAGCTATCGTAATTTTAGAAGAGGGAACTTCAATTGAGAAAACAACCCCTCCTGTGGGCACGCCTGTGCTGTATTGTTTTGATTAATATGAGATGGTGCATCTCGCTAACAGTGGTGCCATTCCTGGGCAGGTGGCTCTGGATGGAATAAGAAAGCAGGTTGTGCAAGCTACAGGAGCAAGCAGGTGAGCCATGCTCCAGCCTCTGTGTCAGTTCCTGCCTTCAGGTTCCTGTCCTGCTTGAGTTCCTGCCATGACTTCCTTTGAATCTTGACTGTAATGGACCACTGCAGGCTTATATAAGCTCTTTCCTCTATAAGTGGCTTTTGCTCATGGTGTTTATCACAGTAATAGAAATTCTGAGCTAGATTACCTCCCTGTGGTAGAGAGGAGCATACTGGGCAGTCTCTTCAACCTGCCCAGCAACCTGCCCATGGAGTCCTTTATCGTTATTGACCATTTTATGTTCTGGGGAAATTCATGTTGAATTTCCTGCATTCCTCCACCTGTGTTAGTTACTATTTTGGATTAGTCCTTGGCTCAGCCCAGAATGAACTCCATTCTACAGATAGTTAATGAATTCTCCCCATTATCCAAGACATGGATGAGAAGTTCCTACACCCTTTCTTGACTGGCTCAGATGTTTCCTGTTATGCCTGAAATGACAGCATATACTTTGTAATCATCTGCTTAGGAATTTTCCCCTGCTGGGAGCTTGCTGTGGAATGCTGTCCTCTGAGCATGACAGCTATCACCAGCCATCACCATGTTAATCAGAGCAGTTCAGCTTATCAGCAAGACAGCCTCAAGATCTGCTGATGTTTCCTCAGAGAAAGAAGATGAAGGTTACATGAGCCTTACCTGAGGTTTTAACCACTCCATCCTGCATCTTCATCCTGGTAGTATGTTATTCTGGCTCAGCTACACATAGTTTCGGAGGGATGTTCCTGAACAGAGAATGTGGGAGGTACGTTGAGTGGGGCCAGGAAGGAGTTACTCCTCATAGCTATTGGGAGGCACCAATCTGTGATGAGTTAGGGACAATAGTTTTGGGGTCACCCATGCTCCCATAAATAAGTCTAACAAAGACTTGAGTAGAATAATAAAGACAATAAAGACTCTTCAATCTAGACTTGAAATCATAACCTTGTTCGAATGTTGGTGCCCTACTCTGAGAAGTAGATATTTGTTCATATCTCTCCAGGAACTGGTTATGAAACAAATCTCCTTAAAGGTGAATTTGTCTCTGAATCCACATTGCCTGGAACACAGCAACAACTAAAGGAATCGCAAAAGACTTCAATGAGAGAACATATGAACACATGCAGGAATCCTGTATTTACTGTATCATGGCACCTTCTTGAACATATGTGACAAGGGCTTACTGAGCTTGAAGGACATTTTGTGGTTGATGGTCCTATAGATTGAAGCCCTTCCTTGGTGGAAAGGATATCCCAAACACTTAAGCATCTAATTAAGGTGTTGATCTTCTATCCAGAAAAAAATAGACTTACGACTCTTGGCCTCATATATTTATTGATTAACCTAATGTGTCCTTGGACTTCTGGGCTAAGGACTTTGGGGAGATGGCTTAGTCAGTGCAGTGGTTCCTATGCAAGCATGAAGACCTGAGTCTGGATCATCAGTACTCACATAAAATTCTGAGGGTTGTGAGGGTTGTGTTGGATGTAATACAAGTGCCAAAGAGATGGCTACAGTTGGGTCCCTGAAGTTCAGTGCCCATCCAGCCTAGCCAAATCATTCAGCTCCAGATTCAGTGAGAGATCCCATCTCAAAAGATAAGGTAGCCAGTGATTAAGTAAGACACCAGACTCATCCTTTGAACTCCACTCACATGTACACATGCATGCATCTACCCACATACATGCAGATACTTGCATTGACATGCACATGTGCACATACACACATGCATAGCTACATACACATGCACATGCACAAAACTCCAACTCTAAAATTGCTATCAATATAAAAGGCCTACCAGGAAGTCTATACCCATTTATAAAGTTTTGTAGGATAATTAAGATCAGATTAGACTCCTTTGTTGTCTCCATCTTCATTACCCCCAAGGATGGCATATTCCTCTTTGGCTGGATAGTTTGGCCATTGGCATGAAAACCTTTTTTTAAAAGCTCTCCTTTTTAGCTCTATTGCTACTGGTATACAATGCTTTGTTATAACCCTGGAGACAGACTTGGGTAGGCTACGCATGGAGTAATGAATGTAATTAAGCTGGTCTAAGTAGCATCTGGCTTACTTCTTATTAATTACATGCAAGTTACTTAACCTCTGGGATGCACATTTCAGATCAGTGAGATTGGGCTAACAATTACAATCTTACAAGGTATTGAATAGAAACCCCAAAGGATAGTAACTAGGGGTATTTTGGGTTATGTTTCATGCTCAGCAATCATCCAATTATAACAACTACCACCATCATGATTATCACTAGAACCCAGATTTCTTTTTTTTAATCCATCATTTTCTTTCTTTTTTTATTGGATATATTCTTTATTTACATTTTATTTCCCTTTTCCTGGTTCCCTGCCTCCCAAAGTTCCCATATGCCCTTTTCCCTCTCCCTGTTCCCCCACCCTCCCCTTCCCACTTCCCTGTTCTGGTATTCCCCTACACTGATGTATTGAGCCTTTCCAGAACCAGGGTCCACTCCTTCCTTCTTGTCAGACATCATTTGGTATGTGGATTGTGTCTTTGGTGTTCCAAGATTCTAGGCTAATATCCACTTATCAGTGACTGCATACCATGGGTATTCTTTTGAGACTGTATTACCTCACTTAGTATGATGTTCTCCAGCTCCATCCATTTCTCTAAGAATTTCATGAATTCATTGTTTCTAATGGCTGAATAGTACTCCATTGTGTATATATACCACATTTCTTGTATCAATTCCTCCGTTGAGGGAGATCTGGGTTCTTTCCAGCTTCTGGTTATTATAAATAAGGCAGCTATGAACACAGTGGAGCATGTATCCTTGTTGAATGCTGGGGAATCTTCTGGGTATATGCCCAGGAGTGGTATGGCAGGGTCCTCTGGTAGTATCATGTCCAGTTTTCTGAGGAACCACCAGACTGATTTCCAGAGTGGTTGTACCAGCTTGCAAATCCACCATCAGTGGCAGAGTAGAACCCAGATTTCTTGATAAGTGTGATAGTAAACCCCGTCTGTTTGTCTGTGTGTGTGTGTGTGTGTGTGTGTGTGTGTGTGTGGTGTGTGTGTGTGTGTGTGTGTGTGTGTGTGTGTAGCTTTACATGTATTGGAAGGCATTTTCAAGCTGGTAGTCAACTTTGGCCATAATTCCTCATGATGCCATCCACCTTAATGTTTATTGATCTTTACCTATTTTTATTTTATGTGTGTGGGTGTCTGGACTGCACTTATGTATGGGCACCAAGTGCATGTAATACCTGCAGAGGCCATATGCTGGTACTAGTTTCCTTGAAACTGGAGTTAATAGACAGTTGTAAAGTACCACATAGGTGCTGAGAGTCAAATGCCAATCCTCTGGGAAGAGCAGCCAGTCCTGTTCACTGCTGAGCCATTTCTCCAGCCAACACTCTGGGCACTCTCTCCACCTCCTACCTTGCCACTTTGTTTCTGAGACAGTGTGTGTCAATGACTAGGACTCACCAATTTAGCTAGGCTGCTTGGTGAGTGAACTCCAAAGAGCCCCCAGCTTCTGTCTTCCCAGCACTGGCATTGTAAGTGCAGACCACAACACCCAGCTTCTTTTCACACGGGTCCGGGGATGGAATGTGGGTGGTCAGGGAGCCACAGCAAGCACTTTACCAATTGTACCATTTCCCTAGACCAGGTGTGATATTTACCAATTATTCCACCTCCCCAGACCTGGTGTGATATCTTTACAACAGTATCTTAATTGCTCTTCATGGAGTGAGGGAATATCAGCTGGCATTTTCTGGAGATAATATTATAACTAAGATGTCACTTATAGATATTGTCATGTCCATATGGCACCTCTTAGTGCCCTCATAAGCACTCATGTAAAAGTCCTATAACTTGACCTTTGTAGTTGGAAAGCTCTCTCTCCCCTTATTGAAATCTGTTTATTATGCTGGAAGAAAACCCAGCTTAAATACTTCATTTTATTTGTGACTTGAGTCTGTGTTTGTCATTTCCTTTGAGGAGATTTTAAAAGCAGCCTGTTCAAATAACAACATCATGACCAGACTTCTCAGCATGTCCTGTTTGGATGAAGAGTTTTACAAGTGGAAAAAAACATGCACTTTCTTAATTGTAAGTGGCTAGAATTTGACTAGAAAATCTTAGCAGCCTGAAGGCCAGAAAATGTAGTGTTGATAATATTGTTGGGCCATGTGCCATCCACTCCCAGATCCTAGTTCCTCTCCCCTGTTTGGAGGCAGTAAATGTTTGATTACCCAGATTACACAGAGCAAAGGCGATTCTGTATAAAACACTTGCTGGTTCATTAGGGAGCTATGCTGGCACAAAATCAACACTGGATAGATCTATGTTTGAATGCCGTTGACACTTCCAAATGATCTGTCCTTTGTGAAGCTAATTAACTTTGTAGGATCATTATAATGATAGCCTAGAGATGAAAGTGGACTATTCTAAGGATTCTTTATGGTTAGAAACCAAGCAATAAGGTGTATGGCATATACTAGTACTTAGTAAGCACTAAGTCCCATCTCCCTGTTCATTTACTTAATAATATGTTAATAAGCAGCACAATGCTTTGGAGATGAGGATTTTATAGAATAGAAGACTATGCTGTCTTGAAGGATCTAGCTATAGAATGTGACATAGTCTTTTGAGTGTTTGGGATAGTCCATAAAATAATAATATTATTTTATCTTTAATCTGCAAGGCTATTGATGATGATGATTAGGATAATGATGGCGATGATGGAAATGATAATTATCATGATTTCTATGGCAATGCTAGTGATGGTGGTGATGTTACTTATGATTTCAGTTGTGATGTTGCTGATTATAGAAATTGTGACACAGAGGTTGATGAGTACAACATTTATAGTTTTTCTAGACACTGACATGAAGGAGCTGATCTGAGGACACTTGGATGCTACATATCAGAGCCCAGTTCATACTGGATTTTTCTACTCCAGATCTGGAGACTCCCACCAGTTCTTGTCCAGCTCATGGGCCTGTTTGAGGGCATTTTTCTAAATTTGAGCAAGAATGAATCGTGTGCCTGGACCTTGTGGTATATTTATATTCATCATAGGCCTCCTTATAATCCAGTGCACTGTTTTAAATGTCTTGTGTCATGATTGGAAAACAAAATGTTCCACATAAGCCCACGTGTGAAAGATTGGTCTCAGTATATGGTGATACTTTGGGGGGTTGTAGAAGCTTCAGAAGGTGGTATTACTGAGAGGAAGTAGGTTGCTAGAGGTTATGCAAGGTCTCCAATCTCTTTTGTACTCTTTGCTTCTTCTTCACCAAAAAATAAAGCACAGACTCAACTCTACTCTCCCACAACAATGATACTCTGCCTAACCTCATAAGATGAAGCAGCCCTGTGCCACCCCTCCCCCCTGAAACCACGAGCTCAGAATAACCCCTTCCTTCCAGGCTTTCCTCTCAGGACTTTGTTCACAGCAATAATTCTTTCTAAGTGCTCACATGGCTCACAACAATAGCAACAATGACAGATGCATTTTGAACCTTCATATCAGAAGAAGCTGATGGAGTAATAATACATGGATCCAACAGATGAGTGCTGTAATCATAATAGTTTTCTGTGACCTGGTGACTGTGACTTTCGTGAGCCTCAGAGGATTGTGAAAAAGAAAATGAGAATTTTGCTGCAGAATTGCTGAGATTAGAATGCATCTGTTGCCAATTTCTTAGGAGAAGAAATAAATTATTCCCCCAAATCAGAACACCTCTTGCCTCCCTTCTCTGTTCTGTGGCTGAAGATGTCAGAGGGTGGAGGTCTGCTGCCAAAACTAGCCTTCGGTGCGCCTAGGGCAGCTTTAATATCAACGACGTGCCCACAGCTTCAAAAGCAGCAGATAGATAATGCAGACATTAATTAAATCAGCCAGCCCAGGTGGACCCCCTCGACAGAGTCTTGGAAAATGGAGATAAGAGACAGGAGTTCTCTTTGAGGTTTAGACAGAGAAGAAAACAATGCTTCTGCCACCCTCAAATGCCTCTGAACAATCTAGCAAAAACAACAGAATGTCAATCACCAAAGGAAGAAAACCAGGTGTGATATGCTTTATGCCTAAAAAGAATGGAGGAAGCATCAGATGGTGCCCTTCACACAGTCCTCTAGTGGATTCTTAATTTTGTCCTTTCCCAAACACTCTGGTGCCAGCCAGCTCTCCATCCATATTGGAGTTCTTATCTCCCATAATGCCTAGCAGACTTGTCCATTAGGCCAGAAGATTCTTAAATGCTAGACTCTTTAGTCCCCCTTACGTTCAATTTGCCCTGTGGTGGGAGCCACAGAACGTCTGTAGCTTGTTATAGTGAATGAAGGATGTAGAGACGGGAGCCACACCTGAACTAGCCAGTCACTCCTACTTCTAAGGTTTTTTGTTTTCTGAGTAATGTGTAATGTCTCGGAGTGGGTCTCTGTATTTATTCCCATCTGCTGCAGGAGGCAGCTTTTCTGATAATGGCTGAGTGAGACGCTGATCTATGAATAGAGCAGACTGTCACTAGGAGTTTTATTTTATTTTATTTTATTTTATTTTATTTTATTTTATTTTATTTTATTTTATTTTATTTTATTTTATTTTATTTTTGCTGTGTTCCTTTAGATTTTTGCTGTGTTCCTTTAGAAGAACAGCAGTATTTGGATTTTCCCTAGGTCTCTGGGTTTTCTAGTCTCACCTAAGCAGTGTCAGGTATGGGTTCAATCCTGTGGAGTGGACCTTAGGTCAAATCAGATATTGGTTGGTTACTCCTACAAGCTTTGTGCCACTATTGTCCTAGCATATCTTGCAGGTAGGATAGCAGTAAGAGGGAAGACAAATCCCATCTGGCCTTCTCTTGCCACCAAATAAATCTTCTAGCACCAGGAATGGTTACATCTAATTGAGAAAAGGGTCCCATGGAATCCCCAAATAGCCCAGGCTACTGACACAGCTATGTCCTTGTTGCTGAAGACAGAACCTACACAACTCATTGAACATAAACATCACCCCTACAGGCTAGTGTTCTTGGTACCAGAAGCATGTTATATGTTACCAATGTAAACACAATTTATGTTATTATGTTATGGGATCAGAGAAAGGTCTGGTTATGCACACCAGACATCACATAAGAAAGTGACTGTGCTGTGTTTTAATGCATCTTGTTTTTTTCTGTATTCTTTGTTTACATTCCAAAGGCTTTCCCTTTTCCCAGTTCCCCCCTTACCATATGTCCCATAAGTCTTCTTCCCCCTCCCCCACCCATTCCGCAATCACCCCCCCCCAACCCTTTCTCTGTTCTGGTACTCTCCTACAAAACTGGATCCAGTCATTTCAGGACCAGGGTCATCTCCTTCCTTCTTCTTGGGAATCTTTTGATTTGCTAATTGTGCCTTGAGTATTCAGAGCTTTTGGGCTCATTAATATCCACTTATCAGTGATTGCATTTCATGTGTATTCTTTTGTGATTGGGTTAACTCACTTAGGGTGATATTTTCCAGATCCAACCGTTTGCCTGCAAATTGAATGAATTCATTATTTTTAATTGCTGAGTATTATTCCATTGTATAAATATACCACATTTTCTGTATCCATTCCTCCTTTGAGGGACATCTGGGCTCCTTCCAACTTCTGGCTATTATAAATAAGGCTGCTATGAACATAGTGGGGCATGTGTCTTTATTGTATGTAGGGGAATCCTCTGGGTATATGCCCAGGAGTGGTATGACAGGGTCCTCTGGAAGTGTCATGCCCAATTTTCTGAGGAACTGCCAGACTGATTTCCAGAGTGGTTGTGCCATCTTGCAATCCCACCAACAGTGTAGGAGTGTTCCTCTTTCTCCACATCCTCTCCAGCACCTGTTGTCTCTTGAGTTTTTAATCATAGCCATTCTGACTGGTGTGAAGTGGAATCTCAGGGTTGTTTTGATTTATATTTCCCTGATGACTAATGATGTTGAACATCTCTTCAGGTGCTTCTCAGTCATCTGAATTTCTTCTGGTGAAAATTCTTTGTTTAGCTCTGTACCACATTTTTTAATAGGGTTATTTGGTTCTTTGGGGTCTAACTTCTTGAGTTCTTTGTATATATTGGATATTAGCCCACTCTCAGATGTGGGGTTGGTGAAGATCTTTTCCCAATTTGCTGGGTGCCATTTTGTCCTTCTGACAGTGTCCTTTGCTTACAGAAACTTTGTAATTTTATGAGGTCCCATTTGTCAATTCTTGATTTTAGAGCATAAGCTATTGGTGTTCTGTTTAGGAACTTTCCCCCTGTGCCCATGTCCTCCAGGGTCTTCCCCAGTTTCTTTTCTATTAGTTTCAGTGTGTCTGGTTTTATGTGGATGTCCTTGATCCATTTGGAATTGATCATAGTACAAGGAGATAAGAGTGGGTCAATTCACATTCTTCTGCATGTTGACCTCCAGTTGAACCAGCACCATTTGTTGAAAAGGCTATATTTTTTCCAACTGGATGGTTGTATCTCCTTTATCAAAGATCAAATGACCATAACTCTGTGGGTTCATTTCTGGGTCTTCAATTCTATTCCATTGATCTACTTGCCTGTTGCTGTACCAATACCATGCAGTTTTGACCACAATTGCTCTGTAGTACTGCTTGAGGTCAGGGATATTGATTCCCCCAGAAGTCCTTTTATTGTTGAGAATATTTTTAGTTACCCTGGGTTTTTTGTTACTGCAGATAAATTTGAGAATTTCTTTTTCTAGATCTATGAAGAATTGATTTGGGATTTTGATGGGGATTGCATTGAATCTGTAGATTACTTTTGGGAAGATGGCCATTTTTACTATATTGATCCTGCCAATCCAAGAGCATGAAATATTTTTCCATTTCCTGAGGTCTTCTTCGATTTCTTTCTTCAAGGACTTGAAGTGCCTGTCATAAAGATCTTCCACTTGTTTGGTTAGAGTCATGCCAAGGTACTTTATGTTGTTTGTGGCTATTGTGAAGGGTGTTATTTCCCTAACTTCTTTCTCAACCTGCATGTCCTTTGAGTACAGGAAGGCTACTGATTTGCTTGAGTTGATTTTATAACCAGCCACTTTGCTGAAGTTGTTTATCAGCTGTAGGAGTTCTCTGGTGGAGTTTTTGGGTTGCTTAAGTATAGTATCACATCATCTGTGAATAGTGATAGTTTGACTTCTTCCTTTCCAATTTGTATCCCTTTGTCTTCCTTATGTTGTCTAATTGCTCTCGCTAGAACTTCAAGTACTATATTGAATAGATATGGAGAGAGAGGGCAGCCTTGTCTAGTCCCTGATTTTAGTGGGATTGCTTCAAGTTTCTCTCCATTTAGTTTGATGTTGGCTACTGGTTTGCTGTATATTGCTTTTACTATGTTTAGGTATGGGCCTTGAATTCCTGTTCTTTCCAAGACTTTTAGTATGAAAGGATGCTGAATTTTGTCGAATGCTTTTTCAGCATCTAATAAGATGACCATGTCGTTTTCTTCTTTTAGTTTGTTTATGTAGTGTATTACATTGATGGATTTTCATATATTGAACCATCCCTGCATCCCTGGGATGAAGCCAACGTGATCATGGTGAATTATCATTTTGATGTGCTCTTGGATTCGGTTGGCAAGAATTTTATTTAGTATTTTTGCATTGATATTCATAAGAGAAATTGGCCTGTAGTTCTCTTTCTTTGTTGGATCTTTGTGTGGTTTTGGTATCAGTGTAATTGTGGCTTTGTAGAACGAGTTGGGCAGTGTTCCTTCTGTTTCTATTTTGTGGAATAGTTTGAAGAGTATTGGTGTTATGTCTTCTTTGAAGGTCTGATAGAATTCTGCATAAAACCATCTGGTCCTGTACTTTTATTGGTTGTAAGCATTTCTATAACCCTTCTATTTCTCTAGGGGTTATGGGACTGTTTAGCTGATCTAATTGATGCTGATTTAATTTTGGTATTTGGTATCTGTCTAGGAAATTGTCCATTTCCTCCAGATTCTCCAGTTGTGTTGAGTATAGGCTTTTGTAGTAGGATATGATTTCTTGAATTTTCTGTTTCTGTTGTTATATCCACCTTTTCATTTCTAATTTTGTTAATTGGATACTGTCTCTGTGCCCATTGGTTAGTCTGGCTAAGGGTTTATCTACCTTGTTGATTTTCTCAAAGGGCCAGCTCCTGGTTTTATTGATTCTTTGTATGGTTCTCTTTGTTTCTCCTTGATTGATTTCAGCCCTTAGTTTGATGATTTCCTGTCTTCTACTGCTCCCTGGTGAATTAGCTTCTTTTTGTTCCAGGGCTTTCAGGTGTGCAGTTAAGCTGCTAGTGTATGCTCTCTCCAGTTTCTTTTTGGAGGCACTCAGGGCTATGAGTTTTCCTCTTAGCACTGCTTTCATTGTGTCCCATAGATTTGGGTAGGTTGTACCTTCATTTTCATTGAATTCTAAAAAGTCTGTGATTTCTTTCTTTATTTCTTCCTTGACCAAGGTGTCATTGAGTAGAGTATTGTTCAGTTTCAATGTGTATGTGGCCTTTCTGTTGTTTTTTCTTGCTATTGAAGTCCACTTTTACTCCATAGTGATCTCATAGGAGGCATGCGGTTTGTTCCATCTTCTTGTATTTTTTGACGTCTGTCTTCTGACTGATTATATGATTGATTTTGGAGAAGGCACCATGTGGTGCTGAGAAAAAAAGATATATTCTTTTGCTTTAGGATGAAATTCTCTCTCTCTCTCTCTCTCTCTCTCTCTCTCTCTATATATATATATATATATATATATATATATATATATATATATATATATAATCCAATTGATCCAAAGCTTCAATTAGTTTCACTGTGTCCCTGTTCAGTTTCTGGTTTCCTGATCGGTCCACTGAGGAGAGTGGATTGTTAATGTCACCCACAATTATTGTGTTAGGTGCGATGTGTGCTTTAAGCTTTAGTAAAGTTTCTTTTACGAATGAGGGTGCCCTTGCATTTGGAGCATAGATGTTCAGTATTGAGAGTTCTTCTTGGTGGATTTTCCCTTTGACCAGCAAGAAGTGACCTTCCGTGTCTCTTTTGATGACTTTTGGTTGAAAGTTAACTTTATCTGATATTAGAATGGCTACTCCAGCTTGTTTCCTGAGACCATTTGCTTGTAAAATTGTCTTCCAGCCTTTTACTCTAAGGTAGTGTTTGTCTTTGACAGTGAGATGTGTTTTCTGTATGCAGCAAAATGTAGGGCTTTTTTTTTCCATATCCAGTCTGTTAGTCTATGTCTTTTTATTGAGGAATTGAGTCCATTGATGTTAAGAGATATTAAGGAATAGTAATTATTACTTCCTGACATTTTTGAAGTTATTTATTATATTTGAGATTTTATCTTCTTTCGGGTATGATGAGAGGAGGTTTCTATCTTTCTTCTTCCAGGGTGTAGTTTCCCTTCTTGTGTTGGTGTTTCCCCCATTATCCTTTTTAGGGCTTGGTTTGTGGAAAGATATCGTGCAAATTTGGTTTTGTCATGGAATACCTTGGTTTTTCCATCTATGGCAATTGAACGTTTTGCTGGGTATAATAGTCTTCGCTGACATTTGTGTTCTCTTAGAGTCTGCATGATATCTGCTCAGGATCTTCTAGCATTCATGGTCTTAGGTTAGAAGTCTGGTGTAATTCTGATAGGTCTTCCTTTATATGTTAGTTTGCCTTTTTCTCTTACTGCCTTTAATATTCTTTCTTTTTTTTAGTACATTTGGGGTTTTGATTATTATGTGACGGGGAGGTATTTCTGTTCTGGTCCAGTCTGTTTGGAATTCTATAGGTTTCTTGTATATTCATGGGCATCTCTCTCTTTAGGTTAGGGAAGTTTTCTTCCATAATTTTGTAGAAGATATTTGCTGGCCCTTTAAGTTGTAAATCTTCCCTCTCATTGATACCTATAATCCTTAGGTTTGGTGTTCTCACTGTGTCCTGGATTTCCTCGATGTTTTGGGCTACAAGCTTTTTGCATTTTGCATTTTCTTTGACTGTTGAATCAATGGTTTTTATGGTATCTTCAGCATCTGAGATTCTTTCTTCTATCTCTTGTATTTTATTGTTGATATTTGCACCTATGTCCCCTGTTTTCTTCCCAAGGTTTCTATCTTCAAAGTTGTCTCCCTTTGCGATTTCTTAGTTGTTTCTATTTCTGTTTTTAGATCCTGGATTGTTTTTCTCAGATCTTTTGCTTGCTTGTTTGTGTTTTCCTGTAATTCTTTAAGAGATTTTTGTGTTTCCTCTTTCATGACTTCCACTTGTTGACCCATGTTCTCCTGTATTTCTTTAAGTGATGTTTGTATTTCCTCCTTATTGGCTTCTATTTTTTGATCCATATTCTCCTGAATTTCTTTAAGTGATTTTTGTGTTTGCCTTGTAAGGGCTTCTACCTTTTGATCCATTTTCTCCTGTATTTCTTTAAGAGAATTCTCTATGTGTTCCTCTAACAGTATCCTGACCAGTGATTTTAGATCCAAATCTTGTTTTTCTAGTGTGTTGGGGTATCCGGTACTTACTGCTGTTGGCGAACTGGGTTTGGATGCTTCCATATTGCCTTGATTTCTGTTAGCAATGTTCCTATGTTTGCCTTTTGACATCTGGTTATCTGTGGCATTTGTTGGTCCTATAGTCACTAGCTTGTGCTTGAACCTCCTGTGGGCTCATAAGGCTATTTCCCCACCACTGGATGACTGGCTTTCCCCTGGCACAGATTGCTGATGTGCTACCCTCTTTTGGGTCCTGTTGGGCCCCTGGTGTATCTTGTTCCAGGCAATGTTATATTCCGTTTTCTCTATGGACCTGATGCTGCTTCTCTGCTCTGTCAGGGAGCAAAGATGGTGGCTGGGAGCCCCTCCAAGTGCTGAAGACCCTGCCCTGCACAAGATCCAGGCCTTTCTGGCACACAGATGAACCACCTCTCTGCTCAGATCCTGTGTGCAGGTCTCCACCTGGTGGCCTGAGTCCCCAGAGATCTTAACCTTGGGATATTTTGGGTACCTGGTTCTGTCTGCTTGGTCCAAGCAGCAACAGAGATGGTGGTGGCTGCAGGGGGTGCAGGGTCCCCCACAGGGCACAGAACCCATTCCTGGCTGGGACACTGCTGCTCTGCCCAGCTCCTGCTCACAGATCACTCCCTGGTGGCCTGAGTCCCCAGAGATCTTAAATTCGGGATATCACGGGTACCTGGTTCTGCTTGCTCAGTCCAGGCAGCAGTAAAAATGGTGGTGGCTGCTGGGAGTGCAGGGTTTCCCACAGGGCACAGAACCCACGCCTGGCTGGGACCCAGGAACCATTGCTCTGCCCAGTTCCCATTCGCAGATCACTGCCTGGCGGCCTGAGTCCCCAGAGATCTTAAACTCGGGATATCATGGGTACCTGGTTCCGCCTGCTTGGTTCAAGCAGCAGCAGAAATGGCGGTGGCTGCGGGGAGTGCCATGTACCTTGTTTATGTTGTCATTGGTTGGTCCCTAAAATGCGATATGTTTTTGGTGCAAAGCAATTGCTTGCCCACACTTAGAAGGGTCAATTAGCTTTCTAGGGATGAGAAGCCGCCCCTTGCTCCTCTATCTCCCTGTCTCCCCTCTTGGGCAGATCCTTAGAACAAGGGCTTCTTGTTAATTATTTGCTCTTTCTTTTTGAAAATAGGTTTCATATTTTTAAGGATGGATTCATTGTTGTTGTTGTTGTTGTTGTTTTCAATGTGTAATTTATTGATTTCCCTTTCAGGGTGATGGTTGAGCTCCTCCTCCAGTCTTGGACTAAGATCAGGGCTCTGTGGCTCTCAGAGTCTTCAGTGCCTCTCTGGAACCCTGTTTAGGCTGTTCACTCACTGAGACTTGCTCAGGCTCTTGAGGAGCATTCTTTTGCACATAGCAGCTTCCCACAGGCACAGGCTAAGGCTAAGTCCCTCGAGTGGAACTGCTTATGTGGCCCCAGAGCTCCCAGAGTGCAGGCTGCCACTGCAAAGGAAAATAGATAAATACAAACAAAAGCTTTGGAGATGCATCAGTCTTTGGTCTGATATCCAAGGCTATCTCTGGGGATTCTGCTGGGAGAGAAACTCAGTAGGTGGTTGTTGTAGAACAGAGAGAAAATGGAACATGTGCAGAGGCCTGTGCCCGGCTCCAAAAGTGAAGGAGCAGAAACAGCAGCTTTGAGGGACCACACCTTACTTAATGAGGTTAAGGAACCATGGGAACAGCAAGGGAGTATTACAATGAATACCACTGAGACAAATGTTGGTTTGCAATTTAGCAAAAACCCAGGTAATCCTATATTAGACACAATCTTAATAATAGAGAAAAGAAAGCCCCCAAACTTCCAGAACAAAAAGCTGATCATTTTAAAATACAAATAAGCAAAAGAATAAAATAAATTTAAACATTTATCAGGATACTGAGTCAGAAAATACTTAGTTGGCAACATCACAAAAATGTTAGATTTGTGGATTAAATTGTATTTTTGAAAGTCTTTGGCTTTCTAAATCTTAAATTGATGTAGAATGAAACCATATTCTAAGCAATAATGACAAGCCATGATTTAATAGTTTTAACATAAAGAGCTTAGGAACTCAGTAAGATTCTGAAAGACAAAGAATAAATATCACAAAGAGGAAAAAAGAATAGCTTTAAAAACAGCAGCAGCAACAACAACAACAACAACAATCCTGAGGAAAAGTATTCAAACCTTGCTAGGTAATCAAAGAAATAAAAAAGAAAATGGTGATATTATTTGTTGTTGGAAGAGGAGAGGGAGGAAGAGAAGGAGGGAGGGAGGAAGGGACGAACATGGGGAGAGAGAGAGGGGGGAGGGGGAGAGAGAGAGGGAGGGAGGGAAGGAGGGAGGGAGGGAGGGAGAGAGAGAGAGAGGGGGGAGATGAGAGAGAGAGAGAGAGAGAGAGAGAGAGAGAGAGAGAGAGAGAGAAATATGAGATGTTGAGGAAAACTGCCCAGAATGTGGTAAAACTGATAAGTTCGTGCACAGCTGGAGGTGGCCTGAGCTGCTGCTGGCCCTTAGAAAGCAATTTGGCAATGTATATCAACAGCCTTAAAAATATCCATGCTTTGTAATTCAACAAGTCTACCTCTAGCAATCCTAAAGGCAGGCAAAGATTTTTGGTACTTCAAGAAGGAAAAAATTCCAGCCCACTTGACTGTGGTGTTATTTACAATGGTGAAAAGAACAATGTATTCTAACTGTATCACAAGAGGGGAGCAGTTAAGAAAATGATACAATCCATTTTGACTTGTGATAAACCATTAGGAATGAGTCAGACGAACTTGGGTCTGTTCCCTGCTCTATTCTCTCTGTACCTCCAAGAAGACTGCTTATATTTCTGTACAATTGAATTAATGGGACTCTGGAGGGTGCTGGTAAGAATCTGGTGTGTTATTTGATACATGGCCCCAGGGGTCTTTTCTTGCCCCAAACTTTCTTGAGATAGCATCTGGCAATGTCTTTTTGGAGTACATACACTTGTTTCTCAAAGAATCCCTATAACCAAAAAATTCTATGGAGCAGGGATGGAGGAGCCCTAGTATCCTGAGCTCACCACCTCTCAGCTCCTCCCTCAGAATATTCCCAGTCCAGTGGGACCAGCCAGGCTGCTTTTTGTGGTGGGTAAGGGCCAGGAAGATACTTGCATGCTGAAATGAGTAAGCCATGCCTTATGTTCAAGGAAAACCCCCTTTGAGAAACTTATGCTGTGCAAACTGCTTTGCAGCACATAATGTTCTCTACATATGTGAGGCAATGAAGATGCTCCCTCAGTAGTGATAATGATCTCCTCTCCATCCTTAATGTCAACATATCTTCCCTTCTAGTATGGTGGGCACAGTTCCTTGCGATATTTCTTTTCTAATGAGCCAAAATGTCTTTATATCTATCCCAGAGATCCTTTAATTAAAAAAAAAGTCAACTCACAGCTAGAAAAAGTTACAATTGTGTTATAATCCACTGTCAGTAATTTTCCACACAGGAAGTCTTTGCTGAGTCCCTATTATGTGGACACATCATACTGGATATACCCACATGGCTGCCATTACACATAAAGCTGCTAGCATTCCAGAGTGAGTCTCTAGCAACATATAGCAAAGGGAGCACTTGTGGAGGATTTGCTTTATGAGAATTATGTACCGACATCTAGAGAAGGCTCAGCGTATCTGCTCATGGAGAGAGCACAGCCCAAAGCTCCAGCCCCTCCCCCTGCGGTCTTGGATGGGGAGAATTTGTGTTCCAGTTACAGGTTCAGAACAGAGCCTGGCTCTGTGCATCGCTGTGCTTCATCACAGCCATTAGAAGATTCCTAAAATGTGTTATGGTTTTTTTTTTTATCTCAAAGCAGTTTAGCTTTAATTGCCCCCTTGTCTCCAAGTTTCCCCTCTTGGTGGGTCCATACAGACAACGCCTTGATACTGGCTAGCTTTATCTTCCAGAAGGCTACTTCTGTATTCCTAAATGTCAAAACATAAATATTCTGTCTTTGTTTTCCCCACGTAGTATTTATTGATTTCACTTTTGAGAACATAAGGTTTTCATTCTCCTATTGGTGCTTATGAATGGTCTCAGCCCCCAGCAATCACTGATAGAGTGATAGAGTTTAAGAAAAATAGTAGTGGATGGATACAATTAAAATACACTGTAGATGTGTATGAAAATAGAAAATACAAATAAAGAATATTATTATAAAAACTCACAAGTTAAAAACAAAAGCTATATGCTGGAGTCAGGGGACATACAGGAATGTACATGCGACGAGCCATGGTTCAGAGGACGTGCTGGAGAGAGGTATTGAGCCTGAGCCGAGCCTAGAGAGAGGTATAAACCTGTGTGTTTGTACAAAGCACTGCTGGGCTTTCGCGGCAATCTGCATCCATTTAGAACACAGCATAGCTTTGAAGTCAAATATCCCCTGAATAAATACCAGCTGGAAGGCTGGGGGCGGAGCCCTGTTGACAAATGCAAGCCATGGGTGAAGGAGGATCCCAGTTGCACCCCCAGCACTCATGTCAGAAAGGTGAATATGTTGGTGTGTGCTCACAATCCCAGTGCTTGGGGAAGGGTTTAGAGACAAGGTGACCCCTAGCTGATAGCAAGCCAGGCTAATGAATTTGATAAGTCTCAGGTTCCAGTGAGAAACCTTGTCTCAAAAAATGTGGTAGGCTGTTTCTGAAAAAATAAATCTAAGGTTGACCTTTGGCTCCTACACATACTTGTCCTGTACACAAAAAATACACACACCTTCCCACAATAATTTAAATAACTAAACATTTAAAAGTAAGAAAATAAAACTACAATACCAGTTAGGTAAACTACTAGTTGAATATGGGGGAGATACTACTGTGTTTCTCAGCCCTTCACTTTCTGTCTATGAGAACTTCACAAGACAGAGCTTCCTCCACATCTGGGGATGCTCAAACGATTCCTGGTCATCTCCAGGCCAAGTGTCTCCTTAGATGATCATGTCTGGTCTCATTCTGTTCCAAGCCTGCCTGTTCTGCTTCCTCTCTCAATACTGAGCCTTGGCCAAGCCCTGTCTCTCTTCTACTGTTGACTCTGTGGCTTTAAGTCTTGCTCCCCTCCCCACACTTTAGTTTCTTATCTAAAGGACAGAGATAGACAAGCATGGCTCCCTTCATCTGTAATGCCCGATACTGCTCTAGCCAGAAGAAAGAGCCAATGCCTAGGTTCTGGGTGAATGCATGAAGCAATGGCAGAAACAACACAGTAGAGACGACGGCCAACTGTCATCCAAAGCAGTGCTATAACCTGTCATATACCTTAACTCACAGTTGGGAGTAAAAGCCTTACACATGCAAGCACCAAAGACTCCGTGAAACTCTGGAAAGTTCCTCAGCAGCCTGGTTGATTCTTGTCCAAAGAGAGCTTTCATATAAGTGCTTTGGACTGAGACCCCCGAGAGGCTGACTTCATTACCACCCTTCCACCTGCAGCAGTAGATTTAAACCCAGTCCCACATTGGGGGGAAGCATTTGTTGGGCTCTGATAAGGGCTTGAAATGGAGCAATGCCCTGCTTTGCTCACCAGACTCCAACAGACTCCAACTGTTTATTTGATGAAAAATTCAGCTTAACTTTCATTTATATTTCCCCTGGAGATGAGGGTCTGCAGGCTATAGGCTTGCTGAAGCAAGCCAGGGAATGTTATAGCATCAGCATACTGCTGATGCTCAGTCTCCACAGACCCACTGGGAGGAGGGCATCGGATGCTGCTGCAACTCTTCGGGGCACCTCCACTGGCTTCTTTGGAAGGAGACCTCTGGTATGAGGCAAAGCGGACTTAGAGACAGGATGTACTTCCGTAATGACTCTCTCTTAGGAGAGTGGGGAAGGAAAAGAAAATGAGGGAGACTGAATGAGCTTTGCAAGAATGTATTTACAATTAAATTGCACTTTAAAGGGAAAGAGGAAACTTCTCTGCAAAGAAGTGAGGTGGAGGGAAGTCAGCAGACTGTAGTACAAAGTATGCAGGCTCTGGAGCTAAGACTTGAAGTACTGAAGCTGCAATTAGCAGCTGTATGACCTTGGCCAATTAACCTATCTGAAGATCTGTGTCTGAAATAAAGATAATAATATGCTTCTGTGATGGGGTGACTGGGCAGGCGGGCTACAGTGCCTCTGAATCTCGTCTCTCTCATTAACCCAGTGAAACAGGCAGTAAACAGAAAATGAAAGTGGGCAGAGCACCTTGAAGTTAGAAAAACCCCCCAAAACACATCTCAGAGTCATTGAAGGTTACATTTCCCACAGAAGGAGTTGGTTTAGGAATCTCATTGAGGAAACAGAGTAATGGGTCCTGATTTGGCTTTGTATGGGCAAAAACATGAAAGATCTGACTTTGAAAAGGGTCAGGAACCTGTGGAGCATCTTGGATGGCGGAGGCCTGGTCCCAGGCAGATGTCCACATGAAATGCTGACTTGCATTTGCAAAGGTGGAACTCACCCTTGGGGAGATCTTGGCCAAGCTCAACTAAGAAAGAATAAGACCAAAGTCCTACAGTGCTGATGCAGAGACTGGCTTGGGAATGTTGGATTAGGAGGCAAATGGCCTTTGTTGGATTCTTCAAAAAACAGTGCCTCAGGGAGCTGTGTCAACCAATGAATGTCCAGAGACCTCCTCCAAGCCCTAAAAATTCACTCTGTGTACTTGGTCTTGAGGACCATGATGGACATCTGTTTCAAAGTGCATTTAATCAGTTCCAGTCTGATGCTGTGCCCAAAGCTGCTCTTGTAGATTTTTTGTGCATAGTTCTGTGTGCTCATAGAGCAGCTGGAATGTGGTCTGTTCGCTCCGGGAGACACTTCTGCCCAGCAGGAAGGAGCAAACTCCCAGCACATGAGCTCCACTATGAGCTTCAGATATATCATGTGGAATAAACAAGATCAAAAAGGACCCAACCCACAAGCATGTCATTGTACTTAAAGGATATAGCTTTTAAAAAATGGTAGAAAGTGGGGGCTGAGGAGATAAGTGTCTCAATGGTTAAGGGCATTTGTGGCAAAACCAGGAGCCTGAGTCCTCACAGCCTACTTGAAAGTGTAGAGTCATTAGATACGGTTCATAGTGTTTTTCCCTGGCCTCCTTGTGCTTGTATAGGTGTGCAAATTTACACATATACATGTTTATATACCACATATACTATACTCTCCCATGTACACACCAAAGGGAAGAAAGGAAGGTAGAAATGAAGGAAAGAAAGAAGGAAGGAAGAGATGGAGGCAGGCAGGAAGGGGGAGATTGAAAAGAGGGGAG
This sequence comes from Apodemus agrarius, assembly GCA_964023405.1. Classification (NCBI taxonomy): domain Eukaryota; kingdom Metazoa; phylum Chordata; class Mammalia; order Rodentia; family Muridae; genus Apodemus; species Apodemus agrarius. The sequence continues at coordinate 2,255,085 of OZ030015.1, read as the reverse complement.
GTATAAGGTAAAGACTCAAGATTAACTCATCTCTGCACTTGTGTGTGTGTATGTGTGTGCGTGCCTGCCTGCCTGTCTGTCTGTCTGCAAATGTTCTTAACAGATTTATAATGGTGGTTGCAGCATTTGCTTAATTTATTCATAAGAATGTAATTGAAACAAATGAGCTTCATGAGTTGCTTCTCAAAGGAGTAGACTCAAGGTTTAGTGGCACACCGAGGTGGAAGTCAGAGGGTCAGAGGTCCTAGGTCACTCTTGATGACACAGGGAGCTTGAGATCAGCCTGGGCTGTGGAAAGACCTGATTCAAAGAGCCAATCAAACAGTCTGTGCGTAGTAGATAGTACACCAGCAACTGCTTTCTCTGGTGCAGATGTTAAGTGGGATACCTAGTCCACTCTCCACTGTCCAGCCTAGGAGAATGTAGAAAATCTAGTGTTTCTCTGGTGTAAGTAGAATCAGTAGGAAAGGGAGGCGGGGTATCTTTGGTTACTCTCATAGAGCTGGTAGAGTCAAGTATTATTGGACAAATGCCAGCAATAGCACCGTGAATGCCCAAGGAATTTATAGCTGTATAAGGGATGAGTGTACTGGGCAGGGCGCCTCATGATTAGAAAACACTGTATCTCACTCTCTTCTTGCTTACAGTGAGTTGCTATGTCATGGTTTCTCACCAGGCTACACATGTGTTGAAAGGGGTCTACATGTTTCCCTCGGCTTTTCTCGTCACCTATGTCCTTTGACAATTCAGCAGATTATCTGTACTGAGTCACAATGCCCTCCTCTGTTTCTCTCCCTGAAGATTTAAACTCTTGAGGAAACCAGGTTTGGTATTTTTGCTCTTTGTCTGAACTTGTCAAGCTACAAAATAACAACCATGGAGATACTGTGCCGAGCTTCTGGCTGAGCAGCCAGAATTTCTACTGTATTCCTTTGGACTTGGTTGTTCTCAACTGTGGGGCAGCAGTATTAATAGGGATGTAACTTTTCTATCTGTGTCCTCTGCATGACAACACAAAACACCACTATTCTATAGTTTCAATGATGCTAGGATGTTACATCCCAGTCTGCACCTGTGTGGCTGTGTTGGTGGGTAAGTCTTTTAAAGTTCCTGGCTTTTGCCTGCTAAAGGTAGAGGCACTTAGGAAAATTCAACCAAATTTTTTTCTTTTTCTTTTCTAAATTTATTTACTTATTCACTTTACAGCCCAGTGTCAGCCCTTCCTCTCCTTCCAGGACTCCTTCATGCAAGTCCTCCCCCTTCCATCTTCTCCTTTTCTGAGAAGGGGAAGACCCCACTCTGCATGCCACCCCTACTAACCTTCACCCCCACTCCCACCCTCTACCCCCCTGTAAAACCTTTCCCACTGAAGCCAGACAAGGTAGTGCATTTAGGGGTGCTGGATCCATAGGCAGAGGCCATGGGGCCAGACTCAGAGAAGAAGTTTACTGAATTTCTCCCCCAGTCCTCCTAAAGTGACGAAGCTCCAGGATTGTCATCAGTTGTCACATTCACAGTTGCCCATCTTTCTAAGATCATGTGAAACAGCCTTCTAGAGCCATCAATCAGGGCATCAGGTTGCAGATGGTTGAATCTAAAGATCCCAATGTGGACACTGAATCTTCTAAGATGTGTATGTGTGTGTGGTGTGTGTCTGTTTGTCTGTGTACCTTTTCATGTATACTTGTAGCTTTGCTTAGACACCAGAGGTCAACATCCAGGTGTCTTCATGAAATGGGCACTCAGTGATTTGGGTAGGCTAGCTGGGGTCCTGCCTCTCTGCTGCCCCAGTGCTGAGACTAGAAGCTCATACCATTAAATTCTGATTTTCCCTCAGGAGGTAGGGTCTGAAATTCAGTTCCTTATGCTTTGGGAGCAAGAGCTTAGCCATCTTTCCAGGCTCCCCAATCGGTTGTTTTTAGGGAAGAAATAACTTGCTGTGTGCCCTTGAGAGGGTCACTCATGGCCTCTGCCTCTCTCCATCTTGACAGGCACCTAGAACACGTGCCACTTGAGGCCTCATAGATGAAAACATTAAACTGTGTTCCTTCACGTCCAAAGTTGTCTTCACCCCAGGTGAAAGAAGACAGTGGTTGAGCGTTACATTAAGGCGTCAAATTGTCTCTTTTCACTCCTCTGTGGTTTGTCTCTTCTTCTTCTCTAATTTGATATCCTAGACCTTACTTTCCCCATATGAATCCATTTTAATGTTCTGGGGAAATTTCCAAGTGCTATATACAGCAAGATTGTTCTGCCTTAATGTCTGCATTTATGGTTTGATTACTGATCTATACATTAGGGAATGGACTTTATGCAGCTAATGTAGTCTAGAGGGGAAAATGTTTTCTTCAAAGAATAAATATAAATACTATTTTTAGAGAGTTTTCTTTCCCCTGATAAGCAGTTGAAATCTCTTGAAGAGGTTATGCACTCCTATGTTTTCTGATGTAAAGGGTGCTCACTCAAGGTGCCAAAAATGGTCTTTCTTTTAGATTTTAATTAATAAGTCCAGCCTCTAGCAGCTGTGCAGTGAAGTGGCTGTTAAACCCATGGGAGGAGATACTGGGGGCAGACAGAGGGGAGCCAAATTACCTCTAGCTGACCCTGAAAGGAAGGAGGAGAACGTTCCTGGTTGGGTCAAGTGGCCCAAATTCCATGGCATGCAGGCTGTCAGAGAATTCTCAATGGCTGAAAAGTCAAAAGGCCCTCAACAGCAATAACCATCCTTCTGAGAAATCTGGCAGAGGACATCTTGATTCATTCCAGCCAAGGATATCAGCTAATAATGATAATTCATGAAGCAGCTCTCTTGTCAACTTTCCCAAGGTGCCCGGGTCATTCAGCCCAGGGTGCTGGTCAGTATACCCTGAGTTGTGGTCACGGCTGTTTAATGTCACAGTGGCACAGACATATACTGTCTGGTCTACATTCCCCACCAATGGCAAGGCAGACAATCAAATGTCTCAGGAAGCCTGACCTTGGGTCTGCCTCTAACTTCTACTACTTGCTTATAACTACATAATAAAGAAAAGAATAGCACACTTCACTGAATCATTCTGAAGCTCAAGTGTGACATTTCCAAACCAGGAATACTGTAACTGGAAAGGGATTTGCTGAGTGCACATATATCTTCTTCTCAGGATCTATATGATTTTGGTGTATGAATAGAAATGTCCTTGTGTATTTGAATACTTGGTCCTCCAGAAGGAGGCACTGTTCGGGGGAAGTCATGAAACCTTTGGAAGATGAAGCCTTGCTGGGGGAAGTGTTTTACTTGGGAGAGCTGGCAGTGGTCTCAACCTTCCTTATGCTATGATCTCTTAATACAGTTCTTCATATTGCAGTGACCCCCAACAATAAAATCATTTTTATTGCTACTTTATAACTGCAATTTTTCTACTAGTGTCATGAGGCATACTATAAATATCTGATATGCAGGATATCTGATATGTGACCCTTCCCCAAAGTGTCATGACCTAGTCTGAGGTTTTGTAGTCTTGCCCCACCTAGCACTGGCCTTCTGCTTCCTAGTGTAGCTGAAATGGGATCTCTCCGCTTCCTGCTGTTGCTGCCTGCTGCAGTGCCTTCTCTTCTCTGACAGTGTGAGCTGCTTTTAGGAAACAGAGAGGCACCTAAGATACTAATAGAGCATGTGTCTTAAAGACAGACATCATAAGGTAGTTGTCCATGTTTTCTTTCTTAAACCCATCTTCACAGCTTACAAGCTGAGGCTGTTTGCATGTTGTATAACTGCTGGTGTGATTTGAACCATTGAAATGTTTATTTTTACCAGCTGTTTGTGTGAGTAAGTGAGTGAGTGAGTGTGTGTGTGTGTGTGTGTGTGTGTGTGCAAGTGCATGTGCGTGTCCATTTTGTTTTCTTGACTTGTATTGTTTGAACAATAGTATTACATTCAAGTTCTTTCAAAGGAGTATGCATGTATTTTAAAATGAACACACAAACCAATATATTTCAGAATGATATTTTCACATATTTGTTTTTGCCGACCCTGACACTTCCTTCTCCTCTACCCGGTACCCTCACTCCATACCTGCAGAAACTTGCTTTCTACTTCTGTGACATGTATGCCCTGCTACTATCCCTATTTCTCACCTCTCATTGTGTAAATAAACTTTTACTTCTGAGTAGCTGGAATTGATAGAATTATTCTGTACACAGTGTACAAAAGTCCTCATACTGGACTCTGTCCTCTCTTACTTGTGTCTTGCATTTGTCTGACAATTTGTCACACAGTGCACATGTCATTAGGGTACAAATGTTATAACACACTGCAGTACCAACAAAAGTTCATGTTTTATTTGCATGCCCTTGGTTATACCCCAATGTCCTATAAAAGGAGAATCTTTGTGTACATTGTAGATTCTACTACATAAGATTTTGTTGAGGATTTGCATGTCTGTGCTCATGAGAAACATCACTCTGCAGTTTATCCCTTAGAATACATTTAATGTATGAGAAAGAGGCTGACGTCTTAGAGTGAGATGTGTTAGGGATCTCTCTCTCTCTGTCTCTCTCATCTCTGTGTCTCTGTCTCTCTCCCCTATCTTTTATTGACTGGAAAACTGGTGTCACTTCTGTTTAAATAGTCGTAGGAGTTAAGCAGTGACAACACATGTGCCTGTAGAATTCACTTTGAGTTTAACTTCTTGGTCATTTAAAAATTTAATGGGTATAGACTTCTTCAAATAATCAATTTTCTTTATTTTAATTGATGGTGCTTTTTAAGGAACTATTTATTTTATCTAAAGTTATCAAGTCTGAGGAAGTAGGTTTGAGTTATAACTCTACCATGCTTCTTTATTAACATTAATTGTACAAAGTAGTGGATTTCACTGACATTTGTATACATTCAACACAGACCATGGTCACAGATTGCCCTGTCTGTTCCCACACATCTCCTCATGGTTTCCTTCTCTTTCCTAATATCCTTCCATTTGCATTTCTGCTCCGTTGTCTTGACATTCTAAATACGATTTTTTAAAAAGAACATGATGCTTTTCTTCCTGAATCTAATTTATTTCACATAGTTGTTTTATGCAAAATGATACTTGTTTTTTCTTGGTGTTTGAATGAGCTGCAGACCAGTAGTCTGTGAATAGATGTGTATGTTCAGTGCGTGGCTTGGCTTTTATGACCAATGCAGAAATGAGATGTCTATGCACACACCTCTGTGGCATGCTGACTGATTCCTCTGAGGATTTCCCAGATGTGGCATGGCTAGCCTACTCAGCATGCCCAGGAGTGATGTGACTGAACCCTGCGTGCTAATTTCTGCTGTGGCTTTACTAACCTCTGTTTCTACCAACCAGTCAAAGGTGCCCACCTATACTGTGGCTCTGGGTTGCTTCTCTTGGTTACAGTTTTTCTATTGGTATTAGCTTTTAATTCCCATTGGCTCTGGAAATTGGATTATAATTTAATGTAGTTCCAATGGGATTGTAAGCACTCTTTTAGCTCTGATATTAATAATTTATACCTTTGCTTTATTTGTTAGCTTGGATAGTTTATCAATTTTACTCACCCTTTCAAAAACTGAACTTGCTTTTTCCTTGCTTGTGTTTCATTTACTTCTAACTTTGGTAGTTTTTCCTTTGCTCTCTGTGAGTGTCAACTGCTCTTTTTTTCTATAGTTTCCTAGAGGCAGAAACTTAGTCTATGTTATATCTTTTCTTCCAATGTTTACACTTATTATTATAAAAATTTTTCTACATACTACTTCCTCAGAAGCATACAAACTTTAAAACTGATTTTTATTTTCATTTAGTTCAAAGTATTTAATATTTTTCTTGACTTCAAGTCCTTTATTATTTACAATCCGTGCTTTATTTTTCATTTTTCTCAGAAATCCCCTTCTCTCCTCCTCTTCCCCTTATCTTCCTTACTCCTCCCCATTCTCCTCAAAGAGAGAGCCTAGCCAAGATTGTCCTCAAATCCATATATAGTTATAAGTGACCTTGAACATTTTACTCTCCATCCTTCTGAGTGCCGTGTCACAGGTGCACACCATCATGTCCAGGCTTTCATAAAATCAGATTTAGTTGACAGGATGAATAGATATTGTGCATATGTATATTGAAACACCATGCTGAGTTTTATTAATATACGCATGTAATATATATTCATCAAAACTAAGGTATTCGGTGCTCTGCCGATGGACAGTGGCGATGGCCGCTCAGCACCGTGGGTGTGCACTGCTACTGAGATGAGCGTCAGAAGTGACGGGAGGGGGAGTAAATGCCGCTGAGCACACCCAGTAACATTATTTCCTTTGAAATATAAAAATAAGCTCACCAGTTGGAAATTTATTGAGACTTCAATGCACAGTATACACCCTACCTTGGTGAATGTTTCATAAGCCCTTGAAAAGAATGTGTGTTCTGCGGCTTTGTGTGTGCTGTTAAGCAAACATCAGCCGGGTCACATTGGCTTACATTATTGTTTTGAAGTTTAATACCCTTGTTAAGAATTTCTTACTTCCTGGTGAGAGGGGTTTTTCACACCTCCCAATGTAATTTAAGAATTAATTATTGCTTTATTTCTGTCACTTTAGGCTTCATAAATTTTTAATAATCTGGCATATTGGTGGCAAATTTTACTTTTTTTTTCTTTTTTTAAAAATCCTTATCCTAAAATTTGGTGTTGGTAATGCCTTTCTTTTCTTTTCTTTTCTTTTCTTTTCTTTTCTTTTCTTTTCTTTTCTTTTCTTTTCTTTTCTTTTCTTTCTTTCATTTATTTATTTATTTATTTATTTATTTATTTATTTTTGGTTTTTCGAGACAGGGTTTCTCTGTGTAGCCCTGGCTGTCCTGGAACTCACTTTGTAGACCAGGCTGGCCTCGAACTCAGAAATCCACCTGCCTCTGCCTCCCAAGTGCTGGGATTAAAAGCGTGTGCCACCACTGCCCGGTAATGCCTTTCTTATTGCTCTGCTGGGAACTGAACCCTTTGCACATGTGAGGCAAAAGCTTTACTATAGTGCTGGCCAATAAGTACTCTTTTAAATATGGTTTCATTCTTTTCTATGCTCAATTTGCATAGCAGACATTCTTCATTGTTTTAATGTCAGTGTTGTATACATATGCATATGTATGTATGTGTGGATGTATGTATGTATGTATGCATGTATGTATGCATGTGTGGTGGTTTGAATATGCTTGGCCCAGGCAGTGGCACTATTTGAAGATGTGGCCTTGTTGGAGTAGGTGTGGCCTTGTTGGAGGAAGTGTGACACTGTGTGTGCATGGGCTTTAAGACCCTCATTCTAGCTGCCTGGAAGCCAGTCTTCTCCTAGTGACCATCATATATAAAGAGGTAGAACTCTCAGTTCCTCCTGCAGCATGCCTGTCTGTATACCACCATGGTTCCACCTTGATGATAATGGACTGAACCACTGAACCTGTAAGTATGACCCAAATAAATGTTGCCCTTATAAGTGTTGCCTTGATCACGGTGTCTGTTCACAGCAGTGAAACCCTAAGTAAGACAGCATGCATGAATACATTTACATATTTATTTAGGGATTGGGGTTTGACTCCAGGGTCTAAGCATGGGAGGCAAGCACTCTATCCATGAGCTATAACCTCATGCCACACGTTTATATTCTAAAGTGTGTTTCTTTAAGACAGCATGTAGTGGGTTATCTATATGACACTTTGAACTACCTTCTTAATCAAACAACTCTTATATGGTAATGAAATTGTCAACTTGGCAGGATCTAGATTCACTTAGGAAAAGGTCTCTGGACATGCCTGTGGAGAATTATCTTATTTACATTATCTGAGGAGGAAAGGCCTGCCCACTTTGGGGATGTCCCTTCCTTATGCAGAAGAATCTGGACTATATAAATGGAGAAATAGAGATGAGTGCCAGCAAGTACTCATCCCCCTTCCTGACTTTGGACGGGATGTGATCACCTGCTTTAAGCTCCTCCAGCCATAACTTCTCTACCACAGTAGACACATCTTGATCTGCATGCTGAAACAAATCCTTTCTCTCTTAAGTTGCTCATGTCAGAGTATTTTATCACAACAATGGGATAGAAACTGAGGCACCCTTGGTTTCCAGTGGTTGCTCTAGGTCTATGACTATACCTTCTTAAATTCTATAAATGTACATACTGTGAGATTATACTCTTTCATTCTTCACACTGGATAATTTCTGTCTGTAACTCACCCTACACCCCATTACATTTGTCCCTGGATCACTTCCCACATTCCTTCTCCTAATGTTTGCTTCAGCGTCTATATTTCATATTCCATGAATATTACCTTAGGGAGTGTGGTTTCATTACAAGACTCCCTCTGCTTTATGTACTGGCCCGTATAATTTTATTTCTATGTCTGCTTTAAATCCCAATTCACAAGGCTGCTTTTGTTTAGTCAGTGTTGTTTTATGATAATTATGAGAAAAAGAAACCATCACATTGCATTTTTTCTTTCTTTCTTTCTTTCTTTCTTTCTTTCTTTCTCTCTCTCTCTCTCTCTCTCTCTCTCTCTCTTCCTTTATTTCTTTTTTTTAATTTTTTTATTTTTATTTTTTTTAGTTTTTACTGTTTCTGGCACTCACGGTTTTTTTGTTTGTTTGTTTTTAACCAGACTTTTATCTGTTTCATTTCTTTTTGACTTGAAGGGTAACCTTTTATGTGTTTCAGTGCAGACCTGTTCTTAATGTATTCTCCCAGCTTGTGTTTATCCAAAATGCCTACATCATATCCTATTTTGAAGATTATTTTTGTTGTGTTTAGATTTCTGATCATCTTTTTACATTGATTTCTTTTTTTTCATTAGTCCAGTGAAAAGTCCCTGACCCCTTTCCTCTCCTCTCCCCCTCCCCCCCCCCGTGTGTGTGTGTGTGTGTGTGTGTGTGTGTGTGTTTGTGTGTGTGTGTGTGTGTGTGTGTGCACATGTGCACATGCTGCCTTTATTTTTAGGATTTATTGTTCTTATTTCTTTTTCCAGTACTGTGTGTGTGAGACAGCAGAGTTTGAGTCAGCAAAGAGAGCCCAGGAGAGGCTACTGGTGAAAATACAACTCAGTTATGACAGAAGACTCCAGCACATTGGAGATGCCAGTACCATGGGATGACCACTAAGAACAGCAGCCACATGGAGTGAAGCCATCTAGAGCCTAGAAAAGAATGCATGTGTATTCCAGAGGGCCGAGCCAGAGAAGTGGCCTGAGCCCCTTGAAGGAGCACAGAAGATCATGAACCATTGTCTTAGTTAGGGTTACTGTGCTCCACTACGTCTTCTGTTCTCTGAACATGCTGGGGGCATATTCTTTTAGCAGAGGGCTGGACAATCATGTGGCCACTCGAGAAGGTCCCCTCTTTGATGGATCATAGTCTTCAGCTGCCTGTCTTCCACTATTTAAGACATACATTGGCTTATATATTATACTACCATGGACCAAATCAGGGCAGTTCAACACCTTCCTATATAATACATGGAATTCAGATGAAGTCATTACTATATGCTCATATTTTGTGGTTGCATTTTAAATAGTGCCAAATGTTTATATATTCACTAAAACTATACTTAACAAATGAAATCTTGGCCAGTGAGATGAGATGGCTCAACAGGTAAAAGGCACTTGCCATGAAGGTTTGATGATCTGAGCTTGAGTCTGAGAAACCATAGAAATGTCAAAAAGGGTCTTCCGGCTTCCACCTGTGCTGGGAGCAGAGCCTCAGCTCTGAATCTGAACCCACACAGCCCAAACCCTAGCTGCAGCTCGACTTCCCAGGTATTCTGACACATGCAGGATCACAGAATCACAGGTTGACAGGAAGGACAGGCTCCAGTCAGACAGGGAGGCCAGATAACACCAGAGATAACCAGATGACAAGAGGTAAGCATAAGAACATAAGTAACAGAAGTCAATTTGACTTGGCAACATCCGAACCCAGTTCTCCCACCACAGAAGTCCTGGAAACCCCAATATACCTATAGAGCAAAATTCAGATCTAAATTCTCATTTCATGAATATGATAGAGGACTTTAAGAAGAGCATAAATAACTCCCTTAAAGAAATACGGAAGAACACAAGTAAACAAGTGGAAGTCACTAAAGAGGAAACACAAAATCCTTTAAAGAAATACAGGAGAACACAAGAGGTGAGGGAATTGAACAAAACCATCCAGGATCTAAAAATGGAAATAGAGACATTAAAGAAAACACAAAGAGAGTCAGCCCTGGAAATGGAAAATCGAGGAAAGAGAACAGGAGTCACAGATGCAAGCATTACCAATAGAATACAAGAGATAGAAGAGAGAATCTCAGTGGTAGAAGATACTATAGAAGACATCGACACCACAGTCAAGGAAAATGCAAAAAGCAAAAGGTCCTATCTCAAAACATTCAAGAAATCCAGGACACAATGAAAGGATCAAACCTGAGAATAATTGGTATAGAAGAGAGTAAAGATCCCAACTCAAAGGGCCAGCAAATATTTTCAACAAAATTATAGAAGAAAACTTCCCTAACCTAAAGAAAGAAATGCCCATAAACATACAAGAATCCTACAGAACACCAAACAGACAGGACCAGAAAAGAAAGTCCTCTAGTTACATAATAATTAAAACACCAAATGAACAAAACAAAGAAAGAAAATTGAAAGCAGTAAGGGAAAAGGGTCAAGTAACATATTATGACAGACCTATCAGAGTTACACTAGACTTCTCGACAGAGATTCTTAAAGCCAGAAGATCCTGGGCAGATGTCATATAGACCCTAAGAGAACAAAAATACCAGCCTAGGCTACTACCAAGCAAAACTTGGATTACCATAGGTGGAGAAAGCAAGGTATTCCAAGACAAAACCAAATATAATAATATCTTTCTACTAATCCAGCCCTACAGAGGATAGTAAAAGGAAAAGTTCAACACAAGGAAGGAAAGTACACTCAAGAAAAAGCAAGAAATTAATCTTTTCACAACAAACCCAAAAGAAGAGAAACACACAAACATAATTCCACCTCTAAACACAAAAATATCAGGAACCAACAATCATTGGTCCCTAATATCTCTCAACATCAATGGACTTAGTTCCCAAATAAAAAGACATAGGCTAACAGACTGGATACCTAAACAGGATCCAGTACTTTATTGCATACAGCAAACACACTTCAGTGACAAAGACCAACATTACCTCAAAGTAAAAGACTGGGAAAAAATTTCCAAGCAAATTGTTTCCAGAAACAAGCTGGCGTAGCCATTCCAATATTCAACAAAATAGACTATCAAAAAAGATGGGGAAGGACACTACATACTCTTCAAAGAAAAAAATCCACCAATTCTAAACATCTATGCCCCAAATTCAAGGACACCCATATTTGTAAAAGAAATGTTACTGAAGTTCATAGCACACATTGAACCTCACACAATAAACATAGGAGATTTCAACACCCCACTCTTACCAATTGACAGTTCATGAAAATAGAAACTAAAGAGAGACACGGTGAAACTAAAAGAAGTTATGAAATGGATTTAACAGACAGCTACAGAACGTTTTACCCTAAAACAAAAGAATATACTTTCTTCTCAGCACCTCATGGTATCTTCTAAAAAAAATTAACCATATAGTTACACACACACACACACACACACACACACACACACACACACCCTCAACAGATACAAGAATATTGAATTAATCCCATGTATTGTATCAAATCACCACAGACTAAGGCTGGTCTTCTATAGCAACAAAAACAATAGAAGGACCATATACATGTGGAAGCTGGATAACTATCTACTCAACGACAACTTGATCAGGGAAGAAATAAAGAAAGAAATAAAAGACCTTTTAGAATTCAATGAAAATGAAGGCACAACATATACAAACTCAAGGGACACAATGAAAGCAATGCTAAGAGGAAAACTCATAGCCCTGAGTGACTCCATAAAGACATTGGAGAGATCATACACTAGCAGCTTAACAGCTCATCTGAAAGCTCTAGAACAAAAAGAAGTAAATACACCCAAGAGGAGTAGATGGCAGGAAATAATCAAACTCAATGCTGAAATCAACCAAATAGAAACAAAAAGAACTATACAGAGAATTAACAAAACTAGGAACTGGTTCTTTGAGAAAATCAACAAGATAGATAAACCCTCAGCCAGACTAACCAGAGGGCACAGAGACTTATCCAAACTAACAAAATCAGAAATGAAAAGGGAGAAATAACAACAGAAAACGAAGAAATTAAAAAAATCATCCGATCCTACTACAAAAGTCTATACTGAACAAAACTGGAAAACCCAGATGAAATGGATGATTTTCTAGAGAGATACTAGGTTAAATCAGGATCAGATAAACCATCTAAACAGCCCCACATTCCCCAAGGAAATAGAAGCAGTCATTGGAGAAGCCCAGGACCAGATGATTTTAGTGCAGAATTCTATTAGACCTTAAATTTAATACCAACACTTCTCAAACTATTCCACAAAATAGAAACAGAAGGAACACTTCCTAATTTTTCTATGAAGCCACAATTATACTGATACCTAAACTACAAAAGACCCAAGAAAGAAAGAGAATTACAGACCAATTTCTATCATGAATATCTATGCAAAAATAGTAAAATTCTCCCAAACGGGATCCAAGAACACATCAAAACAATCATCCACCACGATCAAGTAGGCTTCATCTCAGGAATGCAGGGATGGATTAATGTATAGAATTCCATCAACCTAATCCACTATATAAACAAACTCAAAGGAAAAAAAAAACCTCATGATCATCTCAGTAGATGCTGAAAAATCCTTTGACAAATACAATACTCAATCATGTTAAATGTATTGGAGAGATCAGGAATTCACAGTTCACATATAAACATAGTTAAAGCAATCAATATACAGCAAACCAATAGCCAATGTCAAACTAAATGGAGAGAAACTCAAATCAGGGAAGAAACAAGGCTGCCCACTCTCTCCCTACCTATTCAATATAATATTCAAACTTCTAGCCAGAGCAATTAGACAACAAACAGAGATCATTGGGAGGGAGGAAGTCAAGGTATCATTATTTTCAGATGATACAATAGTACGTAAGCAACCCCAAATTTTCTACCAGAGAGCTCCTACAACTGATAAACACCTTCAGCAAAGTGGCTGGATGTTAAACTCAAAGGATAAAAGGGTCAAGAAAGAAATTAAGAAAAGAACACCCTTCAAAATAATTACAAATAATATAAAATATCTAGGTGTGACTCTAACCAAACAAGTGAAATATATGTATGTAAGACCTTCAAATTCCTGAAGAAAGAAATTGAAGATCTCATAATATGGAAAGATCTTCCATGTTCATGGATTGGCAGGATTAATATAGTAAAAATGGCCATCTTGTCAAAAGCAATCTACAGATTCAATGCAATCCCCATCAAAATTCCAACTCAATTCTTCATAGAGTTAGAAAGAGCAATTCTCAAATTCATTCCAGGAAAATGAAAACTATTCTTAAAAATAAATGAATTTCTGGGGGAATCACCTTCCCTGACCTCTAGCTGTACTATAGAGGAATAGTGATAAAAGCTGCATGCTATTGGTACAGAGACAGGCAAGCATATCAATGGAATAGAATTGAAGACCTGGAAATGAACCCACACACTTACAGTCACTTGATGGTTGACAAAGAAGCTAAAATAATCCAGTGGGAATAAAAGGCAGCATTTTCAACAAACGGTGCTGGTTTAATTGGTGGTCTGTGTTGGGCAGTGGTGGCACACACCTTTAATCCTAGCACTTGGGAGGCAGAGGCAGGCGGATTTCTGAGTTCGAGGCCAGCCTGGTCTACAGAGTGAGTTCCAGGACAGCCAGGGATACACAAAGAAACCCTGTCTCAAAAAAAATTGGTGGTCTGCATGTAGAAGAATGCTAGTTGATCCATTCTTATCTCCTTGTACAAAGTTCAAGTCCAAATGGTTCAAGGACCTCCACATAAAACCAGATATGCTGAATCTAATAGAAAAGAAAGTGGGAAGAGCCTCGAATACTTGGACACAGGGGAGATCTTTCTGAACAGAACACCAATGGGTTATGCTTTAAGATCAACAATTGACAAATAGGATCTCATAAAATTGAAAAGCTTCTGTAAGGCAGAGGACACTATCAATAGGACAAAATGGCAAGCAAAGATTGGGAAAGATCTCTACCAACCTTTCATCAGATAAAGGGCTAATATTCAAAATATACAGAGAACTCAAGTTAGACTCCAGAAAACCAAACAACCCAATCAAAAAGTAGAGTACAAAGCTCAATAGAGAATTGTCAACTGAGGAATCTGAGATGGCTGGAAAGCACTTAAAGAAATGTTCAACATCCTTAGTAATCAGGGAATTGCAAATCAAATCGACCCTGAGATTTCCACTCACAGCAATCAGAATGGCTAAGATGAAAAACAGGTGATGCTAGAGAGGATGTGGAGAGAGAAGAATTGCTGGTGAGATTGCAAGCTGGTAAAACCTCCATTGCTGGTGGGACTGCAAGCTGGTAAAACCACTTTGGAATAAAAAACCACTTTGGAAATCAGTCTGGCAGGTCCTGAGAAAATTGGAAATAGTTCTATCTAAAGACCCAGATATACCACTACTGGGCATATACTCAGAAAATGCTCCAACATATAATAAGCACACATGTTCCACAATGTTCATAGCAGCCTAATTTATAATAGCCAGAAGCTCAAAGAGCCCAGGTGTCCTTCAACAGAAGAACAGATACAGAAAATGTGGTACATTTACCCCATGTAGTACTATTCACTGATTAAAAACAATGACTTCATGAAATTTACAGGCAAATGGGTAGAACTAGAAAATATCATCTCTAGTGAGGTAACCCAGACACAAAATAACACACATGGTATGTACTCACTGATAAGTGGATATTAGCTCAAAAGCTCACAATGCCCATGATATAACCCACAGACCATATGGAGCTTAGGAGGAAGGAAGATCAGAGTGTGGAAGCTTTATTTCTGTATTGAGGGGGGAACAGGATGACCATGGGAGGAAGAAGGTGATAGGGACCTGGGAGGGAGAAAGGAAGAGGAGGAATTAAGGGGGCAGTATCGGGAACTGGAGGAGATGTGAGAGAGTGCTGGAAAGGCTCAGTGTATCAGTGTAGGGGAATACCAGAACAGGGAAGTAGGAAGCGGTGGATGGGGAACAGGGGGAGGTAAAAGGGCTTATGGGACTTTCAGGGTGCGCGGATCCAAGAAATGGGAAATCATTTAAAATGTAAATAAAGAATATATCGAATAAAAAAAGAAAAAAAGAAAAAACCTTATAGAATTATAAGTTGATCAAATTAAGGAGAAAATGTGGCTCTTAAAGCCATATAAACTTAAATCTAAAAGTCACACCAATTATCTTTATTTTTGTCTTATTAACATTCAAATATTAAATGAAATAATCTATTAATATCACTATAAATTAAGCTTGATTATTAAAATTGACTGAATAGTTTTCATAGCACTGTCATGTTTATAGTGTCAGGAAATCAAACAAGAATATGTAGCAGGAGGAATGAGGAACTGGGGATAGCTACTGGAGGGTCCCAGACTCCAGGGAAATGTGAGGCTCCCAGGACCCAACAGGGATGACTTTAGTTGAAATGCACAGAGAAGGGGGAGATAGAACCTTTAGAGACCACCTCCAGTAGATAGGCACGGCCCCTGGTCAACAGATGGGCCACTTACTCATCTCAAAGTTTTTAACCCAGAAATGTTCTTGTCTAAAGTAAGAACAAGGACAAATAATGTAACAGAGACTGAAGGAAGGACCAACAGGGGACTGGCCCACCTGGAAATCCATCATATCTGAAGACACAAAACCCAACACTGTTTCCTTGGTCAAAAGGCTCTTGCTGACAGGAGCCCTGTGTGGTGGTTCTTTGGGAATTCTGCCCAGCAACTGACCAATGCAGAAGTGGATGCTTGGAGCCAACCATCAGACTGAGCTCTGGGAGCCTGGTGGGGAGCTGGCAGAAGGACTGGAGGAGCAGAGGGGAATTGCAACCCTATTGGATGAAGACCATAGGCTGGCTAGACCACAACCATGAAGTGTACCTGGAGGGATCCATAGCTCCATGTGTAGCAGAGGATGGCCTTGCCTGACAGCAATGGGAGGGGAGGCCCTTGGTCCCGGGGAGATCTGATGTCCCAGTGTAGGGGGATACTGGATCGGTGGGGTGGGAAAGTGTGTGTGGGTGGGGGAGCACCCTCATACAGTCAAAGGGGTGGGAGGAGAGCAGATGGGGTTGGTGGAGGGCTGAGAAGTGAGATATCATTTGAGATGTAAATGAATGGAATGATTAATAATAATAATAATAATAATAATAATGATAAAGACATGTCGAAAAAGAGCTGACTCTACAAACTTGTTCTCTAACCTCCACTCGAGTGCCAAGGTACATGGCCTATTATGCACGCATACACACAATAATAAATAAATGAAATACTACCACCGACTACATGAGAAGTCTAAAATTCCTTTTGGGAGGCTGGCAAGATGGCTCAGCAGATAAGAACATGTATTGCCTTTCCAGAGGCTCTGAATCTGGTTTCTACTATTCATGTATGGGAACCCAGAAGCACCTGCAGCTGCAGTTCCAAAGGATCCAATGTCTTTGAACTCTGGACATACATGCACTCACATGCACTTAGTCATACACAGTCACACAGAATTAAAACTAAAATAAATTCTAAAAGACTCCTTTCACGTTTGATAATTTCTCTCATTCTTTGGAAGACTTACTGAGTAAAAACTGAATTTACCAAGCACATGCATTCTATTCCTTGGCAAGACCCCCATTATATTTGACGCCGTTATATTTTTAATTAGCCAGTTATGAGTGAATTTTCAACTAAGTATTCCAGTCAAGACTTTTCATATTCACTGTTATCCATGATTCCATACAGAACATCCATCTTGTAGTTCTTACTTTGGCAATCTTTGTTGCCCTAGTTTCATTTCCATTGCTATGATAAACACCCTGGCCAAAGCAACTCTTTGGAGTCAATAGGATTGGTTTGGCTTACAATTCCAGATTTTACTTTATCACCAAGAAGAAGCTGAGAGAGGAGCTGAAGACAGTGAGTCCCATCCACAGTCAAGAGCAGAGAGAGAATGTTCCTTGCGCTCTGTCCACTGACTATCCTTATATAGATCAGGGCCCAAACCTGGGGATGTTGCTGCCCTTGGCTGGTCTTCTCACATCAAATATCAAGACAGTCTCCCAGGCATGCCCACAGGCCATCCTGATCTACATAATCTCTCAGTACGAGGGTCTTCTTGTAGAGGGGGGGATGTTTTAGAATGTGTCTCGTTGACAATTAAAAGCACCACCCTGGATTTAGTTTTTGATAGTTATTATTTCTTTTTTCCAGCAGTCTGTTCTTTCCTGCTGGTGTGACAGTACAATAAATTTCTTTGGGTTTAATTTGTTAACTGTTCTTTACACATTAATGTGCTTATTGTCTTTTGAATGTTCTTTGACACTGCTGGATTTCTTCAGATGAGTGGTATTTATTGGTTGTTGTTTATAATTATTGATGAAATCTAAATTGAATGATGTTGCCAGCTGGGGAGCAATGCTTTAGCCGGTAATTATTCAGAAATTTCAAGAACATTGCACGTCCCCTTGGCAATGGCTGCAGATTTGAATCATGAGAGATCTATATTCTGTTTCTTTACCTTCTTTTATCTTTTAACAAGATAGTTTTATTTTGAATATTTATTCCTACTTGTCCTTCCTGGAAGCTGGTAGTCATCTGGGTCACGCCCTATTTCTCTAGCCATAGATTCCACTTTGAGAATCTTTGGTTCTAAGTTCTATATGCAAGACATTTTCATAAGCATGAACATGTGAGATGAAACAATTCTGATATGCAGGCTCTGGAGTAACTGCTCCATCTTTTAAACAATTGCCCTTCTGATGAACAATGACACTGCTCTTTAATCCACCTATCATTTAGTTGTTTCCACTACTTTTCTCTCTCATATCAATTTCTTTTTGGTGTGTGTGTGTGTGTGTGTGTGTGTGTGTGTGTGTGTGTGTGTTTTGGTTTATGCATGTATGTACACATGTATAAAGGGGTCTGCTAATCTGTACATAGACATGTAGAGGCTAAAGGATTAATGGATCTCTGTCTCTGTTGCTCTCCACTTTGTTTTGAGATGGTGCAGGTCACTGAATCGAGAGTTATCTACTTCTGGACAGTTTCTCCTCTCCCAGTGCCAGGGCTCATGCCACAAAGCTACAAGGCCATAAAACCCTGAATGGTTCTGGATGTGAACTCATGTTTTCATGCCTGTGTAACAATCACTTGGCTGCCTTCTGAGCGTTGTGCTTGACCTCTATGGATGGCTTTACTGTGTGTCTGATTGTCTTCCTCCATCCTAGTCATACGCTTTAAACCTGAAGTGGGGGATGCTCCCAGCCAACCATTGGACTAAGTGCAGGGTCCCCAATGGAGGAGTTAGAGAAAGGACTGAAGGAGCTGAAGGGGTTTGCAACCACATAGGAAGAACAATATTAACCAACCAGATCTCTCAGAGCTCCCAGGGACTAAACCACCAACCAAGGAGTATACAGAGCTCCTGCTGCATTTGTAGTAGAGGATGACCTTGTCAGGCATCAATGAGAGGAGAAGTCCTTGTTCCTGTGAAGGCTTCATAGATGCCCCAGTGTAGGTGACTCGAGGGTGGGGAGGTGAGAGTGGATGGGTGGGTGGAGGAACACCCTCACAGAAGCAGGGGGAGGGGAATGGGATAGAGGGTTTCCAGGAGTGGGGGAACCTGGAAAACTGGGAAAGGAGATAACATTTGAAATGTAAAATGTAAATAAATAAAATATTCAATAAAAATATTTAAAAAACAAACAAACAAATAAACAAACAAATGCCCCCAACAACCAGAAGTGACTGCTGGCAGCTGTATGTCCTGTTCTCAGCAGCCACAAATCCAAACATTTTCTTTATGGTTACATATATTTGCCAGTATAAATCTGCAGAGCCTAATAAAATGAGCATGTAGGTGTGAGTGAATCACTTTCCTGGGTAAAAAAAAATATAACATACAATGTTTACTTATTCCATAGTGATTAATAGGAAAGAGCATTTTAACTCTACCTGAGGGACCTGGCCACAACAAAAAAGCATGTCCTCTGCATATCTATCAGAAAGCTTCTATGTGTGTCTATTTATTACTTGAATATAATAAATGACACAACAGATCTTCATCTGTAGATCAAAGTATCCCAGAATGACAGACATTGGCAAATGGAATAGATTTTCAAGATGGTAATGAACTTAGCATAAAGCCCAAATAAGCTTGACCTTGTATCTAAAGCTTTGAAAATGACATTTCAAATACACCTTGCAAGCAGACTCCAGTCAGTCATGGTGTGCTGTGTCTGGGGGACGTGGTATTTGTATTTTATTTAGAAAATGTAGTATTTTTAAATTAAAATAAAATGATATCACTTTCCCCTTTTCCTTTCCTCCCTCCAGGCTCTCCCCAGTACCCTCCATTTAACCTCTCCTATGTACCCCCACTCTCAAATTGATAGCCCCTTTTGTTGGTTATTATTATTACATACATAATATGATATATATTATACATTATATACACACACATGTATAAAAATATAGACTGAGTTCATTCCTATTGTCACTGTGCATAAAGTCTCAGGGCTGACCACTTTGATTTATATAACCATTAAAGAGGCTCACCCTGGGAGAATCTAATTCTTCCTTACCCAGCAGTCATTACTTGCATGTAGTTCTTTGTCTTCATGTAGGAGCACATGGCATTTACTCCTTCCACATTACTATGTTTAATAATATTGTCATTGTTCCAGTCGTGTTTATGTAGCCTAATATTTTTATTTTTATATGTGTGTGTGTGTGTGTGTGTGTGTGTGTGTGTGTGTGTATAAGTTTCACTTTCAGATACTCTGTTCTCTCCTTCCATCATGTGTTTCCCAGAGATTAAGCTTAGGTTGTCATGTTTGGTCGCCAACACTTTTACATACTGAGATATCTTACAGGTTTTTTCTTTATCTTTTTCTTTCTTTTTCTTTTTCCATTTACTTTTCTTTTCCTCCTCCTCCTCTTCTTTCTCTTCCTTTTTTTAAAAGAAAACTAAGAGTTAAACTGAATGAGTTCTGTCTGCTGTGAAGCTAGAGATGGGCATGGGTCTATATGCTTTTGGTATATGTTTTTCTTAGTACTCATTGTCACATCGATTAAACATGTATTAACTAAGTATTCAAAGTGGACTCCAAACATTCTCCCACTAGCAATGTACTCACAGGATAGCAGAAAAGAAAAAAAAAAGAGGCACCTCCTCAGTTTATGACAACATAATGTGGTCCTACAAGAAAGTTAATATTCTGGCCTACAAGAATCCATGAAAACTCGTTTAAATTGGAATGTGTATGAGTCAGTGTCCACAGAAGAAGAAATAAATGGAAACTAGATGAAATAATATGAAACAGCTCAGTTGCTGGAGATGAGCTGACCAACGGGAGGTATGCACATTCACTTATCTAGAGTCATGGCCATGTATTAGGTGGTCCAGTAGAATGGTGTAAGTCTGTATTGCTGATGGAAAAAACCATGAATTGGAAAGGGCAAGAAATAATGTTGGAAGGTATATTAGTTTATTTTTGTAATTGTAATAAAATACATGAGCTGGGTTACTTTATATAGAAAAGTGCTTTATTTATTTCAAATTTTGAGGCTAGAAATGCAAATAACACATCACAGTGACCATCATGCATTGTGCTATTGTGGGAGTGTACATGTTCCTGTGGGTGTTTGGTATCTTTCCCATACCCCATATTTTTTCTCATAAAGCCCCTAGGATTCCATCACGGGAATAACTTCATCTAAACCTAAGTTACTTTGTAACAATCTTACCCTTGTCCACCATAGTTGGTTAAAATTTACCCTACCCCTTTATGCTGGTTACAAGTGACTGTAGGCTTTAAACACTTGGGTGACTTAGAGAGAGAGAGAGAGAGAGAGAGAGAGAGAGAGAGAGAGAGAGAGAGAGAGAGAGAGAGAGAGAGAGAGAGAGAGAGAATATTCAATGGTGGCTGAAAGGAGTCAGACAATGCCTAGGGTTTCCTTGTGCTGTTTTGGGCCTGAGAAACATCACAAGGCTGTGGTTCATTATGTTGGATGAAGAAGACTGTAGAGGAGGGAACAGACCACAGAAGACAGAACTGGAATCATGGGGACAAGTTGGAAAGGTGTGGCAGAATTTTGTGGACATTGATAGGTACTTTTATTGTTTTTTTTTTTTTTTTGGTTTTTCGAGACAGGGTTTCTCTGTGTAGTCCTGGCTGTCCTGGAACTCACTGTGTAGACCAGGCTGTCCTCGAACTAAGAAATCCACCTGCCTCTGCCTCCCAAGTGCTAGGACTACAGGCATGCGCCACCACGCCCAGCAATAGGTACTTTTATGAAGATATTGTCTTCAGAATGACAATAAAGAGAAAGGGTTGAGAATGATCTAGAATTTGAGAATAATCTAGAACTTGAGACGGATTCTAGAGCTTGCAAATGATCTAGAACTGCTTGTTATATATAATAAACAGAACCTGGGAGCAAGGGTGCAAATGTTGGCAGCTCTGAGCTACTTGGTGAATGCAGAACACTTCACAGAAATCAGAGTGTGATGAACATGAGGAGAAAGCGTTGAGGGAAGGTAACATGCTCAGTTTTGAATCTTTTGATGTGTGTGTGTTATATTATGCAACTATACACACCTATGGAGGCAAGAAGTCATTATTGAATGTTTTCCACAATTGCTCTTCTCTTGAATTTTTGAGGCAGTGATTATTTGAGACAGTGTCTGCACCTGGAGCTCACCAATTAGTTTGGTTGGCCAGCCAACATACTCTAGGGACTCCTCTGCCTGCTGCTAGCATGGAGGGTTCAGGATCCTGCTGTAGTGATGGCCTTTAGATGGCTATTGGGGATATACACTCAGAGCCTCATGTTCGACTAACACATGTTTTAGCACTTGTGCCATCTCACCAGCCCCAGCTTTGACTTCTGCAAGTGAAGCATGATGGTGCTGCTGTGTTATACACATGCATGTCCTTACTGTGTTATACACACATATGTCCCTCATGAGGTAGTTCTGAGTGGAGGATTTTATCTGGAGGCTGAAGACATAAGCAGGTATAAGTCAGCTGAGCCAAGAGCATTATATTAGCCCAGAGACAAGAACCTCAGTATAAACTGGTGTTTTTCTTTCAGTTGGCTTGGGCTACTGTTAAATTGTCATAGATTTGGCTTAAATAATAGATTTTCCACTGTTGTGGAAAATATTAAAAAAATGAACCTGCCAACTCTCCACACTTCTGCTTCTCTCAACCTACCAACTCTCCCACCCTGCTGGGTCACAGGGCTCCCGGTGCATGAACTCAACTCGGTGGTCTCTCTGCCTGCCAACTCTCTGGCAGGGGCCCCTGAGTTCCACTTGCTATCATGCAACACACACACACCCAACAGTTAGCCAATTACCTAATTACCCAGTAGAATCAAAACTCTTAAAGCTTATGATTATGGTTAACCAATCAGATTTATGTATCAATAAAATCACAATTTACAAGATGCCAATACAATAATTTCAGAGTCAATTGATAATGATAAAAAGCTGTATCCCAATTATTCTAACCTTATGCAATCATCACATAGGACTCCATTCTCCTTCCCCTTATCCTCTCAGACTTCTCTGTCACTGCAACTCCTAGCTCTGCCTCCCTTTTCCCTGTCCAATCACAGGCCTCCTCTGCACTAATTTAATTGGACAGGAAAAGCCTCCTGAAACATTCCCCCCCCCTCAGTTTGGAGGCTGGAATTTCAAGCATGGTTCTTGTGTGGTCTTCTTGTTTCTTATTTGGGAGGAGGAAGCAGAAAGAAAAGAAAAAGGGAGTGGGAGGAGGCTGAGAGACAGAGACAGAGACAGACAGAGAAAGAATAGATTAGAACATGACAGTGGTTCCTGGGAGCAAATGAGTTTTGGCGTTGAATCTACAAGCTAAACTCTCTCAAATATTGAGCCATTCACTTGAGCTCCTCTGACTTTGCGGACACACAGCAGAAACACTGCCCTCCTTCTAGGCTAATTTGTATTGTGTTGGATTGTCTCCTAATGTCAGGAGAACTCTAAGTCTGAGGTTCCTGGTGTGGGGATGAAGGCAGTGTTGTGATTTGAGGACTTGCTCAAGGGTCAAGAAAATAAGTGCTTTAGAAGAATGCAGATCTCTTCATTCACATAGAAAGCACTTCTTTGTTCCATGGCTGGGGATGTGAGCTTGAGCATGGGTTATGCTGCATGTGGAGCTGGGCATGAATAATAAACCTAGACTACACCTCTATAGTGTTGCATGTGTGCTAATAATATTGGATTTTTATTTACCATGAAGAAAGGGCAAAGATGTTCATGTATAGAAGAGAGCTACAGTGCACTGGGTTTGGAGGGAATGAAGTTGTAAACAGAATTGCATCTCCCAGAACTGAGTTTTCTCTCTCTCTCATCCTTTGCCATCATGGGCACTCATGCATGGCATTAGCTAAGACGAAAACACCAGGAAGTGGTACACCACCGTTAAGACCTATGAGGACAGAGGCTAACTTAGAAGCTGACTTCCCACATCAGAGGACTTGGTACCTTGCATCACTGATGGTTACCTACTGATGAGTCCCTTTTTAGTGGCCTATTGCCCAGAGTGATTATTTTGAGTTCAAATCCAACTAAAACATTAAGGGGAGATCACAGTGGGACAACCTGCATGAAGCTCACAGTAGGACAAGGCATGG
Source organism: Apodemus agrarius (assembly GCA_964023405.1). Lineage (NCBI taxonomy): Eukaryota > Metazoa > Chordata > Mammalia > Rodentia > Muridae > Apodemus > Apodemus agrarius. The sequence goes on along the minus strand of OZ030015.1, from coordinate 2,231,231 downwards.
TGGCAATGCTATCCCTTCCAAGAAGAGACACTGACAGAATGATCCCTTGCCTCCTCTCACAGCTACCCATTGGTCACAGTCCCCACACTCCACAGTGAAGAACAACGAAGGTGTGCTTTTGAGTCACACCATTGAGGACTCTCAGAACCTAAAGGGGATGTGTGGATTTTCTCCACCACCTGCTGGTTCTGCAGGTGAAGTGTTGAAGCCCAAAGATCATTGAACTTGCTTATAAACATCCAGCAATTGGTAACTGTTGGCACTAGAGGTCTCTGTGTTGATGTTTGTTCTGGTGTTCTGCTTGTACCAGTTCTGATCACACATCTGTCTTCTCCTGTGGAAGGAGGGTGCTGTTCTAAGCATGTACTCTAAGGCTGTGAGATTAGTGGTCAGAAGAACCACTGAGTTCTAGTTCACCTCTGCTGCGATTTCTTCTTGAGCCAACAGGCTGGTTTCTGACCTGTGTTACATGTACTGTGTGGCCCCAACTCTACTTCAGCAGATCAGATCTGTTTCCTTATGTGGTGCTTTCAAAACAGTAATTCAAGGCTGAAGATCATCACCCCAACACTTTCTGAAACCTACACAACAAACCTTGAAAAGATCACTCTTTCTATTGCTGAAATCAGGTTCCCAGGCCAAAGTCAAGGTGTTTTGAAATCAGCTCTAGATCCTGATAAAAGGAGTGATAAAGGTTGTGTGGTTTAGACCTTATTAATGTGTGTGTGTGTGTGTGTGTGTGTGTGTGTGTGTGTGTTTGTGTGTAGACTGTGTTGCATGTATGTAAGAGTGTGGCATATACAGCACTGTGTGTACATGTGGAAGTCACAGCAGGACATCTTGACATTATGCTGTATTGCTATTCATCTAGTTACTTTGAAATAGGCTCACCCAGTGAACCAGGCACTGTTGTCATCCGGCTAGGCTAACCAGCCAGTGAGCTCTCAAAATCTGTCTGTGCTCCCATTCCTGGGGTTATCGGTACAAACAATCAAAGTGAGGTTTTATGTGGTGGTGGGGATTTGAACTTGGATCCCCTAGCACAAGCACACTTACCATCTCCCAAGATAATGTTCTCAATGTTTTAAAAGAACTAAAAATTTAAAAATTTTCAAAGATTAAAAATCTGACCAAGCAAGTAAAAGATCTGTATGACAACAACTTCAAGTCTCTGAAAAAAAATTGAAGAAGCTCTCAGAAGATGGAAAAATTTCCCATGCTCCTGCATTGGCAGGATTTATATAGTAAAAATGGTCATAATGCTGAAAGCAATCTACAGATTCAATGCAATCCCCATCAAAGTTCCAACTCAGTTCTTCATACAATTAGAAATAATGGCTGGCTGAGAGTGTTCCCCTCTGTATTTGTCATGCACTAGCAGAGCCTCCCAGGTGACAGCTATATCCAGCTCTGATCAGTAAGTACTTCTGGGCATCAATAATAGTGTCTGAGTTTTGTGACTGTATATGGGGTGGATCACTATGTGGGGTAGTCTCTGGTTGGTCCTTCCCTCAGACTCTGCTCCATACTTTTTATCTCCTTCTGTGGGAATTTTGTTCCCCCTTCTAAAAGGATGAGAGTATCCATACATTTCTTCCTTCTTCTTGAATATTATTTATAATAGCCAGAAGATGGAAAGAACCCAGTTGTCCTTCAACAGAGGAATGGATTCAGAAAATGTGCTATATTTACACAATGGAGTAAATTACTCATTACACATTGCTCAGCTATTAAAAACAATGAATTCATTAAATTCTTGGGCAAATGGATGGAACTAGAAAATATCATCCTGTGTGCAGTAACCCAATCACAAAAGAACACACATCGTATGCACTCACTGATAAGCGGATATTAACCCAGAAGCCTGAAATACCCAAGATATAATTCACAGACCACATGAAGTTCAAGAAGAAGGAAGACCAAAGTGTAGATACTTTGGTCCTTTTTAGAAGGGAGAACAAAAATACCCATGGGAGGAGGTACAGTGGCAAAATGTGGAGAAGAGACTGAAGGAAAGGCCATCCAGAGACTTCCCTACCTGGGGGTCCATCCCATATACAGTGACCACACCCAGACACTATTGTGGATGCCAACAAGTGCTTGCTGACAGGAGCCTGATACAGCTGTTTCCTGAGAGGATCTGCCAGTGCCTGACAAATACAGAGGTGTATGTTCTCAGCCAACCACTGGACTGAGCACAGGGTCCCCAAAGGAGGAGCTAGAGAAAGGACCCCAGGAGGGAGCTGAAGGGGTTTGCACCCCCATAGGAGGAACAACAATATGAGCTAAGCAGTACCCCCAGAGCTCCCAGGGACCTAACCACCAACCAAAGAGTACACATAGAGGGACCCAAGGCTCCAGCTACATGTGCAGCAGAGGATGGCCTTGTCAGACATCAATGAGATGAGAGACTCTTGGACCTGTGAAAGCTCACTGCCCCAATGTAGGGGAACACCAGGACAGGGAAGTGGGAGTGGGTGGGTTAGTGAGCAGGGGGAGGGGGCATGGAAGAGGGGATTTTTGGAGAGGAAATGAGGAAAGGGGATAACATTTAAAATGTAAATTAAAAAATATCTAATAAAAAATGAGACAGGATTTTACTGTACAGTCAAGACTGACCTGGAACGCACCTTTGTTGTTATGTCTGTCCCATAGAACTTGCTATTGAGCTCATCTTTGTAACTTGAATCTACTTGGCTAGATAATGTGAAGTTGACCTAAGAATAGCAAAATAACGACATTGACTCATTTATACAAATACACTTTCTGGAGTTGGCTGGTTTCATGTTGCTCATGAGGTCATATTGAGATTTTTGTGCAACTAAGGCATCCTTGTAGAGAAATTATAAGTCTATGTGTGAACCATACACAATCAGTGTACATCTTAATATGATTTCTATAAGAATCACAATTTTGATATTAAAGAATATGTTAATCTCAATAGAGAAAGTCTGGGTTCAAATATTAAATGAAAAGAGGAAAATAGGCACTATTATATCCTTAGCCAATACAGAGCCAGGCATGGGGTGAAAACAGGCACTATTATATCCTTAGCCAGCTGGCATGGGTAGAAAACAAGCTGCCTTTGAGTTTCCTAGGAGACACCATAAGAGTCACAAGTGACATGGATTCTGCTAGAAGGGACAGAGAAGGTTGACCACAAAGTCGTGGCTTGAATTTAAATGTTCTCTCTCTCTCTCTCTCTCTCTCTCTCTCTCTCTCCCTCCCTCTATATATGGATATTCATATGTATGCACATGTGTGTGTTCATATGTATTTATATGTGTGTATTTGGGGTGGGATGTTTGTATGTATGTGCATGTGCACGTGCGTGTGTGTGTGTGAGAGAGACCTTACTTACACCTTATCATTTGAGATGGGACTTACACTGAACATGGAGTGTTACAAGGTATTTCCTATCTAATGACACTGAGGCAGTGAGAGACCTGTGAAAAGGGAGAGAAAAGGGGACGTGAAGTTAAGGGTTGGGAGGTCAGAGGCAGATGCATGGGCACGAGGAGGGATAGAGGGAGGTGCTGGAGGTCGGAAGGAGTGATGGCAGCAGGCGTTATTTCATCCAAAGGTTAGAAAATTGGGATAAAACTGTTACTATAATTGATTGGCTCTGTTATTACTGTTTTTGCATCTTGAATTTGTGTTTTAAATATTGATAAATCTAATTGGCAAATTAATTGTTGAGAGTCTGTTCTACCGGGTAATTTGGAGCACCATGCTTGGGGAACCAAAGGTACTGGTGGCCTGTGGGCAGTGTGTCTTGTGTGGAATGTGGGTCGGACTCCGGAGGGAGAACGCAGCTGAGATGCTGAGTAAGCTAGCTAGAAGAGATTAGCTCAACAGGGACCGTGAGGACCACGCTGCGCAAGACCCTGGTGAGACCTGGTGAGTATCAGGTGAGGCAAGAAATATGCCTGGAGCAGAGACCGTTCTAGATAGTCTGAGGCAGTGATCAGATTCTTAAGAGCATGGTTTGACCCCACCAACGAGTTCGATCACTGCTGCTGCCATAGACCTGAGATTAGCACTGTGGCTGCGCCAAGAATCCTGCTGAGCAGACTGGTTGTTTGTCTTGCAGTTATGGCAGGTGCGGGAACGTGTTGGATCAGTTTTTAATAACCCCTGCTGCAATGGAGTTCACTGACTGGCTAAACTGACTGGCAGATGAGTCCCTAGTACCTTTCTGTCTATGCCTCCATGCACCACCATGAGTGGTTCTTTTCAGTGAGTTCTAGGGATCTGAAGTCAGGACCTGTGGTGGTTGCTTTAATCTCAGTCTGCTACACACTAGAATAGCTTGAGCAGAAAGCTCAACTGAAGAACTGTCCAGATTTTCTTAAATGACATGTGGGCAGCACTGGCTGGTAGCAGCCCAGACAAAGGAGCCCATGGTAGAAGGAGGATTATTTGCTGTTTTCTCACTTGGCCTTCCTTCTCTTTGGCTGCTAAGTTGATTTACTTGTTGCTATGACTGCAAATTCTTTCACTGACACTAGACAGTTTCCACCACTGGCCTGGGACCAAAGCTCTTCAGGAGCCTTTCAGAGTCTGGTGCCAGGGTGAGACTCTGGAGGCACACAGCCATGTGGACTGAGCTGTCAGCATCTCTTGAAACAGCCACTGTTCGTTTACATTGAGGGATGAGGTGCCCAGCCTAATGGATGGGGAAACTGTCAGGTTCTCAGACTCTCTGATGTGAGACAGCTGTTGTTACTATTTCAATATAAAGTTTTTAATGAATTCTTTAATATATAAATATAGTCATGCTATTGATTCTCTGTACCTGACTAATATCATTCCTCATGCTTCTATTGAAGGAACTTTAAGAAAATGTATTTCATATTTTCATATTATAGTATAATGACATTATTTTCCCTGCCCCATTCTTCCTTCCAAACTCATTCACAAAGCTTCAAACTCAAGGTGTGTGTGTGTGTGTGTGCATTCATGTGTATGTGTGTGCATGTGTATATTTGATAATATATACAATTTATATATACTTATGTAATATATACATATGTATATATACATATATGTATAGGTATACACACATATGTATATATAATATATATAATTATATATATCATACATATATAAAATCTTTGCCCAGTCTGCATAATTTACTTCTGTATGTTTGGGGACTGACCATTTGATATTGGATAACTAACTGCCCTGGGGAAGACTATGCTTTCCTTAGATGCCTATAGCTCTTTGTATGGGATAATGTCTTCTGAACATTCTCCAGTTCATTGTGTATTGCTGTTGCCCTCATTCAGCTCATGTTTATGCTGTCATGTTGGTGAGACTTTATGGGTGTAGCTTCTGACTTTCTGAAAAGACACAATCACACAGAAACCCCCAGTTTCCCTGGCTCTTACAGTCCTTCTGCCTCCTCTCCTGAAATGATCCCTTAGCCTTAGGTACAGCAAGCAACAGACTTACATCTTCCAGCTCCTTAAAGGTCGTGCGCTGTCCGTAGTGCTGAAGTAGCTTGCTCATGATGAATTCTGAGCCACATTACAGAGGCCATTTAGGTTGTGATTGGCAAGAGCCAATTGGAATTTCACATGTCTGTGTGTTGTCATCAAGTTGAAGATGTGGACTGAGAGAGCTGGTAATCCTGCCTGCTGCTCCAGAAGTTTGTGTCTCCCATTTTGTCACCACCTTTACTTTCAATCTTGCGGGCAGAACATGCAAGAGTCCCTGGTACTTTAAAAACTTCTTTATTATTTTTATTTATATGTGTGATGTGGGGATTGTGTATGGTACTCTGATGTGTGAAAGTCAAAAGACAGCTTGCAGGAGTCAGTTCTCTCCTTCCACGCTGGGGCTCAGGGATCACGGGACTGGCGACTAGTGCCTTTACCCCACGCACTGGCCTCCTGGCGCTTCCACTTAAAACAAAATGGAGTTCAGTGAAAAAGTCTGTGGGTGTTTTTCAACTTTTCAGTTATTTCTTAGATTTCCAGTTAACGACAACAACAAAAATCTCTGTTTCTCATAGCCTTTGTCATTTGTCTCGGCTGATATCACTCATTCCAGACTTGGTCACCTGACTCCTATCACATATAATCAGCTTCTCAGGTAAAAGGAATTAACTTTACAAAGTTTAATTTCAAATCAAGGACATGAAAAGGGGATGAGAGGCTTGAAGATGGGTGCTGTGGACTGTCCCACAGGGTTGTCTAGAAAACAAACTCAATCAAAGAACACTTTTAAAGTTTCCAGCAAGAAAAATATCAACGAGGCATGGCGGCATAGATTTGTACTCTTAGCACTCAGGAGGCTGACACAGGAAAATTAGGAGTTTTAGATCAGCTTTGGCCACATTTCAAGACTCTGTTTTAAAACAATTGAGAGCAATGAAAGAGCAAATATTCTAAGCTACCTGTTTTGAATGTAGGTACATCATAAAAGTAAATTCTTGTTCAAATGAGAAGAAAAGCCAGTTTTCACTTCTGTTCCAGAAAGAAGGATCACTGTTCCCTAAGCAAAGGAGGTCAGAACAAAAGCAAGTCAGTACCAAGAATGGGCAGGTATTTCATCTTTAAACTACTATTTCCATTGTCAAGTACATACTGCAGTTACAGCAGCAGCCTCAACATCCAAGACAGCATCCACACAGCAGTCACATGCTGTAACGACCCTCTCCGTCACAGGAGTGAAGATGGTGGCCTCACTTCTAACCACAGGACTCCCTGCAGAGCAGATGACCCCAGCAGCCTAGGTGAAGATGGCTCTCTGAAGAGAGCCTATGAGGTCATATATGTAGTGGTAACACAGGAGTAGAGATGAAATTGAGGAACGAAGGGTAGTAGTGAGTGTAGGAGCATAGTACTGAGCAAATGTTTGTTTAAATTCCATGTCATACTGTACCAGAGAGAGGGAGAGAAAGGGGAATAGGGAGAGACAAAAAGGGAGAAAGAAAGACAGAGGAATGAGGGGGAGTTCTAGATTCACTTTATCTCTGCCAAAGGATGTAGAGTCCTTGGATAGAATACTGTAGAGACCAGCATCTGTGGCTACAAAGCAGTTCATTCTTTTCATACAAAGTTCCTATTTTTGGAGGGATTTCTTCCATTAAAAACAAATCCATCGATCTTTGCTCCTGGGATGGAGTAGACAGGTGCAGCCAGGTACGAAGGGAACACTGGAGTATAAGATCACATGGGACATGGCCCGCCAGGGCACCACTTGCACCCAGGAGCTCTGCAGTACCACCACAGCCTTCTGTGCAGCTAGTCTGCTAGGGTCATCTGCTCTGCAGGGAGTCCTGTGGTTAGAGGTGAGGCCACCATCTTCACTCCTGTGACTGAGAGGGTCGTTACAGCCAGGAATGCAGAGAACACCCAGCGTACAATCACTTGGGACTCGGTCTGCCAGGGACCCACTTGCACCCAGGAGCAGGGCAGCCCCACAGCACTCTATGCCAGGGGAAAGCTTGGTGATAGGATTTCCAATAGGATAGCCGAGGTGCTGAGATAGGCTTGTAGACACACAGGGCAGACAAACACCAGCCTGTGACAGCAGGACCAACTAACACCAGAGATAACCAGATGGCAAAAGGCAAGCACAGGAACATTACTAACAGAAATCAAGGCAATGGCACCATCTGAACCCAACTCTCCCACAATAGCAAGTCCTGGATACCCCAACACACCAGAAAAGCAAGATTTGGATTTAAAATCACAGTTCATGATGTTGATAGAAAGCTTCAAGAAGGACATAAATAATTCCCTTAAAGAAATACAGAAGAACACAAGTAAACAGGGAGAAGCCCTTCAAAAACCTACAGGAAAACACAACAAAACAGGTGAAGAAGTTTAATAAAACAATCCAGGATCTAAAAATGGAGGTAGAAACAATAAAGAAATCACAAGGGGAAACAACTCTAGACATAGAAAACCTAGGAAAGAAGTAAGGAGTCATGGATCCAAGCATCAACAACAGAATACAAGAGACAGAAGAGAGAATCTCAGATACAGAAGATACTATAGAAAGCATTGACACAAGAAACAAAGAAAATGCAAAATGCAAAAAGGACCTGACACAAAACATCTAGGAAATCCAGGACAAAATGAGAAGACCAAGCTTAGGGATTATAGGTATAGAAGAGAGTGAAGATTTCCAACGTAAAGGACCAGTTAATGTCTTCAACAAAATTATAGAAGAAAATTTCCGTAACCTAAAGAAAGAGATGCCCATGAACAATAAAGAAGTTTACAGAACTCCAAATAGATTTGACCAGAAAATTTCTCCCGGCACATAATAATTAAAATGCCAAATGTACTAAACAAAGAAAGAATATTAAAAGCAGTAAAGGAAAAAGGTCAAATAACATATAAAGGTAGACCTAACAGAATTACACCAGACTTCTCACCAGAGACTATGAAAGCCAGCAGAGCCGGGGCAGATGTCATACAGACCCTAAGGGAACACAAATGCCAACCCAGACTGTTTATCCAGCAAATCTCTCAATTACCACAGATGGAGAACCTAGGTATTACACGACAAAAACAAATTTACACAGTATCTTTCCATGAATCCAGCCCTTCAAAAGATAATGAATGAAAAACGCCAACAAAAGGAGGGAAACTACACACTAGAAAAAGCAAGAAATTAATCTTGTTTCAACAAACCCAAAAGAAGATAACCACATAAACATAAAAATTACATAAAAATAGCAGGAAACATCACTATTCCTTAATATCTCTTAACATTAATGGACTCAATACCACAATAAAAAGACATAGACTAACAGACTGTATACATAAACAGGAACCAGCATTTTGCTGCATACAGGAAACTCATCTCAGTGTCAAAGACAAACACTAACTCAGATTAAAGGTGGGAAAACAGTTTTCCAAGCAATTGGTCCCAGGAAACAAGCTGGAGTAGCCATTCTAATATCCAGTAAAATAGACTTTCAACCAAAAGTCATCAAAAAAGACACAGAAGGACACTTTATACTCATCAAAGGAAAAATATACCAAGAAGAATTCTCAATTCTGAACATCTATGCTCCAAGGGCACCCTTATTCATAAAAGAAACTTTACTAAAGCTTAAAGTACACATTGCACCTCACACAATAATTGTGGATGCCTCCAACACCCCACTCTCCCCAATGGACAGATCAGGGAAACACAAACTAAGCAGAGACACACTGAAACTAACAGAATTTTTGGACCAAAGGGATTTAATAGATATCTATAGAACATTTCATCCTTAATCAAAAGAATATACCTTCTTCTCAGCACCTTATGGTACCTTCTCCCAAACTGACCATATAATTGGTCACAAAACAGACCTCAACAGATATAAGAAGATTGAACTAATCCTCCTATCAGATCACTATGGAGTAAGGGTGGTCTTCAATAGCAACAAAAACAATAGAAAGCCCACATACACATGGAAGCTGAACAATTACTCAATGATACATTGGTAAAGGAAGAAATAAGGAAAGAAATGAGACTTTTTAGAATTTAATGAAAATGAAGGCACAACATACCCAAATTTATGGGAGACAATGAAAGCAGTGCTAAGAGGAATACTCATAGTTTTGAGTGCCTCTAAAAACAAGCTGGAAAGAAAATACACTAGCAGCTTCACATCACACTGAAAGCACTCAGAACAGAAAGAAGCTAATATACCCAAGAGGAGTAGAAGGCAGGAAATCATCAAACTCAGGCCTGAAATCAATCAAGTAGAAACAAAAAGAACTATACAAAGAATCAACAAAACCAGGATTCTTTTAGAAAATCAACAAGATAGATAAACCTCTAGCCAGACTAACCAGAGGGTACAGAGACAGTATCCAAATTAACAAAATTAGAAATGAAAAATGGAGAAATAACAACAGAAACTGGGGTAATTAAAAAAAACATCAGATCCTACTACAAAAGCCTGTACTCAACACAACTGGAAAATCTGGATAAAATGGATAATTTCCTAGACAGATACCAAATACCAAAGTTAAATCAGGAGCAGACAGACCATCTAAACAGTTCTATAACCCCTAAAGAAATAAGTTGTTATTGACAGTTTCCCAACCAAAAAAAAATCACAGGATCAGATTGTTTTAGTGCAAAATTCTATCAGACCTTCAAAGAAGACCTAACACCGATAATCTTCAAACTATTCCACAAAATAGAAACAGAAGGAACACTACCCAAATTATTCTATGAAGCCACAATTTCACTGACACCAAAACTACACAAAAATCCAAAAGAGGAAGAAAACTTCAGACCAATTTCCCTTATGAATATTGATGCAAAAATACTAAATAAAATTCTTGCCAACCGAACCCAAGAACACATCAAAATGATCATTTACCATGATCAAATAGGCTTCATCCCAGGGATGTGGGATGGTTCAATATGCAGAAATCCATCAATGTAATCCACTACATAAACAAACTCTAAGGAAAAAAACCCCACATGGTCATTTCATTAGATGCTGAAAAGCATGTGACAAAATTCAACATCCTTTCAAAATAAAAGTCTTGGAAAGACCAGGAATTCAAGGCCCATACCTAAACATTGTAAAAGCATTATACAGCAAACCAGTAGCCAACATCAAACTAAATGAAGAGAAACTTGAAGCAATATCACTAAAATCAGGGACTAGACAAGGCTGCCCACTCTCTCCATATCTTTTCAATATAGTACTTGAAGATGTAGTTAGAGCAATTAGACAAAAAAGGAGGTCAAAGGGATACAAATTGGAAAGCAAGAAGTCAAATTATCACTATTTGTAGATGATATGATAGTATACTTAGGTGACCCCCCCCCAAAAAAAAAAAACCCTCCAGGACAGAACTCCTACAGCTGATAAACAACTTTAGCAAAGTGGCTAGATATAAAATTAACTCAAGCAAATCAGTAGCCTTCCTATACTCAAAGGGATAAACAGACTGAGAAAGAAATTAGAGAAATAACACCCTTCACAAGAGCCACAAACAATATAAAGTATCTTGGTGTGACTCTAACCAAACAAGTGAAAGATCTGCATGACAGAACTTCAAGTCTCTGAAGAAAGAAATCAAAGAAGACCTCAGAAGATGGAAAAATCTTCCATCCTCCTGGATTGGTAGGATTAAATTAGTTAAAATGGCCATCTTGCTAAAAGCAATATATAGATTCAATGCAAACCCCATCAAAATCCCAACTCAATTCTTCATAGAGTTAGAAAGAGCAATTCTCAAATTCATTTGGAATAACAAAAGACCCAGGATAGCTAAAACTATTCTCAACAGTAAAAGAACTCCTGGGGCAATCAGTATCCTGAACCTCAAGCAGTACTACAGAGCAATAGTCTTTTTTTATTGGATATATTCTATCTTTACAATTCATTTTCCTTTTTCTGGTTTCCCACCCCCAAAGGTTCCACATGCCCTTTTCCCGCCCCCTGCTCCCTCTTCCACCCCTTCCCTCTTCCCTGTTCTTGTATTCCCCTATACTGATGCTTTGATTCTTTCCAGCACCAGTGTCCACTCCTTTCTTCTTGTCAGACATCATTTGGTATGTGAATTGTGTCTTTGGTGTTCCAAGATTCTAGGCTAATATCCACTTATCAGTGGCTGCATATCATGGGTGTTCTTTTGAGACTGGGTTACCTCACTTAGTATGATGTTCTCCAGCTCCATCCATTTCTCTAAGAATTTCATGAATTCGTTGTTTCTAATGGCTGAATAGTACTCCATTGTGTATATATACCACATTTTTTTGTATCCATTCTTCCATTGAGGGGCATCTGGATTCATTCCAGCTTCTGGCTATTATAAATTAGGCTGCTATGAACATAGTGGAGCATGTATCCTTATTGCATGCTGGGGAATCTTCTGGGTATATTCCCAGGAGTGGTATGGCTGGGTCCTCCGGAAGTATCATGTCCAGTTTTCTGAGGAACCGCCAGACTGATTTCCAGAGTGGTTGTACCAGCTTGCATTCCCACCAGCAGTGGAGGAGTGTTCCTCTTTCTCCACATCCTTCCCAACACTTGCTGTCTTCTGAGTTTTTGATCTTAGCCATTCTGACTGGTGTATTTTTTTTTTAATGAAAATACTTTTTTTCCTTTTTTTTTCTTTTCTATATTCTTTGTTTACATTCCAAAGGCTTTCCCCTTTCGCAGTTTCCTCATCACCATATGTCCCATAAATCTTCTTTACACCCCCCCCCGCACTCCCACCTCCGCCTATTTCCCAATCATCAACCCCCCACTGCTACCTGCCCCCCCATTTCTCTGTTCTGGTACTCTCCTACAAAAATGGATCCAGTCTTTTCAGGACCAGGGGCCTCTTCTTCCTTCTTCTTGAGAATCTTTTCACTTGCTAATTATGCCTTGAGTATTCAGAGCTTCTGTGCTCATTAATATCCACTTATCAGTGATTGCACTTCATGTGTATTCTTTTGTGATTGGGTTAACTCACGTAGGGTGATATTTTCCAGATCCAACCATTTGCCTACAAATTGCATGAATTCATTATTTTTAATTGCTGAGTAGTATTTCATTTTATAAATATACCACATTTTCTGTATCCATTCCTCCTTTGAGGGACATCTGGGCTCCTTCCAACTCTGGCTATTATAAATAAGGCTGCTGTGAACATAGTGGAGTATGTGTCTTTATTGTATGCAGGGGAATCCTCTTGGGTATATGCCCAGGGGTGGAATGACAGGGTCCTCTGGAAGTGTCATGCCCAATTTTCTGAGGAACCGCCAGACTGATTTCCAGAGCAGTTGTACCATCTTGCAATCCCACCAACAGCGGAGGAGTGTTCCTCTTTCTCCACATCCTCGCCAGCACCTGTTGTCTCCTGAGTTTTTAATCTTAGCCATTCTGACTGGTGTGAGGTGGAATCTCAGGGTTGTTTTGATTTGCATTTCCCTGATGACTAATGATGTTGAGCATCTCTTAAGGTGCTTCTCAGCCATCTGAATTTCTTCAGGTGAAAATTCTTTGTTTAGCTCTGTACCACATTTTTTAATAGGGTTATTTGGTTCTTTGGGGTCTAACTTCTTGAGTTCTTTGTATATATTGGATATTAGCCCTCTGTCGGATGTGGGATCTTTTCCCAGTTTGCTGGGTGCTGTTTTGTCCTTCTGACAGTGTCCTTTGCCTTACAGAAACTTTGTAATTTTATGAGGTCCCATTTGTCAATTCTTGATCTTAGAGCATAAGCTATTGGTGTTCTGTTCAGAAACTTTACCCCTGTGCCCATGTCCTCCAGGGTCTTCCCCAGTTTCTTTTCTAATAGTTTCAGTGTGTCTGGTTTTATGTGGAGGTCCTTGATCCACTTGGAGTTGATCTTAGTACAAGGAGATAAGAGTGGGTCAATTCACATTCTTCTGCATGTTGACCTCCAGTTGAACCAGCACTATTTGTTGAAAAGGCTATATTTTTTTCCACTGGATGGTTGTAGCTCCTTTATCAAAGACCAAGTGACCATAATTCTGTGGGTTCATTTCTGGGTCTTCAATTCTATTCCATTGATCTACTTGCCTGTTGCTGTACCAATACCATGCAGTTTTCAACACAGTTGCTCTGTAGTACTGCTTGAGGTCAGGGATATTGATTCCCCCAGAAATCCTTTTATTGTTGAGAGTAGTTTTAGCTATCCTGGGTTTTTTGTTACTGCAGGTGAATTTGAGAATTGCTCTTTCTAGATCTATGAAGAATTGATTTGGGATTTGGATGGGGTTTGCATTGAATCTCTAGATTGCTTTTGGCAAGATGGCCATTTTTACTATATTGATCCTGCCAATCCAAGAGCATGAAATATTTTTCCATTTCCTGAGGTCTTCCTCCATTTCTTTCTTCAAGGACTTGAAGTTCCTGTCATACAGATCTTTCACTTGTTTGGTTAGAGTCATGCCAAGATACTTTATATTGTTTGTGGCTATTGTGAAGGGTGTTATTTCCCTAACTTCTTTCTCAGCCTGCTTGTCCTTTGAGTACAGGAAGGCTACTGATTTGTTTGAGTTGATTTTATAACCAGCCACTTTGCTGAAGTTGTTTGTCAGCTGTAGGAGTTCTCTGGTGGAGTTTTTTGGGTCACTTAAGTATACTATCATATCATCTGAAAACAGTGATAGTTTGACTTCTTCCTTTCCAATTTGTATCCATTTGACTTCCTTATGTTGTTTTTTGCTCTTGCTAGAACTTCAAGTACTATATTGAAAAGATATGAAGAGAGAGGGCAGCCTTGTCTAGTGCCTGATTTTAGTGGGATTGCTTCAAGTTTCTTTCCATTAATTTTGATGTTGGCTACTGGTTTGCTGTATATTGCTTTTATTATATTTAGTTATGGGCCTTGAATTCCTGTTCTTTCTAGGACTTTTAGCATGAAAGGAAACAAGTTTGTCAAATGCTTTTTCAGCATCTAATGAGATGACAGTGGTTTTTTTCTTTTAGTTTGTGTAGTGGATTACATTGATGGATTTCCGTATATTGAACCATCCCTGCATCCCTGGGATGAAGCCTATTTGATCATGGTGAATGATCATTTTGATGTGCTCTTGGATTCGGTTGGCAAGAATTTTCTTTAGTATTTTTGCATAGATATTCATAAGGGAAATTGGCCTATAGTTCTCTTTCTTTGTCGGATCTTTGTGTGGTTTTGGTATAAGCATAATGTGTCTTCATAGAATGAGTTCAGCAATGTTCCTTCTGTTTCTATTTTGTGGAATAGTTTGAAGAGTATTGGTGTTAGGTCTTCTTTGAATGTCTGATAGAATTCTGCACTAAAGCCATCTGGTCCCATACTTTTTTTGGTTGGGAAACTTTCTATAAATCCTTCTATTTCTCTAGAGGTTATGGTTATGTTTAGCTGATCTAATTGATCCTGATTTAATTTTGATATTTTGTATCTGTCTAGGAAATTGTCCATTTCCTCCAGATTCTCCAGTTGTGTTGAGTATAGGCTTTTGTAGTAGGATCTGATGATCTTTTGAATTTCCTCAGTTTCTGTTATTATATCCCTCTTTTCATTTCTAATTTTGTTAATTTGGATACTGTCTCTGTGCCCTTTGGTTAGTCTGGCTAAGGGTTTATCTATCTTGTTGATTTTCTCAAAGAACCAGCTCTTGGTTTTGTTGATTCTTTGTATGGTTCTCTTATTTCTACTTGATTGATTTCAGCCCTTAGTTTGATGATCTTCTACTCCTCCTGGGTGAATTAGCTTCTTTTTGTTTCAGGGCTTTTAGGTGTGCTGTTAAGCTGCTAGTGTATGCTCTCTCCAGTTTCTTTTTGGAGGCACTCAGGGATATGAGTTTTTCTCTTAGCACTGCTTTCATTGTGTCCCATAGGTTTGGGTAGGTTGTACCTTCATTTTCATTAAATTCTAAAAAGTCTATGATTTCTTCCTTTATTTCTTCCTTGACCAAGGTGTCATTGAGTAGAGTCTTGTTCAGTTTCCATGTGTATGTGTGCTCTCTGTCGTTTTTGTTGCTATTAAAGACTAGTCTTACTCCATAGTGATCTGATAGGAGGCATGGGAGTAGTTCAATCTTCTTGTATTTGTTGACATCTGTCTTGTGACCAATTATATGATTGATTTTGGAGAAGGTACCATGCAGTGCTGAGAAAAAGGTATATTATTTTGCTTTAGGATGAAATGTTCTATATATATCTGTTTCCAATTGGTCCAAAGTTTCAATTAGTTTCACTGAGTTCCTTTTTAGTTTCTGGTTTCCTGATCGGTCCATTGCGGAGAGTGGAGTGTTGAAGTCACCCACAATTATTGTGTTAGGTGCAATGTGTGCTTTAAGCTTTAATAAAGTTTCTTTTATGAATGAGGGTGCCCTGGCATTTGGAGCATAGATAGATGTTCAGTATTGAGAGTTCTTTTTGGTGGATTTTCCCTTTGACCAGGAAGAAGTGACCTTCCGTGTCTCTTTTGATGACTTTAGGTTGAAAATCAATTTTATCTGATATTAGAATGGCTACTCCGGCTTGTTTCCTGAGACCATTTGCTTGTAAAATTGTCTTCCAGCCTTTTAATCTAATGTAATGTTTGTCTTTGACACTGAGATGTGTTTCCTGTATGCAGCAAAATGTAGGGTCCTCTTTCTGTATCCAGTCTGTTAGTCTATGTCTTTTTATTGGGGAATTGAGTCCATATGATGTTGAGATATTAAGGAATAGTAATTATTACCTCCTGACTTTTTTGAAATTATTTTTTATATTTGAGAGATTATCTTCTTTTGGGTTTGATGAGAGGAGGTTTCTATCTTGCTTCTTCCAGGGTGCAGTTTCCCTCCTTGTGTTGGTGTTTTCCCCCTATTATCCTTTGTAGGGCTGGGTTTGTGGAAAGATATCATGAAAATTTGGTTTTGTCATGGAATACCTTGGTTTCTCCTTTATGACGATTGAGAGTTTTGCTGGGCATAGTAGTTTTGGCTAAAATTTGTGTTCTCTTAGAGACTGCATGATATCTCCCCATGATCTTCTAGCTTTCATGGTCTCAGGTATGAAGTCTAGTGTAATTCTGATAGGTCTTCCTTTATATGTTCCTTGGCTTTTTTCTCTTACTGCTCTTAATATTCTTTCTTTGTTTAGTACATTTGGGGTTTTGATTATTATGGGAAGGGAGGTATTTCTCTTCTGGCCCAGTCTATTTGGAGTTCTGTAGGCTTCTTGTATATTCATGGGCATCTCTCTCTTTAGGTTGGGGAAGTTTTCTTCCATAATTTTGTAGAAGATATTTGCTGGCCCTTTAAATTGTAAATTTTCACTCTCATCTATACCTATAATCCTTAGGTTTGGTTTTCTCATTGTGTCTTTGATTTCCTGGATGTTTTGGTTTACAAGCTTTTTGCATTTAGCATTTTCTTTAACTGTTGAATCAATGGTTCCTATAGTATCTTCGGCATCTGATATTCTTTCTTCTATTTCTTGTATTCTATTATTGGTATTTGCATCTATGGCCCCTGATTTCTTCCCAAGGTTTTCTATCTCCAAAGTTGTCTCCCTTTGTGATTTCTTAGTTGTTTCTACTTCTGTTTTTAGATCCTGGATGGTTTTGCTCAGATCTTTCAGTTGCTTGTTTGTGTTTTCCTGTAATTCTTTAAGGGATTTTTGTGTTTCCTCTTTCATAACTTCTACTTGTTGGCCCATGTTCTCTTGCATTTCTTTAAGTGATTTTTGCATTTCCTCCTTATTGGCTTCTATTTTTTGATCCATATTCTCCTGAATTTCTTTATGTGATTTTTGTGTTTGCCTTGTAAGGGCTTCTAACTTTTGATCCATTTTCTCCTTTCTTTAAGAGAGTTATCTATGTGTTCTGCTATCAGCATCCTGACTAGTGATTTTAGATCCACATCTTATTTTTCTGGTGTGTTGGGGTATCCAGGAGTTCCTTTTGTCGGCGAACTGGGTTCGGATGCTGCCATGCTGCCTTGATTTCTGTTAGTAACGTTCCTATGTTTGCCTTTGCCATCTGGTTATCTCTGGTGTTAGTTGGCCTTGTTGTCACTGGCTTGTGTTTGAACCTCCCATGAGGCTGGGTTTGCCTGTTGGTTCTCTACTGATGACCTAGCTCCAAGATGGAGACTGCTGCTGCGAGTGCTGAGAGGACCACGGGGTAGGCAGCTCCCAGCCGCGCTGGTGCACAGCCTGGTGGCCACTGAGATGTCCCACCGAGCGCCCTGGTACTGTCCACTGGTGAGAGCCTGGCAGGTTTCCACCCGAGCTATGGTAGTCACAGATTAAGTCTGGATACTTGAGCCTCTCTACTGGTGACTTGGTGGCCAGATGGAGACCGCTGGTGTAAGGGCCTGGGAGGACCACGGGGCAAGCAGCTCCCAGCTGTGTTGGTGCACGGACTGGTGGCCTTGGAGATGTTCTGCCAAGCCGCCCCGGCACTGGCTACTGGCATGAGCCTGGCAGGTTTCCACCCGAGCAATGGTAGTCACAGATTAAATCTGTCTACCTGGGCCTCTCCACAGGTGGCCTGGCTGCAAGATGGAGACTGACCACCGCTGCGAGGGCCCCAGGAGGACCCCGGGGCAGGAGATGTCCCACCGAGCCCCCCTGGCACTGGCCACTGGCTAGATCCTGGCAGGTTCCCACCCGAGCGATGGTAATCACAGATTAAGTCTGGATACCCGAGCCTCTCTACCAGTGACCCAGCGGCAAGATGGAGACTGGCAGTGTAGGGGCCTGGGAGGACCGCTGGGCAAGCAGCTCCCAGCTGCATTGGAGCATGGCCTGATGGCCGTGGAGATGTTCCTCCAAGCCGCCCTGGCTCTGGCTACTGGTGCAAGCCTGGCGGGTTCCCATCTGAGCGATGGTAATCACAGATTAAGTCTGAACACCTGTGCCTCTCTACCGGTGACCTGGCGGCAAGATGGAGACCGCTGGTCTAGAGCAATAGTCTTAACCTACATACCTAAGGTAATTTGATCTTTGACAAAAGAGCTAAAACCATCCAGTGGAAAAAAAGATAGCCTTTTCAACAAATCGTGCTGGTTCAACTGGAGGCTACCATGCAAAAGGATGCAAATCAATGGATTCTTATCCCTTTGTACTAAATTCAAGTCCAAGTGGATCAAGGACCTCCACATAAAACCAGACACACTGAAGCTTATAGAGGAGAAACTGGGGAAGACCCTGGAGGACATGGGCAGAGGGGGAAATTTCCTGAACAGAACAACAATAGTTTATGCTCTAAGATCAAGAATTGACAAATGGGACCTCACAAAATTACAAAGTTTCTGTAAGGCAAAGGACACTGTCAATAGGACAAAATGGCAACCAACAAATTGGGAAAAGATCTTTACCAACCCTCCATCCAACAGAGGGCTATTATCCAAACTATACAAAGGACTCAAGTAGTTAGACTCCAGAGAGCCAAATAACCCTACAAAAATGGGGTATAGAGCTAAACAAAGCATTTTCACCTGATAATATCAAATGGCTGAGAAGCACCTAAAGAAATGTTCAGCATCCATAGTCATCAGGGAAATGCAAATCAAAACAACCCTGAGATTCCACCTCATACCAGTCAGAATGGCTAAGATCAAACACTCAGGTGACAGAGGATATGGAGAAAGCGGAACACGACTCCACTGCTGGTGGGATTGCAAGCTGGTAAAACCATTCTGGAAATAAGTCTGGTGGTTCCTCAGAAAACTGGGCAAGATACTACAGGAGGACCCCATTATGCCACTCCTGGGCATATAGCCAGAGGATTCCCCAGCATATAATAAGGACACATGCTCCACTATGTTCATAGCAGCCCTATTTATAATAGCCAGAAGCTGGAAAGAACTCAGATGTCCCTCAATGAGGAATGGATACAGAAAAAGTGTTATGTTTACACTATGGAATACTACTCAGCTATTAAAAACAATGAATTCATGAAATTCTTAGGCAAATGAATGGAACTGGAAAATATCATCCTAACTGAGGTAACCTAATCACAAAAGAACACCCATGGTATGCACTCACTGATAAGTGCCTATTAGCCCAGAAGCTTGGAATACCCAAGACACAATTCACATATCAAATGATACCCATGAAGAAGGAAGGAGAGGTCTCTGGTCCTGGAAAGGCTTGATGCAGAAGAGTAGGGGAATACCAGGACAGGGAAGTGGGAAGGGGTTGATTGGGGAACAGGGGGAGGGGAGTGGGCTTATGGTACTTTCTGGGAGGGGCAGACCAGGAAAGAGGAAATCAATTGTAATGTAAATAAATAATATATGTAATTAAAAAACTCAACAAATCCATCTTAGAGCATAAGCTATAGATGTTCTGTTCAGGAAAATTTCCCCACTTTCTCTTCTATTAGATTCAGTGTGTCTGGTTTTATGTGGAGGTCCTTGACCCACTTGGATTTGAGCTTTGTACAAGGAGATAAGAATTGATTGATTTGCATTCTTCTAAATTGCTGACCTCTCAGTGAACCAGTGCCATTTGTTTAAAATGCTGTCTTTTTTTCCCACTGGATGGTTTTAGCTCCTTTGTCAAAGATGAAGTGACCGTAGGTGTGTGGGTTCATTTCTGGGTCTTCAATTCTATTCCATTGATCTACCTGCTTGTCACTGTACAAATACCATGAAGCTTTTATCACTATTGCTCTGTTGTACAGTTTGAGGTCAGGGGTGGTGATTTCCCCAGAACTTCTTTTATTATTGACAATAATTTTTGCTATCCTGTTTTTTTTCTTTTTGTTATTTCAAATGAATTTGAGAATTGCTCTATCTAACTCTATGAAGAATTGAGTTGGAACTTTGATGGGGATTGCATTGAATCTGTAGATTGCTTTTGGCAAGATGGCCATTTTTACTATATTAATCCTGCCAATCCATGAGCATGGGCAATCTTTCCACTTCCTGAGGTCTTCTTCAATTTATTTCTTCAGAGACTTGAAGTTCTTGTCATACAGATCTTTCACTTGTTAAGTTAGAGTCACAACAAGATAGCTTATATTGTTTGTGACTATATTGAAGGGAAAGGTGTTGTTTCTCTAATTTCTTTCTCAGTCTGTTTGTCCTTTGAGTATAGGAAGGCTACTGATTTGATTGAGTTAATTTTATATCCAGCCACTTTGCTGAAGTTGTTTATCAGCTATAGTAGTTCTCTGGTGGAATTTTTGGGGCCACTTAAGTATACTATCATATCATCTGCAAATAGCGATATTTTGACTTCTTCCTTTCCAATGTGTATCACTTTGTCCTCCTCTTGTTGTCTAATTGCTCTAGTTAGAACTTCAGGTCCTATATTGAATAGGTAGTGAGAGAGTGGGCAGCCTTGTCTATTCCCTGATTTTAGTGAGATTGTTTCAAGTTTCTCTCCTTCTAGTTTGATGCTGGCAAATGGTTTGCTGTATATTGCTTTTACTATGTATAGGTATGGGCCTTGATTTTCTGACCTTTCCAAGACTTTTTACATGAAAGGATTTTGAATTTTTTATTAATTAATTTTAGTTTTTACACTCCATATTTTCTGTGCTGTCTACCCTCCGACTGTTCCACATCCCATACTTCCTCCCTACCCCCTGTCTCTATGTGGAAGTCCTCATCCCCATACCACCTGACCTCTAAACTCCATGGTGCCCTCAGGCTCTTGATGGCTAGGTACACTATCTCTGAATGAATACAGATCTGGAGGTCCTCTACTGTATGTCTGTTGGAGGCCTCATATCAGCTGGCATATGCTGCCTGTTTGGTGGTCCATTGTTTGAGAGATCTTGGGGGTCCAGATTAATTGAGACTACTGGTCTTCTTACAGGATTGCCCTTCTCCTCAGCTTTTTTAAGCCTTCTCTAATTCAACAACAGGGCTCAGCTGCTTCTGTCCATTGGTTGGGTGCAAATACCTGCATCTGACTCTTTCAGCTGCTTGTTGGGTGTTCCAGAAAACAGTCATGCTAGGTCCCTTTTTGTGAGCACTCCATAGCCTCAGAAATAGTGTCAAGTTTGGGACTTCCCAATGAGCTGGATCCTATTTTCCAATTTTCTGAGCAACCTCAAGGTTGATTTCCAGAGTAGTTGTACCAGTTTGCAATCCCACCAGCAAAGGAGGAGTGTTCCTCTTTCTCCATATCCTCTGCAAAATGTGTTGTCACCTGAGCTTTTGATATTAGCCATTCTGACTGGTGTAAAGTGGAATCTCAGGGTCGTTTTGATTTGCATTTCTCTTATCATTAAGTACTTTGAACACTTCTTTAGGTGCTTCTCGGACATTTGAGATACCTCACGTGTGAAATCTCGGTTTAGTTCTATACCCCATTTTTTTGATTGGGTTGTTTGGTTTTCTTGGTTATTAGTTTCTTGAGTTCTTTATATATTTTGGATATCAACCCTCTATCGGATGTGAGGTTAGGTAGTTTTTTTTCCCAATCTGTAGGTTGCCAATTTGTCTTATTGATATGTCCTTTGCTTTACAGAAGCTTTCCAGCTTCATGAGGTCCCATTTATCAATTCTTGATCTTAGAGCATGAGCCATTAGAGTTCTGTTTAGGAAATTTCCCCCTGTGCCAATGAATTCAAGGCTCTTTCCCACTTTCCCTTCTATCAGATTTAGTATATCTGGTTTTATGTTGAGGTCCTTGATCCATGTGGATTTGAGCTTTGTGCAAGGTGACAAATAAGAATCTATTTTCATTTTTCTACATACAGACAGCCAGTTAGACCAGCACCATTTATTGAAGATACTTTCTTTTTTTCCATTGTATATTTCTGCCTTCTTTGTCAAAGATCAAATGTCCATAAGTGTTTGATTTTATTTCTGGGTCTTCAATTCCAATGATCAATGTGTCTGTCTCTGTATCAATGCCATGCAGTTTTTATCACTATTGCTCTGTAGTAATATTGCTTGAGGTCAGGGATGGTGATTCCCCCTGATGTTCTTTGATTGTTAAGAATTGTTTTTGCTATTCTGGGTTTTTTGCCTTTTCAGATGAATTCCATTGATCTACTTGCCTGTCACTGTACCAATACCATGAAGCTTTTATCACTATTGCTCTGTTGTACAGTTTGAGGTCAGGAGTGGTGATTCCCCCAGAACTTCTTTTATTATTGACAATAGTTTTTGCTATCCTGTTTTTTTTTTTCTTTTTGCTATTTCAAATGAATTTGAGAATTGCTCGTTCCCTGTCTTTGAAGAACTGTGTTGGGATTTTGAAGAGGTTTGCATTGAATCTATAGATTGCCTTTGGTAGGATGGCCATTTTTACTATGCTAATTCTGCCAGTCCATGAGCATAGGAAATATCTCCATTTTCTGAGATCTTCTTTAATTTCTTTCTTGAGAGAATTGAAGTTATTGTCATATAGATCTTTCACTGTGTTTGGTTAGAGTTATCCCAAGATACTTTATATTATTTGTGGCTATTGTGAAGGAAGTTGCTTCCCTAATTTCTTTCTCAGTCTGTTTATCATTTGTATAAATGAAGGCTACTAACTTATTTGAGTTAATTTTATATCTGGCTAGTTTGCTGAAGTTGTTTATCAGCTGGAGAAGTTCTCTGGTAGAATTTTTTTGGTCACTTATCTTATATATACTATCATATCATCTTCGAATAGTGATACCTTTATTTATTCTTTGCCAATTTGTATCCCCTTAATTTCTTTTTGTTGTCTTATTGTTCTAGCTAGCACTTTGAGTACTATATTGAATAGATAGGGAGAGAGTGGGCAGCCTTGTTTAGTCCCTGATTTCAGTGGGATTGTTTCATGTATGTCTCCATTTAATTTGATATTCGTTATTGGTCGGCAGTAAATTGCTTTTATTATGTTTACACATGGGCCTTGCATTTCTTATCTCTCCAATACTTTTAACATAAAGGGTTATTGTATTTTGGGAAAAAATGCTTTTTTGCATCTAAGGAGATGATCATGTGATTTTTTTCATTGAGTGTTTATATAGTGGATTATCATATATTAATGGATTTTCATATATTAAACCAATTTTGCATCCCTGGGATGAAGCCTACTTGATTTTGGTGAATGATGGTTCTTGGATTGGGTTTGCAAGAAGTTTATTGGGTACTTTTGCATTGATATTCATGAGATTGGTCTGAAGTTGTCTTTTTTGGTTGGGTCCTTTTGTGGTTTAGGTATCAGAGTAATTGTAACTTCATAGAACAAGTTATGTAGTGTTTCTTCTTTTTCTAGTTTATGGAATAGTTTGAGAAAAAATGGTATCATGTCTTCTTTGAAGGTCTGGTAGAATTCTGCACTGAATCTATCTGGCCCTGGGCTTTTCATGGTTGGGAGGTTAATGATTTCTTCTATTTCCTTGTGTGATATGGACCTGTTTAGATAGTTTACCTGCTGTTGATTTAACACTGGTATGTGATATATCTCTAGAAAAACCATCCACTTCATCTAAATTTTCCAGTTTTGTTGAGTATAGGCTTTTATAGTAGGATCTGATGGTTTTTTAAATTTCCTCTATTTCTGTTGTTATGTCTCCCTTTTCATTTCTGATTTTGTTAATTTGGATACTGATTCTCCTCCTGTACTGGCTGTTTTTTTTTTTTTTTTTTTTTTTTTTTTTTTTGTGTGTGTGTGTGTGTGTGTGTGTGTGTGTCAACTTGACATAGGCTGGAGTTATCACAGAGAAAGGAGCTTCAGTTGGGGAAGTGCCTCCATGAGATCCAGCTGTAAGGAATTTTCTCAATTAGTAATCAAGTGGGGGAGGGGCCATTGTGGGTGGTGCCATTCCTGGGCTGGAATTCTTGGGTTCTATAAGAGAGCAGGCTGAGCAAGCCAGGGGAAGCAAGCCAATAAGAAATATCCCTCCATGGCCTCTGGATCAGCTCCTGATTCCTGACCTGCTTGAGTTCCAGTTCTGACTTCCTTTGGTGATGAACAGCTGTGTGGAAGTGTAAACTGAATAAACCCTTTCCTCCCCAACTTGCTTCTTTGTCATGATGTTTGTGCAGGAATAGAAACCCTAAGACAACTTCAATTATTTAGTTTGGCTAGGGATTTATCTATCTTGATTCAAAGAACCAGCTTCTGGTTTTGTTGATTCTTTATATTGTTTTCTTTGTTTCTATTTGGTTGATTTTGGCCCTGAGTTTGACTATTTCCTGCCTTCTATTCCTCTTGGGTGAGTTTGCTTTTTTTTGTGCTAGAGCTCTCAGGTGTGCTGTTAAATTGTTAGTGTAAGATCTCTCCAGTTTCTTTATCTTGGCACTACGTGCTATGACCTTTCCTCTTAGCACTGCTTTCATTGTGTCTCATAAGTTTGGGTATGATGTGTCAACATTTTCATTAAATTCCAGGAAGTCTTATATTTATTTCTTTAGTTCTTCCCTGGCCAAGCTATCATTGAGTAAAGAGTTGTTTGGTTTCCATGTGTATGTGGGCTTTCTGTAGTTTTTGCTGTTCTTGAAGACCAACCATAGGCCATGGTGATCTGATAGGATGCATGGTATTGTTTCAATCTTCTTGGATCAGTTGAGGGTTTTGTGAGCAATTATATGGTCAGTTTTGGACAAGGTACCATGAGGTGCTGTGAAGTTGTATTCTTTTGCTTTTAGGGTGAAATGTTCTGTAGATATCTGTTAAATCCATTTGGTTCATAACCTCTCCTAGTTTCACTGTGTCTGTTTATTTTCTGTTTCAGTGACCTGGCATTGGTGAGTAGAGTATTGAAGTCTCCCACTATTATTGTGTGGGTTTCAATGTGTGTTTTGAGGTTTAGTAAAGTTTCTTTTATGAATGTGGGTGGTCTTGCCTTTGGGGCATAGAGGTTCAGAATTGAGACTTTCTCTTGGTGGATTTTCCACTTGATAAATATGAAGTGCCCTTCTTCATCATGCTTGATAACTTTTGGTTGAAAGTCTGTTTTATTGGATATTAGGATGGCAACAACTTCTTGTTTCCTGGGAACATTTGCTTGGAAGACCCTTTTCCATCCTTTTACTCTGAGATTGTTTATGTCTTTGTTATTGTGATTTGTTTCTTGTATGCAGTAAAATGCTGGATATTGTTTGCACATCCAATATGTTAGCTTTTGTCTTTTTATAGGTGAGTTGAGTCCATTAATATTCAGAGATATTAAAGAGAGATTACTGTTAGTTCAGAATATGTTTTTTTTTTTTTTTGTAGGTGGCTTCATGTGCTTGTAGTTTCCCTCTTTCGGTTTTGTTGTGAGATTCTTAATATCTTGTCCTTTCATTGGTGCAAGTACTCTCCTTGTATTGTAGTTTTCTAGGATCCTCTGTAGGCCTGGATTGGGGGACAGACACTGTTTGAATTTGGTTTTGTCCTGGAATATTTTAGTTTCTCCATCTATGTTGATTGAGAGTTTTGCTGGGGATAGTAGCCTGGGCTGGCATTTGTGTTTACTTAGAGTCTGCATGACCTCTGACCAGGCCCTTCTGGCTTTCTTAGTCTCTGTTGAGAAGTCTGGTGTAATTCTGATAGGTCTACCTTTGTATGTTACTTGGCCCTTTTCATTTGCAACTATTTTATTGGATATATTCTTTATTTACATTTCAAATGTTATCCCCTTTCCCAGTTTTTCCCCTTCCAGAAAATCTCTATTTCATCCTCCCTCCCCCTACTTCTATGAGGATGTTCCTCCACCTGCCTTACTCCCACCTCCCTGCCCTTGATTCCCCTATGCTGGGGCATCTATCAAGCCTTCATACGACCAAGGACCTCTCCTCCCACTGATTCCTGAGAAGGCAACCCTCTGCTACAAATGCAGGTGAAGACATGTGTACCCCTTGGTTGATGGCTTACTCCCTGGGAGCTCTGGGGGGGGGCTCTGATTGATTGATATTGTTGTTCTTCCTATGAAGTTGCAAACCCCTCAGCTCCTTTAGTCCTTTCTCTAACTCCTCCGTTGGGTATCCCACGCTTAGTCCAACAGTTGGCTGCAAGCATCCACTTTTGTATTTGTAAAGCTCTGGCAGAGCCTCGGAGGAGACAGCCAATCAGATTCCTTTCAACAAGAATTTTTTGGCATCCATAATAGTGTCAGGTTTTGGTGACTGTTTATGGGATGAATCCCCAGATAGGACAGTCTCTGGGTGGCCTTTCCTTCAGTCTCTGCTCCACACTTTATCTCCATTTTTGCTCCTGTGAGTATTCTGTTCCCCTTCTCAGAGGAACTGAAAGCACCCACACTTTGGTCTTTCTTCTTCATGTGGTTTGTGAATTGTATCTTGGATATTGGGAGCTTTTGGGCTAATATCCACTTATCAGTGAGTGCATACCATGTGTATTCTCTTGTGATTGGGTTATCGCATGCAGGATATTTTCTAGTTCCATTCATTTGCCCAAGAATTACATGAATTCATCGTTTTTAATAGCTGAGTACTATTCCATTGTATAAATATACCACATTTTCTGTATCCATTCCTCTGTTGAAGGACATCTGGGTTCTTTCCAGCTTTTGGCTATTATAAATAAGGTTGCTATAAACATTGTGGAACATTTGTCCTTATTACATGTTGGAGTATCTTCTGGGTACATGCTCAGGAGTGGAGTAGTTGGGTCCTCAGGTAGAACTCTTTCCAATTTTCTGAGGAATTGGCAATCTGATTTCCAGAGTTGTACCAGCTTGCAATCCCACCAGCATTGGAGGAGTATTCTTTCTTTACATCCTCGACAGAATCTGCTGTCCCCTAAGTTTTTGATTTTAGTCATTCTGACTGGTGTGAGGTTTAATCTCAGCATTGTTTTGATTTGCATTTTCCTGATAACTAATGATGTTGAACATTTCTTTAGATGCTTCTCAGCCATTCAATATTCTTTGGTTAGAAATTCTTTGTTTAGCTCTGCACCCCATTTTTAATAGGGCTATTTGATTCTCTGGAGTCTAACTTCTTGAGTTTTTTGTATGTATTGGATATTAGGCCTCTATCAGATATAGGATTGGTAAAAATCTTTTCCCAATATATTGGTTGCAGTTCTGTACTATTGACAGTATCCTTTGCTTTACAGAAGCTTTGTAATTTTATGAGGTCTCATTTGTAGATTCTTGATTTTAGAGCATAAGCCACTGGTGTTCTGTTCAAGAAAATTTACCCTGTGTCCATGTATTTGAGGCTTTTCCCCTTTTTCCTCTATAAGTTTCAGTGTATCTGGTTTTATGTGGAGGTCCTTGATCCACTTGGACTTGAACTTTGTACAAGGAGATGTGAATGGATTGATTGGCATTTTCCTACATGCTGACTTCCAGTTGACCCAGCACCATTTGTTAAAAATGCTGTCTTTTTTTCACTGGATAGTTTTAGCTCTTTTGTCAAAGATCAAACTACCTTAGGTGTGTGGGTTCATTTCTGGGTCTTCAGTTCTATTCCATTGATCTTCATTCCTGTCTCTGTACCAATACCATACAGTTTTTATCACTATTGCTCTGTAATACAACTTGAGGTTAGGAATGGTGATACTCCCAGACCTTCTTTTATTGTTGAGAATAGATTTTGCTATCCTGGATTTTTTGTTATTCCAAATTAATTTGCAGATTGCTCTTTCTATGTCCATGAAGAATGGATTCAGAATTTTGATGGGAATTGCATTGAATCTATAGATTGCTTTTGGAAAGATGGTAATTTTTTACCATATTAATCCTGCAAATCCATGAGCTTGGAGATCTTTCTATCTTCTGAGGTCTTCTTCAATTTCTTTCTTCAGAGACTTGAAGTTTTTGTCATAGAGACCTTTCACTTGCTTGGCTATAGTCTCATACCAAGGTATGTAATATTATTTGTGACTATTGTGAAGTGTGTCATTTCCCTAATTTTTTTCTCAGCCTGTTTATCCTTCGAGTAGAGGAGGGCCACTGATTTGTTTGTGTTAATTTTATATCCAGCCAATTTGCTGAAGTTTTTTTTTTTAAATCAGCTATAGTATTTTGCTGGTGGAATTTTTGGGGTCACTTAAGTATATGACCATATAATCTGCAAATAGTGATACTTTGACTTCTTCCTTTCCAATGTGTATCACTTTGACCTCCTTTTGTTGTCTAATTGCTCTAGCTAGAACTTCAAGGGAAATAGATTGGATCCAGTTTTGTAGGAGAGTACCAGAACACAGAAATAGTGGGGGGAGATTGGGGAATAGTTGGGGGTGAGAGGACTTATGGGACATATGGTGGGGGGAACTGGGAAAGGGGAAAGCCTTTGGAATGTAAACAAAGAATATAGAATAAAAAAAAGAGTGGGCAACCTTGTCTGGTCCCTGATTTTAGTGGGATTGCTTCAAGTTTCTCACCATTTAATTTGATGTTTACTAATGGTTTGCTGTATATTACTATGTTTAGGTATGGGCTTTGAATTACTGATCTTTCCAAGACTTTTAACATGAATGGATACTGAGTATTGTCAAATGCTTTTCAGCATCTAATGAGATGATCATGTGGTATTTTTCTTTGAGTTTGTTTATGTAGTGGATTATATTGGTGGATTTCTGTATATTGAACCATCCCTGCATTTCTGTGATGAAGCCTACTTGATTGTGATAAAGGATAATTTTCATGTGTTCTTGGATTGTTTGCAAGAATTTTATTGAGTAATTTTACATCAATGTTCATAAGGGAAATTGGTCTAATGTTCTCTTTCTTTGTTTAGTATTTGTTTGGATTAGGTATAAGTGTAATCGTGGCTTCATAGAATGAGTTAGGTAGTGTTCCTTCTGTTTCTATTTCATGGAATAGTTTGAATAATATTGGTATTAGGTTGTCTTTGAAGATCTGACAGAATTCTTCAATAAACCTATCTGGTCCTGGGCTTTTTTTTTGGTTGGGAGACTGTTAATGTCTGCTTCTATTTATTCAGGGGTTACAGGACTGTTTAGATGGTTTATCTAATACTCTTTTAACCTTGGCACCTGGTACAGAAAATTGTCTATTTTATCCAGATTTTCCTATTTTGTTGAGTATAATCTTTTGTAGTAGGATCTGATGATTTTTTGAACCTCCACAGTTTCTGTTGTTATATCTCCTGTTCTTTTCTGATTTTATTAATTTGAGTACTGTCTCTGTACCCTCTGGTTAGACTTGCTAAGGGTTTATCTGTTTTGTTGATTTTTTTCAAAGAACCAGCTCCTGGTTTTGCGAACTCTTTGTATAGTTCTTTTTGTTTCTATTTGGTTGATTTCAGCCCTGAGTTTGATGATTTCCTGCCATCTACTCCTCTTGGGTGTATTTGCTTCTTTTTGTTCTATAACTTTCAGGTGTGCTAGTGCAAACTCTCTCCACTTTCTTTTTGGAGGCCCTCAGAGCTATGAGTTTTCCTCTTATCACTGCTTTCATTGTGTCCCATAAGTTTTGGTATGATGTGTCTTCATTTTCATTAAATTCTAAAAAAGTCTTTAATTTCTTTATTTCTTCCTTAACCAAGTTATAATTGAGTAGAACATTGTTCAGCTTTTATGTGTATATGGGCTTTCTGTTGCTTTTGTTGCTATTGCAGACCAGCTTTTAATCTGTAAGTGATCTGATAGTAGGCATGGGATTATTCGAATCTTCTTATATCTGTTGAGGTCTGTTTTATGACCAATTATATGGTCAGTTTTGGAGAAGGTACCATGAGGTGCTGAGAAGAATGTATATTATTTTGATTAGCATGAAATGTTCTAAAGATATCTATTAAATCCACTTGCTCTATAACTTCTCTTTAGTTTTATTGTGTTTCTGTTTGTTCCTTGATTTGTCCATTGATGAGAATGTGGTGTTGAAGTCCCCCACAATTATTGTGTGAGGTGCAATGTATGCTTTGAGCTTTAATAAAGTTTCTTTTATGAAGGTGAGTGCCCTTGCATTTGGAACATAGGTGTTCAGAATTGAGAGTTCTTCTTAGTAGATTTTTCCTTTGATGAGTATAAAGTGTCCTTCCTTATCTTTTTTGATGACTTTTGGTTGAAAGTTGATTTTATCTGATATTAGAATGGCTACTCCAATTGCTTGGAAAATTATTTTCCAGCCTTTAATCTGAGTTAGTGTTTGTCTTTGACACTGAGATGAGTTTCCTGTATGCAGTAAAATGTTGGTTCCTGTTTATGTATCTAGTCTTTTAGTCTATGTCTTTTTATTGGGGAATTGAGTCCAATAATGTTAAGAGACATTAAAAAATAGTGATTGTTGCTCCCTGTTATTTTTGGTGTTATTTTTATGTTTGGTTATCTTCTTTTGGGATTGTTGAAAGAAAATTAATTTCTTTCTTTTTCTAGGGTGCAGCTTCCCTTCTTGTGTTGTCGTTTTCAATCTATTTTTTGTAGGGCTGGATTTGTGGAAAGATATTGTGTAAATTTGGTTTTGTCATGGAATATCTTGTTTTCTCCATCTATGGTAATTGAGAGTTTTGCTGGGTACAGTGGCCTAGGCTGGCATTTGTGTTCTTTTAGACTCTGTATGTGATCTGCTCAGGATCTTCTAGCTTTCATTGTCTTAGGTGAGAAGTCTGGAGTAATTCTGATAGATCTGCCTTAATATGTTACCTGACCTTTTCCCCTTACTGCTTTTAATATTCTTTATTTAGTGCATTTGGTGTTTTGACTATTATGTGACAGGTGGAATGTCTTTTCTGGTCCCCCTTATTTGGAGTTCTGTAAGCTACTTGTATGTTCATTGGCATCTCTTCTTTAGGTTAGGGAAGTTTTCTTCTATAATGTTGTTGAAGATATTTGCTGGCCCTTGAAGTTGGAGATCTTCACTTTGTTCTATACTGATCCTTATTAGGTTTGGTCTTCTCATCGTGTCCTAGACTTCTTGGATATTTGGGTTAGGAGCTTTTTGCATTTTGCATTTTCTTTGTTGTGTCAATGTTTTCTATGGTATCTTGTGCACCTGATATTCTGTCTTCTATCTCTTGTAGTATGCTGGTGATGCTTACATCTATGACTCCTGATCTCTTTCCCAGATTTTCTATCTCCAGATTTGTCTCCCTTTGTGATTTCTTTGTTGTTTCTACTTCCACTTTTAGATCCTGGATGGTTTTGTTCAATTCCTTCACCCATTTGTGTGTATTTTTCTGTAATTCTTTAAGGAATTTTTGTGTTTCCTCTTCAAGTGCTTCTACCTGTTTATCTGAGTTCTCCTGTATTTCTTTAAGGGAGTTAATTATGTCCTTCTTAAAGTCCTCTATCAGGGACATAAGTTGTGCATTTAAATCCAAATCTTGCTTTTCTTGTGTGTTGGGTTATCCAGGACTTCCTGTGATGATGGAACTGGCTTCTAATGATGCCAAATAGCCTTTTGTTAGTAGGGTTCTTGCATTTGCCTTTTGCCATATGGGACTTCTGGTGTTAGTTGGTCTTGCTGTCTCTGGCTGTAGCTTATCCATCCTGTGGGTCTGTAAGCCTGTGTTAGCACTCCTGGGAGTTCAACTCTCTCCTAGCTGGACATGTGCAGAGGCCTGTGGAATAGCCCTGGCTGGCAGGTGCATTTGGGGACTGGAAGGATCCCCTCCCAGTTGCTACACTGATATTGTGCTCTGTGCCCGTGCTCCTAGCAGGTCTTTTCTGGCTAGTTGTTGAAGAGAAAATAGAGATCTCATCTTGAGCCCCGAAGTGATAGCACTCCCACTTGAGCCCAACTCTCTTTTGGCAGGATCCGTGCAAGAGGCCTGTGGAGTAGTCTTGGCTGGCAGGTGCAGATGGCGCCTAGGAGGATCCCATTCCAGCTGCTTTCCCCTTGCAAATTTTAATATTCTTTCTTCTGTTCATCTAGTGTTTTGATTATTATGTGACAAGAGGATTTTCTTTTCTGGTCCCATTAATTTAGTGTGCTATAGGCTTCTTGTACCTTTATGGCCATCTCTTTCTTTAGGTTGGGGAAGTTTTCTTCTATGATTTTGTTGAAGACAGGTCCTTTGAGCTTGGAATCTTCATTTTCTTCTATTCTGATTATTATTAGACTTGGTCTTTTCATTGTGCCCTAAATTTCTTGGATGCTTTGTGTTAGGAGATTTTTATATTTTGAATTTTCTTTGACAGGTGTGTCAATCTCTTCTAGAGTATCTTCTACACCTGAGATTCGTTCTCTTCTCTCTTTTGTATTCTGTTGGTGATACTTACATCTGTAATTCCTGACCTCTTTCCTAGTTTTTCCATTTACAGGTTTGCCTCCATTTGTGTTTTCTTTATGGTTTCTACTTTCACTTTTAGGTCTTGGATCGCTTTATTCAATTCTTTCACCTGTTTACTTGTGTTTTCCTGTATTTCTTTCAGTGAGTTATTGATATCCACCTTAAAGGACTCTATTATCTTCATGAGATACAATTTTAAGTCAACTTCCTGATTTTCAGGTGTGTTGTTGTATTCAGGGCTTGCTGTGGTGGGAGAACTGGCTTCTGATGATGCCCGTGTATTTTGGCTTCTGTTGCTTATGGTCTTGCACTTGCCTTTTGTCATCTGAGTATTGCTGGTGTTTGTTTGTTTGGGTGACTGTCTGGCATCTGCCTCTTTTGTCTGGGTTGTTTCAGGTCTCTTGGTAGGCCTGCAGCCTGGCAGTAGCAGACTACCTGTGGGGCCTTCCAACTGGGGGTTTTTCACAAGGGGCAGAGAAGCTGCTGATCTGTTGCCCAGACGGCAGTAGATAGATCTCCTGGCAGGCCTTTAGACTTTCAGGTCTTTAGTGGAGCAGTAATGATGTTGTCTAACTGCTCTGAGTATAGCTGATCCTCAACTAGTCTGAGTGCAGCAGATCCTCAACTGCCCTGAGTGCAGCAGGTCCTCAACTGCCCTGAGTGCAGCAGGTCCTCAATTGCTTTAAGTGCAGCAGGTCCTTTAGATATGGTGTCTTCACTGGAACAGACCAACCAAATGTCTGCCCCAGCAGTAAGGACTGGGTGGCAGAAAGGGCAGGGATGTTGAATTTTGTCAAATGCTTTTTCAGCATTTAATGAAATATTCATGTGATTATTTTCTTTGAGTTTGTTTATGTAGTGGATTATATTGATGGATTTCCATATATTGAACCATCCCTGCATCCATGGAATGAAGCCTACTTAGTTATGGTGAATGATCATTTTGATGTTTTCTTGGATTCTGTTGGCAAGAATTTTATTGAGTAATTTTGCATCAATGTTCATAAGAGAAATTGGTCTGATATTCTCTTTCTTTGTTGGATCTTTGTGTGGTTTTGATATCAGTGTAACTGTAGTTTCATAGAATGAGTTGGGTAGTGTTTCTTCTGTTTCTATTTTGTGGAATAGTTTGAAGAGTATTATTATTAGGTTTTCTTTGAAGATCTGATCAAATTCTGTACTAAACTCATCTGGTCATGGGCTGTTTTTGGTTGGGAGACTTTTAATTACTGCTTCTATTTCTTTAGGGGTTATGGGACCGTCTAGATAGTTTATCTGATTCTGATTGACCTTGGTACCTGGTGTCTGTCTAGAAAATTGTCCATTTTATCCAGGTTGTCCAGTTTTGTTTAGAATAGGCTTTTGTAGTAGGATCTGATGTTTTCTTTTAATTTCTTCATTTTTTTGTTGTTATAACTCCCTTTTAATTTCTGATTTTATTAATTTGGATAGTGTCTCTGTGCTCTCTGGTTAGTCTGGCTAAAGGGTTTATCTATCTTGTTGATTTTCTTAAAGAACCAGCTCCTGGTTTTGTTGATTCTTTGTATAGTTCTTTTTGTTTCTACTTGGTTGATTTCAGGCCTGAGTTTGATTATTTCCTGCCATATACTCCTCTTGGGTGTATTTGCTTTTTTTTGTTCTAGAGCCTTCTGTTGTGCTGTTAAACTGCTAGTGTATACTCTCTTCAGTTTCTTTTTGGAGGCAGAGTTATGAGTTTTCCTCCTAGCACTGCTTTCATTGTGTCCCATAAGTTTCAGTATGTTGTGTCTTCATTTTCATTAAATTCTGAAGAGTCTTTTTGCTCTAAGATCAAGAATAGGCAAATGAGACCTTATAGAATTGCAAGGCTTCTGTAAGGCTTTAGGTTAATAGCACAAAACAGCAACCAACAGTTTGGGAAAAGATCTTTACCAATCCTATATCTGTTAGAGGGCTAGCTAATATGCAACATATACAAAGAACTCAAGAAGTTATGCTCCAGAGAAACACATAACCCTGTTTAAAATGGGGAACGGAGCAAAACAGAGAGTTCTCAACTGAAGAAACTTGAATGGCTAAGAAACACCTAAAGAAATGTTCAATATCCTTAGTCATCAGGGAAATGTAAATCAAAACAATCCTGAAATTCCACCTCATGCCAATCAGAATGGCCAAGATCCAAAACTCAGGTGATGCTGGCAAGACCGTGGAGAAAGAGGAATACTCCTCCATTACTGGTGGGGTTGCAAGTCGGTACAACTATTCTCAAACTCTGTCTGGAGGTTCCTCAGAAAATTGGACATAGTACTACCTGAGAACCCAGCTATACCACTCCTGGACATATACCCAGAAGATGCTCCAACATGTAATAATGACACCTGCTCTACTATGCTCATAGCAGCCATATTTATAATAGCCAGAAGCTGGAAAGAACCCTCAACAGAGGAGTAGATACAGAAAATGTGGTATATTTACACAATTGAGTACTACTCAGCTATCAAAAACAATGAATTCATGAAATTTTTAGGCAAATGAATGGAACTAGAAAATATCATCCTGAGTGAATTAACCCAGTCACAAGAAAATACCCATGGTATGCACTGACTGATAAGGGGATATTAGCCCAGAAGCTTGGAGTGCCCAACATACAATCCACAGACCATATGAAGCTTAAGTAGTAGGAAAACCAAAGTGTGGCTGCTTCAGTGCTTCTTAGAAGGAGGATCAAAAAACTCACAGGATGAAATATGGAGACAATGCGTGGAGCAGAGACTGAAGGAAAGGGCATCCAGAGACTGCCCCACCTGGGGATCCACCCCATATACAGCAGTCAATCTGGACACTATGAGGATGCTGGGAAGTGCTTTCTGACAGGAGCCTGATATGGCTGTTTCCTGAGAGGCTCTGCCAGAGCCTGACAAATATTAAGGCAGATGCTCGCAGCCAACCATTGGACTGAGCTCACCATCTCAGATGGAGGAGTTGGAGAAGGGACTGAAGGAGCTGAGGGGGTTTGCAGCCCTGTGGGGGGAATGACAGTGTCAACTGGCCAGAGCCCCCTGGAGCTCCCAGAGACTGGATTACCAACCAAATAGTATATATATGGAAAGAGCCATGGCTCAGGTTGCATGTGTTGCAGAGGATGGTCTTGTTGGACATCTGTGTGAGGAGTGGCTCTTGATACTATGAGGGTTTGATGCTCCAGTATAGGGGAACACCAGGATGGGAAGGCAGGTGTGGATTGATGGGTGGGGGACCACCCTCAGAGAGGCAGGGTGAGGGGGCATGAGATAGAGGGTTTCTGGAGGGGAAACCTGAAAAGGGCATAACATTTGAAGTGTAAACATAGAAAATATCCAATAAAAACCAACCAAACAGCAACAAAAACAAAAACAAAACAAATCCATCACCAAGACACACTTTCTCCCAATTCTGATAGTGTCATCTCCAGCAAACACATCAAAATCATCTTCCATATAAAAAGCCTTTACAAATTTGGTGTCAGCAGTCATTCTCTCATGAGTCTTCCTGAATCAGAATCTTATTATGTTAAGAAAAACATGCAGTAAGTTCTCTGTGATGTTTATCATAGTGAAGGAAAACATACATACCCATACCATCCATGCATATCCACATGCATACATATCCACATGCTCACACATGTTCACATGCACCTACATATGCATATACTCCACATGTGTGCATATATTCATGCATGTACACATTGCATCCACATGGTCACACATATGCACATGTATATTCATATACAAAAATATACAAACACATGCAACATGCAAACACCCTCCCACCCACATATGCATCTGGCAATGCATATATATGCATGTCCATATACATACATGCACACAGGCACATACAGTTACACATACACAGATACACATGAACATACATACATGCATATATAAATTCATACAAATCTGCACATATGCACTTTGCTTGAGATGAGAAAGCTGAGCTGTTTGTGTTCTGTCTTTAATTCTCCTTCTCACCTTCTTGAGCTATTCGGTCACAAGGTCATGTTCTCTGCTCTACCATAAACCTCCTAAATGATGCAGCAGTAGAATCATGAAGATACTGCAAGCCTAGGCTCAGACTCTAAGCCTCCTTTGTTGAAATCTACTGCTCAAAGGCTTAACTCCCTTACATTTCTTAGCCCAAAGGTTATCTAAGCAGGCCTGTGATCTCAGCTTCTCAAGAGGCTAAGGGAAGACTGCAAGTTCAAGGTTTGCCTGGGCTTTAGGGTCAGTTCAATTATCAGGGTGTGAAACAGCAAAGCCCACAAAAAGAAAAAGTCAGAAAAGAATTGGCGCAGCTCAGAGATAGAGCAACTATTCAAATACACACAACACTCTGGATTCGATGAGGGGGTAATGGTACCAGTTTATAAGAGTGCTGGGAAAGGAGGTTTAGGTTGTTTCCACTTCCTAGTTATTCTTAACAGAGGAAGCGAGCATGGCCAAAGTGTCTGTGGAGTAGGATGAAAAGTCCTCTGAGCATATGCAAAGGAGTACTATAGCTGGATCATATGGTACATTTATTTTAATTTTTGGGGACTCTCCACACTGATTTCCACAGTGGTTATAGCAGTCTGCCCTCTCACAGTGAAGGAGGTTCCCTTGCCTATAACCTCTCCGACATTTACTGTCAGGTGTTCTGTTGAATTGGCCATTCTGACTGGGGTAAGATGAAATATTTCAGAGTTGCTTTAACTTGCTAATGATGTTTAAAATTTCTAAAGGTATTTTTAAAGCATTTTTATTTCTTTTATTGAGACCTCTATTTAGATCCCTGGCCTATTATTAAGTGGATCATTTGTTTCCTTGGCTGTTGTTTTGTTTTCTTGTTTTGATTTTAGTTCTTTGTATATTCTAGATGTTAATCTTCTATCAGATGTGGAGTGGCATAAGTCTTGCTTGTATGATTATGTACATATTTCCTCATTCCCCCTTTTGAGGAATGTTCTCCCTGCTAATGTTAATGACTCAGTGATAATCAGAGTCCAGAAAATCAAAGTGTGGCTAATGTCTCAGCAAAATGGTAAATGCTGGGACCTTCAGGACAGCCCTTAAGGGTGAGGGAAAAAAGTCTAGAAACATGAATTTGAAAAAAAAATTTCTCAACTGTGCAAAAATATAAGGATGCAATATGAATTACTTGAGGAGCTTCATGAATCTAAAAGAACAGAGGCAGCTATGCTATGAACCAGTTTATCGGGAAGATACAAAGACAGGTAGATACAAATGCAGGCAGATTCCTGAGGTCAGGGTCGGCCTAGGACAGAGCTAATTTAGGTCTGGGTGTGGCTGAAATGGTAATTTCAGGACAAGGTCCCACCCAGCTAATTTTACATAGGAAGGTAGATCTCTGAATTCTTTTGCAATGTTAAAAAAAGAAAAAAGAAAGTGCTTGCTAACCTTTTCCTAAGAGTCAAGGCTAGGGTCATGGAATGCTGATTCCTGGGATGGTCAAGACAGAACCTAAAATAAATAACTGAATTGATATATAAATAAAAACTACTTTTGGGTCTGTGTGAGATAAGCTAGTGTAAGACTCTGACAAGCCTTGGCTAGTGGGAACCCTCCTCCTCTCCCCAGTGAACAACTCCAGGAATTGATGCAAAAGCAAGAGGGAGTTATTGTTCTAATGCATTTGGGTTGTTCTGTACAGGAAGGAGAGGTGGCAACCTCCAGGTAGCCTGTTGGGCTAGTTTTGTCCAGAGCAGCAGCCATTAGGTACAATGTGACTGGCAGAACAGTGTGACTTTTAAACTGATTGGTCCTTAGGGAATGGGTAGCACATTTTCAGTTCCCCAGTGGTCTTCCAGGAGGGAAGGGGTGTCTTCATGTGCTCTGTCCTGCCTTTTCTAGGAGGGGAGGGGTGAGATGGAATTTTCCAATGGCTCTGTGCTGACCTCTTTACTAGCAGAAGGTGATAGATTTTTGAGTTTTTTTTTTTTCTAGTGAGAGCTGAGCTATCTGGAGACCTCTGGAGAGTGAGCACAGATCTTCAAGAATTTTTTCTAACAAGATTTCTCATTTTAGCTGGAAAATCCATGGAGAACAAACACATGTCTTTTAGAAATTTTCATAGTTCTTTTGGAATGTTTTTGGTCAGAAATCCTAAGAATTAAAGGGAGCTGACACTGTTCTTTTAGAATGTTCTCTAGCAGCTATCCAGAGAAGGCTGTCTGAAGAGCAAACACAGCTCTTTTTTTTCTTTTCTATATTCTATGTTTATATTCCAAAGGCTTTCCCCTTTCCCAGTTCCCACCCACCATACTTCCCATAGTTCCTCTCCCCCCCAACTATTCCCCAATCATTCCCCCTCCCCCCTCGATTTCTTTACTAAACTGGATGCAGTCTTTACAGGCCCAGGGTCCTCTCCTTTCTTCTTCTTGGGAATCATTTGACTTGCTATTTGTGTCTTGAGTATTTAGGGCTTCTGGGCTCATTAATATCCACTTATCAGTGATTGCATTTCATGTGTATTCTTTTGTGATTGGGTTAACTCACTCAGGATGATATTTTCCAGGTCTAACCATTTACCTACAAATTGCATGAATTCATTATTTTTAATTGCTGAGTAGTATTCCATTGTATAAATATACCACATTTTCTGTATCCATTCCTCCTTTGAGGGATATTTGGGCTCCTTCCAATTTCTGGCTATTATAAACAAGGCTGCTATAAACATAGTGGAGCATGTGTCCTTATTGCATGCAGGGGAATCCTCTGGGTATATGCCCAGGAGTAGTATGCCAGGGTCCTCTGGAAGTGACATGCCCAATTTTCTGAGGAACCGCCAAACTGATTTCCAGAGCGGTTTTACCATTTTGCAATCCCACCAACAGTGGAGGAGTGTTCCTCTTTCTCCACATCCTCGCCAGCACTTGTTGTCTCTTGAGTTTTTAATCTTAGCCATTCTGACTGGTGTGAGGTGGAATCTCAGGGTTGTTTTGATTTGCATTTCCCTGATGACTAATGATGTTGAACATCTTTTAAGGTGTTTCTCGGCCATCCGAATTTCTTCTGGTGAAAATTCTTTGTTTAGCTCTGTGCCCCATTTTTTGATAGGGATATTTGGTTCTTTGCGGTCTAACTTCTTGAGTTCTTTGTATATATTGGATATTAGCCCTCTGTCAGATGTGGGGTTGGTGAAGATCTTTTCCCACTTTGTTGGTTGCCATTTTGTCCTTCTGACAGTGTCCTTTGCTTTGCAGAAACTTTGTAATTTTATGAGGTCCCATTTGTCAATTCTTGATCTTAGAGCATAAGCTATTGGTGTTCTGTTCAGGAACTTTTCCCCTATGCCCTAGTCCTCCAGGGTCTTCCCAAGTTTCTTTTCTAATAGTTTCAGTGTGTCTGGTTTTATGTGGAGGTCCTTGATCCACTTGGAGTTGATCTTAGTGCAAAGAGGTAAGAGTGGGTCAATTTGCATTCTTCTGCATGTTGACCTCCAGTTGAACCAGCACTATTTGTTGAAAAGGCTATCTTTATTCCACCAGATGGTTGTGGCTCCTTTATCAAAGATCAAGTGACCATAAGTCTGTGGGTTAATTTCTGAGTCTTCAATCCTATTCCATTGATCTACTTGCCTGTTGCTATACCAATACCATGCAGTTTTTAACACAATTGCTCTGTAGTACTGCTTAAGGTCAGGGATATTGATTCCCCCAGAAGTCCTTTTATTGTTGAGAATAGTTTTAGCTATCCTGGGTTTTAGAATCTGGAGGAAATGGACAATTTCCTAGACAGATATCAAATACCAAAATTAAATCAGCATCAAGTAGATCAGCTAAATAGTCCCATAACCCCTAAAGAAATAGAAGGGGTTATAGAAAGCTTCCCAACCAAAAAAAGTACGGGACCAGATGGTTTTAGTGCAGAATTCTACCAGACCTTCAAAGAAGACTTAACACCAATACTTTTCAAACTATTCCACAAAATAGAGACAGAAGGGACACTGCCCAACTCATTCTTCGAAGCCACAATTACACTAATACCTAAACCACAAAAAGATCCAACAAAGAAAGAGAACTACAGGCCAATTTCTCTTATGAATATAGATGCAAAAATACTAAATAAAATTCTTGCTAACCGAATCCAAGAGCACATCAAAACGATCATTCACCATGATCAAGTAGGCTTCATCCCAGGGATGCAGGGATGGTTCAATATATGGAAATCCATCAATGTAATCCACTACATAAACAAACTGAAAGAAAAAAAACCACATGGTCATCTCATTAGATGCTGAAAAAGCATTCAACAAAATTCAGCATCTTTCATACTAAAAGTCTTGGAAAGAGCAGGAATTCAAGGCCCATACCTAAACATAGTAAAAGCAATCTACAGCAAACCAGTAGCCAACATCAAAATAAATGGAGAGAAACTTGAAGCATTCCCACTAAAATCAGGGACTAGACAAGGCTGCCCTCTCTCTCCATATCTTTTCAATATAGTACTTGAAGTTCTAGCGAGAGCAATTAGACAACATAAGGAAGTCAAAGGGATACAAATTGGAAAGGAAGAAGTGAAACTATCATTATTTGCAGACGATATGATAGTTTACCTAAGCGACCCAAAAAACTCCACCAGAGAACTTCTACAGCTGATAAACACTTCAGCAAAGTGGCAGGTTATAAAATTAACTCAAGCAAGTCTGTGGCCTTCTTGTACTCAAAGGACAAGCAGGCTGAGAAAGAAATTAGGGAAATAACATCCTTCACAATAGCTACAAACAACATAAAGTATCTTGGCATAACTCTAACCAAACAAGCGAAAGATCTGTACAACAGGAACTTCAAGTCCTTGAAGAAAGAAATCGAAGAAGACCTCAGAAGATGGAAAAATATCTCTTGCTCCTGGATTGGCAGGATCAATATAGTAAAAATGGCCATCTTGCCAAAAGCAATATACAGATTCAATGCAATCCCCATCAAAATCTCAATTCAATTCTTCATAGATCTAGAAAGAGCAATTGTCAAATTCATCTGGAGCAACAAACACAGCTCTTTTAGAATTTGTTTCGGCTTTCTCATTTTGGTTGGAAAACCCACGAATTACTTTTAGATTTTTTTTTTTAACAAAATTTATGACTTGATTGAAAGATCCAAGAATTTTTTATAGCAGCCTTTCTGACTTTGGTCAGAAAACTCGAGCTATCCAGAGATCTTTTAGAATTTAAACTAGCAGAGAGAGCTGTCTGGAGCAGAAAGTTATCTGTCTCAACCAGAAAGGGTTTGTTTGTTTGTTTTTTTTTGTTGTTTTTTGTTTTTTTTAATAGCAAGAAAAAGCTGTTGCAAGCAGAATAGTACACACAGAGAACAATCTGGAAAGCTGTCTTGCGCAGGCTACAGAGTTAAGCGCTATCTATAGAGAGCTGCTTAGAGAGCTAGCTCAGGCAGAACACGGGCTGTCTCCTTAGACCCATGATTTGTTCCAGTCATTTGTTTTTGCCTCCAGACACCCCTTCTCTCAGGAACCTGAACCTAGCAGAGGCTGGTCCTTGGCAAACAAGATCAAGGGAAAGGTTGTGTCAAGATTGTAAGAGCCAGAAAGTCTACTGTGAAACAGTCTGTCCTAGAAATGACAGCATAAACAGTACC
This sequence comes from Apodemus agrarius, assembly GCA_964023405.1. Classification (NCBI taxonomy): domain Eukaryota; kingdom Metazoa; phylum Chordata; class Mammalia; order Rodentia; family Muridae; genus Apodemus; species Apodemus agrarius. Next base: position 2,189,119 of record OZ030015.1, on the reverse strand, counting down.
TGAATAATGACAGTATCAATAGACATAATAATGAAAAAGGGAGAAGAATCTCACAGGATCCCACCTCTAAACAAAGAACTATAGACAGCTAATGACTGCTGAGGTGTGGAGAACTACCCTCTCTCGGGGGTGAGATACCTGATCACCATCTATACAGAGTGGTCAGCCCTGAAGCCATATACCCACAAGCAACAAAACCATCCTTAGCAGGTTCTTCTTAAATATTTGTCATAATAACAAAGGAAAAAGAACCTGTCAGTTTGCGAGTACAGCATGGGAGGGGGTTGAGAGAAGGAACTTGTGCTAGAGAGAAGAAAAGATGAAAGTGGTGTAACTGTATTTTAATTAAAATTATATTATCAAATAAAAATTAACAAATAAACATTTTAAGAAAATAAAGCAAAAGATTGCTGATTAAATTTGTATAAATTAGAACAGTGCATATTTTTGTATTTGCTTATATTTACCTTCTTTTTTATTATTTTCTCATGCAATACATTCAGACCACAGTCTCCCCTCCCTCTGCTCCTTCCAGTCCCTCTCCCAGTTCCATTCCTCCCACATCTGCTCCTCCTTTGTTTCCCTTCAGAAAAGAGCAGGCCTCCCAGTGAAATCAACTGAGCACAGCATGGCAAGATACATTAAGGCTAAGCACAAACTCTCCTATCAAGGCTAGACATGGGTACCCAGTAGGAGGAAAAGGGGCCCAAGAGCAGGCAAAAAGTCAGAGACAGCCCTCACCATTAGGAGTTAGTAGGAGTCTCACAAAAACAGCAAGCTAAATAATCAAATATGTAGAGGACCTAGCATAGACTATGCAAGTTCCTTGATTGCTGGTTCAGTCTCCATGAGCCCCTATGAGCTCTGCTTAGTTGATTCTATCCACAGTGTTATCTAGGTGTCCTAGTCCTCTGGCTTCTACACTCTTCCTTCCTTCTCTTCTTTGAGGTTTCCAGAGCTCCACCTGTTTGACTGTGGGTCGCTGCATTTGCTTCCAGCAGCTGTTGGGTGAAGTCTCTGATGACAATGGGACAAAGCAGGCACCAACAATATAACAGAATATATAGGAATTCTTTCATTGACTCTTTTTTGACAGTCATGTTTGATTGTACCATATGTCTCTGGGCCATCCAGGCCATGGGTTCCCTCTCCTGGTGTGGGACTCATTAGACCAGTCATTTGTTGGGCACTTTCACAAGTTTCAACCAGCACATCTTGCATGCAGGACAGATTGTACATTGAAGGTTTTACAGGTTGGTGTGGCAGCTCCACCACTGGAAGCCTTGCATGGGGCCTTAGCATTTCATTGCCATGAATAGCACAACCATAGCAACTCTTCGAAAGAAAAGCATTTAATTAAGGCTAGCTTACAGTTCAGAAGTGTAGTCAGTTATCGTCATGCCAGAAACATTTAGCAGATAGGCACACACGGTGCTGGAGAAGCAGCCTATAATTCTGTATTTGGATCTTAGGCAGCAGGAAGAAAAGAGGGAACCGCTGGGCCTCACTCGAGTTTCTGAATCCTCAAAGCCTGTAACACATTTCCTCCAACAAGGCCATCCCTCCAGTAATGCCACTCTATATGAGTATATAGGGGATGGATATTTTCATCCAAACCACCACATCTGCTTGCAGAAGATGGCCAGTTTAAGTTCCACATCACCCTTCCCCAGAATGCACTCTAGCATTAACGTCAAAGGTTCCAGGAAGTTTCCACTGTAGTATGTTTCCACATTGTCCCTTAAGTATCCCCTAATTCCAGTTACATCTCCCCATGCTCTCTAGCTCTGTCCCTCCTTCCTATACCTGATCACTTCTGGTCCTGTCCCTACCATCCACAAAATCTGTTCAATTTCCCCTTCCTGGGGAGTCCATGTGGCTCCCTTAGTATCCTCATTATTAGTTTTTCTGAGTCTGTGAATTGTAATGTTATTATTTCTTACTTAACAGCTCATATTTACTTACAAGTAAGTATACATCATGTTTTTCTAGGTCTGAGTTACCTCACTCAGGATGACTTTTTTTCCCAGCTCAATCCATTTGCCTGAAAATTTCATGATTTTTTAAATTTTAAGAGCTGAGTAAGATTCTATTGTATAAATGTACCACATTTTCTTTATTCATTCTTCAGTTAAGTAACATCTAGATGGTTTCCAGTTGCTGGCTATTATGAATAAAGCTGCTATGAACATAATTGAGCAAGTGTCCTTGTGGTAGGATTGAATGTCTTTTTGGTATATGCCCAAGAGTAGTATAGCTGAGTCTTGAGGTAGGTCAATTCCCAATTTTATAAGGAACTACCATATTGACTTCCACAGTGGCTGTATAAATTTGGATTCCTGCTGGCAATGGAAGAGTGTTCTCCTTGCTCCACATCCTTGCCAACATGAACTACATCAATTGTGGTTTTGATCTCAGCTACTCTGACAGGTATAAGATGGAATCTTAGAGTGGTTTTGATTTGCATTTCCCTGCTGGCTAAGGATGTTGAACATTTCTTCAAGGGCTTCTCAGCTATTTGAAATTCCTCTGTCAAGAATTCTCTATTTAGATCTGTACCCCATTTTTACATTGGATTATTTGGTTTGTTGATATTTAGTTTTATGAGTTTTTTTAAATATATATTTTGGATATTAAACCCTCTGTCAGATGTGGTTGGTGAAAAATCTTTTCCCATTCTGTAAGCTGTCATTTTGTCCCATTGACAGTTCTTTTTGCCTTACAGAAGCTTTTCAGTTTCATGAGGTCCCATTTATTAATTGTTAGTCTTAGTGCCTGAACTATTGGTGTTGTGTCTCCTGTGCCAATGCATTCAGGGATATACCCTACTTTCTCTTTGATGATGTTTAATGTGTTTGGTTTTATGTTGAGATTGTTGACTCACTTGGGCTTGAGCTTTGTGCAGGGTGATAGATATGGGTCTACTTGCATTCTTCTACATGCAGCTGTCCAAGTATACTAGCACCATTTGTTAAGGATGCTTTTTTTTCTCCAGTGTGTACTTCTAGCTTTTTTTAAAAATTAAAATATCAGGTGTTGGTAGGTACGTAAATTTATGTCTGGATCTTCAATTCAATTCCATTGATTAATGTGTTTGTTTTATGGCAATATAATGCAGGTTTTATTACTGTAGTTCTGTAGTACAACCTGAAATCTCAGGATTGTTGTAGCTATCCTGGGTTTTTGGTTTTCCATATGAAATTGAGTATTGTCTGTTCAATATCTATAAAGAATTATGTTGGCATTTTGATGAGGATTGCACTGAATCTATAGATTTCTTTTGTGTAGGACACCCATTTTACTACACTAGTTATACTGCTCCATGAGCATAGGACATCTCATTTTCTGTTATCTTCTTCAATTTCTTTCTTCAGAGACTTGAAGATTTTTTTCATACAACTCTTTCACTGGCTTGGTTAGAGTTACTCCAAGATATATTGATTGTGGAAATGGTGAGGAATGCTGTTGTTTCATTGATTGATTTCTTTCTCAGTTCATTTGCCATTTGTATATAGGTTATTGATTTTTTTTTTAGCTAATCTTGTATCTAGCTACTCCATTGAGTATTTATTTATCACCTGTAGGAGTTCCCTGGGAGAAATTTTTGGGTTGTTTGTGTATACTATCATAACATCTGAAAAATAAGGAAACTTTGACTCCTTCCTTTCCAATTTGTATCCTCTTGATCTCTGTCAGTTGTCTTATTGCTCCAGCTAAAACTTCAATTACTATATTAAATAAATATAGACAGAGTAGACAACCTTGTCTTGTTCCTGCTTTTAGCCAAACTGCTTTGAGTTTCTCTCCAGTTAAGCTTATGTTGGCTATAGCTTGCTGTAAGTTGCCTTTACTATGTTTAGATCTATCCCCTGTATCCTTACTCCAAGACTTTTATCATGAAGGAGTATTAGATTTTGTCAAAGCCGCTAATGAGGTGATCGTGTATATGTGTTTTTTTCCAGTTTATATGATGAATTACATTGACTTATTTTTGTATGTTTGCTATACATCGAGGACAAAACCTTCTTGATGACAAATAATCTTTTTAATGTTTTCTTTGATTCATTTTCTGAGTATTTTTGCATATATGTTCATAAGAAAATTGGTCTGTAATTTTCTCTTTTTTGTTGAATCCCTGTGTGGTTTGGGTATCAAGGTGACTGTGGCCACATAAAATGAAATGGGCAATGTTCCTTCTGTTTCTATTTGCAGAATAATTTGAGGAATATTGGTGTTAGCTTTTTTTTGACAGTCTGGTAGGATTCTGTGCTAAAACCATCTGGCTGTGAGCTATTCATTTGTTTGTTTTGCTTTGGTTTGGTTTGGTTGAGAGACTATTAATGGATGCTCTATTTTTCTATTTCCTTAGGGGTTATATGTCTGTTTAAATTGGTTACCTGATCTTGATTTAATTTTGGTAAGAGGTACCTATGTAGAAAATTATCAATTTTAGATTTTCCAATGTTTTGGAGTACATATTTTAAAAGTAAGACCTAATGATTCTTTGTGTTTCCTCAATGTCTATTGTTATGCTTCCCTTTCATTTATGATGTTGTTAATTTGGGTATTTATTCTCCATCTTTTAGTCATTTTGGATAAGGGTTTGTCTACGTCGTTGATTGTTTTGAAGGACCAACTCTTTGTTTCACTGAGTATTTCTATTGTTTTCTTTGTTTCTATTTTACTTATTTCAGCCCTCAATTTGAGTATTTCTTATCATATATTCTTCTTGGGTGTGCTTTCCTCTTTTTTATGGTGTTGTTGTTGTTGTTGTTGTTGGTGGTGGTGGTGGTGGTGGTGGTGGTGGTAGCTTTTGGGTATGCTGTTAAGTCGCTAGTATGGTTTGGTTTTTGTTTGTTTGTTTGTTTAGGTAGGCACTAGTCTTATGAAAATCCATCTTAACACCACTTTCATCATGTCCCATGGGCTTGATTTTTAATATATGCTCCTTCATTAAATTCTAGGCACGCTTTAGTCACTTCATTTTTGCCTTGACCCAGTAGCAATTCAGTAGAGAGTTTCCATAAGTTTCCATCATCAGTTTCCATAAGTTATAGGCTTTCTATTGTTGAAATCTGTCTTTAATCTGTAGTGCTTTGGTAGGATGTAGAGGTTAATTCAGTTTTCTTGTATCTGTTGTGCCTTGCTTTATGACCAAATATGTGGTCAATTTTGGAGAAAGTACTTTTAGGTATTAAGAAGAAGGTATAGTCTTTTGTGTTTGGGCAAAACTTTGTAGATATCTGATGAGTCTATTCGCTCTAGAATTTCTCTTTAGTTTTTGTCTGGACGACCAGTCCACAGGTAAGTATGGCATATTGAAGTCTCCTACTATCAGTGTGTGAGGATTGATGTGTTATTTAAGAATTAGTAATGTTTCTTTTCCAAATGTGGGTGGTAGTAGTGGTGTGTGTGTGCATGTGGGGTGTGTACGTGTGTGTGTGTGTGTGTGTGTGTGTGTGTGGGTGTGGGTGTGTAATTTCCATTTTGATTTTCCTATTCTGAGATTATTTATTTGATGTGTTTCTATGGTTGTAGTTAACCTTGTTTTAGGTTGGAGCTTACCCCCTAGCACCTTCTGCAATGATGGATTTGTAGATAAATACTGCTTTACTGCTTACATTTGGCTTTATTATGGAATGTCTTATTTTCTCCATCTATGTTAATAAAAGGTTTTACTATGAATAGTGTTCCAAGCTGGTATTTGTGGTCTCTTATAGCCTGCAGGACATCTCTCTAACCCTTTTTGCTTACAGTCTCCATTGAGAAGCAGGGTGTAATTCTAAAAGTTCTACCTTTATATGGTACTTGACAGTTTTCCCTTGAGCTTTTAATATTCTTTCTTTATTCTGTATGTTTAGTGTTTTCACTATTTTGTGGCTAGGGGACTTTCTTTTCTGGTCCAATCTATTTGGTGATCTGTATGCTTCTTGTAACTGTATACACAACTCCTTCTTTAGGTTAAAAAACTTTCTTGTGCTGGGCGGTGGTGGCACATGCCTGTAATCCCAGCACTCTGGGAGGCAGAGGCAGGTGGATTTCTGAGTTTGAGGCCTTCCTGGTCTACAGAGTGAGTTCCAGGACAGCCAGGGCTATACAGAGAAACCCTGTCTCAGAAAAAAAATACCCAAAAAAATCCAAAAAATAAATAAATAAATAAAAATAAAAACCAAAAACCAAAACCAAAAACCAAAAAACAAAAAACAAACCCCCCCCCAAAAAAACCCAAAAACTTTCTTGTACACTTTGGCTGGAAATACTTTCTGGGCCTTTGAGCTAGGGTTTTTCTGCTTCTGTTCTTTCATCTTCTTACATTCCCATTATTCTTACATTTGTTCTTTTCATGGTGTCCCAAGTTTCCCGGATGCATGTGTTAGAAACTTTTTAGTTGTATCATCTCCTTTGACTGATATATTTTATTTTTGTTTTATTCCTAGTATCTTCAACACCTGAGATTTTCTTTTTCATCTCTTATATTCATTCTCTTATATTCTGTAGGTAATAACTTGCATTTATAGTTCCTATTTGCTTACCTAGATTTTTCTTTTCTGGAATTCCATGGTTTGTGTTTTCTTTATTGTTTCTCTTTCCATTTCTAGATCTTGAACTGCTTTGTTCCCTTCAACTGTTTGCTTTTTCTTTACTTTCTTGGCTTTCTTAAGGGATTACCTTATTTTCTTCAATTTTTTTAGTTTGTCTTACTCAATTTAAGGGATTTATTCACTTCTTTAAGGATCTCTATTATCTTCATAAGATCGATTTTAAGGTCATTTTCTTGTACTTTAGCTGTGTTGAAATATCCAGGGCTTGCTATAGTAAGACATTTGGGCTCTGATAGTAACATGCTTTTGTTGATTGTGTATCCTTATGCTGCCCTCTAGGCATCAGAGTTTAGGGTAATTATAGGTTTTGATGCTGATTTCTGGGTTTGTCTTGTTGGATGGGTGTTTAGTTTCTTGATTTCTATTTCCTGTCTGGTTTGCTGGACGGTGTGGCCTGTGTTTGGCAAGTAGGTCTCCACCCTAGTTGGGGGCTGAACTTCTGTTTGCCAGTGTGTCCACTCTTGTCTTCTCCTGGAGAAGCCAGAGTTGGGGGCTATGACAGGGTGATAAAGAAGGAAGGGGGATTGGGAATAGTGTCTGGGGTCTGTATACCAAGAAAGTGATGGATGTCTGTGGGCTTGTGGCCTTCTTGGAATTCTGACATCCAGTGTGGTCTCTAATCCAGCAGGGAGTCTCTGGGCCTGAATTGGAGGCTAGTATAGAGTAAAGAAGTGAGGATTGGGGATTGGGGATAGTATTGTGGAGAGAGGGCAGTGCCTAGTTTTTATTACATCTCTTTTCTTATTTCTCACTTTACTCTTAGGGTATCCATTTTTCCAGATACCTTCTGAAACTTCCTAATGGCTGTTCCTGTCTCTAGTTTATTTTCAGTCCCTTCTTTCACTGTGCAGCCAAAAGCAAAGTGCCATTCTTTATTCTCCTTTGATTTTAATTTGAAGTCTGTTTTAATAGGTATCATTAGGAGAGTGAAGCCTTATTGTTCTCCCATCCTTTCACTTTCAGGGGCCTCTTGTCTTTGAAGGTAAGATGAATTTTTATAGACAACAGACACATGGATTTTGTTTATTAATCCATCCAATTTACGTTTCATCCTGTGCCTGGGGAGTTGAGGCTATTTATTTGTAAATCCAGTAGAATAATACTGCCTTTGCAGAGCCTACAGCTGCTAATTTCTTGGCATCAGGTTTATGAATTCCACAGACGGGATATTATTTTCCTCTTCTGATTTTCCTACATGACTCAATTTGGGCAACTAAATGAAGCAGATTGATGATGTTTCTCTCTCTCTCTCTCTCTCTCTCTCTCTCTCTCTCTCTCTCTCATAGCCTTGGCCTTCTTAAAACTCATTGTGTAGATCATCAGGCTGGCTTTGAACTATGGAGATCTGCCTGCCTCTACCTCCCTATTACTGGGATTAAAGTCATGTGCCCTCATGCCTGTGTGGTGTTGTTTTTAAACTGAGGCCTTAAGGGACTTCATGCTATTTTGTTAAATCCCTTCTATTTTATTTACCAGATTTGGAAAGGGACCTTTTACTACATATGTAATGTTAGAAGAAGAGGAGTGGTAGATAAAGCAGCACTCCATATTAAGTCAGAATAGTTAAAACAACTCACAACAAATTGTGGCAAGGATGTGGGGAAGGAAGCCCATCATTCACCGTTGATGGAATGGTGAATTGTTATAGCCACTATTTAAATAATTACGGCGAATTTGCAAAAATCTAAAAAAAAAAACCTACTATATGACCTAGCTATACCACTATAGCACTCCCTGACATATGCTCAAAGCTATATCCTACTTTGTAGGTGATTCCTCAGATACAGTCATTGCTTCTAGGTTCACAATAGCTAGGTGTCTTAGTTAGCATTACTACTGCTGTCATGAAACACCATGGCAGAATAGGGTTTGTTTGGCTTATGCTTATACATCATTGTTCATCACAGAAGGTAGTCAGGACAGGAACTTTTGCTGGTAGCGCATTGTGACTTTCTCAGCCTTCATTCTTATAGGACCTAGAACTAGAAGTCCAGGGGTGGCCCCACGCACAATGGGCTGAGTCCTCCGCCATCACTCACTAAGAAAATGCCTTGCACACTTGCCGACAGCCTGGTCATATGGCAGTATTTTATGAATTGGTTTCTCCCCTTTCAGATTACTTTAACTTGAGTCAAATTAGCATAAAATCAGCCAGCATGCTAGGAAGGAGAAACAAATGTCCTTCAACTATTTATTGGATTATAATAATGTGGCGCCTACATAAAATAGAATATTATACCATTGTAAAGAAAAATGAAGTTGCAGGTAAATGAACAGAGCTCTAAAACACTATAGTGAATGAAGAAAACCAGACTCAGAAAATAATGTTATCTCTTATTTGAGGATTGTGGTGGTTTGAATAAGAATGACCCCCCCCAGGCTTGTGTAGTTGAATGCTTAGTCACCAAGGACTTGAAATCTTTGGTAAGATTAGAAAGATAAGGAGGAATGGCCTTGTTGAAGGAAGTGTGGTGGGCTTTGAGGTTACAAAAGCTCATATCAGGCACAAAGCCTTTCTCTCTGCCTACAGATGGGGATGTAGCGCTCTCAACTGTGCTTCAGCCCCTGCCTCCATGCCACTGTGCTCCGCGCCGTGAAGGAAATGGGCTAACCTCTGAAATAGCAGGTGCACAGGTAAAAGCTTTCTTTGATAAGAGTTGCCTTGGTCATGGTATCTCTTCACAGCAATAGAACAGTAATACAAGGTGTCTTAGTTGGGGTTTTACTGCTGTGAACAGACACCATGACCAATGCAAGTTTTATAAAAGACAACATTTAATTGGGGTTGGCTTACAGACTCAGAGGTTCAGTCCATTGTCATCAAGGCAGAAACATGGTAGCATCCAGGCAGGCATGGTACAGGAGGAGCTGAGAGTTCTACATCTTCATCTGAAGGCTGCTAGTAGAAGACTGACTTCCAGGCAGCCAGGGGGAGGGTCTTAAGCCATGTCTCGTTGGGATGGGCTGGAACCCCTTGAGCCCATGTCAGCCCACTGTGTGGAAGGTGGAAGCAGAGGGTCTGTCCTCACAGCATACTTGGTAACGTGAGAAGTGCCTCCGGTCCTTGTCCAGGTTGTGATTGCCAAACACACACTACGAAATCCAGTGTACCTGTCCCCATGCTTTCACCAGAGACACAAATGAATCCTTTATTTGATTGAAAACCTTATCTGTCTTCTCCATGATTGCCATCTCTTCTTTCTTCAATTTGAAAGAAAAGACCTATGATTTCCCCTCTGCAAAATTCTCCACTCTTCATCTTTTTTTTTTTTTTTTTAAGAAACAGATGCTAAGATTTCTGAAGGTGGAAAATAAGTGGTTACATCCTAAAGTTAAAATTTTTTAGCATTTTATGTAACAAATCCTGGCATTATTTACCCATTTATATTATCTAGAGGGTTGTTTGCTGAGCCTTCCTCTTCCTGAAGAGTGAGTTCACACACACACACACACACACACACACACACAGAGGAGGGAGGGACAGAGGAAGCGAGGGAGGGAGGGAGAGAGGAAGAGAGGGAGGGAGGGAGAGAGAGAGAGAGAGAGAGAGAGAGAGAGAGAGAGAGAGAGTTAGCATATCTCTGATGCTCTGAGTAAAATACTGGGAATTGCTATATGACCCCGAATATGAAGGGGATATATTCTATCTGTTGAACTGAACATCACATCCATGACCATAAGGCACACTGCTTATTAAAGCCTTAATGTAACTAACTATTACTTCCTTATGGTCCCTATAGGCTCACAGGGAATGGCTCTATTAGGATTAGGTGGTGTGGACTCATCAGAGGAAGTGTGTTACTGAGGGTGGGGTGGGCTTTGAGATTTCAGAAGCTCAAGCCAGGCCCAGTGTCACTCTCTCCTCCTAGTGCCTGTCAGTCCAGATGTAGGACTCTCAGCTGTCTTTCTGGTACCATGTCTGCCTACATGATGCCATGCTTCATGGCATGATGATAATGGGCTAAACCTCTGATCTATAAGCCAGTCCCAACTAAATGCTTTTCTTTTTACGAATTGCCATAATCGGGCTGGAGAAATAGCTCAGTGGTTAAGGGCACTGACTGCTCTTCCAGGGGTCCTGGTTCTATTCCCAGCAAGCACCTGGTGGTTTGCAACCATCTGCAATAGGATCCAATGCCCTCTTCTGGTGTGTCTGAAGTGTACAGTGTACTTACAAACATAAAATAAATCTAAAAATAAAAGAATTGCCACAATCATGGCATCTCTTCACAGCAATAAAACCCTAACTAAGCTACTTACATCTAACACATGATCATTATTCTTAAAAACACTTGAAAAAATAGAAAAGATATAATAATAATAATAATAATAATAATAATAACCACAGGCATTTTCATTTCTTTCTGACAGCTATGCTCTTGCCAGCTTGACACACAGACCTCCATGTACCATGTAGACTTGCTCTGTATATAAATACTAATGCCGCTGTTTTTGCTTTCTGTTGCTGTGATATATGCAATGACCAAAAGCTATTTGGATAGCAAAGGATTTATTTTATCCAGCTTCCAGGTCATAGTTCATCAGCGAGTATAGTAATGTAGCATAAGTAGAAATTAAAGAGGAAGCCATGTAGGAATGCAGATTGCTGGCCTCACTCCCAGATAGATTTTTAATACAGCCCAACAGTGGCACAGCTCTCAATCAATATATCAATTAATGATCAAGACAGTTCCCTTCAGAGACAGGTCACAGGACAATCTGATTCAAGTATTTTTATTTAAATTGAGGATTCTGGTGACTTCCAGAAATACAGTAAGGCAGTTGCAAGGACTGTTGGAAGTCAGAGTAGACAAGGAAGCAGAGCGTTAGATGCTCTCCAGCTCAGGGGCAAAGCTGGCAATATTTTGGATGTCCTCCATGGAACAAACCTGTGCAGATATCAGAAAATGTACTTAGTGGACCTGGCAGCCCAATGGCTTGTTGTCCTTCATCCACAGAGATGCTCCTTCCCATGTAGTAACATACCAGCTTCCTGGGACATCCATTCCCTGTGGGTGGAACCTTGTCAACCTCCACCTTCTTCCTTGTGAATAGGAGATTTTAAAGGTTCCCTGGACACTGAGGTGATAGAGGCTGTAATGGATCCTAGAGATCAGAAAGAGACTAACCAGTGTCTCAGGCATTGAATCCCCCTGTAATCTCCAATATTCTGTTCATAAGGATCCATGGCTGTATCAATCATCAGTGGCAGCATTGTTATCAGTAATAAAATCACAGCTCAGAAACACTGAGTGTATTCCTGAAAGTGTGCTAAAAGTTTTAGTTACATGTTCATCTAGTGATCACCAGGGCAATCCAGAAGCTGTATTATCACTTTGGAAGATAAAAAACAGATGAAGGAGCCAGGAGTGCTTGGAGAATGGAACGGGATCAGGGCTCAGCACTCTAAGTGCTCATAAGTAACTTCTTCTAGATCCTAGCATTGGAAAGTGGCAGATGAGATTTGAACCCTTTTCTGTCTAAAGACAGGGCTTAAGTTCTTGACTGGCACATTTTGTGCCTCTAGCACTGCTGGGGCCCCATAGGTCAGAGCAAGCTCGGACTTCATCCGGCATGATGCCGGTGTATAGGCTTGGGAAGAGTTTTTCAGTTCAGTGGACTCTTGGGAAAAAGAGCCGCAAACTTCCCTGTAGTGAATCCTGGTTCCCATGCTGAGGTCTGGCCTAATTATGGCTTTTAGAGCAGTGGGAAGTTGGTGGAAATCGCATGTGCATCTTCTGTCCACACAGGGCTGGGTCGTGGTCACAGGCAGAGAGGGAAGCTGTTTATACAGGTTGCCAGGAGGCCTGTCTCCAGCCCACTCAGCTTAAATGAGTTAAATGAGCAGCCTGGCTGACTCCTGTCAGAGCTGACATAACAAGGTAGAGAGAGTTGTGTAGGGGGCTGGAAGGGAGCTACTCATGAGTGCAGGCTGGTGACTTCCTGACTATCCACCAGTGTCCAGCCCAGCTCTGCCTCTCCCTCTGTAAATGCACTAACACCACTCCTTTGATTGCACTGAACTGTTTTGTGGCCAAAGGTCTAAAGATTGCCTTGACCAAAGCATCCTAGTATTTGCATTACAAATTCAGCTGTTCTTCTAAAGGGTCATTTAGATCATAGGAGACTTAGCAACTCTTGATAACCTCTTGAAGTAACTATGAACTTTCTCTCCCCTTTATGGATGAAGCAATCAAGGCCTTGACATGTTATATAACTTACCCAAACTCATACAGCTGGTAAGCAGAAGAGCTAGAACTCTCCACTGATCAGCAGGTTGTGAAACTACATGTCATGGAAATGAATATGCATGTCCGATCCCCAAGTGCTCGTTCTTCTGTATAACCATGCCTCAGTGTCCTCATCTGCACCCCACAGATGCTACTCCAGATAGGGGTGTGGTTTTCCTGAAGCTACATCTCCCCAAATCTCACCTTCCATCTGCATCTGTATCCAGCTCTCCCTACTTCAAAGCTGGCCAGCTCTTCTCCTCCCCCAGGATGTGAAATTGCACCTTGATCCAAGTAAAATGAGATGTAAGATGCTGGCAGGAGTAAGAACAGAGCTCAACAGCAGGCTTGCTCACTTTCCTCCCTGGTACTCCTGCATGCCAAGATGCGCTGCCTTCCTGGACTAGCTCCACCCCCAGATTCCGTTTGAGTGGGATGCCATGATGCAAGGAGCTGCAAGGGAAAGCCAGCTCCTCTTCAGCCCTTTGGTGAGCTCCTCTGCAAATATAATTTCATTCTCCTGTCTTTGCCCTCAAACTAGCTAGTGCATCTTGGGCCCCCTAGGAGAAGTCAGAAAGGTACATGGCTCACATCCTATCCTACCTACCCCGTAGTCTGTGAGCCCCATCAGCAGAATGTGGAGTCAATTTCTGAAAGTCTCATTGTTAAGTATGCATCAGAGCCTCATTAGGACAGCCAGGGTGGTGACTGAGAAGCAGCTGCAGCAAAAGGATTTAATTTGAAGGGATCAATTCAACTGAATCATGGGGAGTCTGCTTGGAATCAATAAATGTGCCATATCACTGTCTCTTGTCTCTACCATCTCCCTTGCTGCCTCTAGTCAGGGGGAAACTGTCCAAAGGGACCAGGTTTCAGTATAGATAAGTGTGGATCTTGCCAAATGCAAAGAACAGAGTATACCTCAGCCCTGAAATTAATACCTCTCCATGTGCCTCTGTCTCTTACTTATTTTCCCTCTCCCCCCTTCTTGGTCCTCTGCTCCCCCCTGAGTCCCTTTTCTCTTTACAACCAGCTACTCATTTCCCTTTCAGAATCCCTTGATAGTTCTTGAGTCTGTATAAATGCACATGCCGGTCTAACACTGCTAATGCCTCATAGGCCTATGCTTCCATGCTCAGAACCAGCTGCTGGTGATTCTTTGAAGGTTATGACATTTTTAGGAGGCAAGGACTCTGTGGTAAAAGGAAGTAGGTCACTAGGGCCTTTGTAGGTGAGCAACCTGTCTCCCAGGCCCACTATTCTCTGATTCCTGGTCCTCCAGGATGTAAGGAATTTCTGCTGTAACCTTCTACTGGCTAGAGTTCTACCATGCCTTTCCTGTCATGAAGGATTTGAACTCCTGAAACTGTGAGCCTTCAATTTGTTTCCAACACACATTTCATCACAATGATGAATGAAAAGGAACTGAACACATGTGTCAGTGTTCTAAGCCTGATTTTACTGTAGAAATGACTATGAGAATTGGTGATGCTACTTGTCTTAGTGGAGCCTAGATGACATTAATTTTGGATCTGTCAAGGCTCAGAATGGTATCTGGTTCTAACAACCAAATACCCAGGAAGAATAGCTAAGGCCTTCTGGACCATGCTCTGTCCAAGTAGGACCTTGGCCTGAATAAGACAGAGCTGCCTCTTTTCCAATCACAACATACCATGGTGTTCTCCTCCACCGTGAGCCTTGAGGATAAGTGTCCCAACTGAACCACTTCCTTCTTGAGCATTATGCATTGAACTCTCCCCAGGGTGAATCTACTCCTCCAAAGGTGACATCACCTTCTTCAGGTAGCCATCCATAAAGGACAATGCTGAGAAAATGCCAAAGAGTTTTCTTTTTTCAATGTAGAGAGGAAATATTAGTAAGTCCCTTGGGAAGTTAAACAGAGATAGGAGCACTTCTACTTTGGCGCATACTCTCCTGATTTCAGAGTTTTCATTCATCATGGTGTGAGGAGTATGACAGAGCATCACACTGGTACCACAGCAGTCATTAAACAGCCAGCTGTGATGCCTATGCACACCAACTTTCACCTCTTTCCTTTGGTGTACCTTCCAAACCAGCCTTTGAGGTACTGCTGCCTAATTTCATGTGAGGCTTTTCCTCAGTTAAACCTCTCTGAGAGTTCCCTTAAAAACACCCAAGAGTGTACTTCATTAATCTCCCAGGTGATCCTCAAGTAAATCAAGGGGGTGCTAACAATGAACCACCAGGCGTGGGAATGACCCCACTGGGCAAGATGGGCAAGATGGTGAAACACTCTCCACATGTACAGGCGTAAGTGCTTGAACTTGTATCCATAGAACCTATGGAAAAGTCATGTGTAGCAGTGTATACCAGTGATCCCAGTGATGGGCAGTTGGAGACAGGTGGATCCTTGGAGCTCACTGACCACACAGGCTAGCCAAATGCAAGCTTCAGGTTTAGCACAAGACCTTATTGAAAGGGATATGGTGGAGAGGGATTGAGGAAGATATCTGATATCATCTCTGGAACACTACAAATACATACACATGTTTCACCTGCACCCATCTACCACATGTGCACACTGACACATGTATGCACCATCCTGTACAAAACTGGGTTCATCAACACTTTGTATGAATGAGAGAAGGGTAAAACTGTGGGACCCTTAAACCCTACATCTCCCCTAGGGACTACTGGCAGTAGATGTTTGCTGTGAGAATAGGGTATCATTTAGTGGTCTATCATCTGCTTCATACTTCCTTCAGTAACCCTATGCCCATGCCTTTGCAAGAAACCCTAAAAAAAGTCAGAGGCAGACACATAGGAAGGCACAAAAACTGAAGGGGTTTTGTTGTGAGAGGGAAGGAATTTATGGAAGAGATAGGAAGCTAATGGGGATGAACATGACTAAAGCCTTACATATGTGTGTGAAACAGTCAAAAATGAAAGAAAGGTAAAAAATGTGGTTGAACCTCAAAAATAATTATGCAAAAAATATGAAATGAAAGATGCCAAATAATACTCTGACATGGAAAGAGCAGTGAGAACATGGAATGGATAGTGAGCACATGGGGTGGGCAGTGACTGCATGGGGGTGGGTAGTGACTGCATGGGGGTGGGTAGTGACCGCATGGGGTGGGTAGTGACTGCATGGGGGTGGGTAGTGACCGCATGGGGTGGGTAGTGACTGCATGGGGTAGGTAGTGACTGCATGGGGTGGGTAGTGACTGCATGGGGGTGGGTAGTGACCGCACGGGATGGGCTGTGAGAACATGGAATGGGTAATATGAGCATGGACTAGGTAATGAGCACATGGGATGGATAGTGAGCACATGGGATGAGTAGTGTGCATGTGGAATGGGAAGTGAGCATATGGAATAGGAAGTGAGCACATAGAATGGATAGTGTGAACATGGAATAAGAAGATGCACATATAGTGAGCAGTGAGCCCATGGAATGGGCAGTGAGCACATGGGATGGGTAATGAGCACCTGAAATGGATGGATTTAAGGTTTTCACTAGTATAAATTTCTTCTATTGATACAAATGTTTAAGTATATAAAGCTTAGACCCAGTCCTTTTAAAAAAAATTGGATATATTCTTTATTTACATTTCAGATGATTTCCATTTTCCTGTCTCCCCGCACCCCAAAGGTTCCATATGCACCTTTCCTTCCCCCTGTTCTCCCATCCTCCCCTTCCCACTTCCCTGTTCTGGTATTCCCCTACACTGATGCATTGGTCTTTCCAGCACCAGGGTCCACTCCTTCCTTCTTCTCAGACATCATTTGGTATGTGAATTGTGTCTTTGGTGTCCCAAGATTCTAGGCTAATATACACTTATCAGTGACTGCATACCATGGGTATTCTTTTGAGACTGGGTTATCTCACTTAGTATGATGTTCTCCAGCTCCATCCATTTCTCTAAGAATTTCATGAATTCATTGTTTCTAATGGCTGAATAGTATTGCATTGTGTATATATACCACATTTTTCGTATCCATTCCTCCATTGAGGGACATCTGGGTTTTTCCAGCTTCTGGTTATTATAAATAAGGCTGCTATGAACATAGTGGAGCATGTATCCTTATTGCACGCTGGGGAATCTTCTGGGTATATTCCCAGGAGTGGTATGGCTGGGTCCTCCAGAAGTATCATGTCCAGTTTTCTGAGGAACCGCCAGACTGATTTCCAGAGTGGTTGTACCAGCTTGCAGTCCCACCAGCAGTGGAGGAGTGTTCCTCTTTCTCCACATCCTCGCCAACACCCGATGTCTTCTGAGTTTTTAATCTTAGCCATTCTGACAGGTCAGATGCTCAGGGCTGAGCTCTGAGGGCCTTACCACAACAGGGTGCACTCCACTGCAGTGGAAGCAGGGGAAAGCAGCCTGCTTGTGTTCTCAGTATGGACGTCTAGCAGCATAGAGGCTGCGGCTAGCCAGCAAGATGCCGAGCAGATGTGATTAACCGCTTGTCTATTTCAACAATTAGCACTTATCCCCACAGACACCTGATTACAATGACTAATTAGATGAAACTTCTTCTCAAAGCCATTGGAATCACAATTCTTTTTACAATAAAGCTCTAAGTCTTCATTGAACATCACTTGGTATTTTTCTAGCTCATTCTCTTTATAGAAATCAATATGGAAGTCAATAGGCTGTATGTACCTTTAACGGAAAGGAAATGAACAAAACCTTGCTTTGCATTTTAAAAGAGTGATTTAAATTATTCTTTTACTTTTAAAAATGACCATCTCCTGTCTACCCGGGGAGTTTAGTGGGGTTTTTTTTTTGTTTGTTTGTGTGTGTGTTTGCTTGGTTTACTTTTAGGGTATGCATGCATTTGTGTGTTTTCATATATATGCATGTGTGTGTGTATGTGTGAGTGCGTGTGTGTAGTACATGCAACACATGTATTCTAGAACTACTTTAACCTCCAAACACCAAACTGTATAAGATTTCTTTTTTTTTTATTTTCTATATTCTCTGTTTACATTCCAATGGCTTTCCCCTTTCCCAGTTCCCACCTCACC
Source organism: Apodemus agrarius (assembly GCA_964023405.1). Classification (NCBI taxonomy): domain Eukaryota; kingdom Metazoa; phylum Chordata; class Mammalia; order Rodentia; family Muridae; genus Apodemus; species Apodemus agrarius. The sequence goes on along the minus strand of OZ030015.1, from coordinate 2,171,271 downwards.
ATATGTCCCATAAGTCCTCTCCCCCCTACCTATTCCCCAATCATCTCCCCACCATTTCTCTGTTCTGGCACTCTCCTACAAAACTGGATCCAGTCTTTTCGGGACCAGGGTCCTCTCCTTCCTTCTTCTTGGGAATCTTTTGACTTGCTAATTGTGCCTTGAGTATTCAGAGCTTCTGGGCTCATTAATATCCACTTGTCAGTGATGGCATTTCATGTGTATTCTTTTGTGGTTGGGTTAACTCACTTATGCAGCCATCAAGGTAGCCTTTGTTTCAGGCCATTCTCTTTGGAAAGAAAAGGACTTTAGGGGGTTTACTTTTCTGGCTTCCTGTGAATGACCATGTGCTTGAAAAGTTCCAGAAGACATGCTAGTTGAGGAGGAGTGGCAGGACAAGATATCTATACATGATATTGGGTCTGGACTCCCACCACTGTTTGTAACCACAGCATTGAGGCTCCTGAGGTACTACTATTTAAGGAAAATTTGTGAATACAAGTTCATTATATAGTGTCAAGTAAATATTGGTCTCAGAGAAAAAATAACCACACCAAATCCCCCCCCTTTTCCATCCTGTCTCACTCCCAATATAGAACAGGCATAAACACATGAGAGATGAGATATAAAAGAAGCAGTCACTTGAAGAATTTATGTTGCTATCATCTGTTGATTCAATAGATAGTGAACACTGGTTTCTGAGTACTGAAGTCTTTGCATATAGAAAGTGAAGAGTCAAAATTAGGGAACAACCCCATTCTATAAAACTCCTGACCAAACCCTAAATAAAATAAAAATAAAGGACAAAAGCCAAATACTAGACAAAACAAACCACAACTTATGTATTCAAATTACCAAGGAGGGATGCAATAAAAATACAAATTTCACCCTAATGTGTTCTATAGCTATAATTAAACTCAACAATTAGAAATGAGATTTTAGAGTAGTAGGTTATTTCTATGAAGTGGTTAAGACATATAAATGATCTCAAAAACAACTGAATGGGCACTTGGGTATTAGCCTCATAGCCTAAGAACTAAACCACTATAAATCCAACTGAAGCCTCCTGTGGGTGGAATCCCTTCATTCCCCCTCTGGAGGAGCTACTTTCCTCATTTGTATTTGTCTTAGAAATGTAACAATGCATTTATTCTGCAGGAGTAAATCTACCTCAGTAATGAAATATGAAAGAAAAGTCATTTTGTGGACTCCCATGTCATAGAACCAAGCCAACATTGAAGAGGTCTAATGGGGACTGAGAATTGGAATCTTGTTTGAAATTTTCCCCAACTTACAACTAGTACTTTGTTTTGTATTTCAGCATTCATCACCTGTGTTACGGTTTTGTCAAAATGCTTTTGCGTTATAGATGGTAGATGCCTATTTGGAATTCAAGTTTAAGAATATAAAAAAGAATGACCCAGGGCTAGAAGGTATTTCTTCTCTTTGGTCTGTTTCAGACTGTGTGCTGATAAATTTTTCTTCTATGTTGGCTTCATTATGTAATCAATATATAAATCAGTCTTCCTAAAGCATTGTCATTTTGGACAAGATTTTCCAACCTGGCCATCTTCATTATTTTGGAACCCACTTCCCAGATCTGGTGTTCCGCTTGATTTTGCTAGTGCAAAAAATAATCTCCATCACATGGCCTGAGAGAGGATGAAACCATTGTGTTAGTATTTTCTCTGAGCATATTGGCCAAACTAAAATGCATGATGTATGTATGTATGTATTATGTATGTATGTATGTATGTATGTATGTTTGCATGCATGTATATAGAAAAAAGTTATGCAAGCATTCCTATAACACAGGCTTTCATAGAGAAACCATACCTCAAACACAACATGTATAAAATATTAATCTATACACATAATAATATGTATCATGCTTTATATGTGAGAATAAGACTCAGAAAACTTGAATTTGGGGTAAATAATAAAAGCTTCTTCACACAGGTCCTTAAAATTTTTTGAGTATACTTATACTAAAATATCATTGTTTATCAACTGTAGAGAGTCTTATTGAGGTGTCAAGCCACCTGGCAGGAACTTGACACCAACCACTGTGAAACTCCTCTCCCAGCCTTTGAGTGGGAACTCCTGTGTTAGCCATAATCCCCTTTACATAGGGTGGAGTGCTCAAACAAAGGTGAAGTTTATTGTTTTTCAAGGACCTGCAGTTTCCTGAGAAACACTAGCCACCTGTGGAGCAACTGAACTGATTCTGCTGAGAATATTGGGAGTTCTTCATTAAACTTTGAGACCTTGAATAGCAGGTGTTATCTTGGTCTCTGTCTCTTATTTTCCACCTTCCCATATATCCCCAGCTTTCCTTCCAGGTAACCCATTCGATGTAACTGCGGGCAGTTACAATCAACAATTTCAATTTAGGTGAAAATTCTTTATTTTATCTGGAAACCTTAAAGAACTTCTATGAATACATGTCTTCTCCTTCTCAGTCTATAGTTAGGGAAGGATGTGGCCCAGGTGCATTTAAGTACTTTGAGTCATACTTATTAAACAGAGCTGACAGATGACAGTGACACAGGCAGTCAACAAAGGAAGATAGGAGTAGGGAGGTACAAGGTTCCCACTCCAGAACACTAAAGTTCACAGACCTTCCAGTGAGTGGAGTTGTTCTGATCATCATTTTCCCCCTTCATTTTTCTTTATCAAAAATAAGAACATGAGTTCTGATGGCCACCACCATGAGTAGTTTTATTCTGATGCCCACCAACATGTATAATTTTATTCTTTTTTAACATGATAAAATCAAATCTAATATTGCATGAAGCAAAAAAACAAAATGAAACAACAACAACAAAAAAAACCCTATCATATCAAAATTGGACAGGGCAACCCAACAGGAGGAAAAGAGTCCTATGAGCAGCAACAAGAGTCAGTGACCCACTTGTTCTCATAGTCGAGTCCTATAAGCATACTAAGCTGGTAGCTATAATATACACTTGGAGGACGTGGTATAGACCCATGTAGGCTCTGTGCTTGCTGCCCCAGTCTTCGTGAGCTCATATTACCTTACTAAGTTGATCCAGAGAGCCTTGTTCTCCTGCTGTCCTCCTTCCCCTCTGATTCTTACAGTCTTTCCACCTCCCCTTCCATGGGATTCCCTGAGCTCAGAGAGGAGGGATTTGATGGGATCCTCCCATCTAGACTCCTACTCTCCAAGTAATGCTGGCTGTGGGTCTTTGGACTTGTTCTCATCTGCTGCTGGAGGAAGCTTCCTTGATGATGACTGGATAAGACATTGATCTATGAGTATAGCTGGTTACCATTAGAAGTCATTTTACTGATACTTTTTTGATAATTTGTGTTTGGTTTTACCCTAGGTCTCTTGGCTATCTGGTCTCTGGTTGTTGTTCACCCAAGTAGTGTCAGGTATGGGTTCCTTCTCATGGAGGTGAACTTCAAGTCAAACCAGAGATTGGTTGACTAATCCCACAAGTTCTGTGCCACCATTTTCCTACCATATTTTGCAAGCAGGACAGAATGTAGGTCAACGTTTTTGTGACTGGGTTGGGTTCCACCTTTCTTATTTGTTATCCTGTAGAGTGCCTTCCTGCACCAAAGGACTAGAGCATATGGGCGAAGGCTCCATGTAGGCATTAGCACAAATTCTCCATGATCAATGATTGTGGGTATTGTCCTGCTCAATGGGACTCCATTGTTAGTGCTATCAGTTTATGGAGAGCAACCTTTGTCTTTGGAACAGCTTAGGTTGTTTGGGGTTGTCTGTGGGGCTCACTGGCCAATAACTCAATTGAGCATAACCAAACCTTTGCACTGGAAGCCTTGCCTGGTGACAAGACATGCCAACTGAGATCCCACATACACACTAGTAGGAGTCTTCATCAGGATCAACTTCTAAGATTCTGGGAACTTTTCACTACACTAGGTGCTCCCCAAGTCCATCTGCTTCTCCATGTACTCTTTTCCTCCACCCTAACCCTCTCTACCTGATTTACCCCACTCCTGTTCCTACCTTTTCACACACAAAATCTGTTCAATTTCTCCACCGCAGGGAGATCCATGTGTATCTATACTCTCTGGATCTGTGGGTTGAAGTTTGTTCCTTATTTATTTAATGGTTAATATCCACATATAAAGAAATATATACCATATTTATCTTTCTTTGTTGGATTGCTTCACTCAGGATGATTTTTTTGCTAGTTACACTCACCTGCAAATTTCATAATGCCATTTTTTTTCAACAGGTGAGTAATACTACATTGTGTAAATGTAGCACATTTTCTTTATTCTGTTGAATGACATCTTGGTGGTTTCCAGTTTCTGGCTATTATGAATAAAGCTGCAATGAACATGGTTGAGCAAGTGTGCGTGTATGGAGTGTCCTTGGTGTATATGCCCAAGAATGGTATAACTAGATTTTGAGGTATATCAATTCCCAATTTTCTGAGGAACTGCCATGTTAGTTTCCAAATTGGCTGTATATATTTGTACTCCCACTAGCAATGAAGGAGTGTTTCTCTTCTTCTACATCTTTGCCAGCATGAGCTATCTCGTGTGTTGTTGATCTTAGCCATTATGATGGTTGTAAGATGGAATCTCAAAGTAGTTTTGATTTAGATTTCCCTGATGGCTAAGTATGTTGAGCATTTCTTTAAGTGTTTCTACATCATTTGAGATTTACCTATTGAAATTTTTTGTTTTGGCCTGTACCCCATGTTTTAATTGGCTAATTTGTGTGGTTTGTTTAAAAAATGTATCTGTTTCTTGATTCTTTATATCTTTTGGATATCAGTCCTCTGTCAGATGTGTGGCTGGTGAAGAACTTTTACCATTCTGTGGGCTGCTGTTTTGTCCTATTGACAGTATCCTTTACATTACAGAAACTTTTCAGTTTCTTGTGGTCCCATTTATTAATTGTCATTTGTACAGCCTGAGACATTGGTGTTCTGTTAATGAAATTGTCTCTTGTAACAATGCATTCAAGACTATTCTCTACTTTCTCTTCTTTTAGTTTCATTTTATCTGGTTTTATGTTGAGGTCTTTGATTCAGTTGGACCTGAGTTTTGTGCAGGGTGATAAGTATGAATCTATTTGCATTTTCTAATGCATACATCCAGTTAAACCAAAACCAGATGTTAAAGATGCTTCCCCCCCCCCCCAATGTGTATTTCTGGCTCTTTTACAAAAAAAAGAAAATGTCCATAGGCGTATAGGATTTATGTCTGGGTCTTCATTCAGTTGAACTGATCAACCATGATCCATGTCTGTTTTCTATTTTTATGCTAATACCATGCGGTTTTTAGTGGCACAGCTTTGAAGTAGAACTTGAAATCAGGAGTGTGGATACCTTCAGTAGTTCCTTTATTGTTCAAAATTATTTTAGCCATCTTGGATTTTCTGTTTTTCAATACGAAGTTGAGAATTGTTGTTTCAAAATCTGTAAAGAATTGTGTTGGAATTTTGATGGGGAGTGCATTGAATCTGTAGATTGCTTTTAGTAGGATGGCCATTTTTACTATATTAATCCTACTGATCTATGAGCATGAGAGAATCTTTCCATCATCTGAGATCTTTTTCAGTTTCTTTTAACACAGTACTTAAAGTTTTAGAGCAATAAGACATCTGAAGGAGATCAAGGGAATACAAGTCTTAAAGGAAGAATTCAAAGTATCATTATTCACAAATTATATGTGCTGAATAGATGTGAAGATGATGGACAACCTCATCTTGTTCCAGATTTTAGAGGAATTGCTTGGAATTTCTCTCCATCTAATTTGATGCTATCTATAGGCTTGTTGTAAATTGCTTTTATTATGTTTAAGTATGTCTCTCCCTTGTATCTCTAATTTCTCCAGTACGTTTTTTTAAAATTTTTTTTTTACTTGTTGAAAAGGGGAGTAAAGGGAAGTAAAAACACTTTATGATAAAAGTAAAGATTTACATGGAAAATATTTCAGATAAACACGTTAAAATTGACAATTTTCATGGAAAATTATGGAGTAAAGTGGTAGACATGTAAAACATTGCTAAATTAATTGAAATATAGGATAGAAACTTTTTATGATAGAATTGAAGATTTACATGGGAAATATTTCTGATAAAATTGTAGAAAAATGTAGAAAAACATGTTAGAATTGAAGATTATCATGGAAAATTTTATATAGATATAATAATGGTAGGCAAAAAAGTATTCCTAAGTTGATTAAGAGTGGAATTACAAACATTTTCTGATAAACTTAAAGATGTACATGGAAAATATTTCTGATAAAATTGTAGACATATATAGAAAAACACATTAAAATTAAAATTATCATGGAAATTATTTAGATAAAATGATAGGTATAAAGATAATTCTAGGTTGATTGAAGGTGGAATTATAAACATTTTCAGATAAAATTGAAGATTTACATGGAAAATATTTCTGGTAAAATTCAAGAAATAAATAGACAAACACATTAAAATAGACTATTTCATGGAAAATTTTACATAAAAATGGTTGATGTAAAAAACTCTTTCTAAATTAATTAAAGGTGGAATTAGAAACATTTGTGATAAAATCAAAGATTTACATTGAAAATATTTCTGATAAAAGAGAGGAAGTATATAGAAAGACATTAAAATTGAACATTGTCATGAAAAATAATGCAGATAAAATGATAGACATAAAAGAAATTACTAAATTAATTAAAAGGGAATTACAAACATTTTCTGATAAAATTGAAGATTTATAAGAGAGATATTTCATTAGTCTATTTCTTTTTATTGGGGAGTTGAGTCCATTGTTGTTAGGAGATATTAGGGAATAGTGATTGTTGCTTCCTGTTATTTTTGATGTTATTTTTTAGTTTGTGTGGGTATCTTCTTTTGGGTTTGTTGGAAGAAGATTACTTTCTTGCTTTTTCTAGGATGTAATTTCCCTTCTTGTGTTGGCATTTTCTATCAATTATCGTTTGTAGGGCTGGATTTGTGGACAGATATTGTGCAAATTTGGCTTTATCTTAGAATATCTTGGTTTCTCCATCTATGATGATTGAGAGTTTTGCTGGGTATAGTAGCCTAGGCTGGCATTTGTGTTCTCTTAGGGTCTGTATGAGGTCTGCCCAGGATCTTCTAGCTTTCATCGTCTCTGGTAAGAAGTCTGGTGTGATTCTGACAGGTCTGCCCTTATAAGTAACTTGCCCCTTTTCCCTTTAAACTGCTTTTAATATTCTTTCTTTGTTTAGTGAATTTGGTGTTTTGATTATCATGTGCCGGGAGGACTTTCTGTTCTGGTCCAGTCTGTTTGGAGTTCTGAAGGCATCTTGTATGTTTATGGGCATCTCTTTCTCTAGGTTAGGAAAGTTTTCTTCTACAATTTTGTTGAAGATATTTACTGGGCCATTAAGATGTAAATCCTTGCTCTCATCTAAACCTATAATCCTTAGGTTTGGTCTCCTCATTGTGTCCTGGAGTTCCTGGATGTTTTGAGTTACCAGCTTTATGTATTTTGCATTTTCTTTGACTGTTGAGTCAATGTTTTCTATGGTATCTTCAGTACCTAAGGTTCTTTTCTTCTATCTCTTGTATTCTGTTGTTGATGCTTGCATTTATGACACCTGAATTCTTTTCAAGGTTTTCTATCTCCAGAGATGTCTCACTTTGTGATTTCTTTATTGTTTCTACTTCCACTTTTAGATCCTGGATGGTTTTGTTCAGTTCCTTCACTTGATTGTGTTTTCCTGTAATTCTTTAAGGGATTTTTGTGTTTCTTCTTTAAGGGCTTCTGCCTGTTGACCCATGATCTCCTGTATTTCTTTAAGGGAGTTATTTAAATCTTTCTTGAAGCCCTCTATCAGCATCATGATATACGATTTTAAATCCAACTCTTGCTTTTTTGCCGTGTTAGGGGTATTCGGGACTTGCTGTGGTGGGAGAACTGGGTTCTGTTGGTAGGGTTCTTGTGCTTTCCTTTTGCCATCTGGTGCTAGTTGGTATTCTTGTTTCTGGCTGGAGTTTGTTCCTCCTTTGGGCCTGTAAGTCTGTGTCCTTACTCATCTGAACTCAAAAATCTTTACTCCTCTGAGCACTGCTGGGAGATCTTGCTCTCCTAGTGGGATATGCACAGAAGACTGTGGATATTCCCCAGCTCCCTGGTGCAAATGGCGGCAGGCAGGAAGACTTCTGTCCCAGCTGCTCCACTGACTTTAGGTACTTTTTGCTCCTAGCTGGGTCCCCTCCAGAGAGAAGGTGGGGATCTCACCTCTGTGCTCAAAAGTGAAAGCACTGCTGGGAGATCACTCCCTCCTGGCAGGCTATTCACAGAAGGCTATGGAGTCTCCTGGCTCCCTGGTGCAAATAGCGGTGGGCTCTCCAGTACTTTTTATCATGAAGAGATGTTAGATTTTGTCAAAGGTCTGCACCTAATGAGATGATCATACAAGTTTTTTAAGTTTGTTTATTTGGTGGATTACATTTACAGATCTTTGTGTATTGAACCATCCCTGAATTTCTGGGATGATTGTGGTGCTGGATGGATTTTTAATGTGGAATTTGTTTTTAAGTATTTTATTGAGGATTTTTATATCTATGTTCATAGGAGAAATTGGTTTAGAATTTTACTTCTTTGTTGCTTTTTGAGTGCTTTGGGTATCAGAATAACTGTGCCCTCATAAAATAAATTGGGTAATGTTCCTTTTGTTTCTGTTTTGTGGAATAATTTGAAGAATATTGACATTAACCCCTCTTTGAAAGTCTTGTAGAATTGTATCCTAAAAATCATTTGATCCTGGGATATTTTTTGGTTGGAAGACTTTTAATGAATGCTTCTATTTCCTCAGCAGTTATAGGACTATTAAAAATATTATCCTATCTTGATTAATTTTCGTAAGTTACCTATTGAGAAAAGTATCTATTTCTTTTAGAGTTTTCAATTTGGTGGAGTACAGCCTTCTAAAGTATGTCCTTCTGATTTTCTGGATTTTGTTGCTGTCTGTTGTTATAACCCTTTTCATTTCTGATTTTGTTAATTTATATATTCTTTCTTTGTCTTCTTAGTTAATTTGCATAAGGGTTTGTCTATCTTGTTGATTTTTCTCAAAGAACCAATTTTTTGTTTAATTGAGTCTTTGTTTCTATTTATTGATTTCAGCTCTGAGTTTTATTTCTTGTTCCCTTTGGGTGTGATTACTTTTTATTGCTCTAGAGCTTTCAACTGTTCTGTTAAGTTGTTAACATGAAATCTCCTTTTTTTTAAATGTAGGTAGTTAGTGCTATGAATTTTCCTCTCAACACTGCTTTAGTGTGCCATAAATTTGGACATATTCTATAATCATTTTCAATGAATTCTAGAAAGATTTTTATTTCTCTATTTCTGCCTTGACCCATTTTTATTCATTAGAGAGTCAATTAGTTTCCATGAGTTTGTAAGCTTTGCATTGTTTCTATTGTTGTTGACATCCAGCTTTAAATTGTGGTGATCTAAGCCTGGCGGTGGTCACGCATGCCTGTAATCCCAGCACTTAGGAGGCAGAGGCAGGTGGATTTCTTTGTTCGAGGCCAGCCTGGTCTACAAAGTGAGTTCCAGGACAGCCAGGGCTACACAGAGAAACCCTGTATCTAAAAACAAAACAAAACAAAACAAAAAAAAGAATCATTGTTTCCTCTCACCAGTCAGAATGGCTAAGATTAAAAATTCAGGAGACAACAAGTGCTGGTGAGGATGTGGAGAAAGAGGAACACTCCTCCACTGTTGGTGGGATTGCAAAATGGTACAACTGCTCTGGAAATCAGTCTGGCAGTTCCTCAGAAAATTGGGCATGACACTTACAGAGGACCCTGTCATACCACTCCTGGGCATATACCCAGAGAATTTCCCTGCATACAATAAAGACACATGCTCCACTATGTTCATAGCAGCCTTGTTTATAATAGCCAGAAGTTGGAAGGAGCCCAGATATCCCTCAAAGGAGGAATGGATACAGAAAATGTGGTTTATATATATATATATATATATATATATATATATATATATATATACAATGGAATACTACTCAGCAATTAAAAATAATGAATTCATGCAATTTGTAGGCAAATGGTTAGATCTGGAAAATATCATCCTAAGTGAGTTAACCCAATCACAAAAGAATACACATGAAATGCAATCACTGATAAGTGGATATTAATGAGCCCAGAAGCTCTAAATACTCAAGGCACAATTAGCAAGTCAAATGATTCCCAAAGAGAAGAAAGGAGAGGACCCTGGGCCTGAAAAGATTGGATCCAGTTTTGTAGGAGAGTACCAGAACAGAGAAATGGTGGGGGGAGGGGGGTTTGGGAATAGTTGGGGGGGGAGAGGACTTATGTGACATATGGTGGGGGGGGAGTGGGAAAGGGGAAAGCCTTTGGAATGTAAACAAAGAATATAGAATAAAAAATTTTTAAAAATTGTGGTGATCTAATAGGATACTGCAAGTTATTTCAAGTTTCTTGTATCTTGTCAAAATTTGCTTTGTGTTTGAGTATATGGTCAATTTTGGAGAAAGTTCTATGAGATGCAGAGAAGGTATATTATTTGGTGTTTAGGTGAAATATTCCAAAAATATCTAGTAGGTCTATTTGGTTTATAACATCTCCTAGCTTCAGTATTTCACTCTATAGTTTGTCTACATAACCTGTCCATTAATGAGAGTGGGGTATTGAAGTTTCCTACTGTCTTTATGTGAGGGTCAATATGTGATTTAAGCTGTAGTAATATTGCTTTTACAAACTCGGGTACCCTTCTGTTTTGGCCATACTTGTTAAGAATTGAAATGTCATCCTGGTGGATATTTTTTCTTTGGTTACCATGTAGTGTCCTCCCCCACTTCTTTAGATTAGTTTTTATTTGAAATCTACTTTTATTAGACATTAATGTGGCTATATTAGCTTGTTTCTTAAAGTCCATTTCCTTGGAGTATGTTTTCCTAATCCTTTACCTCATGGTAGTATCTATCCTTCATGTTGTTCTGCATGCAGCAGAAGGATGGATCCTGTTTTTGCATCCATTCTGTTGGTCTGTCTTTTCATTCAGAAATTGAGATCATTGATATTAAAAGATATTAATGACCAATGATTGTTAATTACGGATATTTGGTTGTTGTTGTTGGCGATAGTGATGTGTGTTTGTGAGTGTGTATATGTGTATGTGTGTTTCCCTTTTGTTTTTGTTGGTGTGAGATAACATATTTCTTGTGTTCTCATGGTGGCAGTTAACCTCTTTAGACTGATATTTTCCTTCCAGTACCTTCTGTAGGGATGGATTTGTAGATAAATGTTGGTTAAATTTGACTTTATCATTGAATCTCTTCTTTTCCCTATCTACAGTAACTGAGAATTTTGGAGTGTATAGTAGACTGGGCTGGTATTTGTGGTCTTTTAGAGTTTGCAGCACATCTGTCCAGGCCCTTCTGGCTTTTATAGTCTCTATTGAGAAGTCATGTATAATTCTAATAGTATAGCTCTGTCTTTATACTTTTCTTGGTCATTTTTTGCAGCTTTTAATAATCTTTCCTTGGTCTTTATGTTTAGTGTTTTGATTATTATGTGGTGAGGGGACTTTTTTCTGATCCATTCCTTTTGGTTTTCTGTATGCTTCTTGTACCTGTGTATGCATCTCCTTTTTTAGATTAGAAAATTTGTCCTTCTGTGATTTTGTGAAAATATTTCTGGGCCTTTGAGCTGAGAATTTTCTGCTTCCTCTGTTCCTATTATTCTTAGATTTGGTCTTTTCATAATGTCCTGGATTTCCAGGATGAATTTTTTATAACTATACATTTTTTATTTCTCACATGCATATTGCTAGGTAAAAGCCAATCTGAAAGGTAGCATACTGTATTATTCCAAATGTATGGTACTCTAGATACCTGTCAACACTCATAGACTGTTTAGCACAAGCAATGAAATCTTTACTATAGTCAATAATATATTAGTATTGGTTAGGCAGTGTGGTACAAGTATGTAAATCCCAACACTTAGGAAGACCACCACAAGTTCTGGTCTACCTAGAATTTCCAGTCTAGCTATAGTTACTACATGATAAAGCTTTACTCAAAAACAAAACAAAACAAAACAAAACAAAACAAAAAACTATTTAAAAAAGTACTTTCTGCTTTGATAATTTGAAATTCCTCCCCACACCCCCTAAAAAAACCTATGAAAAAATAAAAGTACAGCAAAACAAACCCACTAAAACAAAATCACTTCTAATATAGCTAAGCATTTAGCAAATCCAGAACAAGACCATAAGGGGATGGCAAAAATTTAGTGGGGTGTCATTAGATAGATGGATGCTGACTTCTCTGCACATTATCCTCTCTGCTGGAAGATACAGGAGGAGGGGATTCTGAAGACTGATGTTCATTTTGTGTAGTCATTATAGGGAACACAGAATGTGTTTCTTTGCTTCTTCCATTCCCTTCAGATGAGAGTAAAACCTTGATATTATCTAGGTCGTATATTCGGGAATAGAGAATTTTTCTTTGTACAGCTTCTAATTTTAAAGTTTCTCATGATCTTCTTGTTGCTGTGAACACATTCAGAACATAGAAAATTATCTTCCACTGGTTCTGAGACAACACACGCTGGTAACACGAAGAGAAAAATGATCCCTTAGGGAGTATCTGAAACCCAAGTCTGACCAGCATGAAACTGCAGGCAAACCCAGCCTTTCCTATCTGCAGGACGTTGCCTTCCAAGGACAACACACCATCTGAATCTAAAACCATTGGTGGCTTAGTCTCTGAGAGCTTGCAGGGGTCCAGGTTAGTGACACTGTTGGTCCTCCTGTGGAGTTCCCATCAACTTCAGTTCCTTTAATCCTTCTCTTAATTCTTCCATAGGAGTCCCCAACTTCTTTCTAATACTTGACCATATCTGCAACTGTCTCAGTTGGCTGTTGAGTAGAGTTTCTCAGAGGATGGCCATTGCAAGAACAAGAGCATCATTAATTGTGTCAGGGATTGGTTCCTACTCATGGGATGGATCTGAAGTTGGGCCAGTCACTAGTTGGCCATTCCTTCAGTCTGCTCCATTTTTGTCCCTGCATTTCTTTAACATAGAAACTTTGGTCTGAAAGATTTGTATGTGGGTTGGTGTCTTATCCCTCCACTGTGTGTGTGTGTGTGTGTGGGGGGGAGAGTCCTGTCTGGGTAATGGAGGTGATCTCTTCAGATTCCATATCCCCACTATTGGGTATTTTGGCTAAAGTCACCCACATTGGGTCCTGAGAGCCTCCCCCATCCCAGGTTCCTTTTTCTCTGTCCTCCCTCCCTCCTTTCTTCTCTTCCTCCACTCCTCCTTCCCTGCCTCCATCCCTCCAACCCAAGTCCCTCCCTTCCCCTGCCTTTCATCATTATTTTGTCCTTCCTTCTAAGTGGGATTTAAGCATAGTCATTTGGGCTTTTCTTCTTATTTAACTTCTTAGGGTCTGTGGAATGTATCATGTTTATTCTGAACTTTTGGGTTAATATCCGCTTATCAGTGAGTTCATTCCATGCATGTCCTTTTGGGTCTGGGTTACATCACTCATGGTATTTTCTAGTTCCATCATTTGCCTGAAAATTCATTATGTTCTTGATTTTAATAGCTGAATAGTATTCCATTGTGTAAATACACCACATTTTCCATATCCATTCTTTGTTTGAGGGGCATCTGGTTGCTTCTAGTTTCTGGCTATTACAAATAATGCTATGAACATGGTGAAGCACGTGTCCTTGTGGTATGGTGGAGCAAATTTCGTGTATATGTCCAGTAGTGGTATAGCTGGGTCTTCTGGTAGAACTATTTCCAATTTCCTGAGGAACTGTCAGATTGATTTCCACAGTGGTTGTACAAGTTTGCAATCAGGAGGAGTGTTCTTTCTCTACATCCTCGCCAGCATGATTGGTGTAAGGTTGAATCTCTGGATCATTTTGGTTTACATTTCCCTGATGAGTAAGGATGATGAACATTTCTTTAAGTGCTTCTCGGCTATTTGAAATTCCTCTGTTCAGAATTCTGTTTTGCTCTGCACCCTATTTTAACATTTAGTTATTTGGTTTCTTGGAGTCTAACTTCTTGAGTTCTTCACATAGTTTGGATATTATTAGCCTTCTGTCAGATCCTAGTGAAAATCTTTCCCAATCTGTAGACTGCCATTTAGTACTATTCACAGTGTCCTTTGCCTTGTAGAAGCTTTTAAGTTTTAAGTTTCATGTGGTCTTATTTAATTGTCATTCTTGGAGCCTGAGACATCGGTATTCTTTCTTCCTTTCCAAGTTCTATCCTCTTGTTCTCCTTGTGTTATCTTAGTGCTCTACTTAGAACTTCAAGTACTACATTGAATAAATAGAGGGGGAGTGACCAGCTTTGTCTTGTCTCAGATTTCAGTAGGATTGCTTCAAGTTTCTATCTGTTTAATTTGATGTTGGCTATTGGTTTGTTATATATTAGTTTTATTATATATATGCCTTGAATTCCTGATCTCTCCAAGACTTTTAGAATAAAGGGGCATTAGATTTTATCAAAGGTTTTTCAGCATCTAATGAAATGATTATGTCATTTTTTTCCTTTGAGTTTGCTTATATAGTCAATTACATTAATGGATTTTTGTATATTGAACTATGTGTGTGTAATTATTTTCTTTTGGGTTTGTTATGAGATGATTAATTTCTTGTGTTTTCTTGGGTGTGGTGTTGGTGTTATCCTTCTAGTATCCTCTGTAGTCTGGATTAATAGAAAGATGCTGTTTAAATGTGATTTTGTCATGGAATATCTTGATTTCTCCATCTATGGTAATTGAGAGTTTTTCTGAGTACAGTAGTTGGGACTAGCATCTGTGGTTTCTTAGGGTCTGTAAGACATCTATCTGTCCAGGACTTTCTGGTTTTTAGAGTCTCTGTTGAGAATTCAGGTTCAATTCTGATAGGTCTGCCTTTATATGTTACTTGACCCCTTTTCCTTACAGATTTTAATATTCTTTCTTTGTTCTGTATATTTAACATTTTAATTATTATGTGATAGGAAGACTTTCTTTTCTGGTCCAATCTATTTTTTGTTCTATAGGCTTCTTGTATATATATATATATATATATATATATATATATATACATATATATATATATATATATATATATATATATATATATATGTATAAATGTTTTTTGCCATCTCTTTCTTCAGGTTAGGGAAGTTTTCTTCTATGATTTTGTTGAAGATGTTTTCTGGCTCTTTGAACTAGGAATTTTTACCTTCTATTCCTATTATTCTTAGGTTTGGTCTTTTCATTGTGTCCCAAATTCTCTGGCTTAGAAATATTTTACACTTGGAATTTTCTTTGACTGATGTATCAAAATCTTCTTTGATATTTTCTATATCTGAAATTCTCTTTTTCATCTTTTATATTCTGTTGGTAATGCTTGCATTAAAAAGTTCCTATTCTATTTTCTATGTTTCCAATCTCCAGGGATGCCTCAATTTGTGATTCCTTTATTGTTTTTATTTCCATCTTTAGGTATTGGACAGTTTTATTCATTTCCTTCACTGTTTGTTTATGTCTCCTTAAGGGATTTTCTCCTTAAAACTTGTTTGACTGTTTTCTATATTTCTTTAAGGGAATTATTTATATTGTCTTTAAAGTCCTCTATCATCTTCATGAGGTGGGATTTAAGATCAGAATCTTGCTCTGATTCTGAGTCAGGTTTGTTAGGGTATCTAGACCATGCTGTAGCAGAAAAGGTGTGCTCTGATGGTGCCAAACAGCATTGGCTTCTGTTGATGTTTCTGTGCTTGTTTTTCACCATCTGATTGTATCTGGTGTTAACTGTTCTGGTTGTCCTGTGGGTTTGGAACTAGCCTCTCTGGAGGCAGGCTGTGCTGTATTTCTGGCTAGAGCAGGCTTCCTGAAAAACAGGCAGAGCTGTGAACTGGGGAGGCGGGTATGCCAATCAGCTCTGAGTGCAGGTGAAGGTTCAAAATGGAAGAGAGATGGAGCTTCAGCAGGGCAGGACAGAGCCCATGTCTGCTGGGCTTTGTGGGGTTCCAGCTGATGTGGGGGTTGGGGCAGGTGTCTCACCTGTGTCTCTGCTTAGAGCAGTCCTCCTAGGAGGCAGGCAGTGCTTGGAGGAGTGGGCGTTCCTATATGCCATGGATGCCTTCTGAATGTTCTGATCAGGAGTTTTTGTTTGCTTTTTTTTTGTTGTTGTTTTACTGATGTATTGATTTCTTTTATTGTATTTTCAACACCTGGGATTATCTATTCCAGATCTTGTATTCTGTGAGTGAAGAGTTCCTCTATAGCTCCTGTTCAAATTCTTTATTTTTTACTTTTAGAATTTTCTCAGTTAGTGTTTTGTTGATTGATTCTATTTTTATTTTTGTCTTGAACACTTTTGCTAATTCCCTTCAACTGTGTTTGCTTGGATTTCTTCAAGGGACTTATCTATTTCCTCCAATTTCTCGTTTGTTTTTTTCTTGGATTCTGTTAAGGGATTTATTAATTTCCCATTTTAGAACCTCTGGCATCTTCATGTATTTGGTTTGAAGTTGTTTTTGTGCATCAGCTATGATATAACATTCAGGGTCTGCTAATAGTGGATAGAAGGGCTCTAGTGGGGACAGATTGCCCTGGCTGTTATTGACTATGTTTTAATGTTGGTGTATAGGTATATGGGATGCTACATGCTGATTTTTGGATTTTTCTTGGGTGGGCATTTTATTCATTGGTTTCTGCTTCCTTTCTGGATTTTAGGAGAGTATGATGATGGTGTGTTGCCTGGTTTTCTGGTCTGCTCAGCTGGTGCATTCACAGGGAATGCCTGCTGGTGTTGGAGGTTGGGATACTAAGTTTTGGAGGAGTAAAGGTTGGAGCAGAAGGTCTTTTTGATCTCTTGGGGAGGGTGTCAGAGGGGAAAGGGAGACTACAGCATGTTTCCTGCTACTGCGCCAGGGATAAGACTTAGGGGATTCTGCTGCAGAGCTAGAGGTGATATTGGGAGATTGTATCTGGAGGAACACACAGAGAAGAGAAGGTCCGCAGCCTCTGTAGCAATAATAGTTTAATAAATACCAGCATGGATTCTGTTGTGTTTATAAAAAGGAGAGAGGGGATATGTTTAGAGGATATGTAATCAGGCATGGGGGAAGGGTGCCTTCTTGAGCCTCTATTGAGGCATCCCTTCCCTCTGAGGGATGCCACAAGATTCTATAGTACAGAATAAAGTTTTTTCAGAGTATGGGGAGGAGAGCTGAGAGAGTAGGGGAGAGAGAGAGAGAGAGAGAGAGAGAGAGAGAGAGAGAGAGAGAGAGAGAGAGAGAGAGAGAAGTCTTTTCCAGTGACTCACTTGGTATCTAACAACTGTCATAATAACCTTAGGCATATTCTTCAAGACCTTCTAGACAAGACATCTACAAATCTTTCTATAAAGATCCTGACAGTAAATTTTGTCTTGTTTTGTTTTGTTTTGTTTTGTTTTGAGACAGGATTTCTCTGTGTAATCCTGGCTGTCCTGAAACTTGCTCTCTAGGCCAGGCTGGCCTCAAACTCACAGATCTGCCTGCCTCTGCCCCCTGAGTGCTGAGACTAATATATATGCCCCAACAGTCCAGGTAAACAATAAACATTTTAAGTCTACTATATTTTTCCATCTGAATATTAAAGTCTTTGTGAATGAGATCCACCTATGTCACCGAATGTAACTAGTAATTTATAAATATATGTGTGGCTATGTGTGAAGTACAACTGTGATTATAAAGTTGGGCAGCGGCGATGGCATATTGACTCATGGAAACGGGTCCAACACTCCTTTCAGCTTCTCAAATAAAGCAGATATGAGAATGATTCCTGCTATGTGGCCATGGACTTCTCACATATCAAAGACTTAGAAGAATTTCTGGGGAGTAGTTTGCAAAGAAGCCAAGGCTCTAGCACTCTTCATATTTGCTATGTTTGATCCATTAATTCAACAAATATTAATAAAGAGTTGCAGTGGAGTGGGAAGCCTGTCCTGTACTGAACAACATAAAATTAGAGTAGACACAGGCACAGAAACTCAGATCTCTTATTGTTGCAGGAAATATTAAAAAGAACAGCAAGTTCCCACACTGTGCCAGGGCCCCGGTGGGCCATATGGCTGCAGTGGTGTGTTCTTATCTCAGCAGATTCTCTGGCCAGGAACTCCCAATATCCCTTGACAGGTCTCTGCCACACCAGCCCCATGCAAAGAACGCCCACCTCGTGGTTAGCTGTCACAATTCTCAGTAACCCGGTAAAATCAAAACTCTAAATGCTTATAATTAATCAGTCAGATTCATATATCAATAAATTCTCAATACACAAGATACCCACACAATATATTTAGGGCCAATTCATAATGGTTCAAGCTGCCCATCTAGATTAGTCAAGATTATTCTATTCCTCTATTCTATGCTATGCTATGCTATGCTATGCTATGCTATGCTATGCTATGCTATGCTATGCTATGCTATTCTATTCTATCTACCTGTGGCTATTTAAAACCATGCAGAATCTGAAACATCCTTATTCTCCTTATTTTACTCCTAACAGCATCACTGCTATTGGCCTACCTTATAATTGCATAGTTGAGCTGCATTACTCAGGACTCCCTAGAGAGAAATAGACCAAATATCTTCTGGTGGTGTGCTGCAGATTTTCGCTGATTGGCAAAGTGATGTCAGCTAAGGCAAGTGCATGTGATGCAGCAAGACCCGTGGGGAATATGTGATGTTTGGAAGGTATAAGAAGGACTCAACTGACAGTGACAGAGGCTGAGCTAGGCTTGTGTATAGAGTTAGCTGTGCAATGCTTGTGGGTCTCGAGTCTTCACTCATCTTTGCTGCTCCAAGAGAGGCACAGCCAAGAAATTCTCTTGGTGTCCTTCCTGGTCTCTTGTGCTGACTGGAGCCGAGGCTGAGGTGTGGCTGTCTCTGCTAGGAATTGCTCTGCTGATTCATGTTTGCTAGCCTGACTCTACCAAACTGGACTGCCGGTGTTTCCATGAAGTGATTACGAGTGAATTGAGCTACCACTGCTGAACTGGGAACTGAATTGCTGATTTTCAGACAACAAAGATAGGAGTTGCTCCAAAGAACTTTTCTAAACAGGTCTACTCCCCTCCCTTCCATATCTTCTCTTTCCTACTACCTCTGGTGGGTGGTGAGCTAAAAGGGATGTTAAAGCATTGAAGAACAATCATTAAAAATAGATTTTGAAAAAATTAAAAATTAAAAGTTATACATCACAGCCCTAGAAACCTAAGACCAAGCCAATAGCAGGACAATAATCTTAAGTCCAAACCTCAGGCATGTCATGATGGAGGCGTATGAGGAAGGGTTGTTTGTTTGTTTGTTTGTTTCATTTTGTTTTTCTAATGGGGAAAACTATTAGATGACTTCAATATCTATGCAAGCAAGCCAAAACTGGTCTGCTTTTCCAAGTTAAGGGGTTAAGGTAACTCAAAACAATCTTTGGGAGTCTTTGTAAGCAAGTTACAGAAGTCAGAAAAACAGTAAGCCACATCATAAAAAGTAGATTGGCTATATACATTTCTAGGTGGGGTCACTGAGGCAGGATTATTTTCTGGAATTTTGACTTTAGGGCAAACAGTCATTAAGTAGTAAGATGGAGGCCCAGCACAAACTGAGGTTCCTCTGGCCTGGTCTTTCCACTTGCTCCGCACTGGTTGCCTGCTACCGTGCTTCCCTTAGAGTGGACTCTCTTGAAACTCTGTATTCTCTAAGTCCCTTTTGGCCTGGGAGTTTTATTATAGCAACAAGTAAGGAACACACTCATGTTATTGAGGTAACCATCAGAAAAGCTTCAAATGCAAATAGTTCAATGTGATTCCCATAAGGGAGTAAATAGACTGAGAGTAGTGGGGAGGTCAGGGCTGCTGCATCTCATTATTGGAAGCAATGTTCATGAGCAGTCTGTAATAAAATGGAAATACTTCTATTTTAAGTGGGAAGTCTGGTTGCAAATTGTGTATACAAAGCATTCACAAGTGTAAGAAGATGAAAGGGAAAACAAATACACACTGCAGAGGAGAGGGCTGGGAGGCCTCGTGCCAAATCCTCTGGAGCTCGCTGGGGGGTAGGAAATGGATCCTTTTATTTTTGTCACAACTTTCTTTAATTTGTTATTTTCCTAATTTTCTATATCAAACATGCACAGCTTTTATTGTGTCAGGATACATGAAGCCTTGTCTGGAGGCTCTGTACTCTCTGTGGTGGGGTCCAGGGAAAAGAGAAAGCTTGGCTGGGAGGCAGAGGGTGTGCCAGGGAGTCACAGGCGCCCTCCCTGGATTTCTAAATTTCACTTCTCTTCTGGATGCTTAGGGTTAATTCTGGGGAAACTCGCTGTGCACTGAGGGACTCTTTATTTTCTTTATATCACTCCTAACAGTGTCACTGGAGGAAAAGTGACACAAATCCCACCTGCTTAAATCTACATACTTTGATGAGCACGGATACCTGCATATGCCCATGAAACCACCACAACCTCTAAAGCTTTCCTTCCCTCTCACTTCTCTTTTGTTCCCCTCTGTTTTCCTTTTGCAGTAGAAATATTTACATGAATTCAAAGTAGAAAGACTCATAAAAGTATTGAGTAAGGAACTGGAGAGATGTATCAGCACTTAAGATCATTCGCTGCCCTAGAAGAGGACCCAACACATACATGCATGTGCACGCGCGCGCGCACACACAAACACACACACACACACACACACACACACACACACACACACAGCCTCCTGTTGCTCACAACCTCCTATTGCTCCAGCTTCACAGTTCCGGATGCCAGTGTCTGCCTCTGTGGGCATGTGAGATGCGTATAGAGACATTCATTCAAAATCCTAAAATGGCGGTTCCTGGTGGATAGGAGCTCAGTGGGGAGGAAACTGCAGAGCTCTTTGTTTTGCCTCATGTTTCAGTCCAAAAATGACAGGATTGTAGAGATCTGTTGCATAGCATTGTACCAGCAATTAATTATACTCTTTGGTACTTTTATGAAAACATGAGGGAGTAAACCTCATACTAATATTCCTTACCACAACTGCTTGTTCTTGTCACTATGACCTATGACTCAAATTCCAAACTTGCTTGGTTGTCTTGAAATGGCATATGGGTACACCAATGTCAAATAAAGCATTGACAAACACAGGTTGTAATGAAGAAGACAGGGGTTCAATTATAGACATTTACCACTAATTTTGGGGGGCAAAAGAGGTATGGCCTGAACTGTTGGGGTCCAGCCTTGACACAGGATCAGAGTTCTCAATTGGAAGCTGGGATAACTGGAAGATGCATAATGAATATACACAGACTACTTTTTGGGTACAAGCTGATGGGCAATTTTTCAAGGCTTAAAGTTTCTCTTCTTCCTCATTCTCTGCTCTCTCTCTCTCTCTCTCTCTCTCTCTCTCTCTCTCTCTCTCTCTCATTCGCTCACAGCTCGAGGCTGCACACACTCTAGTCTCCTGTGCACTCTGCTTTCCTCCTGTGTGCTTTTCTTTTCTTGCACTCTCATGCTCATACACACCTCTGTGTGTTCCCCTTTCACTCATACAAACTCTTTACACACATCTCTTACAAACACACATACATCACATGCAGTCTCCTTGCACTTACACACACTCTTCACACACACCTCACATTCTTTCTTCACAAGCTCTTCAAATGCTCTCTCGCCTTCTTCTTGCCTGTCTTTTATCTATACTCCAAAAGTGGATAAAAAAGACATTGTATAATTGTTGCCAAAGCAAATTCAAAAGAATAACCATGACCCACAACGAATCAGGAATTACCTTTATTCCCCAAAGCTTCAAGCTTTCCTATTCCTAGGCCCATAGCCAAAATAATAATAGTTGCACACTTATCATTATTTAAACTTTAACTTTAACTATTATACTTCAGAGCTCAGAGCTCTGAGGCCAGCTACTTGCATTTCCTTGTAAAGCTCTAATGATAAATGACATGGGCAAAGCTGCCAGGCAGTGGCCAGAAAGACCCAAGTTAACCCTTAACTCCATAGTTCCCCTAGCTTTCCGCTTCTACACATTGCATACAATGACTCTCCTAAGAGTCCCAGTGTTTTGACTTAGTTTTACTAATCTGAGATTTCACATATTCCATACTTGCTAATCTAGGAACCACACTCAAATGTTTTGTAAAACTTATTCCATAACTTTAATAGTTTTTTTTCTTTCTTTGCGGTTCCAAGGTTGGCTCTAATTCATTTTCTAATAATTTCATCAATCTTTCTTTGCAAGTCAAATATTAATCTGGAACTACCATTGTGCAGTTATTGTATTATTTCTAAGATGGGAACACACAGCTTGCACTGGACCATTAGGTCTGTACTGTGCTGTGCCCCATGCCTCAATTTTTAAGTGTTTAAGAATGATTATATCAGAGAACATCTAGTTTCACAGAATTTTCCAGAGCAGAGGAGAAAGAAGTAAGAAAGTCAGAATAATTATGCACATCAAGGCTAACTGAAAAACAGTCACGCACAAATGAAATCTATACAGCCGTTGTCCAGGGCTAAGGTTAGGAGAAATGGGAACAACTGTTGTTACAAGGAGCTGCTGTGGGCTACTGAAGTTGTCTCCATCCAGGCCTACTGCAGGCAGTCCCTTATTTCAGATAGCGGGTCTCCTGGAGGGATGTGTGTCCTGCTTCTCAGGGTCCCAGACACCATCCTTTTCTACAAGGAGCTCCTGCTGGCTTCTGAGATGTCTCCATCCCTGCCTACTGCAGGCAGTCCCTGTCATTGTTTGCTGTGCCCAGCACTGATCCAAACCCCGTCTAGTACAGCACATACAAAGGTATGTAGAAGAAACAACTCCTACCAACAGGGCTGAACTGAACAGATACTGTGGGAAGGTGAGCCCCGCCCCCCACCTCTGGAGACATTCTGCTGTGAGTCAGGGATAGAGCTGTGAGTGAGAGAAAGAGAGTACCTGTGACTTGGAGGATCGAGTTACACTAGTATTTATTCATAAGTAACAATAAACAAATATAAAGCAAAAAGGGACTGCATTCATTCTCTCTCTCTCTCTCTCTCTCTCTCTCTCTCTCTCTCTCTCACCTCTGGTTTGGTAAGTGTTGTACCTAGTTCTGATGGATGCACAGGCAAGGTCTGTGGTGTTCCCTCACTGTGCTTTGGATACCTGCTGGAGCCCCAGTCTAGAGATGAGGTGTCTGGGATCAGTGGGCTGGCTCTGGGAATGAGTCAGTCTCAAGATGAAGAGTCTCCATTGGGGCTCTCGGGAATGGGCCAGCCTTAGTTGCCAGACCAGGGTTTTTAAATTCTTTCAGCTCAGGCCTTCAGCACCACTTTATCTGACACTAGACCTTATGAGCTCCACACATACTCTCCAGACTTGGTCTCCATGGTATCTTTTTGGTCAATCAAAATTGAGGCGTTCACTTAGGGCGTTTACCTTATCACATTTCATACTCACACACTCTGGGCTGGGTTACATTCGTAATTTCTTTTATATTGCTTACATTTATTCCTTACACAATCAATCTTTCCTTTCCTGCTGTGCTTTCAGTCAGTGCCATCAAGTGGACTTGGACAAGTGGACGGGGCGACTGCAGCCTCCTGGCCAGAGTTTCTCTCTGGTGTTGGCTGACGGGCCCTCTGGCCTCTGTCTAAATCTCAACAGCCCGCAACAGGCACTGGCAGAGACTCTCTATCTAACTTCTCCTTAAATCAAAACCAAAACCTGGTAATGCAGCAGCCACTTAAAAGCCGCAGGGTGGCTGCCAGTTTTAAATCTGTGGGCAGGCTTAGCATTTTTAGACCTCTGTGGAATCCCAAAAAGCCAAATAGGCCAGGGGAACGTTCCCATTGGACAAAATGTCTCTCCTCTTTTCTGTCATGGGTAACTCAACATCACATACAAAAATTGCCCCAGGCCAGGGAAATATGTACTCTACCAAAATACCACAGAATGAAAATAGCCAAAAACCATGCCTCCTTGTTTTCGGAGGAAGTCCTTCAGATAGTATCATGAATGGCCAATGGTAATATTGATAGCCTGGATTCATGGACCTCAGTAGCTTCTCTAATCAAAAACAGACACACCCGAGAAGGAAAGACAGCCTCCCTTGATTTTTTGCTGATTTTAACTACAATTCGGCAATGCACAGGATCATCTAAAATAGGTTCTGTTCTGTTAGGGTTCTGTCTAAGCTCCACCCCACAGTTACCTGGCAACAGCCAGGTATGCCTCTCCCCACAGTTACCTGGCAACAGCCAGGTAGGCCTGGCCCACTATAAAAGGGGCTGCTCAGCCCTTCCTCTCTCTCTTACCCTCTTTCTCCCTCTTACTTCTTATCTCTCTCTTATCTCTCTCACTCTCAGCTTTTCTCTTGCCCCTCTTGGGCTCTCCTCCCCTTCCCCCTCTCTCCATGTGGCCATAGCTGGCCTCTGCTTCTCTATTCTTCCCCCTCTCTGCCTTTCTCTGCCTCTACTACCCCTTTAATGCCCATCCCATGCCCTGAATAAACTATTCTACACTATGCTGGTGTTCGTCTGGTCCCTCGGGGGAAGAGATGCCTTGGCATGGGCCCACTGGGGCACCCCCTTCCTCTACACCACTGTATACCAGATTCTCTAAACCTCTTTCTCTTTTTATGATCACAACAATTCCCACTAACATTTCCTTTCACGAGCTCTATGGACCCTACCCACAAGGAAAGGAGGAAAGCATAGGACATTCCTCTCTCTGACCTACCACCCCACTTAGCCTTGTAGGGACTTCCTCAAAACCCCATCTTACATGTGTCCATGGCATCACCATCACCAAATCAGTATGTGTTAACCCTCCTGCCATCTTCTGGTGCAAAGGCACCACGGGTGCCTGTGTTACCCAACTTTTCAAGGCTCCTGCACCCCTGTGATAATTGTTCCCCAGGTTTAAATCTATAAACCTGAAGAACTCGCCTTGCAGATGGGAGAAAGCCGAAAGAAACAAGAGATCTTCATCCCTCTGCTCATTGGACTAGGCCTTGCTGTCCCACTGGCTGTGACAGGAACTGCTGGAGCAGTCTTTGTCCAATCACAACATCTGGCCAGCGACTTCCAAGACAAGCTTGTGGGGCAGTGAACTGTGCACAGGCAGCCTGGTCCCCAGTCTAGCTCGGGCTTAGAACCCCAGAGTCCCAGCAGGTGACTTTCGATGTCAAGGAATGGCAGGTATTCAGCCATGCCCCTTGGGCCCCTGGCTCCTTTTGCAGCTTCAGCTTCCCACAGCCCCCTCACACACCCTGAGAGGTGTGTGGCCATCAATCACATAGGAACCCTCCCACATGCAAATAAGGTTTTCTCAAGCTCTCAGATCAAGCCAATGAGAAGTACCTGTTGTCAGACCCTGACCCACCCAAAACTGTATATAAGAATCCTTAAAGGTGTGCGAGAACTACTCTGTCGTCTCAGAGTTTCTGTCACAAGAGCTGTAATATCTGAGAAGAGGTCAACTCTCCCAAAGCCACACCTGAAGCTCCCATACACACCACGCTGACTAGTCGGCCTCTAGTTAGCACAACCCTACCTGACTCAACACAGGGTGATGTGGAGAAGCCAATATGGCAGGCACAGTAGAGTCAGAGGTAGAGCCAACTGCAGCAAAAAGCAGCAGAAGCAGCAGGAGTGACTTTGCCTCCCTGTTCTCACTGCCTCCCCCTTGCCAGAACTCTCTCACACAGGCCAAGCCAGAGATGTCTATGGAAAGCCTCTGGCACACAGGCCATCATATGCCTTACTTCCTAGGGTCATTGTGAAGGGGAGAGAGTCCATGTTAAGGACATGGTTTGATACCACAGATGCATGCTTTTGGTATGGAATTTGTAATAGTCTCCACTACTGTGTCTCTATATTGCAGAACTGGGTTAAATGAATCACATACATGGTCCCAGTCAATCCTGCCATAGTTCTTCCATTTAGGGAGCCATTTTGATCTAATTTGGGCTGATCCATAGATTTTCAGGTAAGAAAAAACATGGCCATGGAACAGACAGTGTGCCATGGGCAAGCTAGGTAACCTCTAGAAGCACTCTTCCTTTTATGGAAGATGGGGGTGTTCAAAGGACATGTACTTACAGAAGGTTTGAATAACTCAATGGAACTTGCTGTGTAGATCAGACTGGCCTCAAATACACAGAAACATGACTACTAGTAACTTAGCATATCTTTAACCCAGAATTAAATTGTTGGATGCACATATCATTGATCAGTACCTGTATATGCCAGACTATTATTTGTTTTTAGGTGTCATATGAAGCAATGGGTTTTATTGTGACATTTTAGCTTCATAGATATATTTTATTAGCCTTCATTCTATTTATCCCCCGGAACTGGTACCCTACATTTTTCTTCTCATGCTGTCTAGGCCCATTCCTCTTCCAAAGCACACTTTTCTTCTGCTGTCAAGTGTATTTCATTCCTCTTTTGTTCTCTTCGCCTCTTTTTGAACCACTTTCCCTTCTCACTGTCCTGTTTTCTACTTTCATGTCTCACACACATATGCCCACATACACACACCCATATGAACACACATATCCATACACACATGTATACACATGCATACACATACATACATATTACATACACACACTCACATAGGCACGCACATACACACACACATCTGTACTCTCTATATGATAAAATAATGCATTTTCCTTTCTGAATCTAGCTTATTTTACTCATTATACTACTTTTCTAGTTCTAACCATTTTTACTGCAAATGTCATAATTCTATTTTTTCAGCTAAATAAAATTCCATTGTATGAATGTACATTTCTTTCAATAACCATTCAATTTCTCGATGGATAAGGAGTTAAATATGTTTTCAGATGCTTATTGACCACTTTTTCTTTGAGAACCACTTGTAAACCATTATCCCATTTATTGCTTGAATTTTTCAATGTTTATAATTTTAAATTTTCTATCGTCTAGATATTAATCCCCTGTTGACATATAGCTGACAGAGATTTTCTCCCAGTCTTCTGTCTGGTTATTTTGCTATGCAGAAACTAAAATCTCATGAATTAGTATTTGTCAGTTCTTAGGATTTTTCCTGTGCTGCTTGGGTTTTTTGTTTTTGTTTTTCAGAATGATCTTGCCTGTGTCTACACCTTGAAGTAATTTGACTTTATTTTCCTTTAGCAATTTAAAATTTCCAGATTTTATAGTTAGGCATTTACTTCGTTTCTAATAGATGTTAGTGCAGGTGAGAGACATGGATCTGGTTTTGTCCTTTACATATGGATATCTAGTTTTCTGAGCACATTTGTTGAAGAGACCCTCCCTCCTTGATTCATGCCTTTGGTATTTGGTTTTTCAAGAGTGACTACAGACCAGTGGGGTTTATTTCTGGATACTGTATTGTGTTCCATCAGTCTGTGCATCTATTTTATGCCAGTGTCATGCTGTTTTTGTCACTATGGATCTGTAGTATAATTTGAGGGCACATAATACATTTCCTGCAGCATTGCTCTTTTTTTATTAGGAATTATTTTCAATATTTAAGGGTTTTTATGTTTCTTTTCTTTTTGTTTCTACATGAATTTTAGGAGTTGCTCCTAGTTCTACAATGAATGCAATTGGAATATTGATGGGGATTGCATTAAAACTGTATTCAATTTCAGTAGTGTAGCATCTTGACTATGCCCATCTCTCAGCCTAGGAGATATTTCCCACAATCTATTGAGTTCTTCGGTGTTTTCATTGTATAGCTTTTGCCTTCTCTAGTAGAACTCCTAGGTCACTCACTGTTTGGAAGTCTTGTGAATGGGTTGTTCCCCTTTTATTCCTTTTTAAAAAATATATTGTGTGTAGGATGTGTATATACACATGTATGCATGATGTATGCACATACATATGCAATTGTGAAGGCCTGAGGTTGATACCAATTGCCTTTCTCTATTACCTACCTCCTTATCATTTGGAGACATAGACTCTCATTGAGACCAGAAGCCTGCTCTTTGAGTGAGACCCTGGGACCTGCCTGCATTCACACCCTCAGCTTTGAGATTCCAGGCACAGACTGACATGTACAGCTTTTCTGTGGGTCCCTAGAAATCTAAGCCAGGTCCTCATGCTACCATAGCAAGCACTTTACCAATTGGACTACCTCTCCAGGCACCTCAAAGCTTGTTATATTGGTCTATAGAAAAGGTACTAATTTTTTTAAAAGATAGTACATATATGTGCATATGTAGAAAGTGCTTTTGTTTTATTTGTTTATTTTTTGGATCAAAAAAAATTTTTATTGGATATATTCTATATTTACATTTCATTTCCCTTTTTTTGGTTCCCCACGCCCCTAAGGTCCTATATGCCCTTTTCCCTCCCCCTGCTCCCTCATCCACCCCTTCCCACTTCCCTGTTCTGGTATTCCCGTACACTGATGCTTTGATCCTTTCCAGCACCAGTGTCCATTCCTTTCTTCTTGTCAGACATCATTTGGTATGTGAATTGTGTCTTTGGTGTTCCAAGATTCTAGGCTAATATCCACTTATCAGTGACTGCATACCATGGGTATTCTTTTGAGACTGGGTTACCTCACTTAGTATGATGTTCTCCATCTCCATCCATTTCTCTAAGAATTTCATGAATTCATTGTTTCTAATGGCTGAATAGTATTCCATTGTATAAATATACCACATTTTTTTGTATCCATTCCTCCGTTGAGGGACATCTGGGTTCTTTCCAGCTTCTGGCTATTATAAATAAGGCTGCTATGAACATATGCTGATTCTATATCCTGCTACTTTCATTTATCCAAGCTAAGAGTTTTCTGGTAGAGCCTTTAGGGTCTTTTAAGTAAAGGAGTGTGCAATACGTAAATAAAGGTAATTTAATTTCTTGTTTTTCTATTTGTACCCCTTTGATTTCTTTCACTTGTTTCATTGCTACAGCTAACATTTGAGCACTGTATTACCAGAGGAGAGTGATATAACTTCATCTTGTCCCTGATTTTAGAGACAATGCTTCCCATCCTTTCCTTCTATGACTGTGATGAAGGGTTCTGGATTGAATTCTGCTTCTTTGTAGTCTTGAGGTTCTTGGTCATTTTTATTAATGATATTCTGAAATCTTCATGTGACATTTCACCTATTCTCTCTTTCTGCCAGACCACCACACAGCCAGCTTCCTTCTTTCTGCTATGTTACAGCTTTTTGGTTTGTTTTAGACAAGGCTTTGTTGTATAGTTCTGGATGACCTGGATCTCACTCTGTAGACTAGACTTGTCCTGATCTCACTCTTGTCCCTGCCTATACCTCTCAAGTGCTGGGGTTAAAGTATGGACCATTATATTGGCTCTTGCTTGTCTCTTTTTCTGCCCCTTTCATGTAACCATTACTATTTTGAGGATTCCTAAGTGTTCCCTCTCTTCCTGTCTTTGAATAGTTCTGTTCTTGGTTTTGTTTTATTTTAAATCTTTTCATTCTTTGGGTGATATGGAGGCAGTTTCTTGTTCACCATCTTATATTACACAGAACATCATCATTATCATGATCATCATCATTACTGCCACCAACATCATCGTCATCTACTGCTACTGTTTTCATTTTTTCTACAGAAACAGGGGGACTGGAAGTATTTGGGTGCCTTTTATGTGGATAAGATCACATACTTAGGACTAAAGGCAAAAAACCAATCACTTGCTATCTTGATGAATGTGACATTTTGCTTCTCCCAAGTCAGCTCTTTAGCTCAAGTAAATGTAGACAAAAAGATTGTCCAAATGAACTTCATGTCTACTAAATACTGAACAAATAAGCAAAATTTAGAAAAATAAACATCAGGGGCTACTTGCACCCCCTTTCTCTCTCCTGCTCTGTCCCCTTGCCCCTGCTCCCCCTCCTTCCCCTTCTACTCCCCCAACTCTCTACATGTGCACATGGCCAGCCTCTTCTCTCTCTCTCTCTCTCTCTCTCTCTCTCTCTCTCTCTCTCTCTCTCTCTCTCTCTCCTTCTCAACTCCCCTTCCCATGCCCTGAATAAACTTTATTCTATAGTATAAAAAAGGAAGAAAAGTAAACATAATTGTCATTACAATTAGGAAAATAGCCAAGGAGATTAAGGTGTGCTACTGTGAGGCCAAGGTGATGCAGATGTGGCCAAGCTGAAGATGAGGAATGGCTTATCACTGGTACCAACAGAGCCTGAGCAGGCAATACCACATACACATCGCTGGGCTCATAATCTGTATGGCTTGCTTGGAGACTGGAAGATGAAGATGGAAGAGTTGATAACTTTGTGTTGCAAATTGTGCACAAGAGGGGGAGTATCATTGCAAACATTGCCTGAAACCACAAAGGGCCTGTCAAGTGTGATTTATTACTGCTAGAATTTCATCATTTCTTCTTGCCAAAGTGATTCTGTCTGTAGGTTTCTGCTGACCTTTCCCCTAGAAAGATAGCCCAGAGTGTGACCTCTCCATGTGCTGTATTGATAAAAATCTTCAAATGTACCTTCATGTCAGATGCAAGCCCAAGAAAAATTTATTCTGGGCTTACATTTACTGAGCCCTGAGGAGGTTCTAAGAGCTGTTAATAAAACGAGGCAATGAGTACTAATATTTTAAGCTTTTATAATATTCCAGACATACTGTATTATTGATTTTAAGATGCAATCAATAATTTACATTTTTATTTTATGCATCACTAAGAAAAAAGCTTACACATGAATCTCTGGTAATCTGTCAATCGTAAGCCACATTCCAATTCCAGAGATAATAACCAGTAGATGAGCTTTTTAGGAATGATGAAATACATTGCTGGCTCACATGGTTTTCCAGTCAACTCCACACAGCAAGCATTAATATATACCTCCTTCAGGAACAGGGAGCTAGAGGTATATTAAATGGCTTATTTGAAATCATGCAGTGAGTAGTGCCAAGAAACCCAGACAGATGGATCCAGGCTTGGGCACCTCCTGCAGTCTCTCTCAATCTCCCCTAATCCCTAGGCTGAGCTACAGTCTAATCTTCAGTTATATATCCTTCCTTTTCCTGAGACTGACCCTGGAGCTGCTTCCTGGGTTTAGAGATTACTTCCTGGAGCCTTTCTGCATGAGGATTCACTGGTTCTGGATGTCTAAATATTGTGATAGCTTATGTAAGCAGGAGGAACACTTGTTGTCAAAGGAGACAGCTTGTAGAATGGTTCAGAAAATGGGACCCAGGGTGACATCAGAGTCTAGAAGACAATTGCTATCAAACATCACTCTGAAAGAATCTGTATTAACCATTTCAGATTACGTTTCTGCATTTGTGTTGTGGTTTGAGTCTATCTTCTGGGGCCATTTGGCCAGTTGGGGATCCTAAATGGTAATCCCCTAAACATCAATGAGCACCCAAAGAGGAAATGTAGGCACTGTGTATGTTCTGAGACCAAAACGTGCTTTCTTTCTAAGTTTGCCTCTACTATGGTGGGTGGTCTTAGGTAGGTAACTTAAGTTCTCTGCTTTTGATCCTTTATCTGTAAAGCCAGGATCGCTGAAATTCCATTTCACAGGGAGACTGGAATGATACAGGCAATGATGATTGCATGCTTGTATCTCATCAGTGACAGCTGCCATTGACCTTTTTGTGTGGCAGATTCCAAAGGCTATGGCTGTTTGTCACAGACCCTTCCTGATTCCTAGGGTCTCATTAATAATTTTCCCCAGAAGTCACCTAGAGTCCATAATTGTGGACATTTCACATTGGATACCCTTGAACTTCTACTTGGAAGTAAAAACATCACAGATTTTCAATTTTTTTCTGTAAGACTTAAAGTCTGACATTGGTATATCCTTGGATCATTTCCAAAGCTATCCCACAAAAATCTTACTTTGTTTGCTCTGCTGTTTATACCCTGTGCATTTGACACTGTGGTGCTGTCTGTGATTTATATGCAAGGAGACAGGTTGGCATCATCAATGAGCTTATGACGTGGGAGGCCAGAGTTTGCACTCCCTTCAGTACCAGTTGACATCTTGCCGTTTGTGCCCAGGTTGTTCTGCATATTGCAGGATGGTTTACAGCATCCCTGGCCTCTGCTCCAGGATTCCAAAAGTATGTTCCATCCTCTCCCTGTTATGGAAATTAACAATACATCTTGATGATTACAAATGTCTCCAGTTGAAAATCACTATGCTAGATAAATATAAGTTCCATGGGAGCCTGCTTGTGTATCTCCGGTGCCTGATCCAGTTTGTAAGACCTAAAAGAGTAGCTGGCAGATAGAGGGACTTAATATTTGCAAAATGATTAAATTAAACCCAGATTGTAGCAATTGTCTGCTGAAAGCAAATGAATTGAAAGACCTCATTTCTGAAATTCTTAATGCGTTCTAAACCAAGTAGCAGTGCCATAGGTGCAGCGAACCCTCTGGGCTGTGGTTCTAAATTACCGCCCCTACCTCATAGTCTCCTTCAGATTCTGAGGATCTCCAAAGACTCATTTCCCTATGTTTATTTTTGCAAAATAAACTCAACTAGTGGCGAGGAAGCCCACTAGCCAGCTGCATTCCTCCTGTCCTCAGAGATCCAGTGGGAAATTCTCAAGCAAATGCTTCAGTCCTCAAGTTGACAGAACAAGGTAAACCTACATGAATTAGAAACCATGGTGCCTTATCACACAAAAGGAAAGCCTCATTGCCTGACAGGAATCTGAAGTGGCACAGCTGTGGCTGAGGTTGGAAGGGCGCACACCATCAAGGGAGTGTCTGCTTGTCTCTCTCGTTCATCTTGAGACTGAGGTGCCAGGGATCCCTCAGAATCCCACATACTCAGTGCATCCCTTAGTCTCCAGATACCTTACTCATGCATGGCTCCTTCTGCTCCTTCCTAGACTCAATCATGTTTCCAGGGGATCCCAATTCAGAGATAGGCAGAGCTGCCAAAATCAGATAGGAAGGAGGAGAGCAGATGTGGCTTTCCCAGTAGGGAGTGTTCTTGTTTAAACTTTGGTTTGACATTTGTTTTGATTTTTGAATTTGAAGCACAGCCAGGGAAGAGAAAATATGCAATTTTAATTGTTTCTTATCTCATAAAAATGAAGCTTTAAGCTGAAATTCAAAGTTAGAAAAACTATGGGTTCATAGATCAAGTCCTAGGTGGAGTTCATATTTCTCTTTCCTTCCCTTCCTCTCCCCTATTTCTCCTACTTCCTTCTCTCTCTCTCTCTCTCTCTCTCTCTCTCTCTCTCTCTCTCTCTCCCTCCCTCCCTCCCTCCCTCCCTCCCCCCCTCTCTCTCTTTGTCTTCCCTTCCCCCCTCTCTCCCCCTCCCTGCGTCTCTCTCCCTACCTTTCCTCCTCCTTATAGCTGGGCAACCTTGAGCAAGTTACTTCACCTTTCTGATTCTTGGTTTCTTTTTCTGTTATAATAACTTCAGACTACTGAGCAGATATTGCTTGCCAAGCTCAGTCCTAGAAGTCATATACACAGGACAGCCACTACTCTCCTCTTTCTGTTTGTCATCAGTGATCACATGAACTCCTGTTGAGATGGTTGGGTCTGCTCTGGAGCCCACTCCCTCTGAAGACTATCTGGTATCCATAGATCATACAAAGCAATGTCAGTTCTGAGGCTGATAACCTCCTATCCTTGATTCGTGAAGGGAAGCTGGCGTGCTGGGTAGGACAAGGTTGAAAGTAGGGCAACGTCTTACCAGAGACGTTGAGTTTTCACTTGAGCTTGGATGGACTCTGCGCCCCTGTGCTCTGTTTGTGCTTCCATCTCACCAAATGCATAAGGAAAATAGAAGGTGGCTGTTTCTAAACTACACACACACACACACACACACACACACACACACACACACACACTATTCTGTTTGGTGCTGTGCAATGATATTCTATGGATTGCTGGGCAGGAGTCACTGAGAATAGATGCCCTCAGCAAGGCTTAGCATTGAGCTCTTGAGAAGTGGCTGATGGAGGTTCTGAACACTAGAAATGTGGCAATGGAGATGGAGTACCTGAAGGGTAAGTTATAACTTTTAAATGTTTGAATTCAAGTGTAATTAGCAAAAGTGGCTAGTGTTGTTATGGTGAACAGGAGAGTCCCAGAATCCTGAGCACACACAATAAAGATCTCGAATGGAGTCATTGTCCCCAGGTAGCAGACATCCATCTTGATCAAAGAGGATCATTGGAAAGCTGTTCCAACAGCATTTCTAGCACCAGCAGGCTTTGATAGTCATAGACCCCAGCCATTGTGTCATGGTACATAGGACATATCTAATGTCCAACAATACATCACTAAGTGAGTGAATGGATAATTTTATTCTAGAATGCTTTCTCTTGTCACCTATTCTATGCCTCAAATTTCCCTCTGAGAAAATAATTCTGACAGTCTTTGCATTTGCTGTCCAAATTTTATCTACCTTGGGAATTGGCATTGATATAATTTTCTTTAAAAAAAAAAAACATCCTGACTGTAGAGGAAAAGTTAAACTCTATAAATGTACAGGGGATTTTTTCTATAATGTTTATGCTTTGTTTCTTTTTCTATCTATCCTTTCTCTATATATTTTTTGAAACCTGGACTTCGTATATAACTACATAACCTTGAATCCTGTCTCTATCTTTCCACTGCTATGATTACAGGTGTTTACTTGCATACCTGTCTGTATATTGCTGCATGATGTCTGCATGGTGTATTCATTCAGATGAATTTGTCTGCTCTCACCAGTGTGTTTGTGCATTGATGTATGTGCAATGCCTTGTTAAAGTCAGGATCCATATGACAAGACTACTAATAACAGTCATAATAATATCATCTCTACCAAGTAACATCCACATGACTGTTAAATTCAGTGTTTTAAAATGCTCTGTCTGTTAAATATGCACAGTGTAAAGAACTGTATCTTAGTGGGAATTAACTAAGATTTTTTAAAGTAACTAATACAATAGCTGACATATGATACTTATTTGTTAAACACTTGTAGAACACCATAAAAGAGCTTCAATTATATAGTATATATATGTATATATATGTATATATATACATATATTTCATATATCATATATCCATGTATTGCACTTTCTGAGTAAATGCATGGCAGATACTCTTCTTAATTCTCATGGCAATAGTGTCTGCAATGTAGTCTATTATCTTCATTAAACAGATATGGAAATGGCCTTGAAAAAGCTGAAGGTCTTAACTGAGTTCAGTCAACTACATCAGCATATCCGCTGCTATTGAAGAATAATAGTAATGACAATATTGTGAACTAATAGAAAAAGATAATTGAAAATGAGCACAGCCTCGATTTCAAATCCAGCCCCCACCTCACAGTCTCCCTAAGGTCCCTGGAGCCATAAAGTCCCTAAGTAGCCAGACATCTGCCTAATAGTTTTCTCTCTTAACAGCAAATTCTAAAGGCATATTATGGCCCCAGGCTCAGAACCAGCTTGAGCCCTGTGAATACAAGGCTGTGGGTAGGGGAATAGAGAGTACCTTCTCCCCTCCCCTACTCTCTATGTAAAATACATACTACAGATTGATGAAATTTGGCCCAGGAGCCTGGAAGGCTAGTTCAGGCTAATGCAGAATATCAAAGGCTAGATTATTTGCTCTCTAAGAGTGAATAGGTAGCAACAGAAGGGGCTGGGCAGATGGCTCAGTTGCTAAAGTGCTTATCATGCAATCATGAGAATATGAGATCAATGCCCAGAACCCACATTACAAAGTCAGGTGTGGTATTGTGCACTTGCGATTCAGGTACCATGGAGGTGAATACAGGTGAATTTCTGGGGCTCACAAACTGGCTGGATGAGCTGAGTCAGTAAGTTCCTCATCAGTGAGAGAGATCTTGTCTCAATAAACAAAGAATAACAACTGAGGTTGATCTCTGGCTTTTGCACATATATGTGCATATATGCACACATGACCACCAGCACACTTGGACATCCTTGTCTATATCTACACAGAAACAAACAACAACCTCTGCTATGAGCAACTCCTGACTTGTGCCTGATCTTCTCAAGGACATAGCTGGTTGCAAAGTTGGCTTCAAAGGGAGCAAAAGTGAGTAGGGTAAGGGAATCTGGAGCTCC
Organism: Apodemus agrarius; assembly: GCA_964023405.1. Classification (NCBI taxonomy): domain Eukaryota; kingdom Metazoa; phylum Chordata; class Mammalia; order Rodentia; family Muridae; genus Apodemus; species Apodemus agrarius. The sequence goes on along the minus strand of OZ030015.1, from coordinate 2,135,208 downwards.
AATTGCACATCAGAGCTAAAATTCTTGTCAATCAAAACCAGCCTGCAAAGCCTTCAACTCTTATTTGAGATCAAAGTCAACATCATATATACCTTCCCTAAAATCTAAGTGTTGGGGCTGGAAAGATGGCTCTACAGTTAAGCGGATTTTTTGCTTTTACAAAAGACCCTAGTTCAATTCCCAGCACCCATATGGAGGCTCACAACCTTCTGTAACATGAGTCTAGGGCTATGCAACACACCCAGCCACCCTTGCTGCCTCCAGAGCATTGTATGCACATGATACATGGGCAGATATTCAGGAAAAAACATCCATACACATAAAAATAAACAAAATCTTTTTTTAAAAAAATATGAACATTGCTGCAAAGGCTGTCTTACTTGATGTTGTCATTCCAAGATCTGGACCACAAGTGTAAGAAATGGGTATGCAGGAAGAGGTTTTATGATAAAGTCATCTTGGAGCCTCCAGCATCTTCTGCTCTGTTTGCTTTGAAGTCAGAGTAAAGAGCTGGGGATGCAGCCCACTGTGTGAGCTCTTGCCTAGCACCCATAAGACCCTGGCTTCTACTCTCAGCACTGTAAAAAACACAGCTGGATTGCTTAGGTTCCAATCCCTGCCTAGAGACCTTAGCAAAGATATTTAATTTTTTTCTTTGTGTCCCTTTTTCTGAAAAAGAGATAATAATGCTGATATTGATACAATAATTGGGGCTATAATCCACACAAAACATTTAGGATGGTTCCTAGCACAAAGTCAATTTTCTTATTATTGTTCTGTTTAGGCAGAAAGCTTTTATGTCGATGCTATTTGGTGATTGGTCTCATGGCCATTCCTAGGGCTAACAATGCACTGTCATAAAGACTACACCAGATGTCCCGCATCCCTCAAGTAGGGATCACAGCACCCACAGCGATTTAGTGAGAGAACACAAGTGTGGTGCTTAGCACTGAGCTAGAGTAGACCACCCTCTTTGATCTATCTAGCTTTGACTATTTTGCATCTTCTTTCCCAGACTGAGGCAAGGAAGCTGACTCTCGGAGGTTTTGTCTTTAAGCATCCACAAAAGCCACACTCGGGGAACAGCGTATATCTGGTGTCTATTCTACTGCCTTCTCATAGGAAGCCTTCATAATAAAGGGAATTATACAGAAGCTCTGGCTACCGCAAGCTGGTTCAAATCCTGCCTCTGTTGTTCACCAGATATTGGCTTCCTATCTATGAATTTCTGTGTGTGTGTGTGGGGGGATTGTTTGATTGTTTATTTTATTTGTTTTATGGGGGATGGAAGCACATGACTTATACACATACCAAGTACTCTACTACTATACTGGGTCCTCAGTTCTTTTGTTTTTAAATATCTTAGACAAAACATCTTTAAATTATTCAGAATGCCACAAATCTTGTTCTAGTCAGTGTATACTTTAAATTTGTGATTCTGATTCTGCTTCCCAAGTAGCAATTACAGGCCTTCTTGACAGGTACAGCCATATAGATGGTTTTAGGGCTTTGAAAGAGAATAATGTTTATCTACATATTAGGGCAGAATTATTAGCTATAGTTTTTGGTCACAGTAGCAGAACCTGGTTGTTCTTTATATGCAGTTTAAATGAAAGTTACTGAGCCAGAGAGATGAGGAGTGTTTTCCATGATTGTGGGAGGCAAAGAAAACAAAGCATTTGGGCATCTCCAAGAGACTCCCCATTGCACATGTCCTGATATGTCAGAGCCCTCGAAGGGCTCAGCAGCTAAGAAGAGCACTTGTTGCTTTAGTAGAAGATCTGGGTTCTGATACTAGTGCCTACATGGGGCTCACAGCAATCTGTAACTCTTAGTCCAGGGGATCTGATGTCCTCTTCTGACCTCTGTAGGCATCAGGCATATATGGAATGCACATGAATGTAAGCAGAATGCTCATGTACAAAAATAAAATACTAAAATAAAATGGAATAGTACACCTTAAAAAATTAAGAAATTTCCTGAGAACCAGACCCAATAAGTTATATGGTTACTTCAATTTGCCAGCTTGGTGCACCTGGGGAGACAACCTAGATAAGGGGTTGCCTGGACTGGGTTAACCTGTATGTGAACACATCAAACATTTTTCCAAGATAGTTGAGAAGAGGTGGGAAAACCCTCCCTGAACATGGGCAGCACTGTTAATGAGCAGGACTCTGAATGCATACAGCTGAATAAATAAGCAAACGAGGTTGTACTCATTCTCTCTGCTCTGGACTGTGCCTATGATATGACTCTTTGAGTTCCTGCCTTGACTTCCTCACAGTGATGGACTGTAAACTGGTCCAAGCTGGTTTTTGTTAGGGTATGTCTTAGTTAGGGTTTTACTGCTGTGAACATAAATTATAACTGATGCAAGTCTTATGAGGACAGAATTTAATTGAGACTGGCTTACAGGTTCAGAGGGTCAGTCCAGTATCATCATGGTGGAAGCGTGGCAGCATCCAGGCTGACATAGTACAAGAGGAGCTGAGAGTTCTACATCTAGATCTGAAGGCTGCTAGCAGATGACTGACTTCCATTCAGCTAGGATTAGGGTTTTAAGGCCCCCACATACAGCACCACACCTATTTCAATAAAACAATACTTCCTAATAATGTCACTCCCTGGCCCAAGCACATACAAACCATCACAGGGTATTTTTTATCACAACAGGATTGAAACTAGGACATTGCTATCTACATCTACATACATATCTGTATCTATCATCTATATCTATAGCATCCATATGCATATCTGAATCCATGTTCATATCTATATCTATATAGGAACTGGTTCATGCAATTATGGAAACTGTGGTGTTTCTCATTCTCTTATCTGCAAATGCAAGACTCTGGAGAGCTTGGTTGTGAGGTTACAGTAGGAGTCCAAGGACCCCAAAACCACTGAAGCCAAAGGTGTCAACAATAGTCCAAGTGCAGGAATAAGCAAATAAGATAGCTCAAAAGGTGCCAGGCAGAGAATGAAAACTCCACTTTAGCCTGCCTTTTCATTTGCTTATGCGTCCAGATAAGACCTGCCCTGATTAGGGAGGGCAACTTGTTCCTCTGTTCCACCTGTTAAGACACTAAGACCCAAGTCCCTTGGATACACTCAAACTAAGTTTGATCAAATACTGAGGCTTAATGTGGCTCAGTTAAGATGACATGGAAAATCACACTTGACAGTGGTGCTGTTAGGTGTCAACTTCTGAATAGACAAACCCCAATGGTTCCTACTGTGGATATGTCATTTCAGTGGAGTCAGAATCCAAGGAAAGGGTCTGATAAGCAGGCATAGACTATGTACCTGCTACTACTGTCCTGTGGTAATGAGATAAGTAGACTTAGTACAGAATGAGATTTCATATGTGGGTATACTTATTATTATTTTTACCTCTCTCCTCTGGGCCTTATTATCAGTGAAGCATCCTAGAATGTCTTTGCAATCCAGTTACTGTGAAAATAAACTCAACACCCACCCAATGAATTTGCTTCTTCTTCAGCATTGATAACTATGATTTGGGTGTGAAGCCTAAATAGCAGTCATTGTGCTCCTGTTGTTGTGCTTCCCAGTGTATAGAAGTCTTGCCTCCAAGGAAACAGTAGGCATGATTACTGTGAAAGTAACTTTACAGATTATTTTTTCCAGTAAACAAAACCCTGCCCTTCCAGCTCCTCTCCCTGACTAATCTACCGTAGGAATCTAGCAAGGCCCTTGTCATGGAGGAAGAGAGTTCAAGTGGAGTCCAGAGGGGGTGGGAACTGTTGGAGGAGGATCCTCTTCTTTTGGATTACTAAAAGCAATAGAATCCCAGAACGACAGACATCATATTTGCTTATACCTTAAAGTTATGTCCAGACACATATTTTTTAATCTAAATTCACCTTCCTCATAACAACGCCATGTTCACATCTTGGCTTTGAACAAGTAATAGAAAGACTTGCATTTTGCAGCACACAAAGGAAGAGAACACTTGACCCTCTCCTCCCCTAAGATATCTCTTTTCCCATTCTTCATGCTCTCAATCCACCATGGCTTTTAGGAGGTGACCCTCAGCATCACCTCCCTGAATATCTTGGGTGGTTGGAATAAGCTTGGCTCATGGGAAATGGTACTATTAGGTGGTGTGGCCTTGTTAGAGGAGGGCAGGTTTTGTGGTCCTATGGAAAAGTTCTACCTGGTGCAGAAGAGACTCTCCTCCTAAGTACCTGTGAGACAGTCTGATCCTGGCTGCCTTTTGATGTGATACTGGCTTCCTTTGGATGAAGAAGCACCATGTCTTGACTCCTCCAGCACTATGTCTGCCTGCATGTTGCCATGCATAATTATCAGAACCTAAAAAAGTGTAAGCCAGCCCCAATTAAGTGTTGTCCTTTGTGAGAGTTGCATTGTTAATGGTGTCTCTTCACAGCAAAGGAAATTCTAACTAAGACAGACCCTAGGTATATGCCCAGGAGTGGTATGACTGGGTCCTCAGGTAGTACTATGTCCAATTTTCTGAGGAACCGTCAAACTGATTTCCAGAGTGGTTTTACCAGCTAGCAATCCCACCAGCAATGGAGGAGGGTTCTTCTCTTTCCAATCTTCTCCAGCATTTGCTGTCCCCTGAGTTTTTGATCTTAGCCATTTTGACTGGTGTGAGGTAGAATTTCAGGGTTGTTTTGACTTGCACTTCCCTAATGATTAAGGATGTTGAACATTTCTTTAGGTATTTTTTGTCATCTGGTATTCCTCAGTTGAAAATTCTTTGTTTAGCTCTGTACATACACCTAGAAGATGCTCTAACATGTAATAATGACACATGTTCCACTATGTTCATAGCAGCCTTATTTTTTATAGCCAGAAGCTGGAAAGAACCCAGATGTTCCTCAATAGAGGAATGGATACAGAAAATGTGGTACATTTACACAATGGAGTACTACTCAGCTATTAAAAACAATGAATTTATGAAATTCTTATGCAAATGGATGGACCTAGAAACTATCATCCTGAATGAGGTAACCCAATCACAAAAGAACACATATGGTATGCACTTGCTGATAAGTGGTTATTAACACAAAAGCTCAGAATATCCAAGATACAATTCACAGACCACATGAAGCTCAAGAAGAAGACCAACATGTGGATACTTTGATCCTTCTTAGAAGGGGGATCAAAATACTCATGGCTCACAGTCAACCAATAGACTGGGCACAGGGTCCCCAATGGAGGAGCTAGAGAAAGGACCTAAGGAGCTGAAGAGGTTTACAGCCCCATGGGCGGAACAATATGAACCAACCAGTAACCCCAGAGCTCCCAGGGACTAAACCACCAACCAAAGAATACACATGGAGGGACCCATGGCTCCATCTTCATATGTAGCAGAGGATAGCCTTTTCAAATATCAATGAGAGGAGTGACCATTGGTCCTGTGAAGGATCCAGTGCCCCAGTATAGGGAAATGCCAGGATAGGGAAATGGGAGGGGGGAGGCGGTTGTTAATCAGAGGAAGGGGGATGGGATGGGGTTTTTGGAGGGGTAAGGAGGAAAGAGGATAACATTTGAAATGTAAAAAGAGCAGATATCAAATAAAAATAATAATAAATTAATTAAATTTGAAAAAAAGTGGTCCTTAGCATCCCTTCCCCAAGATCCTGTACTTGCTGTATCTTAGCAGGTTAGATTAGATTAGAAAGAGAAGGAAAGGATCCAGTTCCTCTGCTGTGCTCTCCCTAACAGCAGAGTGGTGACTTCCACAGCCTACCCTACTCCCCAAGACATTTTTCTTCACACACCAGAAATTACTCTCTAAGAGCCACCACCACCCACCCCCTGCTTTGTCATTCTTTGATCCAGTCTCATTTTTTTTATTATTTTCTCTTCTAGTAAATGTGTAACGAGCAATGTCCTGTACCCTAATTTGTGTCTAGCCTATGATCCTTCAGTCAAATAGAATTCTAGCTCTGGTACTATGCCACCCCCAAGGCTTTGTCATCTATGGCCTGTGACTCATTCTTTACTTACTTTCCTGTTTGTTTTCCATGCCAAGAAAATCATATACCTGTGGTATCTAACTGGATAAAACCCACTTGGAACAGAGTAGAACAGAGCCATGGCTTCCGTCCCTATCCAACTCTTGAGTTTAGAACCGAATCAGTACTAATTGGTCCATGCTGTTAAAAAGCTTGAGGAATGTTTGTTACACAGCAGAAGTAAAGGTACACATTTAGCTTTTAAAAAAAAGTTTTGACCCATGATCCTCATATGGTTATACTATTTTCTTTTCTCAGTGCTGTGACCAAATGACTGATAAGAAATAATTTAAGTCAGAAATAATTTGTTCTAGCATATGGTTTCAGGGAATGTTGTTTGCCATAAGAAAGAAGGCATAGTAACAGGAGTAAGAGACCTGTTGGCCATAGTGCATCTGTAGTCAAGAAGCAGAGAGTGACAGGATATAGACCAAGCTATAACATTTCAAGGCTTTCCTCACCCACTTGCTGTGATGAGACTCCACCTAAGTGTTTTCACAATCTTCCCAGTGTTCAATCGCATGAATCCATTGGGTATATTTCACATTCAGAAGGCAGTCCGACCTTGATCAGGTCTGTTTTACTTGGCTTTCTCATGAAAGAACTGAACAAGATGGTTGCTAAGTTACCTTGAGCTCTGAACTTAGGCAATTCTCAACAACTATAATAATCCTCTTTGTGGATCATTACCAAGTATCTTTGCTCAATCTTATAGTGATGGATGACGTGTTAGGTGAGTCAACTGAGCCATATTTATCATATTTATCTCTGTAACACAAGTGTGCCTCTCACTTCTGGACATAGTAAAAGCCACCAGCTACCGTTTGTTACAGAAGTGATTAAATTGCTGAGGGGATCATCCAGAATCACATTTAGATAATCAGCAAGACTATCTACTTTCCTTTCACAGAGACAATCTGCTTAGTCAAGTACATATATGAACAGCTCTTTCTGTGATGATGACTTAATTGGCAGAGATTTCAAGAATGTAATCAACTTATGACATGCTTCCTTTGTATTTATATGCAAAGCATATGCATGAGTAAGGGTTTGAATACCTTGGGAGGTTAGAGAGGAATGTTGGGTGTCCTCCTCTGTTTGCAATGTATTTCCTTTGGATAGGGCCCTTCACTGAACCCCAAGCCTCACCAGGTTAGCTAGACTGGCTCTGGGGTTTGCCTGACACTGCCCCTAGTCCAGGCACCCCAGGCATGGACCGACATGCTTGGCTGTTTTACACGGCCGGGAATTTGGACCCAGATCCTCACGCTTGTACAACAAGCACCTTAACTCACTGTGCTGTTTCCCCAACCCAAGGAATACTCGAATGTATACAACGTGTCAAAGTATTACCAAATTTTTATTTCCCAGCCCACTGCCTCCTTGATTGTATAGAGTGTGTTAAAATATAACTGAATTTTTATTTATCCACTTATCTATTTTGTTAGCCAACAATGTGGAGCCAATATATGCAAAATACTTTTAAAAGTCAACTGTAAGTCCCTTCTCTGTTACAGTTTCTTGGACCTCTTCCTAGAGAAATTTAGTTACCGTATGCCTGTCATCATTTTCTTTCTTTTTGCTCCATGTATTAACTAATGGAACACACTTCCATATTTTTGTATTTCACTTGTCTCTCTTAATACCCAGGAAGTTGCACAATATTTAGTGTCTTTCTTGACATTTTAATGCTATATACTATACTTTCTTTCATTGTAATGTTGATTCATTAGGTTTTTTTATTAAATTAATTGTTTGGCAATTTCAGGCAAATATTTTTTTACATTTTTTTTATTTTCTATATTCTTTGTTTACATTCTGAAGGCTTTCCCCTTTCCCCATTCCCCCCTCACCATATGTCTCATATGTCCTCTTCCACCCTACCCCACCGCCCGCCTATTCTCCAATCTCCACCCCACGATTTCTCTGCTCTATTCTGGTACTCTCCTACAAAACTGGATCCAGTCCTTTCAGGACCAGGGTCCTCTCCTTCCTTCTTCTTGGGAATCTTTTGACTTGCTAATTGTGCCTTGAGTATTCAGAGCTTCTGGGCTCATCAATATCCACTTATCAGTGATTGCATTTCATGTGTATTCTTTTGTGATTGGGTTAACTCACTTAGGATGATATTTTCCAGATCCAACCATTTGCCTACAAATTGCATGAATTCATTATTTTTAATTGCTGAGCAGTATTCCATTGTGTAAATATACCACACAAAGCATTCTGCTTACATTCTTCCCCACAGCTTCTCTAGTCTCTCTCCAACCTTCTTCATCTTGTCTTCCTCCTTAAAATATTTCTTTTCACTTTAATGTCTATTGTTTTGGTTTTGTTTGTTACATAGTAAAACTAACCAGGACCATGCATGTGGGAAATGGTGGAGAGCCACACTCTGGTGCATGGAGGCTCACTAGGGGACACATGACTGAAAAGAATGACTTTTCCCAGCATCCATCGGGGTAATAGCAAACCCATGAGCCCCTCCCACATCCATGATGATGTTGACAGGCCTAGGCTTGTACAGGCCCAATGCAGGCAGCCTCAGCTGCAAGTTCATGATTGCTATGGCAAAGTCATTTCCCAGAGACTCCACTTCAATAAATCCAGTCCCAGCCTATCTGAGAGCTCAGCCTAGTGAGATGACCATTGCCACCGTGTGTGACCACGGGCATCAAACAATCCATAATTGTAAAGAGGCAGAGTTAACCACAGAAGTAGACAGTTTCATAAAAGACCGCAGTGTGATAAAGCACCAGACAAGTGGTGGGTATCAGACTTAGTGCCCCACATGTGTCAAGAGGAAGGGAACAGAGAGGGGTGGGAAGAGGCAATGACAGAGGGCTGGTTCTTCGGACTATTTACATAGAGTCCTGTAGGGTTCCTGAGGGTTAACTGAGAATGGAAAACACTGAAGCCTGGAAATAGAATTGTGAACATCTGCTGGAAAATGGGAAATTTCACCTTAATAGAATTTTTTTCAAAATGTTTTAACTTTTCTCAAAAAAAGAGAGCTATTTCCCTAAACTCATCTGCTTCCTCCTGTGTTCTCACGTCTTTAAATACACCAAACACGATTTTATGAGCAAATCACATTATACAGAATACATTTTTAAGTTTCAAAGCTTAAGCTTCGTAGTGTTATTTTTTTAAAAACAGAGGTCTGCATCCATTTCAGTTCCCACATAGCTGCTTCGCCTGCTTGCTTGCATCACGGGACATTTTCCTCTTAGTTCCAACACTTTGAAAGACCGGGCATCTATAATAGAAATTTCTCTTTCAAGATGACCTCTTCTTTTCTAGACATGACCTAGACAGTGCAGATTCCATCTACACGGTCTGTTTGTGGTAAGATGTTTCAGTGAGCCTTTGCTTTGCTCTCTGGAAAGCAGAAACTTATCCCATGTTGAAATGATTATGTGGTGAGAACTGCAGATCTGACACATTGATCTGCATGTATAAGGTAGATATTTCTGTCCTGATACCTTTCAGAAAATGCCTTCTGTCAGTCTTGGACAGGGATTTTTTACTAATCATGTCAGAGAGGAAATTGGATAGTGCTACTTAGGAGAGAATCAAGAGAGATGATGCTTGGTAGTAGTCAAAGAAAAAAAAGATAATAGTGGGAAGAAAAATGGAAAGGCCTTCTCTAGGTAGGTGACAGATAGGTTTGGGAAGATTTAAGCTGAAACTTTGTTCTTCTGCCCCTGGGCACCAGAGTTATGACATGTACATGCTGCTTACTTGTTTTATGCTGAAGGTTAAACTCAGCACTTCTTGAAAGTTAGGCAAGTTAAGCTATATCTCTAGCCTAAGGAACCATCTATTTTAATTGTTCTGAAGTGGAGAGGATTTCCTAGGTATTAGACCTTTAGTGATAAGCTCAGGAAGATCTTGACAAAGGAAAACAAGTGGATTGCTCAATGCTTTCATCTTTGGGAAGTCATATTGAACCTTCCTGATGCCCATGAAGAATGGGTGGGCTGCTCAGCTGCTTGCAGAGAAACCTTCATTTCTTTCTGGAGAAATATTGAAAAAGCAAACGAGAGCATGAAAGAGATCACAACTAGGAAATGATTCAAAGACTGTGACTAGTCAAGCCATTTCTCAGCTGATCTTGAATAGTCATGCATTTCCAAAGGAGCTTCACATAAGATTTAAAGGGATGTTTGTGGGATAGAAAGATGGATCAGCACTGAAGTGCATTAGCTACTCTTGTAGAAGACAGGGGTTCATTTCCCAGTACCCTCATGTAGCTAATAGCTCTCTGAAACTTCAGTCCCAGTAGATCCATTGCACTCTTTTGACCCCTATGAATATCAGGAATGCATACAGTAAGTATACCTACATGCAGGCAAAGCACAACTAAAAGAAAAATAAATTTAAAAAATATATACATTTCATAACCCCAAAAAGGATAAAGATCTCTTCTTCAGAGCATCAAGGAAAATTCCTTGTTCAGATAAATCTCTACTGCCTCCTCAGAGGCACCAGAGCAGCTGAGCATTCCCTCGGAGAGAGAGAAGCAACCTGGGCATAAAAGAAGTTTCACAGGGTATAATCCATAAAGACTGTCCAGAGCCTCATGTGGGAGGATAATAAAAGATGTCATGAGTGACTAGGAATTTAGCTCTGAGCATCTACATGTTCTGTCCTGGCACCCCAATCCTCAGAAGCAAAAATGGGATGATAGTAGTAGTATGTCAGAGTTTTTTAATGCCTTTGTTTAATGAAACAATTACTGCATTACACTGCCTTGTTAAAACTCCACAAGCTTGCCCTTCTAGCCTGAACCTTCTTCTGGAGCAGAGCATCAGTGTGTCTGCCCTTCTGGAGATACCACAGTCTGAAGGGCTCCCAGGACATCTGCCACATACAGGGCAACAGGCAAGGAATCCACCCAAATTACCTCATCAGTAGGGAACCCAAGGTGCCCAGCAGATGCAGGAACCTTCCCCAGTGCTTGATCTCCACCTCCCTTCTGGCCTACACCTTCCACAGGACAGAACATCTGTGGGTCTGCCCCTCTGAAGACCCTACAATTTGAAAGTTTCCTAGGAGATCTGCTGCACCCAGGGCAACAGCCAGGAGCCTAACAGGGCTGTCCTCTGAAAGGCTCAAAAAAAGCAGCTGACAGGGACAGATGCAGATACTTCCACCTAACCATAAGACTGAAGTCAGGGACCCTTGTGGTTGAATTAGAGAAAGGCTGGAAGAAGCTGAGAAGGAGGGTAACCCCATAGGAAGACCTGCAGTCTCAACTAGACCATTGAGATTTCTCAGACACTGAGCCACCAACCAGGAGCTGGCCTGAGCCCTCCAAAACATATAAAGCAGAGGACTGCCTGGTCTGACCTCAGTGGGAGAAGATGCACCTAACCCTTCAGACACTTGAGGCTCCAGGAAGTTGGGATGCTTGGTGGAGGAGATGGGGACATCCTCTTGGAGATGGGCAGGTGGGAATGGATGAGGAATTGTGGGAGGGGAAACCAGGAGTGGGTCAACAACTGGACTGTAAAAAATTAAAAGTAATAATAAAGAAAACTCCACAAGCTTGTAGCAAGGCCTTGCTTCTCAGTAAAAACAATCTGAATCACATCAGGTAAATGCACTTTGTGCAAGTCCAATGACTTGTGTTTCTTTCCATGATCCCACAGGCAGTAGGTGAGAGATGACTCTCAAGAGCTGTCTTCAACACAAGTATCATGACATGCACAAATCTGTGCACACATGTACATGTATACACACAGACACAGACATGCACACATATGTACAAGCACACACACACACACACACACACACACACACACTAAGGAAAGAATGAAGAAGTTCATCTTGTCTAGCTCCCAACTTCCCCCAGCATAAGGATAGTCACAAAAGCCACAAAGACAAACTTTTTCACCATACTCCATGTCTTCACATACATCTCCTTCCACCTGATTTTTCCAGTTACACTCACATGTTGAGTTTGAAGACTGGAAGCAATTTGATCTGTGGATCACAAAGCCAAGGCCACCTTATTTCATAGCTAGAACAGTTCCCCACCCCTTACCAATGACAATCAGTCCTTACTTTTAAGTTAGATTTCAGTCAATTGATTGATTTTGTGTATATGTGTATGCATGTTTATGTGTGTAGGCAAGCTCACACCACAGTGTATATGTGCATATCAGAAGACAACTTGAGGGAATTGGCTCTTTTCTACCATGTGAGTCCCAGGAATCAAACTCAGATCTTCAGGCTTAACTGCAAGCCATTTTACCTATTAAGCTCTCTCACTGGGGCTCCAGACAATCAGAAGAGATTTTGCTTGCTTCCTTAACACTGTCCATGTTTCCACTGTTCATGAGGAGCATGTCCTCCTGGCAGCCGGTGGTTCAACTCTCAGAGTTCTGAGCCAGCGTTGGTCAGTGGCCAGCCCTAATGGATGTGTGTAGCAGATAATAGGCTTATCTCTGCCTGTCATGGACTCTGGGCCTTGTTAGTGGAGGGATCCTTTCTAGTTTTTTCTGTTGGGCCAGTAAGAAGTGCACATCTTTGGCTGTCCTGAAGCAGAAAGAGGTCCCATTGGTCATTGAAATAAACAGCTTCATTACTGCAGAGTGCTCAGCAGGGAGCTTCCCACATGAGTCTCACTCTCATCCTGGAATAAGACATTGCGCATCCATCTATGTGCCAGGAAGCTAAGTGTCCCAGAGGACATGTCAATCTCAATCTAGGACTCTCCATTACAGCCTCTACAGAAAACTCATTTGGCAGGAGTTAGAGATGGGAATATCTAAAGCTGTATGACTTGGCTAAGGGCCAATCAAGACTTTCTTCATGACCCCTTTTCTGTGGACCAATAGTGGATGCTATATAATGTGCCACCTTGAGTTCAGCTCTGCTCATTCTACTGTATTAAAAATATCATACACATATGCAAAAACATGGAAGTATTTGAACACACATGCATGCATGCATGTCTACATGTCCACAGATGCACACACACACACACACACACACACACACACACACACAGACACACACACACACAAACATCTCAAATGACAACTAAACAACAAATAATAAAAGGACATTTTCTTTTCTGCAGATGAGAACTTAAATAACACATTTTGAGGGAGAAAATATCAGGTTTTGGAAATAACTGTCATCTAGGGTAAGCTCTAGCTTGGTTATATGTGTACAGTGCAGTGTAGGAACATTCCTCACCTACAGGAGCTGACCTCATAATGTTGCTAAAAAATTAAAGGAGAGCTAAGCATGTCTGTGATCCTATAGTCAGGAGGCAGGAAGAAGAGGAACACGGCTACATATATGCAGAGATCTTGTTGAAAGAAAGAAGAAAAAGGAAGGGAGATAAAAGTGAAGGAAGGAAAGAAGGAAAGAAGGAAAGAAGGAAGGAAGGAAGGAAGGAAGGAAGGAGGGAAGGAAGAAAGGAAGGAAGGAAGGAAGACAGGCAGGCCTGATGCTCAGTATGGCTGCCATGATGGCAGGCTGAAGGTGGAGGGCACTCCCTATAGTGCAGTTAGTAGTGAACCATTATAACCATGCCAAGAGACCACACCTTTCCTCCAGTTTTGTATATAATTACAAAAATCATTACAGATGTTTGAAACTGACAGACTTTAATGAGCTGATCCCAGCTGCTCAGAAAAGATAGTTGAGAAGGTTTTCCTTTGCAGTGAGGGCAAACCACACCATGCACATTTGAATGGTTAGTTGAGTGGCAACAGAGACATGCACTGGGCGTCAGATGCATGCTGACCATTAGCATAATGTGGCAACAATTCTAGAAATTTTGCATGTACATTATATATTAAACACAGACTAACTGTGGTATGTGGGTTGCCTATCTCTACTCTGCCCAAGCAGACATTACTAAACAATCATGAAAGTGTTTCTCATTGAATTTGAACTCAGAATCTTACCTCAAAACCTGTTATTATCATACAACCACAATTAGCCTTCACATTTAAATAATGGTTGCTATTTCTAACTCAGAAAAACAAGGATATAGATCTTGAGAGATAATTTCTGGAGAGGCAAAGATGAAGGCTAACATCCACTTCTGAAACATAGCTAAAAATGGAAGGAATAGTGGTGTTTTAAGGATTCAAGTATAGTCATAGAAAGAAAAATGAGACAATGAGAAATTATGAATGAGACTTAGAATTAGTACTGAAACCAAGGATAGATAAAGAACATGTCTTTAGAACAAAGAATGAAGCTTTTTCAAGATAACTGGAGCTCCAAGACAGTGCTGAATCCAGTGATGGGCGCCATTGTTTAGTGAACAAGTGCAGGATGCCAGGGTCTCTCTTGTGCACCTCTATGGACATTTTGGTTTCATTCTTCATAATAACTTAGGAGGTGAAAAGTAGTATCTCTGTTTTCCTGCTGAAGACATGGGATTCTAAAACAATAACAGCAACAGCAGTGGCAGCAGCAGCAGCAGTAACAACAACAACAACAGCAGCAGTAGCAAAAATAACAAAAACCCATATAAAGCTACACACATGCATCCTTTTCTTTTATATCCAACAACAGTCATAAAGACATGATAAAGCTTACTGGGATCTGAGGATTGGTTTATAAATGATATTAAAGACTCCGATACAGATTCTGAGAGTTATCCAGACTGGAAATACCAAATATGACTCTTGCCTCCAGGATTTGGAACTGTTTGTAGCAACTTGTAAGTTCATAGTCTACCTGGATCTCCAAGGTGCTGACATCCTCTCCCCAAGTCCCTGGGTGAATAAGAGGCAGTAAGGTTCCTTCACATGCATGGCTCCTACTATGTCTTTTGAGTTCTGTCATTTTTAAAACTATATTACAGCAAGGTACAGCAAGGCCAGGCAAACACGAGAAACTGGAATCTCATGGTCAGTTGCAGTGATGGTTCTAGGGGAAAAGACCACTTAGGACCACCCAGAAAGCACCAGGATCAAAGTGACAGTAGTAAATGGTTGTAACTTTCACTATGGGTAGAATTCCTTATTGTGGTATTTAAAGGGAGATAAGCCAGATTAAGACAGGCTCTGTTGACAACTACTGAATGTTCTAGGCACACTGAGCTTGATTCTGGGTGTTTGGTACTTGACCTGAGGGAGTTAGGAAGGACACATTGGTCTAGAATATGATGTGCTGATAGCAGAGGTAGTTGTGGTTTGGATTTAAGAGCTGTGAGGGAAGCACTGTCCAGCCTCTCTCCAAAGCTGTATCTGTAAAATGGGGATATTGAAACCCATCATTTGGGTTTGTGCAAGGATTCAAAAAGAAAATAACAACAAAGCTGTAAATTGGTACCAAGAAGTGGTCAATAAGATGTGTCATTTTTTGTAATAACGTTGTTATTAAAGTCATTAAAACCTTAAGGACCTCTTTACTTATAATCCAGAGGTTTTCTTGTGCTGCATCCTCTTCCAGAAGCATGTTTCTGTTGCTACCCCTTCTCAGCCTAGATGCTCTGGGCTAGGAGTTATATCTGATTGGATCAGATGGAGTCTGACTGTTACTCATCCATTGGTTGGTCAATAGTCACCTAAATCTTCTGACTTATAAAATGTGGCCAAGAAACATATTGGCTATTAGCACAGCCAATTATATTGACTTTCTCATTAGGACAGAGGGTAGGTAATGAAGTCAAGAGATAAAAGATGTCAGGGAGAAAGCTGGAAAGAAAAGACAGATGGAATAGGTTTGTAGGACCCCACCTTTCAGTTCCAGTTGTCCTTCTAGCTCCCATACACCAAGATTTGCTTTCTGTACCAGCTCTCTGAATCCTTTTACCACACACAGCAAAAAAAAAAAAAAAAAAAAAACCATACTATAGGCTTTTAAAAATAAAAGAAACATGACCTGTTAGCAGATGTAAAATTCAAGTTCAACTTTACATAAAGCCAGAGACATGCCATGTGACTGTCACTCTAGATTCCCCCATAACTTGTTCTGAACCAGCTACTCTTTCCTTATTTATGAAATTGCCTGGGCAGCCTCCAAGGCTCTGAGATAACACAAGGTTCTGATGTCTTCAAGGCTTCCTGAGCTAAGTTGAGGATTTGGTCATGGACTCCAGTGGGATCAAAGCAGAGGCGTCTTACTTCCTTAGGCATCAATAAAAACCATCATGCTGCTTGTGCCCTGTATCCCCCTGATGTCTAGAGAAGAAATAGAGACATCCCATCATCCAAAGAAAGGAGGATAAATATAGCCTTTGTCAGATTAATATCCCCAGGATTACTCATGACTCTTTCAAAGTGAAGCAAAGATCATGTGCCGCCTGACAGCCACCCATCTGGCCTGAGAAGACTCACCATATGGATGGTTCTCGCTAATTATAGTTAAATACTGAAGGGAGGGGTTCCAGTGTAGAGGCTCCTGAGACCAGACCTTTCCTTGTCCCCCTTTCTGGGAGCTCATGAAATGGCTCTGATAGTCACTGTTCCCAGACTCCTCCAGATGCTTTCAGGTAAATTGCCTCTGTAGAAGTGACTTGCACAAACTCAAAGGTAGAGAAGAAACCATCAGCCTCTGTGTTTAGAAAGTAGTAATAACCACGGCTCCTGTGCTAAGATATCAGTCAAGATTCTGAATCATGGAAGAATCCAAGGAAACAATTGATAGTTTGCTAAGGCTACATTTTGTTGCTACTACTAAGGACCTGGTTCTCTGCTGCCCCAAGATTTATGTGAAACATACAAGGAAGGCTGTTATCATTTACAGGCAAATAAGACTTACTGAATCAATCCAGTTCCAGAGAGGAATTTCCTAGCAAGATAAAGCATTGATTTCTTAAAATAAATACAGATGGCCTTTTCCCCATCTGTGATGGCAAATATGACTCTCAGTTTGATGGGCTCTAGAGTCACTGAGGAAGCAAACTTTTGTGCCTGTCAGTGAGGGGTTAACTGAAGTGGGAAAACCTACTTTAAATGTATATATATTTACAATACATGTGATGTGTCCCAGACTTAATAAAAAGAAAAAGGGAGAGTGAGAAGCAGCTTTCATCTCTCTCTACTTCCTGGCTATGCTTGCAATGTTACCAGCTGCCATAGTCTCCTTCCTGGCATCCTTAATGGGATAGATTGTCCCCAGACTGTGACCCAAAATAAACCTTTCCTTCCTTTCTTGAATTGTTTTCATTTTGCATTGTCTCAGCAAGAGGAAACCTGGATAATACACCATTCTAAGGCCATGGATCTGATCCTGAGCAGAGAGAAAGGGGAAAGTAGGGGAAGGGAGGAAAAGAGGGTGAGAGAGAGGGGAGATATGATAGGTAGATAGATAGATAGATAGATAGATAGATAGATAGATAGATGATAGACAGACAGCTAAATAGATGATATAGTTGGCATATAGATCATACATACATAAATCATAGATAAAGTATAGATGGATAATAAATGAATTATAGATAGGTTATTGATGATAGATGATAGATAGATAGATAGATAGATAGATAAATAGATAGATAGATGATAGATCGATGATAGACAGACAGACAGCTAGACAGATGATATAGTTGACATATAGATCATACATATATAGATGATAAAGTATAGATGGATGATAAATGAATTATAGATAGGTGATAGATGATAGATGATAGATAGATAGATAGATAGATAGATAGATAGATAGATAGATAGATAGAGCATCCATGCTTGGCTTCAAACAATTTCTGAGAACAATCAATTTGTGTGAATAAAGGAATAAGGAATGCCAAATTCATGGGTGAAATCATTGGTCATTTCATTTCGCCTTCATCCTTTCTTTGTACCTGGACCCTCGTTCTTTAAGCACAGCTCATTATTCTACTAACAGCACCAAAGTAGGCCACCCTTCCTGCAGAGACTCAATCCTTAGAACTCAGATAGGTAACATATGCGATTAGAGTGGAGCAGGTAATCAAAATTCACATGACTCTCTCAGTGTTCATGAACTGACCTAGTTTTTACACAAATGTGAACACAAGGAATAATTCTAAACTAAAACCAACAATGAAAACATGAGAAGAAATGGAGAAATGGTTGTTGAAGCTTGGCTCTAGAGTCAGGGAGACAATGGGATGTGGGAGGATGGTTCATTAACTGGAGAGCCTTCACTGGATGCCAAGGGGCCACCTCTGTGATAGAGGTGCCATTTGTTAGTGAATGATGAATGGGCATTTACAGAGATACTGTCAACCAGGGTATGCAAGTAGGATTCTCTATTCATTCATTTTGCAAAATGTTAATGAACACTTGGAATTATAGGATGCAGTTGCAGTACTCCCTAGAGGTTCTTGTCAGCTGAGGAAAGCTTCCCTTCAGCACCAACAAGACAAAGGTAAGCCTACTGAGACAGGCTAAGACTTTCAGACTTATGATGTCATTAGAACCCTTTTAATTCAGCTCCACTTGAATAATTTACCACCCTTAAACTTCCCTGCCACACAACAAATGTCATTTTGCTTAAGCCCACACCAGAGATGACAAGTGAAACAGGTTCTTTACTTAGAGTCTACATTGTTGTTCTTTTGTTTTTGACTAAAATTTGGATTTATTCTTTAAAAGTTTGAGACCTGGGATAAGGGAAATGTCCAAGAATCAATGGTGTGACCTTAGCTATGACTCACAACATTGGGGATATGGAACCTGAAGAGGTCACCTCTTAAGATCAGGTTGGAACCCCAGTGGAGAAATAGGGACATCAACACACCCACAAAGCTTTCAACCCAAAATTTATCCTGTCTACAAGAAATGTAGGCACAGGGAATGGAGCAGAGGCTAAGGGAACAGCCAGGCAATAACCAGCCCAACCTGAGACCCATCCCATGAGCAAAAAATAATCCCTGACACTATTTATGATACTCTGTTGTGCTTGCAGACAGGATAGCATGGGTGTCTTCTGAGAGGCTCCATGTAGCAGCTGACTCAGACAGATGCAGACACTCATAGCCCAACAGTGGATGGAGTTTGGGAACTCTCATCGAAGAATAAGAGAAAGGATTGTGGGGTCAGAAGAGGATAGGAACTCCACAGGAGAACTAACAAAGTGAACTACGCTGTACCCTTGGGGCTCTCAGAGTATGATCCACCAACCAAAGAACATACACAGGCTGGCCCTAGACCTCCCATCACATATGTAGCAGATGTGCAGCTTGGCCTTCATGTGGGTCCTGAACAACTGGAACAGGGAAAATCCCCAAAGCTGTTGCCTGTATGTAGGATTTGTTCTTCTAGTTGGGCTGCCTTGTCTGGCCTCAGTGGGAAAGAATGTGCTTAGCCTTGTAGACTTGATGTGATTCTCAGGGGGCCCTACCCATTCAGAGGAGAAGGGGTCAGGGAGAGGAAGGCTTGTGGGAGGGGATGACTGGGAGGAGGGCAGTGAGAGGGGCATAAAGTAAATAAGTTAAAAAAAGTTACTTCTAACTCTGAGGGGAGTACACACCAGCAACAGATTGCAGAGGTGGCTCTAGCCTTCTCTATCTTTATTATTATTATTATTATTATTATTATTATTATTATTATTATTATATTTTCTTTATTTACATTTCAAATATTATCCCCTTTCCTCATTTACCCCGAAAACCCCTTATCTCCTCCCCCTCCTCCTGCTTACCAACCTACCCACTCCTGCTTCCCTGTCCTGGCATTCCCCTACACTGGGGCATCAAGCCTTCACAGGACCAAAGGCCTCTCCTCTCATTGATGTCCAACAGGCCATCCTCTGCTACATATGTATAACCTTATTTTGAGATTTGGTTTCTCAATCTCAGCTTCTGTCTTTTTCTATTTATTACTTCCAGAACAGGAAGAGGCTGTGTCCTGAGTGATACAAAGGAAAGATGGGAATCATATTTTCTGTATTTCTTTTATTATTGGTTATTTTATTTATTTCCAGTTCAAACATTATCCCCTTCCCAATTTCTCCTCTTCAAACCCCCTATCCCATCCTTCCTCACCAATGCTTCTATAAGGGTGCTCCCCCACCCACCTGTCCACTCCTGCCTCACCTCCCTAGCATTCCCTTACACTGGGGCATCGAGCCTTCACAGGACATTGATGCCAGATAAGGCAATCCTCCGCTACATATGCAACTGGAGTCATGGGTCCCTCCATGTGTACTCTTTGGTTGGTGATTTAGTCCCTGAGAGATCTGGGAAGTCTGGTTGGTTGATACTGTTGTTCTTCCTATGGGGTTGCAAACACCTTCAGCTTCATCAGTTCTTGCCCTAACTCCTTCATTTGGGTCCCCGTTCTCAGTCCAATGGTTGGCTGCGAGCATCTGCATCTGTATTAGTCAGGGTCTGACAGAACTCAGGAGACAGCTATACCATGGTCCTGTCAGCAGCTCTTCTTGGCATCAGCAATAGTGTCTGGGTTTGGTATCTGCAGATAGGATGGATCCCTAGGTGGGACAGTCTCTGGATGGCATGTTCCACTTTTTGTCCCTGCATTTCTTTTAGACAGGAGCAATTCCGGGTTAATACTTTTGAGATGGATGGGTGGCCCCATCCCTCAACCAAGGGCTGTGCCTAACCTCTGGATACGGTCTCTATAGATTCTCTCTCCTCTTTGTTGGGTAGTTCAGCTAATGCCATCCCTGATAGGTCCTGGGAGCCTCTTGCTTTCCTGACATCTGAGACTTTCTAGTGGTTACTCCCAGTTCCCCATTCCCTACTTCTACATATCCCCATTCAGTTTCCTGACCCTTTGTGACCCTCTGTACTTCTTCCCTGTCTCCTAACCCCATCTCAAAAAATCTGGAAAATTTTCTGTATTTCTAACATGAGCTTGCCAGACCAGCATCTGACCAATGCGTGGTTATAATCTCTAGGTGGTTAGGTTACCCTACAAGCAGAGTCTCTCCAAGTACTTCAAATACATAGTGTATGAGATGAAGTTAGCAATGTGACAAAAAGAAACTAAGCAGCATTGCCCTAAGTGCCTGAGCTAGAGTCATCTTAGACCTAGTAAGCAGGCTGTATAATAGGTAAAAAAAAATCTTCATCAAACTTCAGAAAGTACTTGTATAATTCATGGTCGTTTGGTACAGGGAATTGCCTGGAGAGATTGTTATGAGAGAGAGAAAGAGAGGGGGAGAGAGAGGATGGCAGAGAGAAAACCAGTGTCACCTGTCACCCTGATGAGCCTCCTCTTGCAATTTATGAAGACTGTCAGCTACTAACCATCTAGATAACTCATTTCCAGGACAGAGATTATAACTGAAGCAGAAAATGTCAGAAATCAATCCCTTGTTGTGACATTATTATTTTTTTCTGAATATAGAACACAGCCTCATCTGTATGGGTGTCATGGACTAGGAAGCAGCATGAGTTAAGAGCTGAGAGGTGCTTTGAACCATATTGATATTTTGCAAGATTGTTTGGGGTGAGGATTCTAGAGTTCATTCAAGAAGATCTGAAATAGAGCCAGGGGACAGGGGAGCTCTTCTCATACCCCAGTGGCAAGACTCTTGGATGTGATACCTAACTAGAATCTAAATTCCTTTGTCTGTCTGTCAACTATGTAACTCATCTCCCCAAGCCTCAGTTTTTTTATCAGTATATTGGGGAGAACAACACCACTGACATTATGAGGGGCTGTTAAAGTAGATGGCGTCTTACCATTCATCTTAAAAGTGAACACAGAATTAGAATAAATAAATGCAGGCCAAAGAGATGGTTCTGTGGGTAAGGTGTTAGATGTGCATGCCTGATGACCTGAAGCTGACTCCAAGAACCTAGATAAAGATAGAATCAGAGGCCCAATTCCACAATGTTGGCCTCTGAACTCTTCACAAATGTCTGTTGCACATGTGCCCCCAACATCATTTATGTATATACATATATTAATCATAAATTAAAAATTTAAATGAACTAATGGATGATGGTCTTGCTTATATTTTTACTCTTAGGGCATATGTGTTTGGAGGGAGATAGGGGATGAGAATAATAAGAGAAGATAAGAAGAAGAGGAGATATATTGAGAGGAAGAGGAAGATGACAAGGAGAAGGAAAAATGGGAGAAAATGAAAGGGAGGAGAGGGATAAGAGACAGGGCATAATCTTTAACAGTCTGAACACTGAGGCCAATCAGATGGGCATTGATTTATGTCCAACCTCCATGCCTATGAGTATCTTGCCTATACTGTTTAACTTCTTGGAGGCCTGCTTTACTGACCTCTATAGGAGGCAAGAACCCTGCTTTAGCAGCTAAGTTGCCATAAGAGTTGAGTGAATGACTGTTTAGAACAGTGTGTGACAAATATACTACACCATAAAACTGTGTGTATATTGACTGGGCATTCTTTTTATTTCTTTTAGGATTTATAGATGGTTATAATAGTAATTACTTATTTAATAAGCATGGTTGTGGGATTTATAGGAAAATATTGAAGATTATGTAGACAATAGAGCTTGTCATTCCTGATTTAAAATATGCTCAACTTTGCATTTTGATTTTTATAAATGGGGACAATAATCACCTACCTCTTGGAGTTACACTGGTACTGAAATGAAAGCATGATTTACCAGCCCTGGTCACTATGACCTCTGAGTTTACATGGAAACTGGAAGAGCCAATATAAGTGACTACATTGTTAGGCATAACCTGCAGATTCATCCTTCCTGATGACTCCCTTAAGGTATATTCTCACCAGCTGTGGCCCTTTCATACAACCTGGCCCTCCTATAGTATGTTACTTAACGAGGATGAACTCCTGAGTTTTCCTTAATCATAATCAGCAGTTCATCTATAATGAACCTTTTGAAAGGAAAATCTGAAAGTCATCACCCCTCTCCCCACTTCAAACATGTACATGGCTCCATATTGTTCTTGAAATAAGGTCCTAGCAAGTCTTAACTTGAGCCATGATGGCCATTTCATGTCTTTTCTCAGACCACATTAGAATTCAATCCAATGCTGTAAACATACTGGTCCTTTGTGACTTTTGAACTTACTGAGTATGTTGGCTAGTTTTATGTCATCTTGGCACAAGCTAGAGTTATTTGTGAAGAGGGAACTTCAGTTAAGAAAATGCTACCACAAGAATGCCTTGTGGCAAAGCCTGTGGGACATTTTGTTGATTGATGATGGATGTGGGATTGGATATCTGTGAACAGAGTCACCTCTGGGATAGTAGTCCTAGGTTCTATAAGAAAGCAGTGGGCTGGAGAGATGGTTCAGCAGTTAGAAGCACTGACTGTTCTTCCAGAAGACCTGAGTTCAATTTCCAGCAACCACTTACAATGGTTCACAACTATCTGTAATAGAATCTGATGACTCCTTCTGATGTATCTGACAAGAGCAACAGTGTACTCACATAAAACAAATAAAATGCTTAAAAAGACAGGAAGGAAGGAAGAAAAAATAAAAGCATGCTGAGAAAGCCATGGGGAGCAAGCCAGTAAGCAGCATCTCTCCATGGTTTCTGCATCAATGCCTGCCTCCAGGTTCCTGTTCTGTTTGAGTTCCTGTCCTGACTTCCCTGGAAGATAGACTATAAACTGCAAAATGGCATAAACCCTTGCTGCCCCAAATTGTTTTTCCAATAGTGTTTTCTCAAAGCAACAAAAACCCAAGACACCAAGTCTGCTTTGCAAGCAGGCCTTTGTACATTCTGTTGCCTCTACCTGCAATGACAGTACCTCGGCTCCCTTCCTTTTGTTGCTGATATTTTACGAGACATCATATCATGCAAAACCTCTCAGACCTGTTCCACTGGGCCAGCTTTGTCTGTTTATCTCATACTATGTTCCTTTCTATCACATTAACCACAACTATAATTGCACATGTATATGTATAATTATTTTATTAGTGGCTAGATCTTCTGGAATCAGCATCAGTTTTCCTTTCATATCTGTTTTACCTGGCAAGGTTCCTGACTCATAGGCTATGCTCAATAAATCCTTGCTTAGCCAGTGGTAAAATTCAACAGAGGCTGGATCTGTAAGGTAAGGGTCACAGAGCAACTCTTGAGATTCTTAGAGCTGTCATCTTCTCTAGATCTCTTAACGCATCCTCCTCTTCACATTTTCTGTAGGCTCAGTAAAGGCCCTCAATGCAATTCCATTCAATTCCTACAGTTTCTTTAATCTTGGATAAGTGTATTACTCTTGTCAGCAATTCAATCAACTCTTTGATGCCGGTGTAAGATGGAGATGGAGAAAATCCTGAGGGCTGTTCTAAGAGGATTCGAAATGAAGATGAACACTGCTGGCAATGATAATGGCCAAGTTCTGGAAAACACAAAGGGTGTTTATAGTTCATAACCACTGTTATTTATATCCTGGCTCAGCAGACTCTCCAGCCTGGCCAGGAAGTACCACTTCAGTTATTTCTAGTCATGGTAGAGCTTATCTTCACTTTTTAAACTGTAATACCTTCCCTAAACTTCTGAATCCATCCCTTCATTTTAAAAACTCTTTCCTCCCACAAAATGTAGAGTGAATTAGTCACCTAGTAAGATGTAAATCTCTCCTCAGAGGAGATGAAGCATTGAAAGCTACATGTAAAAATCTCATGTATACACGACAGAGACATTTTAATTTTTCTTAAAACTTAAAACATACCTCAGAACCTATGTCTACTCTAGGTTCATTGTTACGCCAACCAATCAAGTCTTTTCCAGTGATCAGTCCAGACCAATATGCACATGATGGCCACAAAACTGGGTATATGTTACTGCTTCTCCCTTCATCCTGAACTCACACAACCAAACCCAGAGAGTCCACCCAGCATTGCACTAACTGTGTATGTGTAGATTAAACAAAATTCCTGACAGAGAAATTAAAGAGGAGAGAACTTGTTTTGGCTCATGGTCTTAGAGTCCATGATCACATGGCACTAAGAAACTGTGGGGAATATCATGACTATAGAGAATGTGACAGAGGAAAGAACTCACCTAACTGTCACTTTTGAAGCAAGAACAAGGATATAGGAAGGCATAAAACTAAGAACACTCCCTTGTCTTCCAAAGACCCTAGCATCTTCCCACCTCCTACCTATTACCACTTCTTAATAACTTCAACACACCATGAATCTCATTCATTACATCAGAACCCCCATGACCTAATTATCTCTGGGAATTTTATCACAGACATATCAAGAAGTACACCTCACAAATGTGGCAGGAGTTTCTTGATCTAATCATGCTGAGGATAAGAATGAGTCATCCCAATCACTCTACAAAATTGTCTCCCCAATCTCCTTCCTTCCTCACCCATGTCATCATAGCCAAGCCTGTGTGATCTCTCTCCAGAGTGACTAGGCTTCTTTTCCAGGCTGACCTCTGCCAGTCTTCTTGTCTTTGCAAATGTAGATTTTATAATATCTGTTCTTGCACTTTCCCTGTAATTCAACTAGCATTTCAGGACACTCTTGGAGCTAACTACCACTGATCTGCCAGCTCCCTACCTCACAGATGCGAATTCCCACCCTCCTAGCTTGAGTCCACTAACCCCTTGCAACAACCCTGCAGCTTCAGTGTGACTTCAATCAGTTCACACTGCTACTCTACCCTCCTTATGAATCCTCTCACTTGTCCACTCAACATACTTTGACTGCCTGGTTCAGTAGCAATAGCTACTTCTAAGTGCAATGTTCTCGGGATCCTCTCTCTCTCTCTCTCTCTCTCTCTCTCTCTCTCTCTCTCTCTCTCTCTCTCTCTCTCAACCATCTACCATATTTGCCTGGTAAAATCCAGCCCTAAATGCAGCAAAGCATATGCCTTCTCTCTGTTCCACCTGAGCAGCTAAAACCAGCAAAGAGAAACCCTAGACTATCAGTGATAGTGTACCCTCTCAAACTGTGCTTGCTTTTATGCTAAGATCTATTCCAGTCTCATGAAGCTGTTGGAATGTTAAGTGCTAATGAATACACAATGGCTGAACCACTCCCTGCCATAGACTGTTCTTTCCTTGTTGGTATAGTCCTATCATTGTCATTAACCTGTTCATTCATCTTGCACCTTCATTCCTTGCTCAGTTTAGATGGTGGAAACATTTGGATGACACTTCCCTAATCTTGTTTTCAAGACCCAGAATCTCCACTGATCTTCTTTCTTCCCTCTCAACTTCCAAAAGTCATCCTCTTGATGATCGAGACAGTATAATTATTTTGACAGCTTCATACCAATGTGCACTGCTTTGTTTTACGCTCACCTCCACCCATTTTGGCTGCCTGCTCTCTTCTTTTCCACCCCAACCCTTTCTTCTTCCCAACTCTCCCCTCAGTGGATACAACATAATAAAATGCCACTGTATCCTCCAAAAGCCATTATCAGTTAACACCTCCTGCAGAAGGCACAGGACTTCGGGGATACTTGTCATATCCATGATGGCATGCACAAGAAGGCAGTCATGTTTCTTTGAGACTTTTGCAATTTTCTCTTTCTTCTCTTCCCTCCCCCAGATAACATACATAAATGCTAGTCATCTTCCTGATGTGTAGATCACTATTTTCCATCCCCTGGACTCAAAACAATCTCTCAAATAAAATGGCGAATGCATGTTTGACAAAATGGCATAGAATATTTAACCTCTAAGTGGAAAAGGATTTGGTCTAGGAGAATAACCATCAACTTCCTTAAATAAAAGTGGGGTAATCCCATAATTAAAGTTCTATTTGATTCAAGGATTTATACCCTGAAAGCCATTTTTTCTCCTTCAGAATTGCAATTCATTATCCTCAAAGCAATTTAGTTCTGGTGCTTATGGTATAAGAACTTTCCTGGCAGAATGGGTGGCTGAATTAATTGCATTAGGCACTATGATCTTTAATTAAATCCATAGGAGAGTATCCATAAATATAACATCTTGGGAAGTATTTGCTTCATTGGCTGAGCTTTCCAAGGAGCCCCAACATCAATACTAATCCATAGGGAAATGCTTAGAACAATGTGGTAGCTTAACAATGAAAGGATAATTTGGTTAAAATTAATCATTGTTGTCCCAATGTAATAGCAAAACTATATCAGTTGGCAAAACGAATCTGGAGCATTAACGAACATGCCCTTCTCCATCATAGCCTGAGGATTACACTGAATTTCACAGCTCTTGACTGTTTAATGACAGAGACAAATGACAATTTTATCATCAATGTGTGCTCTAACTCAAAGAAAAGCTCTAGAAGGAATTCACAGATATCACCTGGGAAACCTTCTAGCTGTGAGTCACAGATTCAAAAGTTTTGTTTCCTTCTCTGGCTTTGCAGAGGAACAAGGAGAGGCAGGGCTTGGTTTGGTTATCATTGAGTTTCTGGACTCATAACACTGAATCTTTAAAGTGGTGTGTATGTGTGCATGCTGCACAGGTGTGTGTGTGGGACCATCCAAAGAGAAAGGGTGCTGGGCCTAAAGATTACTATGAACCAGGAATGGTTCCACCATGGCAAAATGATATCCAAACAAAATTTCTTTTAGCTTTTTCTTCCTTCTTTCTTTTGATTTGTTGAAGATTTCAGAGTTATTTTTTTTTAACAATCACACCTTTGTCTGTTCCAAACATGGTGCTGGTACATCCAAATATGAGAGTGTGGTAATAACACTGACAGTAACGGTAGCCATGGAAATGATGATAGTTGCAGCAACAATGATGTCACTACAGTACTTACTGAATTTGCATCCTTTTCTAAGCACGACGTTAAGAGCTCTTGCCAGATACTATTTTTCTTGGGACTCTGTAAATGGAGAGAGCGAATGTACAGAGAGGTAAAATTATATGCTCCAAGATGAGATATGTAATCAATAAGTGACAGACCCTAAGCTCAAGTCCACAAAACACAGCAAATCCTGTTTCCTTGGCGGTGCATTGCTGTGAGGAGCTCAAAGGAAGCACTGGTTCGCATGGTTTCCATGATCAGCAGATACTAACAGTCAGACATTGTGTTCAATTCACAGATAGAGACAAAGGATCAGAAATCCCCAATGCATATGGGAAACAGAAGAAAGTGGCCAGAGACCAAGCTTAGGAGCTACACAAATCTACGTGAACCTCTCTTCTGTGGCTCCTTCAGTGGCTTGCACACCTGCTGGCTTGGGTACAAGTGATAAAGAAAGGAAACAGATTAAGCAAGCTGTGGTAGCCTCAGATTTTGAGATGATGGTTCTTTGTAGAGAGCCTGACAGTCATGCTTTTGGGCAAAGCTAGGCTTACTGAAGAGCAGATAGACTTGGCAGTACAATTTATCTCAAATCCTTGGAGGTCTCCAAGTTGAATTTATAATTACAGACTGCCATGCCTCTTACTCTAAAAACATTCTTGGCCATTTCCCTCCAAAATGTAAGTGGCAAGTCACCACCACTTGGTTTTTCTCCTTAATGGGAGGGAGAGGTTTGTTCTCAGCACTCTGTCTGCGTTATCATTATTAGTCAGTGAAGAGCCTCTTATTTATTATTTTCACTTACTTTTCTCTCTACAACAGTGGTTCTCAACCTATGGGTTGTGACCCCAAAGGGGTCATATATCAGCTATCCTGTGTATCAGATATTTACATTATGATTCATAACAGTGGAAAAATACAATTGTGAAATAGCAATGAAATAATTTTATTATGATTGGGGAATCACCACAACATGAGTAACTATATTGAAGGGTCACAGCATTAGATAGGTTGAGAACCACTGCTGTACAAGTTATACATACTACTATGCTGAATATATATCCTCTAACTCAATTACCTTATTTTATGAACATTTAAAATATACCCATACCCTGAAAAATACAGTGCCACTTGTGTGTGTTTTTAATTTGCATAAGCAATGTTGTCCGATAAAATTAACTCTGCTTCTTCTGCCTCTTCATTCACATAGGACTTTGAAATTCATTCACGTTCCAACATGTACTAGAACTTGTAAGTCTCTAGTTTTCTGACTATTTCCTCTTCTCTGCCTTCATCCATTGACTTAAAACAACAAACATAAAACAGTATATTGTACTCAGTTTCCGGTTAATTATTTCCCTGCTGGAGTAAGGAAAGAAATAGTGTCTGGTATGTATTTTTACTTTTTGTTCCTTATTATAGATAAATTTTGTAGTTTCACTTTATATCCCAGAGATTAGAGGAAGCAAGAACTAAGCTTCAAATCCATCTTTCCTCAAATCTGCTGACAATCTACTTCCAAGTGAAATCACACAATGCAAGGTCAGCGGCCTCTTATACTCACAGACAGACAACCTGAGAACATGTCAGCATACACACAGATGTCTCTTCTTTCAAATAATAGTGCAGAGAAAATAGCTATTAAGATCAGGTGAGCAAAGACACTTGAACACTTCTCTTAAAAGATCTTTGCATATCTAGATGAAGAAAAGATACTAAAGTGGACATAGGTCATATAATTTATTTTTAAATAATACTGATAAGTGATATTTTATATAAACCTCCTGTGTCATCTCTAGAACACATATTTGGTTCCATGTATTTGGAGTGGGTGAAAACCTAACATCTGCATCCAGAGCTCGTTGCACAGATTAATGATCGGCACCAATCAGCAAGCTTCAAGGTAGCCATCAGTCTAGACTTTCCCACTCCCGCTGCCTGGCAGTCACTGTGTCTCAAGCCAGCATCAACAGCATGAGGAGTTCAAAAAGGGCAGCTCTGAGTTCTTTAGAAAATGTAAAATTAGTCTAAAAAAAGAAACAAGAATCTGGAGAGACGCCTTAACATTTAGAAGTGTTTGTTACTCTTCCAGAGAACCTGAATTCAGTTCCCAACTCCCATCTCAGGTGGTTCATCTGGAACTATAGCTCCAGGGCAGCCTATGCTCTTTTTTGGCCTTCACAAGCACCACTTGAAGTTTGAACACACACAAATTATATATATAAAATTAAATATAATTGTATATATGCATATGTATATACATATACATATTCTAAAGTGTTTGAGGTTTTAGGGAACAAAATCTGAAGGTGATGTTACCAGGGCACTGGAGCAATGATCTCGAGGACCTCAGAATAGAAACAGAAGCCAGGTGCCAAGGATCCTCTGACCAAGGATCAACAGATCCATTGTTGCAATATCTAATCTGTTGATAGCTGTAGTATTTCTGTTTTAATGAATGTCTTTTTAGTTAATGTGACTTGGCATTCAGCTTGGAGCTGTACATTTTTCACATCTTACAATGTCTGGAAGCATAAACACTGGCAGCTGATACACACACATTGCATGTTTGTCTCCTAGAAAGGCACTATTAAATAGGTTTATATATATATATATGTGTGTGTGTGTGTGTGTGTGTGTGTGTGTGTGATATATCACATATATTGTCAATATGATGTCTTAAAATTATGAGGATATGTGGATGGATCTTTTGGAGTGCTGGTTGCTTTTGTTTGATAAACACATAAATATTTTGTTTTCTCTCTGGTTTGGAAGGAAGGGGCTCAGTCACATGCTAGTCTCATAGAACTTAGGAGGTCTGTTGCCAGCATCATCTGAGAAAACCCTGCATAGTGAGTTTCAATGTAGCTGAGTTATAGGATATTCCAATGGCTAGTAAGACATTATTTCCACATGTATCTACAAGGTTGTCCTGGAAGAGGGAGGCATTTGAACCAGTGGGCATGGGAAACCATAATTAAACAGCTGGGGAGCTGGATAGAGCCCAAAGCAAAGAAATGGCAATTCGATCTCTCATTCCTGGAGCTCAGGCACTGTGTCCTCATGCCTTTGTCTTTGAATTGCAGGATCTACATCATCTAGGCCTTGAGTCTTGGATTGAAACAGTTTCAATTTCCCTGGGTCTAGGGCTTAGAACTTGCACTTAGCCACACCCTCTGGTTCTCAAGCTAGAACATAGTTTATCCTGGGACTTCCCAGCTTCCAAATCAGCCTCTCCTAAGTATTTTCTTTTCCCTCAAGCTACGTATGTATTCTTTTCTATATACATATTTTACATATTTAACATATCATAAATATTCATGTATTTATATATCTATGTATATCTTATACATATATTGTATATTCTTTTTTTAAATTTTTTTAAATTTTCTATTTTCTTTGTTTACATTCCAAATGTTTCCCGTTTCCAGGTTCCCCTCTTCCCATAAGCCCTCTTCCTTCCACCCATTCCCCAATCACCCCCCTCTTTCTCTGAGGGAATTACCATTTCCCTGTCTTGTCCTGGTAATCCCCTACAATGCCACATCAAGCCATTCCAGGACCAGGGCCCTCTCCTTCCTTCTTCTTGGGAATCATTTGATATGTTAATTGTGTCTTGAGTATTCAGAGCTTCTGGGCTAATTAATATCCACTTATCAGTGACTGCATTCCATGTGTATTCTTTTGTGATTGGGTTACCTCACTTAGGATGATATTTTCCAGTTCCAACCATTTGCCTAAAAGTTTCATGAATTCGTTGTTTTTAATTGCTCAGTAGTATTCCATTGTGTAAGTATACCACATTTTCTGTATCCATTCCTCCATTGAGGGACATCTGGGTTCTTTCCAGCTTCTGGCTATTATACATAAGGCTGCTGTAAACATACTGAAGCATGTGTCCTTATTGCATGCCGGGGAATCCTCTGGGTATATGCCCAGGAGTGGTATAACAGGGTCCTCTGGAAGTGTCATGCCCAGTTTTCTGAGGAACTGCCAGACTGATTTCCAGAGTGGTTGAATCAGCTTGCAATCCTACCAGTAGTGGAGGAGTGTTCCTCTTTCTCCACATCCTTACCAACACCTACTGTCTCCTGAGTTTTTAATCTTAGCCATATTTAATCATAATATATTTTATATATCTATGCATATCTTATACATATATTGTATATTCTTATGTATATAACATATTTTATGTATTTTGTGTTACATATACACATCTTATGTTCTTATATACTTTATATGGTCATACATATATTCCTATACATATGTATATACACACAGATATGTATGTCATATATATGTATATATACCATATATACATATATGCCAATAACCATTGTTCTTCTTTGTTCCAAAGGAGGCTATCTACAAGGCAAACAAAAAGACTTCTAGACAACTACTATGTATACCTTTTGACTATTACTGCACTAGACACTTATAAAGATACACTTACATCCACTGAGTGGATCTCTATTTCTGTCCAGCCTCAGGTTCGGCCTCAGCCATGTTTAGGACCATGAGGTTGTGATTCTGCATCTTTGCTGTAGACATGAACATATGAAATATGGATTACATGACCTTTGTGCCTCAGTGTCCCCTTGGGTACTCCTAACTTGCATCAATTTTGAAAGAGAAAAAATGAGCTTGACATCTGGACTTTGAAGTACTAGTTTTAAGACTTTCTCCCCATTGCACAGAAATCCTCTTTATCCTTTCAAAACATGTTTGGCAAAGACTGAGTAAGCAAGTCTCAAGATCTTGCAAGACTCACTTTTTCCTGGGGGGTGGGGAGGACACAAGTCAGCATTTTCTACCAACAGTGCTTCACAGAGCTACAGAAAACTTTCAGGTCTGCAACTCTAATAGGCACTGTCTGCTTAACTGATAAACAGGAACTATGCCAACTCCTTTACATTATTATATTTTAATATAAATTTTCTGTCGAGGCCTTGTCTTTTACTGTCTATTATAATGCTCAGAGTGGTCTCCCAAGACCTAGAGTCTGCATGTAAACCTGTGATGCTGCCCCCACGTTATTTCTGACTGGGAAATAAAGATGCTGACATCCAGTAGGTGGGCAGAAGAGGCATAGGTGGGGTTTAGGTTCCCCAAGCTTGGAGTAGGAAGAGGATCACACTGAGAAATAAGAAGGTGCAGGGAGAGGAGGAAAGAGGAGCTGCCACGGGTCAGGAGTCAGGAAAGCACAGCCCCGAGGGCTAGCCAATCGGAGGTCAGAGCAGCCTGAATGAAGCAAAGTACGTAATGACTCAGACATACTGATAGGAAAGTAGATCTTAACAACGTAGAGTGCGGGCAGCTGCCCAGCTTTTGTTCTTTTCAAGACTTATTATAAATATAAAGATTGTATGTGTCTTTCATCTGGGAACTTAGATAACTAAGGCCGGATAAAAGCCTAGGGCAGAGATTAAATACATTTCTACTACAATTTTCTCCATCAGTTTTCATAAAGTCCCTATTCTACACATGAGGAACTTGAGAATCAGGACCTTTCCCCAAGGTGACACAGGAGACAGATATTTGAGCAGGACTCAAATCCAGACCCATGCCACATCGAGGTCTAGTTTCTTCATCACTTCTTACAAAATTCCACCAGTCACTGTTCCAATGGAGGCCCACCAAAAGGCAGAGAAAAAAAACTGACTTCTAGACCGTCACTGTCAACACTACCAGGGCAAGAAAAATGGGAACTGACACCAGAAACTTGTGGACTGGCATTAGAGAGAGCAGAAGGGACAGCTGACAGGCAGCCCGTGGGACAAGTATAATCCAAGGACTGTTGACATACAAGGCAAAGCTAGGATCACTTTAAGGCAGACAGAGTTCTGACACTCCCCCCACCCCCGTTCCTTTTACATGCTGAAGCTTAAGGAAGAGAAGTCAGCATCCACTCAAACTGCTGTGTGAATCCCTGATCATCTATCTAGTCACCAGGGAAAAGTGCATTTCTCCTCCTTTCACTTGGAAAAATCACATTGTGTTAGGATAATTATGAATCACCCTCTGATCTGTCTCTATATCTACAAAGTATAAACAGAGTCAGCTGGTAATGTCTGACTGCTTGGGTATTTCGGGTTTATATTTTGAATAACGAAAGGCTCAGTTGCTAACATCAGTAAATAATTTACTCTAGTCTGAAATAAGAGCTCCAGGCAAGAAACACCAGATCAAACATGGGCAACGGCAGCAGGAAAGCAAACACACTGCTCCCCTAGAAAGATTTTTCCAGATTCTCTGTGGCAAGTGTGGAGGGAGCAACAGCAGGTTGTGTATCCACCAAGCTTCTGCTGTGACTCAAATCTAAAGGCTTTGATGGTATCAAGACAGGCTGGAAAGAGGGGGTCACGTGAAGTTTCGGGGAACAGATGCAGGGCTACAGAATGGTCCCTTCAGGCTTTACACCCCAGCAGTTTCCCAGCCAAAGCCACCATCGTACCTAAGGTGAGGAACACATTTACTTCTTATTCTTCCTTTAAATATCCATTCTGTGGAGCTGGAAGGAAGACTCAGTGGCTCAGAATGCTTGCTGCTCTTGCAGAAGACCTTGGGCTCCTAGCATCCGCATGATGGTTTTCAATTCTCTGGGTTGTAATTCCAGTTCCAACAGACCTGGGGTCATCTTCTGGCTTCAATTAGCACCCAGCACACCTGTGATGCACATATGTATGTGCTAATGAAACACTCATACGCATAAAATGGAAATAAATAAAAAATTTAAAATGTTTATCTTCAGTATTGGAACTGTAGAATAGTGAATGAAAAAGGTACATGATATGATTCTCTATTCCATATACCTATGACAGAATAGACTTCCACAAATGGAATTTCTTCAGCTATAGGAGTTTGTTGGACGCTTTTTGGTCACAGTAAGTGGGAAGGTGGGATCACAGTCTGCTGCAGCTTGATCACAAACTACAGTCGACAGTAAAATGTGTAGAGTGGACAAGAGCTGATATAAAGGCATGAACATGTTATCAGCGCCTGCTGCTGGGAAAGGGCAGGCAGCTCCAGAGAGCACCTCCTTGTTATTATATAACCACAATCTCAGTGGCAATTTGGGGGTGCCATCAGTCCCTGAAGATTGGGAGATCTCAGTTTGTCTCTGTGATGGATGCAGCCCCATTTGAAGGAGAATTTTCCCTTTTCAGACAAATCTTTCCTAAGAAGGAAGGGTATCCGATGACCTCATTCCATTTGATTGGTACTTACTATATGTGAGGCTGGGATGAGAGACAGTCAGAAGTCAAAAAAGTAAAATGCTTGATCAGTTGGTAATGTCTACCTGGAACAGGCAGGGAGGAGCAGCATGCTTGGCAGCAGGTTGAAAACCAACACCTGTTACAGGCTTTTGAGATGTTGAGATGTAAAACTCTCTCTCTCTCTCTCTCTCTCTCTCTCTCACACACACACACACACACACACACACACACACACACACACACACACATAAACACACGCACATAACAACACCTAATCAATTGCAAATCCAGGTAAATTAATACATGAGCATGTGGCTGGGATAAATAAATGTTCAAATCACACTCCCTCATTCTTCCTCTCCCCTCCCGTTATCTCTTACCTCCTCTTCATCCTTTAAGAACCAGAGACCAGAGAATTCTGTTCTCCTTTGGGCCTTTTGTGTTCTCGATATATTCGGCAGAGTTCTAAGTGCTTTAGCCTGACAGGAGAAAGCCCCGATGAGACCAAGAAGGGGATACTCCCTCCCCCACACGACGCTTGACATGCATCAATGTCATCAGAAGGTCAAGGGTTCTGTGATCCAGGTGTCATGAGCGTTGTAGCACCTTTGCTGTTTCAGCATGGCAGGAAGACGCTCGCCGTATGGTTGCCTGAACCAGAAGACAGGGTGCTTTCAGGACCTGTGAGGGTGGAGCAAACAGAATGAAAGAGTTGAGTGTGTGGCCTACATTGCTGAGTAAGCAGGCTACAAAAGGAATTTCTGGAATTCCTCCTTAGAGGCCAGAAGCCAGGACTGCTAATAGCTCTGTGCTCCTAGGGATAGAAGTTCTTGATTGAACTGAGAACTTCAATTCCCATCCACTGGACTCCAAGTGGAGACTAATATCCTATTTCGGTTTCTCCATGGATCTTGTGTTCTTCGTTCTGCCAAGAAATCTACTCTCCTTTTAAATGTGTATTTTTAGCTCCTGGTCTGTATAATAAGTCAGCAGAATTCCAGTAATTAGAGCTGGGCAGAATAGGAGAGTGGAATTAGTGCCACTTCCATTCTTACCTTAATAGAATTATTAGCCGGAGGCTGACTGTGCGGAGTGGGGGGGATAACTGTCTAGGTTTTAGATTGTGTCCACTATGAGTCTTACCCTAACTTAACACCTAACTCTTCCCTCTCTGATATACATTTCAAGATTTCTGTAGAGTTCAAAGTTTATTTTTACTTATCTTTTCCTAGCATGGGTTGTGGGTTCTTGATGCCTCTTTCCTCTGGGAAAAGAGATTCAACATTTGTTCCCAACTTAATGAAGTCTGGTGAGACCAAAGGCTCTGTGCATGCAACAAGAAGTTGATTTACAATACATTGGTAGTCAGGGACCACTGAAGTATTTATTCATGATGTGCCTGAGCCCCTGGAGTGGGTGGAGTCTCAGCTGTGCACACTACTTGCACAGTAACTGAGGGAGACTGGAGAGCACATTCTGGGTCTTATTCCTCAAGGCAATTGGAGTCATGAGGCTAATGCGCTAGGTGACATTATGTTTGGGGTTGAGGGGAGCTGGACCAGAGCCTGTACTGTTCCAGCCAATTCTTTCCTATCTAAGAATACTGCACTTTCTTGTGTGCTGTATAGTTATTCCTGGGAACTACAAGGAGGGAGTGGAGAGAGCTAGATCAGGCTAGACCACTCAGACAAGTGTCACGCGTACTGCGCTCAACTCTTGGTTGTATTGCAGCTCAGGCTCACTCCAGCAACCTTATATGTTTCTGGCTCAAGGTAGTTTGTCAAAAATGAAGCTATCTGACTCTTGCCACACATAGGTGGAATTTGGAGGTACAAGAAATTTGCATCAAGTGCTCAAAGGTCAGCCAATGGGAAGCAAGTCCATGGGTAAATGCCGCAGCATTTGAGCGTTCAAGAGGAGCATTCTGGGCTCTATTCCATCTGCAAGATGATATCTTCTTGCTCACAGCAGTAATAACTCCAATAAGGACATCCTTCTTTTCCCCTTCCCACAGTGCCCAGTGCCACAGTACCACAATACCACGGTGCCAGGTCCCCTCCACAGAAGGTACCTGCACTCATGTTCTGCTCTCAGGATCTGCTTGCACACAGACTCAGTCCTTTGTTTCTCTGATACTCTAAAGCCTTCATTTTTCACAAAAATGAATGATTTAATGTCACCCTAAAAGTTTATAAAACTCTGTCTGCTCTTTTCTCAAAGGTCTCTTGTTATTTTGTTATTCTTTGAGAAAATGGAGCGACGGTCTCTATGGAGGAACACTTTGCTTTGAGTAGCTATGACTCCCTGACAGGATCATCCATTTCAGTTAGGGGCCCCACTATGTCTGAGCTGCTTGCATTAGAAACCGCGCAAAGGCATCCTCTCCTGTCCTCCAGCCCATTGCCAAACTTGAAATGCTTCTTAATTTTACCTTCCTCTCTTTGTTTTGATCTTTGTTGAGGTTTTGGTTCAGCTAAGCATCTTGATCTTCACACACTTTACCTCACCACAGCCCCTTGTGTTGTTTTCATTCCCATTTTTGCATGACAAAGTCACACCTAGGGATTAAAGTGACCAAGATTACCAAAGTAAGTGCACAGAGATCAGGCAAGTGAATCTTGCCCCTCCTTTCAGGTCCTGATGTCTTAAGCACCTCCATATTTCTAATGTAGCTCATGCCCACACTATGCAACCTGACATACATCTTAGAAACTTCCCCTCCTCCACCATCTCATGACATTTCCCGATCCGCACATCCTGGTGTCCCCTCTACTTTGTACTAATAATTTACTGGTTAAATGGCCCTTAATTTAAACTATTAGTTTCTGTATATATTCACATACAATTGTTCACTATTGTTTATCATTAATAAATATGCATTAAAAAGTATGGGTGTTGAAGACAGAAATGCTGGAGGTGGAGCTTCATTGCTCTAGTTACTTAGAAAAACTAGTTACTAGTTTCTAGTGGCACTGAGAAAGCCACTTAATGTTACAAACTTGGGTTCCATGTCTGTGAAGCATGGATTGAAAACAGTTCTTATATCACAAGTTTGTAGGAAGGAATGCAGGAGATAACTTCATGTTCAGGTCACTCTTCTATGTCTCTGCTATGAGTGTTTAACACTCTGAATTGGCAGCTGCAATAGTGATCGTAGGAAGACCAATAGTTACATCCTAACTTAATCTTAAGTTAATTAAAGTTAAGTTAATCTTTAAGGTAAGCTTAGCACTGCTCAATCCTGGCACCAGGCCCCACTGTGATATCTTAGACATAAAACCCAGCTTCTTCACTGTGTCCTATACACATGACACTGACCAAAACACTTCTGTGTTTATGAACTGATAACTTGTATTAGAGATTATAGGGTCTGTGTGAAAATTTGGAAGGTGTTCTACTTAAAATAATAGGAAAATACCAAAAAGAATTTTCTGTTATTGAAATGTTTGGGTTTTCTTGGGACTGAAGGCTTTTATCTGTTCCTTCATCCCATCTTTGTCTGAACCTCATTCTGGGTCACTGGCCTCTCTCTGGTGTCCTCTCTCTGGTGTTTCCTCCCCCCATGCAGTAACAACACTCACATCCATCTCTCACTCAGCTGGGCAATCTTTTCCTTCACCCCCTCACTTTCCCCACTACACCCCAAGCCACTGACTTTTCATCAGCCCCCAAGTGACTTCTTTCAACTTGAGTCTCTACCCACAAGAGGGATTCTGTGCAGATAACACTATGGTCTGGGTTTCCCTGGAGAGTTCACTTGTATTGGAGATTATTATCGCTTTGTAAAGAAGAGTGTTGTAGTCACTGTTTGACTGCTGCGAAGAGACACCATGACCAAGGCTCCTCTCAGGAAGGACAGCATTTCATGTGGGGCTTGCTTATAGCCTGTTTCAGAGGCTTAGTTCACTGTCATTAGGAGAGAGTACGCATAACACTAGAGCAGTGCTGAAAGCTGCGTCCTGATCTGCAAGCAGCAGACAGAAACATTGAGATGCTGGGTCTGAGACTGAGATGTTGGCTTTTTAAAGCCCAAAGCCCACCTTCAGTGACACGCTTCCTAAAACAAGGCCACATCTTCTCCAGTAAAGCTGCACCTCCTAATCTTTCTAATTCTTTAAAACAATTCCACTCCCTAGTGACTAAGCATTTAAATATATGAGCCTATGAAGGCCGTTCTTAGTCAAACAACCAAAAAGAGGTATATTTTATTGAGCTTAGAAAACATTTAAACACTACTCTACCATAGGCACAACATTCTGTGTGGACTCCTGATACACAGAAATGAGAGAAACGTAGAGTTTATGAACATGAGGAACAGTGTGTGAGGATGTCCAGGCACAGGAAACACCGGTCCTGCTTGGATATGACCAAAGCTGAAATCAGTGTGGGGGGGGTATCTAGTGAAATTTAGAGTGATTTTAGTTGGAATGGCTCATTTCATGTCTCCTCCAAAATATAATTTTCTGAAGGGATTGTTTTTTTTTTGAGGAAGGACTCCATCTATTCTGTTTTCCATCTTCTCCTGGATTCTCATCAGAATATCAATCACCTGAGATGCTCAGGAAACATGTGCTTAAGGAAAGAATGGTGAAATGAATTACTAAAGGAAGCAGTGACAACCATCAAGAGAGGCAGTGACAGTAGTGGGGATTGGGAGGCCCAATAAGATATGACTGGGAGACATGGTCTGAGCTGGAACAGAGAAGCAGATAGATGGTTAAGACACACAGAGATCGACACAATTAGCAAGTCAAATGACTTCCAAGAAGAAGAATGGAGAGGACCCTGGGCCTGTAAAGATTGGATCCAGTATTGTAGACCCAGAACAGAGAAATCGTGGGGGGGGGGGTGGAATGAGTGGGGAATAGCAGGGGGGAGAGGAATTATGGGACATATGGGGGGGGGTTAATTGGGAAAGGGGAAACCTTTGGAATGTAAACATAGAATATAGAAAATTAAAAAAAAAGACACACAGAGATCACATGTGAGAAGGAAAAGATGGGCTGAGGAGAAAACTTGGTTGGCAAAGCACTTGCCTTGAAGATGTGAGGAAAGCTGCTCCAGTGGGGTACACCTGCACCACCACAGTGACCGTGGGCTGTGAGCAGAGGCAGGCACATCTCTGCAAGCTTGCTGCACAGCTGCTAGCACCATGCCTCAGATGAAAGATGGGAGGCACCTGAGGAAGGATTCCTGAGTTTATATATGTAATACTGCACACATGTACACACACACACACACACACACACACACACACATTCATGTGCAAACACAATAAATAAGTAAATAAATAAAAATTCAAGAAGCAAAACAAAGCCACCTACACAAATCTTTGATAATCCACTCAGACTATCTGAATGTGTTCTTTATCTTTATTGCTTAGCACACACTGATGGATTCCTGATGCCTTTGACATTTGCCTGAGTTTCCCTTGGAAGAGCTATACTGAAAAGATCTCTAATGGAATGTGAAATAGACCAGAATCTGGGGAGCGAGTAGCAATTCCTTTGATGTACATACCAAAAGGAGGAAAGAAAAGCAATTGTCTTTCTACCCTAGATGTTGGGTTGTAGAAAGGCAACATGTAGAAAGATGAGGGGGAAAAAGGCAAATTTAGAACAAACAATACAGGCTGCTCCCCATTCCATATTCATTCAACTTGTACAATTGCGGGGGTGTGCCTTTCAGTGAATAAGCAAGATGGCTCTTTCACCCAAATATAATTATCTCCATTCATTATTGTTATTCTGCAGACAATATATCATATAGACAATATTAAACTGACAATAGCCAATTACAATGAACACCAGGGAATATTTTTATTATGGAGAAAATTTGATAATAATCAGCATCTGAAAGATCATTTCCGATTTCATTTATTCTTGTATTAACTTCTCAAAGAGTCGTTGTCTTTCTCCATGTCTAAATAACTATGTGCTTTGATGGATTCATCAGCTATGGATATAAATCTGTTTTTCTAGGTAATGCAAGTGATTCATTTAATGGTGCACACCTGCATTTGGTTAATTTTTCTTTTGGTTGGTGTATGCTGATTTGAGCATGTTTCTGGTAACATTAGGAGCTCATCTTCTGCATTCAGAGTTAGGATGAGAATATGAACAATTAGCAAGGAATGGTGGAGTAGGAAGGGTAGATGTTGACACAGTATAATGCATTTCTACTAAGAATAATCTAGGAAAACTGAGTCCAAACACCTAGAAACTTGGGACAATACAGCTCTGTTCCCAAAAGGATTGCGATGTTGAATGTTAATACCTACCTCACACTAGCTCTTACAGACTGTGCTGAGTGGTTTATGCCCAAGCATTGTCTAGGCTTCTGTACAGGCCAGTGAGAAGCATTGGGTCCAGAAAATACCCTTGACAAGTCTATAAAACACCGCTGAAGTCATACCTGAAATAAAAGGCTGAATTCCCCTTCAAGCCCAAGGGAATGTGCATCAGACTTGTGTTCTTAACCTCTACAAACCATTGCCTCCAGCAGAATGGACCTGAGCTGCAAGGAGAATACTGGTTTACCTGAGTTGTACACGTATGGCAGACCCACATGTTATGCCAGGCATGGTGTAAGGCATGTAGCATGCTTTATCCTGTTTAACGCTCTCAATGTGTGTAATGAGTTGCAGAAATATTTAGAGCAACATATTTTGATTGTGAGAAACGGAGCTATAATTCAAGAATGTCTTCTGAATTTACAACTGTCTGTGGGAACTCATGGATTTGAACCTCTAAAGGAAAATTGGGACCAGAGTAGAATAGATTTGTAGGTCAAGAAGTTTTCTCCAAGTACAATATCATCTTACAGAAAATAAATCTAGAGAACTTTCTAGATTGTTTCATGTTGAAGAACATAGATCACCTGCCTGTGTTATCACTACATGGTACTGCCACCTCCATCGTCCAAAAATGTATGTATTATTCATGGGCAAAATGTGTGTATAAAACTTCCACCAGTTATGCATCTGTTGAAAAAAATCCTGTGTCTAATTTCAGTAGTTTATGTCAATTAAAGAGATTTTGTAGATTGCTCAAAAATCAGTGCTTCAGTTTAACACAGTGTTGAGCCTTTTGTCCACCATTTTTGTTCATTGTTTGTTGTATACACAGAATCAGCATGTCTGTGTAAGGAGAATGGGGTTGGTTTAGTTAGTGGTGATGGCACTCTTGTTTCGAGTACTCAGGACTGAACTGGGCTCTGTGCCTTCTGGGTAAGTATTCTGTGCTGAGCCATACCCACAGCTGGGAGTGTTTTTAATATGTTGTAAACATCCAATAAACACAATTTGAATCTTATTATGCTGGCAAATCTCCCAGGAATAGATTCTGATTCAATGGGTCTGGTGGTACCACAGATTTGCTTCAAATTCCAGATAATCCCAATATCTCTAGCCACTAGACCCCTGTTTAATAGCAAAGATCTGACTATAAATGGCTGAGTTAATACATACATGGTTAGCATGGTTAATATTGTTTGTCAACATGACAGGATATAGGATCACGCAGTAGAGAAGCCTGTGGCATGTCTGTAGACTATTTTCTAGATTGGGTTAGTTGAGGTGGGAAGACTCATTCTGATTGTGGGCAACACAAATCCATGGGCTGGGTTTCAGAATGGAAGAAAAGAGAAGAAAGCATACTGAGCACCAGTATCCATCCATTTCTGTTTCCTGACAGTGGATGCAATGGGACCAGCATCCTTTGCTCCTTCCTCATCCCTCCCACACTGTGGTGGACTATACCCTCCAATTAACCCAGAATAAACCTCCTTTCTTCAAACTTCTATTAGAAAAGTACAGAACATAGCATGTGTGCATACTTTATCTCCTGTTTCAAAGATCAGATCCAGAAAAATCATTCTTCAAACCAATTCAATACACAGAACCAAGACACAGTCTAAACTTGGTTTTAAGCTGCCGGCCAGGGTAAACTACTAAAAATGTTCAACATTTGCAAACAACCACTTAGCAATCATGCTTTGAGGATTCCATGTGCTGACTACTTATGAATGCTAGGCACCACACAGTGTTTACTCTGTGGTACCCAGTCATGCTGGGACTTAAAGGAAGGCAAACTGTACATATAAAACAAGATGGGATGAGGCCATCCATGGTAACATTTATCACGCTCTTACTCTTTAGAAAGTCAGACACTTTACAGATGAACTATGATTTGCTCCTCCCAAAGAAAATAGAGAAATATAATTATTGTTTCCATTATTGAGAACATGAAACTGAATTCTAGAGCAGTCAAGTCATTTGTTCACATTCATATTGCCCAAAAGGGGGAAACTGAGATTTTGAACAGTTTGTGAACTCAGTTGAACTTCTCATCATTAGGAATGAAAATTCTACTCCTAGAATTAAACAAGATGAATAATAGTAGAAGTAGAGGGGAAATGAAGAACTCTGTCAAAACACATAAGTGCACACAAACACACATATGCAACATACCACACTCAATACACACATGTACACACACAAACATACACACACCATACTTATGCACACATGTATGTATACATACACCCCACACTCATGCACACTTGTACACACACACCATACTCCTGCACACATGTACACACACACACCACACTCATGTACACATACATACCACACTCATGTACACATGTACACATGCACCCCACACTCATGCACACATGTGCACACACAGCACATTTATGCACAAGTATATACACGTACCACACTCATGCACAAATGTACACATGCCACATTCATGCACACATGTACACATGCACCCCACTCTCATGCACACATGTGTACACACAGCACATTCATGCACAAATGTACACACACACCATACTCATGCACAAATGTACACACACTACACTCATGTACACATGTACGTGTATACACACATGCATCCATACACACACATACACCACATGTGCTCATGCATGCACACACCCCATACATACATTTCTAAGTTGACTTCCTTCCCCTAGAATTTGGGTTGAATACATATCTCATTTCATACCCTGGGCATCCCTCAGTCACCCAAGCCATAGAACTCCTAGTTTCAGTTCAAATCCACAACGTTCTTTCTTACTTATAGTCTTCAATAGTTCAGAAAAGCTTCCTCCAGAGACTTCTCAGACTGGCTTAGGTAACTGGTTCCCTCAACCAGCCCTTTAGTCAATCTGATTGCAGCAGAGTCATTTCTGAGTAGAGGCTGCTACTAGGTAGAACAGTATGGATGGATTGAACTAGATTTTTCCACTTAGAATTTTAGCTATCTTTTGAAACAATAAATATGGGAAAGAGGAATTTTAAGAATGTTTGGTGGTGTGGATTATCTCCTGTTTCTAAAAAAAAAATACACTCACACACATGCACATGTGGTAGGAAAGTGATAATTTGATTGGATTAGAGCAAATTCTTTTGTCACTTCTAGTTTTGGTGGAAGAGAAATGGGATGTTACGTTAACAAACCTCAGGTTATGACGACTCCAACCATAAAATTATTTTGTTGCTACTACATAACTATAATTTTGCTACTTTTATGAATCATAATGTAAATATCTGATAAGCAGGATATCTGATATATGTTCTCTGTGATAGGACTCCCAAAAGGGTTATGGCCCACAGGTTGAGAATCATTTATCTAAATAAATATTCACATAACTGGGTGTATCATCAAATACTTTTCCTGTTAAGAATGAAATTCTCTAAGAGTAAAATCACTGTTATGTGAATATGTATATTTCTAAAT
Source organism: Apodemus agrarius (assembly GCA_964023405.1). NCBI lineage: Eukaryota > Metazoa > Chordata > Mammalia > Rodentia > Muridae > Apodemus > Apodemus agrarius. Next base: position 2,090,638 of record OZ030015.1, on the reverse strand, counting down.
GTCATGGTGATAGGAAAAAAAATGTACCACATTGGACCAAAAGAGTAGTAATACTTATGTAATAGAACACCAGACAGATATTAAAATGAACAGACTGGATTTAAATAGTCTCAAACAAATGCTAAATAGAAAACGTAAGGTACATAATGTACTAATTCTTATTCTTTTCAGGAAAGGTTTAAAACACTATACAAATTAAGATTTTGTGCTGTTTATTGAAATTTACAAATGATTATATTAACACAGTTGTAGAATTTTAGAATAGTGTCCCACATGTAGGAGAATACAAGGAGTTTGAGATGAAGGGAAGACTACCAAGAATGTATGAAAATAAGATCACTTGTGTGACCCACAAGATAGTGTGCTGCTTGGGTTTATTAAATGAATCTAAACTCTTCTACTCACTCAAAGGATCTCACTACAGTCAAAGACATGAAATTAAGTGCAGCAGTAGGCTGAGAAAACTGCACCCTAGGCTACAGTGTGGGTGCTTGCAAAAGGCTTGTGATCCAAGAAGGAAGGACAGTTGCAAACACACATTCCAGCCAGAAGTAGATCTAGCTATGATTAGATTGCTGCTGCTACCTCGAGAGCTAGGGCATCCCACCTAATACATCCTAATGAGCCGAGCCAGGTGGTCACACGAGCTCTTCTGGGAGCTTGTGGCATGAACTTGAGAAGTATCTGAGGAAGGACAAAGTTATACAACGCCTGTTGCATAACTGCGCTAGAGATTCTGGTTCCCAGTGGCAGATTACCAACAACTCCCTTGCTTAAATATGCTCTATCCCTCAGCAGGCTAGCTCGGTCAGCATCTTCGACTGGGACCATGACTTCTGCAAGTTCCCACCTGATGTTGGGCTCCGTCACAGACTATATGCTCTAGAGCAGAGTTCTTGTCTGTTTTACTCCTCCTGGCCTGGGAACAGCCAATGTTAAACATGGTAAATAGATTTAACTTTCCTATTCTTTATTTTTTTCCCTCAAACAGAAGCATAGGTGAAAAAAGAGAAAGTCAAGGGCCTTTAAGGGGTCATGTGATATGATGGCTCTATTTTTAAACAGGAAACGAGAATCCCCTAATAGGAAATGTGTTGTCCAAAGACAAACATATAATTAGCATCAGGTTTGCTTTAAACACTTATCTCTTGCCATTACTTCGAAAATAAAATTTAATTTAGTTCTATTAACAAGGGTTCATTTGCCCAGGTGGCACTGTGAGCCCACACCAGGTTGAGAACACTCTGCTCCGGGGGGCCTTCTTTTAACACAAACTATAATTATTCTAACGGTGAAACCAATAACTTCTCGAATGTGTGCAAAGTCATAAAAGCCACTTGTCTGCTGCAGTATTCTAAATGCTCACACCGAGATCCAGTTTTGAACACAAATTTATTTTACTTTTGGGAGAATGTTTGCTCAACAGTGAAAAGCTCTAATCTGCACTCTGCTTAGGTTTGTGTGCTCTAAAATTATTGGAAATCAAATTAATAAGGTTCTAAAGGACTCTTGTCCGTGAGGGGCTGGCGAAAGGGCGGGGAGGCCTCAATGATAAAACGATGCAATAATAGCAAATTCTACCCCTCACTGGTCACCCCTGCCACACTCTCAGGGGCAGGGTTGCCACATTGGCAGAAGGAAATATAGAACACAGACAAATCTGAACATTAGATAAATAATTTTTGTGATTTTCTAATAATGCTCTTTTTTTTTTGTCAATTCTGTCAACACTATTAAGGAAATTAACACCATTTAATTCTTGCTATTTTCGAGTTAGGACTCATTATTTTTCCAAAGTACAGATAAGTAGATGGAGGCGGTTGGCACTGGGTCCCATCCAGAGTAGCAAAGCTCTGGCAGAGTTGGGCTTTCTCCAGAGCCTGCGCATCTCATCATGGTTATATATATTGCCTCTCTTAAGAGACAGAGTTAAGGTAATTTGGTAATCGCTCAGCTGTTGGTCATATTTGTGTCTCCTGTGACAAGGACTGCCTCTTGGGAGGAAGTAAAAGCTACAGCCACAACATGTCTGCATAAAGCCATCTTCCTCTTTGGGCTTCAACTTCTCCATGTGAACAATGAAAGAATAAAGCCAATCAGTTCTTAACACGACAGAACTGGGGAGTCTCCTGAAGCTCAGAAGCTCATCCTCTACCTCACAGTCCCTGATCTTTTCAGGTCAAGGTACATCTTTGTCACTCACAAAAGCTGCAGTTTGAAAACTCCCCTCTGCCATTTTCATGCTTCAGGACACTCAGCTCTGGACACTGTGTAGTATGACCTAGGGCAGCTGTAACCTACCTGTCCACTCAGCATTGCCACCATAGCTGCCAAAGTTGAGCATCAAGACTAAAGACCATCCTGGCTTCACCCTGACTTAGTGATAAGTGACCGTAAATGACTAAAATTCTGGTTATAGAAAGGTTCTGACATCTGAGTACTCCATTTTATATCAGTTCATTCAACAGGTATACTGAGAACCTACTGTGGACTTAGGAGAGAGGTATGCAGATTCGTGCCTGTGAACAAAATGGCAGTCAAGACAATTACGTGTGCCTCTATCCTTAACCTGATGTCTCAATGTCTTCAATATGAAAATCTCCAGCTGTACCCATTTTTCCAAATGTGGTAAACTTCCTTTTGTCCATGTGAGTATATCACATGTACGTAGATAGGCTTCTTAACAGCTGTTGTGAACAGTTCTCCATAAGCATGGGTGTGCTGATGTCTCTATGATGGGTTGCCTTGGAGATCCTTGTGGTATAACTGGCTAATACGGAAGATCCATTTCCTCAGTAGAAACCTCCGTTTTGAATTTCTTAGTGGCTTCACTAGCTTACACCCCCAGTGCAAGGGCTGCCTTTCCTTCCACCCTCGTCAGCATTTGTTAGTGGTTGCCACTCTGACGGGGGGTAAAATAGAACCTTGATATAGCTTTGATTTATTTGCATTTTACATCACACCTGCAGTCTAAGCTTCCATCATTCAACTCCTTGAAGGATGCAGTCAAATGAAATAAAATCCAAACCACTTCAAATGGCACTCCTTCTGAAGGGAGAGGGACATGTACTACCAAAATTCCTGTCCTGGTATGCACACACATGTAGCACTACCAGTAAGGTCCTCAGCCACACTGCTGAAACAAACTGAAGCCTTTGAAAGCACCAGTTTTGACCCTTACAGCCTATGTCAGCCAATCAGTGGGACTCAGCAATCACTAAGCACCATGTCACACATGTATGGATCATTCTTCAAGACCTGACACTAATGACCTCTGTGTATATTCACTATGATCAAATACAAGATGGCACAAGAAGAGACAGTCTAGAGGCTTCCTACCTATGATTTCACACAGAACATTATTTTGTAACATCTGATATCATCACCCAAGAGACTGTGAAACAATTACATTTTCAAATTGTCTTCCCCATATGAAATTTTAATTTCCTATACACTGTTTATATATTGTAAGTCTCCCTTAAGTATTTAATTATTGTGTTTGTATCTTGCCTTATAAATAAAACAGTATGCCTTCTTCTATCCTTAGAATCAATTCTTGTTCCCTTAGAGGTCTGAACACTCCCATTCAGAATGCATGCCTCAAACAGTAGGCAGTACTGCCTCTCTATATGTTGTGGTGTCCTGATATATAAACCACTATCCAGAGTTCCAGATGAAACCAAGTGTTAGAAGAAGCAATAAGGAGCAATTACACAAGACAGTACCACAGTTTGTTGACAAGTTACAGTTGGTAGTATGAGTTGATTTAGGTTTATAAACCTTGACCTCCCAGTACCTTAGAATGTGACCTTTTGTAGAGATAGGATCATTACAAAAGCAAACAGTCAGAGTGAAGTCATAAGGATGGAGCTTGATTCAACATAACCAGTACTGTTAAGAGAAGGAGAAATTTGCGTACAGGATGAACATTGACAAAACAGTGTATCAAAGAAACAGAGACCCAGAGGGATTCAAGGGTAGGGAGGTCATGAAAACACACTTTGTTTGAAAATACCATGATGCTAATACCTTGTGTGCTAACTTAAAAAATAAAACACAACACACACACACACACAAAGAGAGAGAGAGAGAGAGAGAGAGAGAGAGAGAGAGAGAGAGAGAGAGAGAGAGAGAGAGTTGTGCTATCACTAATTAAGGAACCTTCATAATCCAGGAGCAACCCCAGAATATATCCCATGCTCTCTCAGGTATTTGGAGAGAAACCAGGCCTGCCAAGGCTCTCATTTTTAGACTTTCATCCTCCAGAACTCCATGGCAGTAAGTAAATCACCCTCATTTAAGCCACTCTGTACCTGATATTTTGTCATGGTAACTTTAGGATGATAGTAGAGTGAAGAAAACCCTCTGTCCCAGATCCCAAACAGATCCCAGAAGTTTGAAACACTGAGATATTGTGATAGAGACTTAGAGCCTGCTGTTGTTAAGGACAGATTCCTCCCAGTGTCTGGTTGATGGTTGGCTAAGTGCCAGGCATTCCTGCATCTGTCTTCACTTTGCTCTGTCCCTTTGATCTAATTTTGGGGACTCAGTTCTGTACATAGACATGTAAATTATTAGGAACTGGAAATACAAGGCTGGTTAATCCTAAATTTTTCTACCTTTTTCTGACCCTCTTCAGACTAAGGAAACTACAATGATAGACTTTAAGATATTTTTAAAATCTGGAAGAATTTGTATCCAAATCTTGCCTCGCTCCTCCAAGCACAGCCATAATCTCTTCGTGGGATCAGAGTCACTCTCTGGAACAGCTTAATTTCCTGGAGCCTGCCCCACTTCAACTGACCTGGAGCCCTTGACCAAGGCTACTTTACTCTGTACACCCCTTGTTCCCTTGCCCATAATCATTTCCTGTGTTACTGTGGGTCTCTTGTCAGTACCCCCAAAGACAGTCTGAAATACTTGTTCTTTTACTAGAGTGGTTTTCCAGAATATATTCCTGTCCTAGTTTTTCAGAATTACTTTTCCCATTTGATTTTAGGATTTTAAATCAATGTTGGTTTGTGAGTATTCCCAAAGTCAAACTCTTCTGTACAAAAGTCTACAGCTTATGTAACAACATAAGCTAAGGATGAAGAAACCTGTTTTGTTGTTACTGTTTTTGGGTTGTTTGTTGCTTTGTTTTAAGGGTCCCTGCAGAAGATGGCATTTGGAGTAGGACCTACGGAGTGAGTAGATTATTACGAGAATTTTTAATTGTTCATCCAAGTATATACTGTATATTAACTATTTCTCTCCACACCCTGCAGCCTTCCTTTCTCTCCCCACTTCACTGCCTTGTAATCCTCTTCTTCCTGTAGAATTTTGTTTTGTTCTATGATGGAACTTTTCCTGGGGAGATGAAACCACATGCCTAATCACCCCAAAGAGAAAGTCCATGTCAGGCCAAAATATGGGTGCCACCAAAGTCTAACTTTGTGCATCAGTGCCTTTTACTGGGGATACTTATGGGAAATGACTCGAAGATGGCTATCACCAAGGCTCACCCCTACTTGCTGAATCCTGAACAGACTTCAGGCAGCTCAGCAGGTTGGAGAGTGTCCTTTCTAGCTTAGCTTTGATCCTCTGTAAGCAACTCTCAGCTTTTATTGCTTACTCGGGCAGGGAGGGGCGCAGTGAATCCCGACTAGTCAGTTTCAGGGACTTCCTGAAGCTATATTTAGTTGTTTACCTTCAAATTAATCGAATTAATAAGTCTCTAAAGGGCAAATGTTTTCTCTTTCATTTACAGATTCTAAATTTTATACAGATAGATAAAATCACATATGTGTCTATGACACGAAGGCAGAAGTGAAGCCGTCTAGAGTACCCCAGGGGTAAAAGGGATGCAGCAGAGAGGACACCGTGGGTAAAGGAAAAGGAAAGGTGAAAAGGAGGGGGGGTAATGGAAGGGAAGGACTTTTTAAATGTATTATATTCTTATGCAGCCCAGCACTCTATACAATGATATACACAAATTAAAAATAAGCAATAGAATAATATTCTGAGTATACCACCTGAAGTGGCTATTCCTGGTTATCAACTTGACTATATCTGGAATGAACTACAATCCAGAAATGGAAGGCTCACCTATGATCCTAGTCTGGAGGCTCAGAGATACAATTTTCTGATCTGGATCTTAGCATGAAGATCATGAAGCATAGTGACTATGAATTCCAGAAGATTAAGACAAGGAGATCTCTGAGTTCAAGGTCATCTGGCATCTGGGATTAAAGGTGTAATGCCAAACACCTTTAATCTGGGCCACACCCTCTGCTGGCGACCTACATAAGGACACTGGAAGAAGGAAGACTGACTAATTCTTCTTTGCCTGCTTGCCTTGTGGGACTGAGCAACTGCTAGATCCTTGGACTTCGATCCACAGCTGCTGCTAACCATTGTTGGGGAGTTGGACTATAGACTGTAAATCATCGACAAATTCCCTAACTATATAGAGACTCCCATACGTTCTGTGACTCTAGAGAACCCTGACTAATGTACCATCTAAATGTTCAACTCAAGAAGGACTTTTTATAAAGAACCCTTAAAATGGAACAATTATTAAATTAAAAGGAACTTTTTTCTTCCCCCTTTTTTATTTTCTATATTCTTTGTTTGCATTCCAAAGGCTTTCCCTTTCCAGTCCCCCCCCCTCACCATACGTCTCATAAGTCCTCTCCCCCCCCCATTCCCCAATCACCCTCCCCTCCCCACCGTTTCTCTGTTCTGTTACTCTCCCACAAAACCGGATTTAGTCTTTTCCGGACCAGGGTCCTCTCCATCCCTTTTCTTGGGAATCTTTTGCTTAGCTAATTGTGTCTTGAGTATTCAGAGCTTCTGGGCTCCTTAATATACACTTATCAGTGATTGCAATTCATGTGTATTCTTTTGTGATTGGGTTGACTCACTTAGGATGATATTTTCCAGATCCAACCATTTGACTACAAATTGCATGATTTCGTTATTTTTAATTGCTGAGTAGTATTCCATTGTATAAATATACTACATTTTCTGTATCCATTCCTCCGTTGAGGGACATCTGGGTTCTTTCCAGCTTCTGGCTATTATAAATAAGGCTGCTATGAACATAGTGGAGCATGTGTCTTTATTGCATGCAGGGGATCCTCTGGGTATATGCCCAGGAGTGGTATGACAGGGTCCTCTGGAAGTGTCATGCCCAATTTTCTGAGGAACTGCCAGACTGATTTCCAGAGCGGTTATACCATCTTGCAATCCCACCAACAATGGAGGAGTGATCCCTTTTCTCCACATCCTCGCCAGCACCTGTTGTCTCTTGAGTTTTTAATCTTAGCCATTCTGACTGGTGTGAGATGGAATCTCAGGGTTGTTTTGATTTGCATTTCCCTGATGACTAATGATGTTGAACATCTCTTAAGGTGCTTCTCAGCCATCCGAATTTCTTCTGGTGAAAATTCCTTGTTTAGCTCTGTACCCCATTTTTTAATAGGGTTATTTGGTTCTTTGGGGTTTAACTTCTTGAGTTCTTTGTATATATTGGATATTAGCCCTTTGTTAGATGTGGGGTTGGTAAAGATCATTTCCCAATTTGTTGGTTGCTGTTTTGTCTTTCTGACAGTGTCTTTTGCCTTACAGAAACTTTGTAATTTTAAGAGGTCTCATTTGTCAATTCTTGATCTTAGAGCATAAGCTATTGGTGTTCTGTTAAGGAACTTTCCCCCTGTGCCCATGACCTCCAGGGTCTTCCCCAGTTTCTTTTCTATTAGTTCCAGTGTGTCTGGTTTTATGTGGAGGTCCTTGAAAACAGGAAATTCCAAAAACCTCATAATTGCACTTTCTTGTTATAGTGAGGCACATTTTTGTTTTCACCAAGAAGAGATGCCCAGATTTTGATACACCTTTATAGAAGCTTAACACATAAATTCCATCTGCTTCTATGAGGAGGAAACATGACTTCACAGCCACTCTCCTTTGGAAAAGTAAAGTCCTTTACACTCTCTAAAGTAGCTCAGCTAAATAATAGCAGCATAATCTCCCAGGACTTATTTTTCACCTATCTCCATGCATGAGAAATTCATTTGTTCATTCATTCACTCATACAGTCATTAATTTCATTTATAAAATATTTGTTAGGTATTTTAAGTGCAATTTGAGATATTAGATAATAAATAAAGCCCCTTGCAGTATTTTGAATGCCACATGTCCTCCATAGTATGAGGTATTTGAACACTTTGCCTCTACCTGTTTTCAAAGTTGTGGTCCTTTAAGTAGATGAAAGTGGGGGTGGAGTCACACTGGAGGAAGTGGGTCATTAGGTTGCATAGCTGGGCCCCACTTCCTGTTCTTGTTTGGCTTTCTGAAATAAGAAGGCCTACCTGCTTCCTGCTCTGTGCTTGACTCACTGAGACAAACAGCAGCCTCCAGGAACTGTATGCCTAGAAGAACCAGTTCTCCTATAATATGCTTTTATCAGAGCATTTTATTATGGCAACAGGAAATACCTCTACTTTATTAGCAGGGATACTGAGTAACAGCAGAGGATGAAGACAAATGAAGGGCTGGTGAGGACAAGGAGGGTGGCCATTGATGGTTTCATTAAGAAGGTGACATTGTCACAGGAACAAAGATAAAGGAGGCACAGTGCTTACTTAGTGGTGAGGATTTTCCAGTGAAAAGAGCAAGTACAACCAGTCTAAAGCATGAAGGCATCTGTGGACAGTCACAGTGTATGCAGGGCTAAGAGAAAGGGAGGGAGACACTCGGGAACCAGGGATATGGGAGCATGGAAGCCAGCAGTCCGCTTTTGACACATGTTTACTGTAGTTGTTACTCCATTTCAATTGGCTTGGCATTGCGAACCTTCCCTGATATTTATCTTTGCTTCACAGAATGTTCTGGTGATCTTACCCATACACTTGGAGCCTTTCTCCTTCTTTCTGGACTACTGCATAGATTTTTCCAAAGAATCCCCAGCCATAGTTCATTTACTGACTTGCAGTAGCAGAGGCTGGGAGGCCAGGTGTAGGGTCAGCAGGGATGACGGCCTTGAAGTCTCCTCACATCACAGATCGGCTGCCTACAGTGTGTCACATCTTCATGGTGAAGCCTGAAGCTTGGTGATACTGTTTGTCCTCTTCTTCATAGCACAGCACCCCTTCCTTATGTCAGGTGCTGAGGAATGGTCTATGTTCATGCATAATGGCTTCATAAGAGCACAAAAGGTATGGGTGTAAAGTCAAAACGTCCAACTTTGTTCTCCCAAAATGTGAGTGGAACCAATAGATGTTTTTCTAATACTGGACCAGCCTCCCTGCCACGGCCACCTGGGGGATGACTGTTTTATTCAATCAAAGACACATTTTTACCCATTTATAGTATCCTGGCTAAAAATATAGGCAGGAAGAAATTATCTATTAAGTCCAGTGTCATATTAACTTCTTTGCTTGGGGGAGTTTTATAATGTCTATTTGGTTTGAGCGATTATGATCATAGACAATCTCCCAGCTGGCAAGAATCTCTTGTGAATATAGATCTCACTATGCCAGACACTGTGGATTTTGCATCTAGGCCTTGCCTTTGCTAGTTCTACAAACTTGAAGTGATTGATCTATCCTCTGAGCCTATGTCACCCACCTGTTGTTGCATCATTGTTCTTGTACTAGAAGCTAGTATGCTAAGCTCCACCTCTCTGCCTGAGCTAGATCCCTGGCCTCTAATCTTCTTTTGAGGACACAAAATTCTGCAAAATCATATGACACAGAGCTTGGGGTCTCATTAGACACCCACTACTAGAGGTCTCATTATTCCTCTGAGTCAGGTTTCTTGCATGTGTTATCTTTTTAAACATCGCAATTACCTTATGTGCTATGTAGCATTATCTCACTTTACTGAGCCACAAAGCAACATAATACTTTCCCCAAGTTCATTCAGCTTATAGATAGTGAGATTCAGGTCCCATTGCTTTTCCATAATTCTTAAGAAATGTGTGTGTGTGCGTGTGTGTGTGTGTGTGTGTGTGTGTGTGTGTATGTGTGTGTGTCTGTGTCTATGTCTGTGTATGTGTAACTATTAACTTATCATTTTGAGAGTAGGGGAAATATGAGGGACTGGAAGAAGTAGTCCTGGGAGCTGCTGGAAAACAACATGGAAAGGTGAACTTGATGTAATTTTGCATAAATATTAAAACTGGTATATATTTTATTTTTTTAATATTTTGCTACAAGCCCAAACAAATGGCCAGCAGACATAATAAAACTGTTTGGAGATAGCATAGTTTTAGGTAGAACATTATAATTATTAACGCTTTTCACATATAAAAATATTTTACTGTAGGTTAGTTTTTCTATCTTACTGAAAATAATTTATTTTATCATGCAATATATCCTTATTACCTTTACCCTCCATTGACCTCTCCCAGGTACACTCTCTTCTCCAATCTGGATCCATTCCATTTCTGTCTCTTAGAAAAGAACAGGCTTCTAAGAATCAAGAACGAAACATAACAAAATAAAATATAATAAGATAAAACAAAAACCATCACATCAAAGTTGGAAAAGGCAAACCAGCAGAAGGAAAAGAGCCCAAGGGAAGACACACGAGTCAGATGCCTGCTCAGTCACACACTTAGGAGTGCCATAAGAACATTAAGGAGAAAGACAGAATAGATATGTGCATAATATGTGGTGCTGACCTGCGCAGGCCCTGTGAGTTCATACGAGCTTTTCTCAGTTGATTTAGAGGGCATTGTTCTCCCTGTGTCCTCAATCCCTTCTGGATCTTACCCTCTTCTGCTTCCTCTTCCATGGGATTCTCTGAGCTCTGAAGTAAGGGATTTCCTAGCGGTATCCCATTTACAAATGTGAGTCCCTCTTTGTTTTTTAATTATTCTTTAATTTTTTCTTACAGTCTAGTCATTATTCCTCTCCCTCTGACTTTTCCTCATCCCATTTCTCTCCCCCCCTCTCCAAGAAGATGTCCCCACCACCCACGCTCACTCCACCAGACCTCCCCACTCCCTGGCACCTCAAGTCTCTCAAGGGTTAGTAGCATCTTCTCTCACTGAGGCCAGACCTATACCAGTCCTCTGCTGTATGTGTCAGAGGCCTCATGCAAGCTAGTGTGTGCTCCCTGGCTGGTGTCTCAGTGTCTGAGAAATCCTAGAGTTCCAGGTTGGTTGATAATACTGGTCTTTTTATGGGGTCGCCCTCCTCCTCAGCGACCATCCATCTTTTCCCTAATTCAGCCACAGGGATCCCAGGCTTCTATCCTTTGGTTGGGTGTAAGTATCTGCATCTGACTCTTTTAGCTGCTGGTTGGGCTTCTCAGAGGGCAACCATGTGAGGCTCTTGTTTGTAAGCACGCCATAGTGTCAGATCTCAGAGCCTCCCCTTGAGCTGGATTCCAATTTGGACCAGTAACTAAACCTCCTTCCCCTCAGTCTCTTCTCCATTTTTGTCCCTGCAGTTCTTTTAGACAGGAACAATTCTGGGTCAGAATTTTTGACTGTGAGATGGCAGCCCCATGCCTCCACTTGATGCCCTGCCTTTCTACTGGAGGTGGACTCTGCAAGTTCCCTCTCTCCACTGTTGGACATTTCATCTAAGGACCCCCCCCTTTGAGTCCTGAGTGTCCCTCACCTTCCAGGTCTCTGACACATTCTAAAGGCTCCTCCCACCTCCTACCTCTTGAAGTTGCCTCTCTCTCTATTTAATGTCTGGGTGTAGGTCTCTGTATTTGTTCCCATCTGCTACAAGAGGAAGTTCCTCTGATGATGGTTGAAGAAAGCACTGATCTGTGAGTATAGGAGTTATTTCATCATTCCCTTTCTAAAAATAATGAGGATAGTTTTTTGTTTTGTTTTGTTTTGTTTTGTTTTGTTTTACTCTAGGTCTTTGGGTTATCTAGCCTCTGGTTCTTGGTCACCCAGCAGAGTTAGGTATGGTTTCTATCTCATGGAGTAGACTTTAAGTCACATCAGACACTGGTTGGTTACTTCCAAAAACTCTGTACCACTATTGCCCTAGTATGGCTTTCAGGTAGGACAGCATAGTATAACAAAGGATGTATGTCTGGCTTGGTGTTTATGTTTCCCTTTTGGTAGCAGGCAGAGTACATTTCTGTACCAAAGACACTAGAATGAAGGGGTGAAGGCTCTATGTAGCACCTTAACCTCTTCATGGTCAGTTGTTTGTGTGAGAGCAATTTTCTAAAGCAATGAGGCCTTACTGCTAGTTTGTGGAAACCAACCTATTATCTTAGCAATAGCCTGGGTTGTTTGGAGATTTCCATGAGACCTTTTAGCTAATTTCTCAGTTGGACATAACCCAGTCCTGGTTCTGTAACTTTCATTTGGTGACAAGAGACAGCCAGCTGGGACTCTTGTCTCCCTATCATTTGGAGACTTCATTTGCATCTCCATATACTTTAGGAGGTTTCCACTGCACTAGTTTTCCATACAAGCCCTCCCATACCCCTCAAGTCAAGCTGTCTCTCCCCACATTCCCTTCCTCAACCTTATCTTCCCCCACACACTTGTTCCTGCTCCAAGTGCTCCCAGAACACAAATAAAAATCTATCCTATTGCCTCCTCCCATGGAGATCCATGTGTCTCCCCTTGTCCCTTCCTCCTCTGGGTGTATGGATTATATCTTGGTTATTACTTAATGACTAATATCCACATATAAACAAATTCATATCATATTTGTCTTTTGGGTCTGGGATACCTCACTCAGGGTGATTTTTCTAGTTCCATCCATTAGTCGGCAAATTCATTATTTCATTTTCTTAACAGTGAAATAATACTCATTGCATAAATGTACCATATTTTCTTTATCCATTCTTTCATTGAGAGACATCTAGGTTGGTTCCAGGTACTGGGTATTATGAATAAAGCCCCAGTGAACATGGCTAACAAAGTGTCCTTTTGGAGGGATAAAGTACACTTTAGGTATATGCCCAGGAGTATTATAGCTGGGGCTTGGGGTAGATCGGTTCCCATCATTCTGAGGACACACTACAATGATTTCCATATTGGCTGTTCAGGTTTACTCTCCTACCAGGAGTACAGATAAGTGTTCCCATTGCTCTACAGCCTCACCAGCATGAGAAGTCTTTTGTGTTATTGATCTTAACCATTCTGACAGAGGAAAGATGGAATCTCAAAGTAGTTTGTGTTTGCATTTCCTTGATGGCTAAGGATGTTGAACATTTCTTGAGGTGTTTCTCAGCCATTTGAATTTTCTTTATTGAGAATTCTCTGTCTAGATCTATACCCCAGTTTTAAATTAGATTGTTAATTTTTTTGATATCTAGTTTGTTGATTTTTGTAATGTTGTATTTTTGCAAATTAGCCTCCATCAGATGTGGAGTTGATGTTATGGAGTTTATGACCTCTGGAAGGGGGGGGAACAGATGACTCAATCCAATTATAATTAAAAGATTCATTGATTAACTGCTATAGGCCTACAGCCTTAAAGCTGAATCTCAAGCATATCCTTAAGGAGGGGTTTGGGGAAGGGTTTTTACAAAGCAAAACCACAAGAAGACTTTCAATATCCATGCAAGCAAGCAAAAACTGGTCTGTTCTGCCAAATTTCAGTGGCTTAAGCAACTCAAAATAATCTTTGGATGTCTGTGTAAGCAGGTTACAGTGGCCAAAAGAGCAGTTAGTTGTATCAAAACAAGTAAGTAGACTCAGCTGTACATTGTTGGGTGAGGAATCTCTGGGTCAGGGTTCCTGGGAACTTATCTTCCAGACACTTGAGTCAGAGACAAACAGCCAATGAGCACCAAGATGGCCTAGCATAAAATGGAGTTTTCTTAGTCATTACACTGATAGAAGACATTTCCCATTCTAGGGGCTGGCACTGTGACTGAAAGGTGGTGTCTGTTGCTTTTCTATTTTATGAGGTTTTATCTATCAATTGTTGGTCTTGGTGTCTACACTAACAGTGTTCTTCTGTTCAGAAAGTCTTTTCCTATGCCAATGAGTTCAAGGCTATTTCCCACTTCTTTCAGAGTTGAGTTTTGTGCAGGTAGTCAGTGTGTATCTACTTGTAATCTTATACATGGAGACACCCAGTTTGACCAGCATCATTTGTTGAAGATGCTTTTATTTTCTTCCCAGTGTCTATTTCTGGATTCTTTATAAAAAATCTGGTATCCATAAGTATGTGTATTTATGTCTGGGCCTTCAATTTAATTTTCATTGATTAATGTGTCTTTTTGTGCCAATACCATGCTGTTTTTATTACTATAGCTCTGGAGTACAGCTTGAAATCAAGGATGGTGATACCTCCTGAAATTCTTTTGTTGTTCAGGATTATTTTAGCTGTCCTGGGTTGTGTGTGTGTGTGTGTGTGTGTGTGTGTGTGTGTGTGTGTGTTTTCCTGTGAGGCTGAAAAGTATCATTTCAAGATCCATGAAAAACTACATTAGAATTTTGATGGGGTATTCACTGAATTTGGAGAGTGCTAATCCATGAGCATGGAAGATCTTTCCATCTTCTAATGTCTTCTTCAATATCTTTCTTTAACACTGTCTTTGCTCTAGAACTTTCAGCTGTTCTGAAAAGTTGCTAGTATGAGATCTCTCCAGGTAGTTTTGTTCATTTGTTTTGTTTTAGTTTTTCTGTAGGCACTTAGTGCTAAGAACCTGCCTCTAAGAATTGCTGTTTTATTTGTTTCCCTTAAGTTTGGGTATGCTGTGTAAATTGTTTTCATTCAATTATTGAGCAATTTTAATTTCTCTATTTCTCTCTTGACCCATTTTTTTTTTCATTCATCAGAGGGTTTCTCACTCTCCGGGAGTATGTAAGCTTTCTCTTGTTTTTGTTTTTATTGATATCTAGCTTATAAAATGCAGGGTTTTATACCAGTTTTCTTGTATTTCTTGCTTTTTTGTCTGAGAACATAGTTTTGGAGAAAGTTCTATGAGATGTAGAAAAGAAGGCATATTCTTTTGTGTTTGGGTGAAATGTTCCATAAATATCTGCTAGGCTCATTTGGTTTATAATGTCTATTGGCCCCAGCACTTTTCTTTCTAGTTTTTGTGTGGATGACATCTCCATTGTTGAGAGTAGGGTATTATAGTCTCCTACTCTCAATGTGTGAGAATCAATGTGTGATTTAGTGGTGTTTCTTTTATAAACTTGGGTAGACTTGTGTTTAGTATATATATGTTAAGAATTGAAATGTCATCTTAGTGGATTTTTCCTTTGATGAGTATGTAATATCCTTCCCTATCTTTTGATTAGTTTAGGGTTGAAGTCTATTTTGTTGTATATTAAAATGGCCACACCAGCTTGCTTCTTGGGGACATTTGCTTGGAATATCTTCTTCTAATACTTTTATCCTGACATGATGTCTATCTTATATGGAGGCATATTTCTTGAACAAAGCAGAAGGGTGGACCCTATTCTTTTATCCATTCTGTTAGTCTGTGGTTTTGCTTTGGTATTCTTTTTAATTAGGGATTGAGACAATTGATGTTTAGAGATAACAATAACAAATGATTTTTTGATTCTTGCTATTTTCTTGTTGCTGCTCTCTCTCTCTCTCTCTCTCTCTCTCTCTCTCTCTCTCTCTCTCTGTGTGTGTGTGTGTGTGTGTGTGTGTGTGTATGTGAGAGAGAGAGAGAGAGAGAGAGAGACAGACAGACAGACAGACAGACAGACAGACAGAGACAGAGACAGAGAATATACATGTGTACTTCTCTTCTTTTGATTTTGCTGGTCTGAGATTATCTATTCACTGTGTTTTTATATTTGTAGTTAACCTCCTGAGGTTGGAGTTTACCTTCTAGCACCTTCTGTAGTGCTGGGTTTTAAAATATTTTACTTATTACTTATGTTTGACTTTAACATGAAGAAATCTTGTCTGAATCTCTTTCTCTGCCATAGAGACACATAGTCCTAAATATCCTCAAGCAGGCAAATACACCCTCATGCTGGGTGCAGTAACTCACCCACTGAAAGACACAGATATGTACAAAGCAAGAGTGTGCATAACTGACCATAATTAATTGTTAAATACCTTCAATCAATTGTTAAGAATTGTTGGATTCTGTGGACTAGGCAGCAGCAGTGTAGGAAACTGATAATAAGCTTCTCCTGAGCATACATTTTTGGATTTAATCATGAAAAGACAAAAATAATTAGTAAAATATGTTTGTGACTAAGTGCAAAACAAACAAGCAAACAAACAAACAAACAAAAAAGGAAAGGAACCCAGTGTGGTTTCAAAATAGAACCTATTGGGCTCTTACTGTGTATCAGGTACTCTTACAATACTGTGTTTCTTATATAATATTATTTAATCCTTACATCTGGATGCTGTAGTCATAACTAGTTCCAATACACAGATGTGCAAACGGAGCTCTTGGATATCAATGTTTTTCTTCCAGCAGTCAGTGGTAGAGGTGGGTGTAAGCAAGACAGTCTACAAGCAGAGGCTGAGTGCTTAATCACTGCACACTGAACTACATCAGCCAAGGCATATCCCAGGCATGCAGTTACACATACCCTATATGCATCTAAACAGATACAAATGAATGTAATGATACATGTGTGTACCAAATCTATATCCATGTGTATGTATGCACACACACATACTTCTGGAGGTTTAAAAGCAATTGCTGGCCTAGAGAGATGGCTCGGTGGTTAAGAGCACTGACTGCTCTTCAGAGGTCGCAAGTTCAATTCCCAGCACCCACATGGTGGCTCACAACCTTTTGTAATGGGATCTGATGTCCTCTACTGGTGTATCTGAAGAGAACTACAGTATACTCACATGCATAAAATAAAAGTAATTGCTAATGTATCTGTTTTCTTGTCCTCACTTATATAATGTATCTTGTTTCTTCCTCAGGTATGTGCATATGGATATGACAGGATGTGGGCTGCAGGTTCCAACCTCGTCACTCCCAAACATCACTGCAGGTACCTGCATTTCTGTATCAATCAGTCCATACCCATTCCCAGGGTTGAGAAGATGAAAATAAGCCAGTGGAAGAACAGGTGGAAAGGGACAGAGACAAGTCTGCTGCCCCTAAAACCATGCAAGCACCATTTTATGAATGGGACAGGGAGAATAAAGTATTGATGGTCACCCCTCTGGAGAACATTACTAGCATGGAGAAAAAAAAAATCTCCTGGTAAATAATACATCCCATGAATATTTCATCTTTTCAAATGGACGTGCCAAATGAGCTCCATTTACTCATCATTGCAAAACTTCCCAAAACAGCATCCTTTATTTACAGTCTTTAGAGAGTCATGACACAAGACTGTTAAGAGGTTATTTATTCTATTTCATATACACCAGCTAACTTACAATGTGCACATGGAAGCACATGGAGGTGACCAAAGTCTAATAGGATATCCAATATTAAAGTTGGATTTTAAGGCTTTCAGGGTAAGCTTTTACCACAGAATTACTTCCCAAGAAGAATACTGTATCATTGTCCCTTTAATAAATTAACTGTTATAATCAGTAGGAGAACGAAGCCAGGTCCAACCTTTCTATTTCTTGTCTATTATCACTTTCACATGTGTTTTACTGTAATGCCATGAGCATGTGGTATATATTTAGCATCATGCATGCATAAACACTCTGCATACATCATTGCATTCAGTCTGCACCCACAGAAGGCTGGGGTTGCTCTGTCTCTATTGATCCAAAGGAGTAGAATGAGACCTGGGGAGTATATATAGCTGTGGGGCAGTAGCTTGCATGTGTAGAACTAGAATTTGAACTCGGAAATATCTTGGTTCTTAACCTCATGTGCCTGGCTATATTTCTGCCTCTGCAAATGAATGTTTACAGACACTGATGTCAAAGTCAGAAACTAACACAAGCTTCTTCTGCATACTGGTTTTGTGATCCTAGTACGGTTGCTACAAATAATAGACTTTGTTTCTCTTTATGTAAAATTAAGAATACTATCACTTTCTGTTTGAGACACTTTGTGTACTCATTTGAAAATGCTGATTTTACCACTTCAGAATTCTAAAATTGATCTTGCATCTATTAGAACACACACAGACTCTCTCTCTCTCTCTCTCTGTCTCTCTGTCTCTCTCTCTCTCTTTCTCCTCCCCCCCCCTCTCTCTCTCTCTCTCTCTCTCTCTCACACACACACACACACACACACACACACACACAAAAGATACCATTAAGTAAGTTAAAAACTTGATTTTAAATTCTCGTTGGGTTTAACTCTTTATCAGTCATGAAAACACTCACTCATTTATTCATTCTTGGATTCATACCAAGTACTTGCTCTACAGAAGGCCCTTGTAATGGGTAGAAGCATATAATAAGAAACACGGTAAACTGAATCAGTCCTTGTGAAACCTTTAGAATGATGGAGGCAGCATTTTAGTAAAGGATTATTAAAGCAAAGCATTTAGATGCAGATTCAAAGCCCCTCAGGGGCCATCAGAGGCACAGCAGCAGGGAGAATGCTATACTAACACCTCACCAAATCGACTATCCCAGAAAAGCAATGGAGGCACTGGTAAGGAAATGCCAACACGAGCATCCAGAGCTCTGGAAATTAACCAGATGCTTGCAAAAATATACAAATATCTTATTAAGGAAAACACAGATAAATACGATTAAGGCTTGTGACATTGACATTTGCTCTGTTCTGCACCCTCAGTTCCATGTTGTCCTTGGCAACCAGTAGCCAGTACAAGGTGAGACCAGAAGGCTCCCAGCCATTGGACAGACAATTCTGAACACCAGAACCTAGTTCTCAGGTCACTGTCATCTTCACCTTTCCGTCAGCTTCCTGAGAACAGCGACTCACAAGGCATGTATTTACTCAAATGATTCAAAGCTCCCACAAGACAACCTTCTCCACTCAGCCTTTGTCACCAACACTGACAGGCAATTTCGGAATACAGAAGCAGGCAGAGGCAGCAACATGAATTTGAACAAACAAAAAATTGACAAAAAATCTTGAAAAGGTGAAGACAGGTATCCACAGACACTTTTGAGAATCTCCTACGTGTTCTGAAAGGTTGGCAGGTCATAGATACATGGAAGGCAGTGTGCATATCTAGAGATTGGCACATGTTCAGTAGGAACTTTAAAGAATGCTGGCTGCCCTGGAGTCTCAGCACAAGCCAACAGAGCTCAGGGCTGGAGAAGTAACACAGCAAGTGAGCATGTATTTGAACACTTGGTCTCCAGTTGTGAACATCCTTGGGGAGGATTATGTGGGCCCTTGCTTGAAACTTCTTTTTACAGCAGTTTAACATAGAGACTCACAGCTGGTCAAGGTACAGAGAATAAAAACCTGGGGAACACTCAGCCTTAAAGGTGACATCTCTATCATATCTCCTCCCAAGGTTTAGATATTGTTGCAAAACAAGCTGGATTGGGGAGGCAAATATAGTAAGAGGAGGCAGCAGTATCTGCAAGTGGCACCAGGCAACAGAGTTTTCCAAGCACTGCTGGGCAGTTGCACAGATGGACTCCCAGCAGCTAATAGCAGAGGGGAGGTGGGCTTGAAGCTTAACCCCTGTATAAGAAGATATTTATGGTGACAGAGAAAGAAACAGAGATGGACATACAGAGGGGGAGAGAGAGAGAGAGAGAGAGAGAGAGAGACAGAGAGAGAGACAGAGAGACAGAGAGACAGAGAGACAGAGAGACACAGAGAGAGTGTGCTATTCTTAACTGTATATGCCCTGATAGGTCAACAACAGCTTGGTGGATGGCCACACATCCAGGCCTATATGGTCAGAAAAATTGTCCTTGAGAGTTTTTGTGGTCTTTTTTTTAAAGGGAGGCACGATGTTAGTATATAGGAGTGGGAGTGGATCTGAGAGCAGTTTGGGGGAAGAGAATGAATATGCCCTAAATACATTGTATCAAATTCTCAAAGAACTAATGAAAGCTAATCACATAGTATTTTGTAGTGAGAGACAATAGTTAACATATTGAGAAAAAAGAAAAGAAAAAATTATCTCTCTCCACATCTATCATCAAAATTAATGATGAAAGATTAAAGGTTTCCCTACAGGACCGAAACTAAGACACAGATGTCACTCTTGCCATAACCACTCAACATCATGCTAGAACTTTTATCTAAGATAATGAATCAAGGAATCAAGTAACTGGTGGCAAGATTAGAAATCATGGAGCAGAAGTTCATGTGTCTGCAGGTGATAAGATAACAGGAATAGAACTTCCCAAGTATTTATTTTTTTAACTGCTAGTGCTAATA
Source organism: Apodemus agrarius (assembly GCA_964023405.1). Classification (NCBI taxonomy): domain Eukaryota; kingdom Metazoa; phylum Chordata; class Mammalia; order Rodentia; family Muridae; genus Apodemus; species Apodemus agrarius. The sequence continues at coordinate 2,070,427 of OZ030015.1, read as the reverse complement.
AATTATTTTTCAAATCAATAAGATAGAAGATAACTATGCAAAAGAACCCCATTTGATTCATGCATAGTAACAGTGAACAAACCCTAAAAGGAAGAGAGGCCAAAGAAAGTTTCAATGACACTGGAAGAAAGAATGACTAACATTTAGGAAATGTAACAAAAGAATTCAACAGAAGCCCAGGACACTTAAAACTCTAAAACATCATTACACACAACTGATGAAAATATCCAAAGCAAACAATAGAAAGGCATCCTATATTCATGGTTAAGTAGATATTATAGTGTGAAAAAGACAATGTACCCTAAATTTGTCTCAAGTGTCATCTCGAGATATCTCACGGTCCTAACTCCCATTTTTACAACAGTTAATAAGCTGATTTTTTAAATTTAAATGGATATGCATGCTTTATATATCATGGTAATGTGTTTAAAAATAACAAAAACAAACAAACAAACACCAACCTTAGAGGACTTCTACTTCCTGGTTTCAGAAGTCACATCAATCAAAACAAGTTTTGGTAAAGACAGATGGAAGAGGTCTCTGCTCTGTAGTAGGGTGGTGGTTACATCATTCAGGAGAAGATGCAGGAGGTGTGAAATTTTCTACCCATGGGTTGGAGATGGCTCAGAGGTTAAGAGCACCTACTACTCTTCCAGAGGTGCTGAGTTCAATCCCCATCTACTACATGGCTCACAGCCATCTATAATGAGAGCAATGCCCTCTTCTGGTGTGTCTGAAGAGAGCAACAGTGTGCTCACAGGCATGAAACAAATAAACCTAATTTTTTTTTTAATCCATGGTAGCCAACATCACTTTGGTTTACATCTGATTGTTCTAAGCAAGTTATATGACCAAACCTCATGTCAGTGGGTTGAAATACACAACTCTTCCTTAGGAAGAGGCAGACAATAGTCTAAGCATACAGAGAGATGGTATTTAGATACAGTGAGGACATAATTCAGGGTCTAAGATACAAATAAAGAGTATATGGAGACAATTATTTTTGCTCTCCCCTCCAGAAAACTTGAGGCATTAATTTAGATTAGATGTGGTATTTGATATACAAACAAGTGACTGGCATTTGGAAGCATAATAAACAAGACTTGGTGAGTTCACAGCCTCTTGGAAGCTCACTGGAAGAGTCCACTGTACTCAGCACATGCCCTGCTCTATGGCTTTTTTTTCTCTGGGAGCCTGAGCTACACCATTTGTACTGATCTAACTATAGGCTACAATGATTTCCATCCTAAAAGAACAGATCTTCATTCCCTGGTCATCCCAAGAACCACCTCCTCTCTTCTGAGTTGGGTAGTAGGCCTTTGCTTGGTGGTGAGATGCCACACCCTTTTTGCTTCCCTGCTTCCTGGAAAGATGGAGGTGATACTAACACACCTTTTCCATTTACTTACCCTTTGGATATCTGTATTCTTGATATAAAGATCACCATTTAAAGAACTAAAGATATCTCTTTGGTTCCATATAAAAGCTTATAATTAGCCTATGATAAAACAACGAGCTTGTTCATAAGACATCCTGATTCAGTTGTGTTTTGTAATTTTAATTTCTCTTGGAGTTTATATAAGAACAGCTATGCTTGTAAAGGTAAAGGTCTGAGATACAGTAAACAGCTAGGTGGGCTGACTTGGGATTCCCCACCAGAGAGAGTTTCAATAAAGAGTCTTCCTAGAAGCATGTCTTCATGTAAGCGTGGTAACACCATTTTCACACCTTCCTAGGGCTCTGCCAGAAAAGCAGCCAGCCACCAGGATGGGGAGATAAAGGTGTTAAAATGAAGCCTCCTTCTGAAAGAGCACAGCTCCCATGCTGCAGCAACAAAGAACCATTTCTAAGAACTCCAGATAACTAAGGAAAGTAAGTCCAAGATGTTCAACCACGCTCATGAATAATGAGAAGCTATTTTAAATAGCAATGAGATCAAAGTATTTATCTATCAAAATGACAAAAATTTGCAAATGTTTGCTAAAACCTAGCGTGGGTGAGAGTGTGCAGAAACAGGCATTTTCACCGTTAGAGGAAGGTATGTGAAGGAGTGTAGCACCTTCACTGAGCAGTCTGGAAAGAGCAAAATGAAGCACAGCTCTTCTGTGCATGTATCCTACCAATGCATTCATCACTCTGCAGAGTCATGCTCACAGCCACACCTTCCTGGATGCACTGCTTGCGATTTTCCTGCTCTGCAAATGACCCAGATTGAAACAATGACAGATTTGTTAAGCACATATATAATAGAATAACCTGAAATTATTTAAAACATTGAAAAGCAGCTCATGTAGAAAAACATTCAACATATGTTGCTAAATATTAAGGGCAAGGTAGAAACAAGCTCTTTAAAGAAACATTTCTAGTCTTGGGCAACAAGGGCTGACATCTTAGGCTGGGTGATTCCAGTCACCTGTCTGGCTGTGGGAGGCTGTTCTACACATTGTATGATACTTATCGAAATCTGTGACCTCTTACTGGTAGACGGTGAAGAGGTCAGCTCAGAAACTTTGGAAAATTCCACTAGACCCCTCCCTTCCTGAAAGAGAAAGGTTATAAAGAACATAGGCACCCCTCTCCTCTGGAAGGGAGGAGCTAATTGCATTTCTCAGACCACAGGGAGGAGGGACCAACCATTGGCCACCTGCCAGTACAGGCTCTCACAACTCCCTGCTACTGTTGGTCAGCTACCTCATTCCCTAAAGACCAATCAGTGTAAAAGTCACACTGTTCTGCCAATTACATAGTGCCTAACATCTGTTGCCTTAAGAATTATATAAAGGTTCCCTGTGAGGGCTGTACATGGCTGCTCTCTCTTTCCATGTGCAGGGCGACTCCAACATGTTGGAACAATAAATTCCTCTTGCTTTTTGCACCGATTTCTGACTCCATATTGTTCACTCAGGAGCCCAGTAATCTAAGGCTCACCAGAGTCTTACAATGGCAGGAGTGACTGCCCAAGTCTTAGCAGGCAAGGTGGCACGTTCCTCTAATCCAGCCATTCTCATCCCATGGGTCATGGACTCTTTGGGAGTCACATATCAGATATTTATATTGTGATCCATAACAGTATAAAATTATGATTATGAAGTACCAATGAAATAATTTTATAGTTGGGGGTCACCACAACATGAAGAACTATATTAAAGAGTTACAACATTAGATCTACTCCTAACAATCAGGATTCTGAGGCAGGAGGATTGCCAGTTGGAAGTCATAATGGACAGACTGAACTACCAACAAAGACCTTATTTAACACACACACACACACACACACACACACACGCACACGCACACGCACACGCACACGCACATGCACACGCACATGCACAAGCACACACACACACATACACACTCCAAAAACAAGCAGCAAAGAAGTAAATAAATATCCTGTTTCTAGGGAAAGGGACCAGGGAACAGGTGAATGCAGCCATGTGGTTGAAGCAATGTTGTGAACTGTGTGTCCCTTTAGAACTAAGGGGTCTTAGGTACTAACCAAGATCAACTTTTGATGTCTCTGTGCTCTTGCTCAGGAAATCTCTCCAGTCTTAGGTCCCTACTCATGGATAGTCTGTGTCACAGATTACAAGCAAATTGCCACCACTCAGCCAGCATTCCAGAGCTGCCCATAGAGGCCCTTTCCTCTGTGCTCTAGGCTTTCAGATGTGCTGTGGAGATGCGAGAATCATTCTCGTTACTTGGCTCTTTTTCTCTATCATTAGAATTCTCCATACTGCCCAGCACCTAGGTACCTTGGAAGAATTTTTCCGTGTAGAGTTTCTTTAGACATTAGTCTCTGTGGAAGGAGGGCAGGTTTAGCACTTTATAGCAGAGTCACTTAATCTGAGAAGGACCTTCTGTCTGGTTGCTAGGTGCCCAGCCACAGGGAATCTAGGATAATGCATCCAAGCCTGATCCTGATTTGTGGCATCCCCTTTCTTTCACACAGAAATTTAAAATAATAAATTAATGGCATCATGATTACATGGAAAAGGCAGTGTGTTCCTGCAGAGTCTGGATGGCATGGCCTTTGGTGTGATAAGCAGACCTCGCTTGGGCAGAAGCTCCTTATGGACAGGGTCTTTACCTGTTCTTTGCTATGATTACTACACAAGAGAGGGGACATATGAATGGGTGCTTAAACCAAATATTGTAGAGTGAAGCATTCAGTTACAATTAATTCATATGATTAAAGCAGCAAGCACGTGTTTACTGAGCACCTACTATGGTGTTCTGGAGGTTGTTCTGGGAGGTTCCATGGTGATAAGTACTTTCTTTCTTGAGTTAGAATATCTGAATTTAAACCTAAACCCTGGCTTCTAGTTGATAAATCAGAGAACATCTAAGTTTCCAAAATTTTGAGTTAGTACAAAAAATAAATCTCTCTCTGCCCCCTCCCTTCTTCTTCTATTCTCTCTCTCTCTCTCTCTCTCTCTCTCTCTCTCTCTCTCCATACACACAGGTCCCGTCCCATGGGACTGTTATTCGTGGGGTTGAAGGGGATTCAGTCTGAAAAGTAGAATGGGCGAGATAGGAGAGCAAGACCAAGCAAAATCATTGTCAAGGTCTGTTTATTGTAATGAGGACAGGGAGTTTTAAGCAGTAAGGAGGGGGAACAGGGGAAGGTGATAAATCTGAAACAATCAGGTGAAATATCCTCAGAATGCGAGGGTAAGGAAGGTTGGGTAAAGGTCAGTTTATTGACCTGCTAATTCCTATATAAGGTTCTGGTGACTAAATATTTGTCAGTTTATTGTTTAGCTAGTTCCTGGAACAGCGGGTGAGGAATGGTGCTGAATCAGTTGCATATGTGACTTAGAGAACTTGTAAGGTAGTTGCACTCCATCCCCTTAACTTGGGTGTTTGTCTCCAATGTCTCCCCCTACTTTGTATAACTGATGGAGAGCCTGTCTTAGGCCACACGATATGCATCCACAGCCAGCACCTTTGTACACAAATGTATGTGGGTAGAGCCTCTGTTTTCGGCCACATGAGGTGCATCCATGTCCAGCTCTCCCAGAGTGGATTTCTGGGCTATGCCCAGCACTCCTGAGAGAGGGCCCCTGGGTCATGGCCTCATGCTACTTCCTGTCATGGAGTCACTCTACAACCTTAAAGGTGTGCACCTGGCATATGGCATCATGCTATCTCCCATCATTGGCATTTCCATAGCTTGTTATACCAGGGAGTGTTATGCTTTGTGGCCAGGAATGAAAAATCTAGGCCAGCAGAAGGGCACCTATTGGCTCCTCATAGGCAGAAGGATCTCCATCTTGCATCTCCAAGCGATGGTAATAGACCAATAATGGCTTGTGGGCACAGGCTGAGTCCTCCTGTGATTTAACGAAATGAGTCAGCTTTTGAAAGGCCCAGGGGCCAATTAAATGAGCAGGAGAAATCCTATCAAGGGGTCCAATAAGCTGGGGAATGAGGTGGAAAGCCATGGAGAAGTGGAAAACAAATTTTGATTCCAAGATTCTTTTTGTTCTCTTTCTCTCTTTCTCTTTTCTAAACTGTCTTTGATTTTCTTGTAGACTGTCTTCAACTAACCCTGTCTTGTCTGTGTAGAAACAGCATACCTCTTTAAGAGTAGACCTCCTTGTTGGAGGAAGGGGAGGTCCAGTCCTCTCCTATTTTGCAAGGTCACTTCTGAAAGAGAGGAAACTGAATCTTTGAGATTTTTAAGACCTGATTGTAACTCTTGGATGTCTCTATCGATGGCTGCACTGAGTTGAACATATTGCTGATTAGAGGTAATCAAGGAGGCAATTCCTGTCCCAGCGCCTACAGTCCCCAGTCCAAGGATGACTGCTAATGTGACTGCAGTTATGGGTTCTCTATTTGCCCTGGAGGGAAGCATAGTTCCTCATTCCCAAAACCTTAGGAAATCATCAGGCTCATGAATAGTAAGATGTAGGAGAAGGGTTACTTCTATGCAAATAATCATGATTAGTGAGAAAGGTACTGGTAACTATAAAGGTAGTTACTTCTATGCAAATAATCATGATTAGTGAGAAAGGTACTGGTAACTATAAAGGTAGTTAAGCCTGAGAAACAAGCAAGGTATGAATTATTAGAGGCTGAAATATATTGAAAAGAAGCATTAACAAAAAGAGTCTGGTTGCAAACTTGGGTAAGGGCTTTAGGAGGTAACATATAGGGCCCAAGCAGGCACAAACCTAGACCAGAGACTTTGCTAAGGGTCAGACCTTGCTTTTCAGGTAGGCTCCATCGCAGGCTGAAGGTGTCATTAATAAATAATAAATTTTCAAAATTAGCAATTCTCTCGTAAAAGGGTGGGGTAGAGGAGTAGCAAACCCAACATTCTTCTAAGAGCATATGATTGACCTCATGAATGGCTTATATTGAGGCATTAACTAAAGACAAAATAAGATCAGCAGTAGAGGGGGGGCCTGCAGGGAGAGTAGGTTGAAAAATTGAGCTAGAAGAAAGGGGAAGGGGTATGACAGAATTAGTGAATGTTTTCCTGGGATCATGGGCTTGGTCATTATTCTGATGGAGCTCTGAGTTAGGACCAATGGCAACGTTGTTTTGTTGATTTGGGATTTTATTTTAAAGGTTAAATAGCCTTATTTTAAAGGTTATTCCAGGGTCTGTGTTGGTAACATACATAAGGAGGCCCCATTCAAATCCCTTAAGCCAACTCTCTAGAGAGATCTTTTTCCCAACATTGGTAAATTGTGTCTGGAGAGGGTTAAACCATCCCTTAGAAGGAGCAGTGTTTTGTTCAGGAACTTTCCCCCTGTGCCCATGTCCTCCAGGGTCTTCCCAAGTTTCTTTTCTAATAGTTTCAGTGTGTGGGGTTTTATGTGGAGGTCCTTGATCCACTTGGAGTTGATCTTAGTTCAAGGAGATAAGAATGAGTCAATTCGCATTCTTCTGCATGTTGACCTCCAGTTGAACCAACACCATTTGTTGAAAAGGCTATCTTTTTTCCACTGGATGGTTGTGGCTCCTTTATCAAAGATCAAGTGACCATAAGTTTGTGGGTTAATTTATGGGTCTTCAATCCTATTCCATTGATCTACTTGCCTGTTGTTGTACCAATACCATGCAGTTTTTAACACAATTGCTCTGTAGTACTGCTTGAGGTCAGGGATATTGATTCCCCCAGAAGTCCTTTTATTGTTGAGAATAGTTGTAGCTAAGATCAAGAATTGACAAATGGGACCTCATAAAATTACAAAGTTTCTGTAAGGCAAAGGACACTGTCAGAAGGACAAAACGGCAACCAACAAAGTGGGAAATGATCTTCACCAACCTCACATCTGACAGAGGGATAATATCCAATATATACAAAGAACTCAAGAAGTTAGACTGCAAAGAACCAAATAACCCTATCAAAAAATGGGGTACAGAGCTAAACAAAGAATTTTCACCAGCCGAAATTCGGATGGCCAAGAAACACCTTAAGAGATGTTCAACATCATTAGTCATCAGGGAAATGCAAATCAAAACAACCCTGAGATTCCACCTCACACCAGTCAGAATTGCTAAGATTAAAAACTCAAGAGACAACAAGTGCTGGCGAGGATGTGGAGAAAGAGGAACACTCCTCCACTGTTGGTGGGATTGCAAAATGGTAAAACCGCTCTGGAAATCAGTGTGGCGGTTCCTCAGAAATGGGCATGTCACTTCCAGAGGACCCTGGCATACCACTCCTGGGCATATACCCAGAGGATTCCCCTGTATACAATAAAGACACATGCTCCACTATGTTTATAGCAGCCTTGTTTATAATAGCCAGAAATTGGAAGGAGCCCAGATATCCCTCAAAAGAGGAATGGATACAGAAAATGTGGTATATTTATACAATGGAGTACTACTCAGCAATTAAAAATAATGAACTCATGCAATTTGTAGGTAAATGGTTAGATTTGGAAAATATCATCCTAAGTGAGTTAACCCAATCACAAAAGAATACACATGAAATGCAATCACTGATAAGTGGATATTAATGAGCCCAGAAGCCCTAAATACTCAAGGCACAATTAGCAAGTCAAATGACTCCCAAGAAGAAGAAAGGAGAAGACCCGGGGCCTGTGAAGATTGGATCCAGTTTTGTAGACCCAGAACAGGGAAATCATATGTGTGTGGGGGGAAGGATTGGGGAATAGTTGGGGGGGAGAAGAATTATGGGACGTATGGGGGGGACTGGGAAAGGGAAAAGCCTTTGGAATGTAAACATAGAATATAGAAAATAAAAATTAAATAAAAAATAAACAACAACAACAACAAAAAAGAAGGAGCAGTGTTTTTTTTTTTAATTTTTTATTGGATATATTCTATATTTACATTTCATTTCCCTTTTTCTGGTTCCCCGCCCCCCAAAGGTCTCACATACCCTTTTCCCTCCCCTGTTCCCCCATCCACCCCTTCCCACTTCCCTGGTCCGGTATTCCCCTACACTGATGCTTTGATCTTTTCCAGCACCAGCGTCCACTCCATTCTTCTTGTCAGAAATCATTTGGTATGCAGATTGTGTCTTTGATGTCCAAAGATTCTAGGCTAATATCCCCTAATCAGTGAGTGCATACCATGGGTATTCTTTTGAGACTGGGTTACCTCACTTAGTATGATGCTCTTCAGTTCCATCCATTTTTCTAAGAATTTCATGAATTCATTGTTTCTAATGGCTGAATAGTACTCCATTGTGTATATGTACCACATTTTTTGTATCCATTCTTCCATTGAGGGACATCTGGGTTCTTTCCAGCTTCTGGCTATCATATATAAGGCTGCTATGAACATAGTGGAGCATGTACCATTATTGCATGCTGGGGAATCTTATGGGTATATGCCCAGGAAGGGTATGGCTGGGTCCTCCAGAAGTATCGTGTCCAGGTTTCTGAGGAACCGCCAGACTGATTTCCAGAGTGGTTGTACCAGCTTGCAGTACCACCAGCAGTGGAGGAGTATTCCTCTTTCTCCACATCCTTGCCAATACCTGCTGTCTCCTGAGTTTTTAATCTTAGCCATTCTGACTGGTGTGAGGTGAAATCTCAGGGTTGTTTTGATTTGCATTTCTCTAGTGACTAGTGATGTTGAACATTTTTTAAGGTGTTTCTCAGCCATCTGAATTTCTTCAGGTGAAAAGTCTTTGTTTAGCTCTGTACCCCATTTTTGGATAGGGTTATTTGGTTTTCTGGGGTCTAACTTCTTGAGTTCTCTGTATACATTGGATAATAGCCCTCTATCCGATGTAAGGTTGGTGAAGATCTTTTCCCAATTTGTTGTTTGCTGATTCGTCCTTTTGGCAGTGTCTTTTGCCTTAGCTGCCCCCTCTCACCATGTCTCTTCAATATAGTACTTGAGGTACTAGCTAGAGCAGTTCGATAACATAAGGAAGTCAAAGGGATACAAATTGGAAATGAAGAAGTCAAACTATCAGTATTCGCAGATGTTATGATAGTGACCCAAAAAAATTCCACCAAAGAACTCCTACAACTGAAAAACAACTTCAGCAAAGTGGCTGGTTATAAAATCAACTCAAGCAAATCAGTAGCCTTCTTATACTAAAAGGATAAGCAGGTTGAAAAAGAAATTAGGAAAATGACACCCTTCACAATAGCCACAAACAATATAAAGTATCTTGGTGTGACTCTAACCAAACAAGTGAAAGATTTATATGACAAAAACTTCAGGTCTCTGATGAAGGAAATGGAAGAAGACATCAGAAAATGGAAAAATCTTCCATGCTCGTGGCTTGGCAGGATTAATATAGTTAAAATGGCAATCTTGCCAAAAGCAATATACAGATTCAACGCAATCATCAAAATTCCAACTCAGTTCTTCATAGAGTTAGAAAGAGCAATTCTCAAATTCATCTGGAATAACAAAAAAAAAAACCCAGGATAGCTAAAACTATCATCAACAGTAAAAGAACTTCTGGGGGGATCAATATCCTGGACCTCAAGCAAACTACAGAGCAGTAATATTAAAAACTGCATGGTATTGGTACAGTGACAGGCAGGTGGATCAATGGAATAGGATTGAAGACCCAGAAGTGAACCCACACATATATGGCCAATTGATCTTCATTCGACAAAGGAGCTGAAAACATCCAGTGGAAAAAAGAGCCTTTTCAACAAATGGTCAACTGGAGGTCAACATGTAGAAGAATGAGAATTGATCCAATCTTATCTTCTTGTACTAAGCTCAACTCCAAGTGGATCAAGGACCTCCACATAAAACCAGACGGACTAAAATTAATAGAAAAGAAACTGGGGAAGACTTTTGAGGACATTGGCTCTGGGGGAAAGTTCCTGAACAGAACACCAATTGCTTATGCTCTAAGATCAAGAATAGACAAATGAGACCTCATAAAATTACAAAGTTTCTGTAAGAAGCCGTGTTTCTACATTCTTCAGTTAGGGTATTATTTCTTTGAGAATGTGACCAGCCCTTTCTTACCTGAAGGTAGTCGCAGGAGGAGTCAGGATTTCAATAAACATCCCCTGTAGTTTCACATCCCCAAGATGAGCAAAAATAGGCCTCTCTATAGCCGAATTTATAATTTAAAGTTTTGTCTCTATGAGCTCCTGGGCAGAAATCACATCATGTTAACACCCGCCGTGGGCCTTCACAATGCTTTGTTTTAATTAAACAGTCGGATTCCCTTGGTCCGCACTAGTCCTAAGTCTGCTGCTAGGCACTGACTGAGGCGAGGTTCTGTGCAGAAAACCATGGCCCGGGGGCGGACCTGGCGAGGGAATGTGGACGTGGAGGAGACCAGCCCCCCCCCCCAGACCCCGGGACGCCTCCCGTCCCCTGCCCTTGGGAAGGACAGGACACCTGACCAGGATGGAATGACCGGGCCCGTGGGAAGAGAGGATGGCAGGCTTGCACAGCAGGGAGGGGGTCTCCCAGGGCCTGGGAGGGGACGGGGGAGCCTTGTCCAGTTGCAGTGCATGCCCAACCCCGCTTCGAGACCCAGCCCTTAGAGCCAATCCTTATCCCAAAGTTACGGATCCGGCTTGCCGACTTCCCTTACCTACATTGTTCCAACATGCCACAGGCTTACTGCACCAATGGCCATACTAACACCTTGAGAGATACCCTGAGAGAGTTTTGCTGCAAAAGGGTCAGCATAATTATACAGTTTTATCATCTCATCTAGGGAACTATTCTTAATCTTTCCCCTAAGAATGGAGCGAGTGGCAGGTGGAATTAGCATTTTCATAAGTCAACTGTTTTAGGAATCAACTGTCAGTTTCTTCAGTGCCAAGGACCCTTTCAGCTGTTTCTAAAAGTCTCCCTACAAATTCGTTATAGGGCTCATGGGCTCCTTGAATTATCTTAGTTAGCAGCATTGTTACAGATCCCTTAGAGGGGATGGTATACCAGGCTCCCAAGGCGGCTTCAGCTGTCTGTGTTAGAATGCCCATGGGGAGACAGGCTTGCCACTCCTCAGACAGGTATCTTTCTTGTCCAGAAAGTTTATCAAGGGTCCAATTTACTGTGCCAGTCTTTCTTTGGTTTTGTCTAGCAATGGACTGACAATGGTCTAGAAATTCAGCTTTCTAGGCTAAATATTGCCTGTGGGTGAGGACCACCTGCATTATGCAGTACCACTTGGCAGGGATGAAATGACCTCCTCCAGAGAGCACCTCCAGCATGGAAAGAGTAAAAGGAGCAGTGGGGCCATAATTGCAAATGGCTGAATTGAGTTCCTTATAAGATTCCAGTAACTAAATATTTGGGTTGGAACTGCCTCAGGGCCCTCTCGTTTTAGCAATGCATTCAATTCTCTACCAACTTTAGCCCAGGTATGAGGATAAATATCTGGGCCCTCAATTATTATTCAAGGACAAGTACTAAAATAAATAAGAAAAATTCTGACAAATCCTTTTTCTTAACTCTAACTCCCCTATCCCTGAGAGAGCTCTTTATATCTTTGATAAAGGCTGCTTCTTTAGAGAGCTTTTGTCCCATTCTGTATATGATGACAACGAACACTTACTTACCAAGCCGTAGTCTTTCCCCATGAGTGGCAGGGTGTCGGCTCCTTGAGAATTCACCCGGGTCTGTAAACTCCATGTCTGACTGGGGGTCCATACCTTGTGCCTCACGTTTGGGTGCCACCTGTCCCATCCTGTGGGACTCAGTTATTCATGGGGTCAAGGGGGATTCTGCCTGAAAAGTAGAATGAGTGAGACAGGAGAGTGAGACCAAGCAAAATCATTGTCAAGGTCTGTTTATTGTAATGAGGACAGGGAGTTTTAAGCAGTTAGGAGAGGGAATGGGAAAAGGTGATAAATCTGAAACAATCAGGTGAAATATCCTTGGAATTCGAGGGTGATGAAGGTTGGGAAAAGGTCAGTTTATTGACCTGCTAGTTCCTGTATAAGGTTCTGGTGACTAAATATTTGGTCAGTTTATTGTTTAGCTAGTTCCTGGAACAGCGGGTGAGGAATGGTGCTGAGTCAGTTGCATATATGACTTAGAGTACTTGTAAGATGGTTGTACTCCAGCCACTTAACTTGGACATTTGTCTCCAACACACATATGTATATGTGTATGTGCATGTGCATGTGTATGCATATACAGAGACACATAGATGATAGATAGATGATGGACAGATAATGTTCTTCATTGGATTTAGTGAAACTTCTGTCACCACTACTTTTCAAGCCAGCCAAGGCAGACAGCAAAATGGAAACACTTGATTCTATGATATTCACATGGCTCAACACATATTAATTCAAAAACATGTTAGTGAAATGCTAAAGCATATATGGGTTTTCTGCAGACACAGGTGTTTTCTCCATCCCAGAGACTCACTCAATTCACAAGTCATATTACTGAATGTGAGAACTGGGAAATCAGAGCCTATGCTGGGTCACATGGTCAGGAGAGACTTTAAATGCTTATTTTTTCCCTTGTATGGCTGTGTTGCCTGCCTATGTTTGTACACTATATACATTCAGTATTTACAGAGACCAGACAGGATAGTGGATGCACTGGAAGTGGAGCTGTAGAAGGTTGTGGGGTATGGTTAAACCCAGGTCCCCAGAAAAGCCGCCTGTGTTCTTAACATCTTTTCAGTACCCTCAGGAAAGATGTTTAAAAAAAGAGCATGGGCTATTTGGTGAGTGAGTGATGGGGTGAGGCCAGAAGGGGTGGCCAAGCAGAACTGTGGTAATCACACAGCATGAGGTGGCTAGTGTGGCTCTTGACTCTCCTCCTAATCAACATTCTACCTAGAGATTAGTATAATAGGCACCCTCCAAGCACTGCAGAAATGCAAAGTCATTTCCTAACAAACACTGAACCCCATCAAGAGACACCTATGAGGTGACTTCCATTGTTAGTTTGTCTTTGTAAATAAGCAGGCTGAAGGGTAAGCAAATACCAGGAAACTTCAGGATCCTTTAAGAATTTACACCTGAGGCCATTTTCACACCTCAGACTCTTCCATCCATCCCACCATTTGTTCTAGGAAGTCTCAGACAGTAGATTCACATAAACAACACTTTCTGTGTTGTATCTGCTTAGATAGATGTCTAATAGATATAGAAACTAAGGATTCTTTTCCTTACTATGAAATGCCCATCATACTGGGCATTTCACAGATATCTTTGACTGAGGAAAATACATTTTTGATTGAAAAATTAGCAGATATTTTATATATACAGAGAGAGAGAGAGAGAGAGAGAGAGAGGCAGAGAGACAGAGAGGAGAGAGAAAGAGGGAGAGAGTCATATCCCACTAGTTCTTTTTCTCTGACTCACTGCCATGGTGTGTGTCAGGGGTGGGGCATGCATCACACACACACACACACACACACACACACACACATTCTTAAGTGTTTTCTTAATTGAATTCTAGCAAAGTCCTATGATGCCTCCCATGTGAAACCTTTGTTACCAAAACTGATGGACAGTTCTGAGCAGGAAAAAAAGATGGGATGCTTGCTTCCGTAATACAAATCTTGGTCCTCACCATTTAAAAAAAATGTTAGTAAAATACACAAATGCATACATGGTTTTCTCATGACAGATATATTCTTCAGGGGGTTTGGTTTAACTAAAATGAAGTAATTCTTTCTCATCTGTAACTCAGAGATATTCTCTAAAGAGGGCATCCCTTCTCTACAGAACAAACAAGCCCCATCATAGAAGGTAGAGATTCCTGGCATATGTCCCTTCCCTGACTCTGCAAATCCTGGAGACATAGAACAGATGTTATCTCGGGACTTGCGTTGCTTAAGGGTGGAATTCACATTGGTTTGTGTCTGGGGAAAAAAATTACTGATCCACACATCTGAACAATTCAGGAATTATTCTAACACGGATTTACGTGTGCTCGGCAACAATGCAATGAATGATCAAGTACAGAGACCACATGCATTCTAATTGACTTGTTGCAGGTTCTGTAACAGCTCAAACACAGTTGAAGCTGTGTTTGATAAATCAGTAAGCAGTTCCTCTGTGAATAGAAATTACATCTGATCCCTGCTTGTGATATCAGCAAAGTACATATTAAGTGCCCAATTAATGCTTGTTTACTAAGTACAAGGATGAATGAGCTGTAAATTCTACTACAAGATGGGGCCCTATCTCCTTCATCTCTCTTTTCACAGTGGTAAGGCCCAAGGGTCAGGGACTGACTCAGCACATTCGCTTCTCTCCTGGTGGGCCTGCTCCTCAGGATCTGTTGCCTGAATGCTGTCCAGAGGATGAGGCCTTGGCAAGTAGATAATGTGTGTGAACAAAAGAAAAGCAGGAGGAGAATGAGTTCACTGCAAGTTCATGTCTGTCTTATTTTGGAAGGAAGTGGGAAAGGAGAACAAAATTTTCATGAATAATGTCGCTTATTAAAATGGGCTCTCTTGATCTGATGTGCTCAAGACGGGTGCAGCACTGTCCTGACTGCAGAGCGAGTGGGTGTACAGCTGACAATTTTCCATCAGATTTTTTATGAGGAAACAAGTCCCTGCCCCAACTCCCTTCCCTGTCCCTCCTACTCCTACTCCAGCCTGCCTTTCCTGCAGAGCTTTGGGCTGTTTGAAGGCACTGGGGGAGGCATTCATCAGGGGCTGACAGGTGGCAAATGACATTAGCTTCCAATTACATTAAAAGATGTGAACACAGCATATCAGTCCCTCTCCATGTTCCTGACCCTTATGCCTAACAACAGCAACTGGATCCAGCAGATGTGTGGTACCCATGGTCATTCTGTGGTGAGCCTGGCCATCACAAATGTCCTACATCTATTTAGTCTATCATCAAAAACTTTCTTCCCTTTTGAAGAACCATTCTCTACCCACCATCCATTTGGTTCTGGGGACTAAGGGAGCTAGCTAATTCTGAAAGTTATTAAAATACATCCCTGCTTAATGAGTATTAACTACCAGGGTAGCTACCCTTAAATCACATTGTTAGAATTCATGAAATACCCATGTAATAGGAGAACATAAATAAAGAAATTTTCAGAGTGCACAATGGAGCTTTGGGTAAATTAAAATATAACTAATCTTTACAAAGAACTAAGCATGAACTCTGGAATATAAAAACTGAGGACATTTCAGAGAAAATGGAACAATAGAAAAGATGCAGATGCATGGGCTCACAAATATGCTTGACTGGAGAACTGATGCCAGAAAGTCAATATTTTCACTTAAAAGAGTCCCAAAAAATAGAACACGTGTTGCTACAAAGGAAAGGAAATCGCCAAAGGAAAAGTACAAGAGAATTTCCCCGTTTTGAAAAGCATTATTCTAATGAAAAGGTGTTCTTCCAATTCTACTACTGAGAATTTAAAACAAGAAGTCAAAGCAAGACATACCATCATGTTTTAAGACAATAGGGGCAGAGAAAGGGTTTTTATGTTTTTAAAAAGGAAAGTAGAAAGGAACAGACAAATTACTAGAGAGCAGTGTGGTATTGAACTGAAACGCTGACATTAAACAGGAGAAGCTGGAGAGATTATTTGAAAGTCTTACTAATAATGGTTCCTAGGTTAGAAATCTAGATCTGTGCAAAGAAGAAATCACATATGGGGAGGCACTAGATTTTTTTTTCTCAAATTCTCAACTGCTCACAAGGTCAATGGACAAAATGTTCCACCAGAATGAAGGTGCACACCCAGTGCCTGAGAAATAAGGCCCCCGAGGAAACAACTGGAAGAGACTATAAGCAAAGGTGATTTTTAAGGATAATTTTTGAAAGAAAGTCCCCAGAGTGCAATGAAAATGACATAGAACAGGAAATATAGGAATTTGAGAAATATGAATGGACTCAACCCAGAAAGTCTGTAGAATTGATAGAATAACTGATTTATTTGACTGTAAGAAAAATATGTTACAAGGATAATGTTCTGTGGAGAACTGAAGTAATTTATAAATAGAAAACTAAACATATGGAAGAAAGAGGCAATTATCAACACTAGGAAAAGCATGAAGTTATATAACCAAGAAAAACTATTATAATGCTCCCTGTTCAACAATACTCTCACCTTCCTGGGCCTTAGTTTAATATTTGGCACATAGGAAATGCTTAATATTATTTATTGTCCATGTATTCTCATTAAACACATTGTGGTAAGAAGTTGAAATATCTCTCTATGAAAATGTAATTTGAATTCATAACAATATTTCAGAATTTGACCTTATTTGGAAACTCTGTGTGTGTGTGTGTGTGTGTGTGTGTGTGTGTGTGTGTGTGATAAGTTTAAAGTGAGGATCTATGGAGTTGGGTAGACTGACTATCCAATATTACTGCTATTATAAAAGAAGAGAAACACAGAGAAAAAAAAACTGTGAAGACAATTTGGCCATACTCTAATTTTTATTTTCCCCTACCCTAGAACTATATGCTTGAAATCTCTTTCCATGCCAGTAAATGTCAAACTCTCATTTTGTAGTGCTCTAGAATGTGGGTATTTTAAAATTCATTTAACATTATCATATTGATAGAGATATAAGTTGTTCTTCCATTTTCTTCTCAACTCACATGAGTGTCTTTCTGTGTTCTATATGGGATGTGAAACAATAGACTTATTCAATATAGCTTTGAATAGTTTTGATGTGATAGCTCAAAATTCAGGGCTGTTTATATGAATTTCAGAATCTCTTTCAATGGTTTGAAAAGTCTTACCAAATTACAAAACAACTCCACTAAATGATAATTTAAATATTATAAAGTATATTCCTTTCTGCAAATTTTCACAAACTTGCAACAAACACCATGATTTGCTTTTGTAATGGGTTCAATTTCACTCCTTACTTCTAAAATATATTTTCAAATCCTAAACCCCATGTCTTTAGATATGGACACCTAGAACCATGAGAATCTAACAGAGGAAAGATAATGTTTTCTCTTAGAGATTTTGGAGTGCCCACAGCCATGCATATCCTGTATTACCAAAAACACTCCCCGTAGGCCCGTAGGGAGTGGCACTACTAGGAGGTATAGCCTTGTTGGAGGAAGTCTGTCATTAGCAGGTGGGTTTTGAGGTTTCATTCAAACCACCACAGCAAATAAAATCAGAATATTTTGCCTTGGTTTGCTAATGCCCTGAGTTAAACAAAGCCTAATACTTATATTATTTTTATTTGTTTCCTGGACTGAGCCCAGAACTTAAGATTTTATTTTCTCTCACTTTTTACAAAAGCACCAGGTGAAGGGGAAACAAAGATTCATTTTCTAAAACTCAGGTGACATCACAAACTCACCAAAGTCACATCAATGCAATAGAACAACCCAGCTTGTCCACTTGGAGCCTCAGGTCCAAAGTGAGATCCAGACACAATATGGGGCAGCATGTTTTCTGCATTCTCTCCATTATGACTCCATTCTGTGAGGCTGCTATCATGGTCTGCTCCTGCCTTGTCATTTCTGTACTTCTTGTTGACCATCTATTTGTCCCATGTTCCTTTGTCTTCTGTCACTCTGCTTTCCTCCTCCTTCTTCCTCTTCTTCCTCTTCTTTTTCTTTTTGGTTTTTCCATCCTTTTGTGTCCTACTTCCTTTGTCACCTTTGAAGTACCTGCCAATGAAAAGTCAAATTTGGTTCCTTGCAGCGACGATCGGTCTCCATATTGCCACCAGGCCACTGTTAGAGAGGCCCAGGTATACAGACCTAATCAGGGACTACCATCGCTCTCGGGTGCATCCGCCAGGCTCTCGCCACTAGCCAGGGCCAGGGCAGCGGCTCAGCAGGACATCTCCATGCCCTCCGGCCTTGCACCAAGGCAGCTGGGAGCAGACTGCCCCGCGGTTCCTTACAGAGGAGGTCGGTCTCCATATTTCCACCAGGCCACCGCTAGAGAGGCCCAGGTACACAGACCTAATCAGGGACTACCATCGCTCGGGTGGATCCACCAGGCTATTGCCACTAGCCAGGGCTGTGGCTCGGCGGGACATCTCTAAGCCCTCCAGTCTTGCACCAAGGCAGCTAGGAGTAGCCTGCACCGCGGTTCCTTACAGAGGTTGGTCTCCATATTGCCAACAGGCCACTGCTAGAGAGGCCCAAGTACACAGACTTAATCGGGGACTACCATCGCTCGTGTAGATCCACCAGGTTCTCGCCACTAGCCAGGACCAGGGAGGCGGCTCTGTGGGACATCTCCACACCCTCTGGCCTTGGACCAAGGCAGCTGGGAGCAGCCTGCCCCACCATTCCTTACAGCAGCGGTCAGTCTCCATATTGCCCACAGGCCACCACTAGAGAGGCCCAGGTATAGAGTTAATCAAGGACTACCACCACCGCTTAGGTGGATGCGCCAAGCTCTCGCCACTAGCCAGGGCCAGGGTGGTGGCTCAGCGGGACATCTCCACGCACTCCGGCCTTGCACCAACTTGGTTGGCAACCACCTTCCCTGAGGTCTCCTCAGCACTGGCAGAGGCAGTCTCTATCTTGCAGCCTGGTCATCAGTAGAGAACCAACAGGTGGGCCCAGCCTCAGGAGAGGTTCAAACACCAGCCAGTGACAAGGCCAACTAATGCCAGAGATAACCAGATGGCAAAAGGAAAACGTAGGAACGTTACTAACAGAAATCAAGGCAGCATGGCAGCATCTGAACCCAGTTTGCCGAAAACAGGAAGGCCTGGATACCCCAACACACCAGAAAAACAAGATTTGGATCTAAAAATCACTGGTCAGGATGCTGATAGCAGAAGACATAGATAAATCTCTTAAAGAAATAAAGGAGAAAATGGATCAAAAGTTAGAAGCCCTTACAAGGCAAACACAAAAATCACTTAAAGAAATTCAGGAGAATATGGATCAAAAAACAGAAGCCAATAAGGAGGAAATACAAAAATCACTTAAAGAAGTACAGGAGAACGTGGGTCAACAAGTAGAAGCTATGAAAGAGGAAACACAAAAATATCTTAAAGAATTACATGAAAACACAAACGAGCAAGTGAAAGATCTGAGCATATCCATCCAGGTTCTAAAAACAGAAGTAGAAACAATTAAGAAATTGCAAAGGGAGACAACTTTGGAGATAGAAAACCTTGGGAAGAAATCAGGGGCCATAGATGCAAACATCAACAATAGAATACAAGAGATAGAAGCAAGAATCTCAGATGCCGAAGATACCATAGGAACCATTGATTCAGCAGTCAAAGAAAATACTAAATGCAAAAAGCTTGTAACCCAAAACATCCAGGAAATCCAGTACACAATGAGAAAACCAAACCTAAGAATTATAGGTATAGATGAGAGTGAAGATTAACAAGTTAAAGGGCCAGCAAATATCTTCTACAAAATTATGGAAGAAAACTTCCCTAACCTAAAGAGAGAGATGCCCATGAATATTCAAGAAGCCTTCAGAACTCCAAACAGACTAGACCAGAACAGAAATACCTTCTATTACATAATAATCAAAACCCCAAATGAACGAAACAAAGAAGAATATTAAAGGCAGGAAGAGAAAAAGGCCAAGTAACATATAAAGGAAGACCTATCAGAAGTAAACCAGACAGCCGTGCATGGTGGCACATGCCTGTAATCCCAGCACTTGGGAGGCAGAGGCAGGCAGATTTCTGAGTTTGAGGCCAGCCTGGACTACAGAGTGAGTCCAGGACAGCCAGGCCTACACAGAGAAACCCTGTCTCTAAAAACAAAAACAAAAACAAAAACAAAAAACCCAAAAACAAAAAACAAAAACAAAAACAAAAACAAAACAGAATTACACCAGACTTCTCACCTGAGACTATTAAAGCTAGAAGATCCTGGGCAGATATCAAGCAGACTCTAAGAGAACACAAATTTCAGCCAAAACTACTATACCTAGCAAAACTCTCAATCGCCATAGATGGAGAAACCAAGGTATTCCATGACAAAACCAAATTTGCACGATATCTTTCCACAAACCCAGCCCTACAAAGGATAATAGGGAGAAAACACCAACACAAGGAGGGAAACTACACCCCAGAAGAAGCAAGATAGAAACCTCCTCTCATCAAACCCAAAAGAAGATAACCTCTCAAATATAAAAAATAATTTCAAAAAAGTCAGGAGGTAATAATTACTATTCTTTAATATCTCTTAACATCAATGGACTCAATTCCCCAATAAAAAGACATAGACTAACAGACTAGATACAGAAACAGGACCCTACATTTTGCTGCATACAGGAAACACATCTCGGTGTTAAAGACAAACACTGCCTTAGAGTAAAAGGATAGAAGACAATTTTACAAGCAAATGGTCTCAGGAAAAAAGCTGGAGTAGCCATTCTAATATCAGATAAAATAGACTTTCAACCTAAAGTCATCAAAAGAGACTCAGAAGGTCACTTCTTGCTGGTGAAAGGGAAAATCCACCAAAAAGAACTCTCAATACTGAACATCTATGCTCTAAATTCTAGGGCACCCTCATTCATAAAAAAAAAAAAACTTACTAAAGCTTAAAGCACACATTGCACCTAACACAATAATTGTGGGTGGCTTCAACACTCCACTCTCCTCAATTGACCGATCAGGAAAGCAGAAACTAAACAGGGACACAGTGAAACTAATTGAAACTTTGGACCAACTGGAATATATATATATATATATATATATATATATATATATATATATATATATAAAACATTTCATCCTAAAGCAAAAGAATATACTTTTTTCTCAGCACCTGTTTTAGTTAGGGTTTTACTGCTGTGAACAGACACCATGACCAATGCAAGTTTTATAAAAGGCAACATTTAATTGGGGCTGGCTTACAGGCTCAGAGGTTCAGTCCATTGTCATCAAGGCAGAAACATAACAGCATCCAGGCAGGCATGGTGCAGGAGAAGCTGAGAGTTCTACATCTTCATCTGAAGGCTGCTAGTAGAAGACTAACTTCCAGGCAACTAGGGTGAGGGTCTTAAGGTCACACCCACAGTGACACACCTGCTCCAACAAGGCCACACCTCCTAATAAGGTGCACTTCCTGGGCCAATCATATGCAAACCATCACATTCCACTCCCTGACCCCCATAGGCTTGTTCAAACATTAGTCTATGGGGGCCATACTTAAACATAGCATAATGCAAAATATATTTAGTCCAACTTCAAAAGTCACCGTACTCTATAGCAGTCTCAACAGTGTTAAAAGTCCAAAGTTCAAGGACTCTTCTGAGATTGATTCAATCACTTAACTATAATCCTCCAAGCAAGACGAGAACCCAGCTGGGCAAAGTCCAAGCTCTGCATCACCATGTCAGATGGCAAAGCAGTCTTCGGATATCCAACTCCTTTTTCATCTTTGTTGACTGCAACTAGGTTCTTTCTCCTGGGCTTGTTCCACTCCCTGTTAGCAGCTTTCCTTAGCAGGCATCCTGTGGCTCTGGCAGCTTCTTGTTTCAATGTCTGAGATCCACACATGATCTTCTGTGTATCTCCAAAGAGCTGGTATCACTTCTCCAGCTCTGCCCTCTGTAGCACTCTAAGTTCAGATTGATCCACTCCACTGCCACTGCTGTTCTTAGTGGTCATCCCATAGTACTGGCATCTCCAATATGCTAGGGTCTTCCACTGCAATTATACTTCACCAAAGCCTCTCATAAGCTCTCTTCATGGTACCAAGCCTCAACTCCTTTGCATGACCCCTTCAGTCCTGGGCTGTCAATTACAACTGAGGGTACACTTTCACCAATGGCCTTTCATGGCCTCTTACAGTACCAAGCCTCAGCTGTTCTTCATGATGCCTTCATGCCTTCAAAACCAGCACTACCTGGATGATTCTTACACGTTACCAAGTACAGCTGCAGCATGAGGTACAACCTTGGCTATCTCTGGAATACAGCTTCTTTGTGCTCTCAGAAAACACTTGCCAGATTTCACCTCAGTGATGCTGGTCTTTTCTTAATCTCCACTAATTTCTTAGCTCTAGCTAACCAGCATCAATTGTCCCAGTAGTCTCCTCCTCTTGAATATAAAGCCTGAGACACATGGCTGAAGCTGCTGAGTTCTGCTGCTTGCAGGAGCTGGAACATTGGCCCCCTTGTTCTATTACATTATCACTAGCTTCCTTTTTTACCAGCTTCTTCACTGCCTAAGTTGGCTGTCCTGAATCTTGCTCCTTAGACTGACTTTGAACTCAAGAGATCTGCATGCCTGTCTCCTAAGCACTGGGATTAAAGGTGTGGTCCACCAAGCCTGGATTAAAGTTTTCCTTCACCTAGAATTTGCTCGGTTCTAGGCTGGCCTTGAACTCAGAGATCATCTGCTTTTCTTTGTCTCCTGGGATTAAAGGCTTGTATGACTATACCTGGACCTACAGTTAACTGGGTGAATCTTGCCCCCAAGATCACCACTCTTTAATTCAATTTAATATTCTTGAATTCAGCTCCATTTCACTTCTTGGAGTCCCTTTAATACTCAAACTATATATTTTGTACTTTTCCTTTCTCAGCTTGCTATGTTTTTTCAAAATTCTCTTCATTAGACTTAACCAGAGAACAAAGTCTTTGTTGGGTTTTTTTGAGACTTCCTTTGCAAATGCAATTAATATAAATCTCTTTACCTTAGCCTTGGTCACTCTCTTCAGACAGTAGCAAAAAGCAGCCATGTTCTTCACCAAAACATCACAAAAACAGTTTCTCAGCCACATATTAAAGTTCTCCATTGAAACCTCTTGGGCCATCAGGCCTACACAGTTCAAATGACCTTCAGCACCACTGTCTTTCATATTTCTACTAGTCTGGCCCATTAAGTCCCACTTAAAGAATTCCATGGCTTTCCAAATCCAAAGTCCCAAAATCCACATTCTTCAGAACAAAAGCATGGTCAGGCCTATCACAGCAATACCCCAGTCCCTGGTACCAACTTCTGTCTTAGTTAGGGTTTTACTGCTGTGAACAGACACCATGACCAATGCAAGTTTTATAAAAGACAACATTTAATTGGGGCTGGCTTACAGGCTCAGAGGTTCAGTCCATTGTCATCAAGGCAGAAACATGGCAGCATCCAGGCAGGCATGGTGCAGGAGGAGCTGAGAGTTCTACATCTTCATCTGAAGGCTGCTAGTAGAAGACTGACTTCCAGGCAACTAGGGTAATGGTCTTAAGGCCACACCCACAGTGACACACCTGCTCCAACAAGGCCACACCTCCTAATAAGGTTCACTTCCTGGGCCAATCATATACAAACCATCACAGCACCGCATGGTACCTTCTCCAAAATTGATCATATAATTGGTCACAATACAGATGTCAACAAATACAAGAAGATCGAACTAACCCCATGCCTCCTATCAGATCACTGTGGAGAAAGAGTGGTCTTCAATAGCAACAAAAATGACAGAAAGCCCACATACACATGGAAACTGAACAATACTCTACTCAATGACACCTTGGTCAAGGAAGAAATAAAGAAAGAAATCAAAGACTTTTTAGAATTCAATGAAAATGAAGGTACAACCAACCAAAATCTATGGGACACAATGAAAATAGTGCTAAGAGGAAAACTCATTGCACTGAGTGCCTCCAAAAAAGAAACGGGAGACAGCAAACACTAGCAGCTTAACAGCACACCTGAAAGCCCTGAAACAAAAAGAAGCTAATTCACCCAGGAGGAGTAGAAGACAGGAAATCATCAAACTAAGGGCTGAAATCAATCAAGTAGAAACAAAGAGAACCATACAAAGAATCAACAAAACCAGGAGCTGGTTCTTTGAGAAAATCAACAAGATAGATAAACCCTTAGTCAGACTAACCAATGGGCACAGAGACAGTATCCAAATTAACAAAATTAGAAATGAAAAGGGGGATATAACATCAGAAACTGAGGAAATTCAAAAGATCATCAGATCCTACTACAAAAGTCTATACTCAACACAACTTGAGAATCTGGAGGAAATGGACAATTTCCTAGACAGATACCAAATACCAAAATTAAATCAGGATCAATTAGATCAACTAAACAGTCCCATAACCCCTAAAGAAATAGAAGGGGTTATAGAAAGCCTCCCAACCAAAAAAAGTACGGGACCAGATGGCTTTAGTGCAGAATTCTACCAGACATTCAAAGAAGACTTAACACCAATACTCTTCAAACTATTCCACAAAATAGAAACAGAAGGGACACGTCCCAACTCATTCTTCGAAGCCACAACTACGCTGATACCAAAGCCACACTAAGATCCAACAAAGAAAGAGAACAACAGGCCAATTTCCCTATGGATATCGATGCAAAAATACTAAATAAAATTCTTGTCAACCGAATCCAAGAGCACATCAAAACAATCATTCACCATGATCAAATAGGCTTCATCCCAGGGATGCAGGGATGGTTCAATATATGGAAATCCATCAATGCAATCCACTACATAAACAAACTAAAAGAAAAAAATCACATGGTCATCTCATTAGATGCTGAAAAAGCATTTGACAAAATTCAGCATCTTTTCATGCTAAAAGTCTTGGAAAGAGCAGGAATTCAAGGCCCATACCTAAACATAGTAAAAGCAATATACAGCAAACCAGCAGCCAACATCAAAATAAATGGAGAGAAACTTGAAGCAATCCCACTAAAATCAGGGACTAGACAAGGCTGCCCTCTCTCTCCATATCTTTTCAATATAGTATTTGAAGTTCTTGCAAGAGCAATTAGACAACATAAGGAAGTCAAAGGGATACAAATTGGAAATGAAGAAGTCAAACTATCTTTATTTGCAGATGATATGATAGTATACTTCAGCAACCCAAAAAACTCCACCAGAGTACTTCTACAGGTGATAAACAACTTCAGCAAAGTGGCTGTTTATAAAGTCAACTCAAGCAAATCAGTAGCCTTCCTGTACTCAAAGGACAAGCAGGCTGAGAAAGAAATTAGGGAAATAACACCCTTCACAATAGCCACAAAAAACATAAAGTATTTTGGCATGACTCTAAACAAACAATTGAAAGATCTGTATGACAGGAACTTTAAGTCCTTGAAGAAAGGAATCAAAGAAGACCTCAGAAGATGGAAAAATATTTCATGGTCTTTGATTGGCAGGATCAATATAGTAAAAATGACCATCTTGCCCAAAGCAATCTACAGATTCAATTCAATCCCCATCAAAATCCCAAATCAATTCTTCATAGATATAGAAAGAGCGATTCTCAAATTCATCTGGAGTAACAAAAAACCCAGGATAGATAAAACTATTCTCAACAATAAAAGGACTTCTGGGGGAATCAATATCCCTGACCTCAAGCAGTACTACAGAGCAATTGTGTTAAAAGCTGCATGGTATTGGTACAGCAACAGGTAAGTAGATCAATGGAATAGGATTGAAGACCCAGCTATGACCCCACAGAATTATGGTCACTTGATCTTTGATAAAGGAGCTACAACTATATAGTTGAAAAAAGATAGCCTTTTCAACAAATGGTGCTGGTTCAACTGGAGGTCAACATGCAGAAGAATGTGAATTGACCCACTCTTATCTCCTTGTACTAAGATAAACTCCAAGTAGATAAAGGACGTCCACATAGAACCAGACACACTGAAACTATTAGAAAAAAAACTGGGGAAGACGCTGGAGGATATGGGCACAGGGGGAAAGTTTCTGAACAGAACACCAATATCTTATGCTCTAAGTCAAGAATTGTCAATGGGACCTCATAAAATTACAAAGTTTCTGTAAGGAAAAGGACACTGTCAGAAGGACAAAAAGGCAACCAACAAATTGGGAAAAGATCTTCACCAACCCCACATCCGACAGAAGGCTAATATCCAATATATACAAAGAACTCAAGAAGTTAGACCCCAAAGAACCAAATAACCCTATTAAAAATGTGGTACATAGCTAAACAAAGAATTCTCACCAGAAGAAATTTGGGTGGCTGAGAAACACCTTAAGAAATGTTCAACATCATTAGTCATCAGGGAAATGCAAATCAAAACAACCCTGAGATTCCACCTCACACCAGTCAGAATGGCTAAGATTAAAAACTCAGGAGAAAACAGGTGCTGGAAAGGATGTGGAGAAAGAATCCTCCACTGTTGGTGGAATTGCAAGGTAGTACAACTGCTCTGGAAATCAGTCTGGTGGTTCCTCAGAAATTTGGGAATGACACTTCCAGACGTCCCTGTCATACCACTCCTGGGCATATACCTAGAGGATTCCCCTGTATACAATAAAGACACATGCTCCACTATGTTCATAGCAGCCTTATTTATAATAGCCAGAAGTTGGAAGGAGCCCAGATGTCCCTGAAAGGAGGAATGGATACAGAAAATGCGGCATATTTATACAATGAAATACTACTCAGCAATTAAAAATAATGAATTCATGCAATTTGTAGGCAAATGGTTGGATGTGGACAATATCATCCTAAGTGAGTTAACCCAATCACAAAAGAATATACATGACATGCAATCACTGATAAGTGGATATTAGTGAGCCCAGGAGCTCTGAATATTCAAGGCACAATTAGCACATCAAAAGATTCCCAAGAAGAAGGAAGGAGAGGACCCTGGGCCTGAAAAGATTGGATCCAGTTTTGTAGGAGAGTACCAGAACAGAGAAATGGTGGGGGGCTGATTGGGGAATAGGTGGGAGGGAGAGGACTTATAGGACATATGGTGAGGGGAGAACTGGGAAAGGGGAAAGCCTTTGGAATGTAAACAAAGAATATAGAATAAATAATTTTAAAAAAGGGAAAAAAAAGTAAAGTCAAATTTCCAGTACACAAACTGGGTCAAAGTTCCTAAACCATCCTGGCTTGGTCTTTAGTTTTGAACTTATCTGTACATCTAAGAGAGCATAGCAGATAACAGACATGTTAAAAAAAATCATGATTATAATTTATTACTTCTATACAGCTAACCATTGTTCTTTCTGGGACCAATATACAGGCTTGCAGAACATATTAGTCCCATATTGGTCCAAGACAAAGGATAAAGATCTACAGTGTGCTTGGGGTCTGTGTTTTCTCTAGAATTCTGTAAGAAGCAATCATAAATATCATAGAGGACTGATCATAATCTTTTGGCTGTTGAATCTAATGCCTGTACCTTGCTCTCAACCCCCAGCCTTGACAATCTGTGGTATAAAGTGGTAGGAAAAAATAGAGCATGAGGGAAAGAATGAGAGGAGGAAGAGGATGAGAAGCAAAGAGAGATCGTAAATGAAGAGGCGTATAGAGAAAAGAATAGGTGAATGGGCTTGAGAGTCACTGAAATGATTTATTAGTCTACCTTGTTGATAAAGTTTAAATACTGTAGGAGGAATCATATTATAGCCCATACTTCTGCTACTTACAGTGCGCTGTTCCGTACTCAAGCC
Source organism: Apodemus agrarius (assembly GCA_964023405.1). NCBI lineage: Eukaryota > Metazoa > Chordata > Mammalia > Rodentia > Muridae > Apodemus > Apodemus agrarius. The sequence continues at coordinate 2,042,693 of OZ030015.1, read as the reverse complement.
TATCTATTCCCTCAGTCAGATAGGTGACCTCTGCTGAAGAGCAGCTTCGGTAAGCTGGAATAGGTCTAGACAGCCAGGAGCGGATCTGTTAGTAGCTGAAAAAAATTATGCTAAAGAATCAAAAATGGTGCATTTGGCATTACAGAGCAAGAATGAAGAGCTATTGAATTATTTGACTTAGAAGCAACAAGCAGCAAATCCAGGCCATACCATCTGCAATCAATGAACACCATTATCGTCTCACAGATGGCTGCTTCTGGGAGAGCTCCAGACCAGTGGTTTGCAAACTTAGCCACATACTGTAATCACCTGAAAGCTTTAAAAAATCTCAGTGCCTAGATTGTACCTCAGACCAGTTAAATAGAGGGATTGTTGTTTTCAGAGGTCCCTAGATATCTCTAATGTGCTGCCAAGTTTGCCAAACTATGATATTTGATAACCATGTAAATCAAATCAGTGTTGGAGGTGCTCTATAGAAAGACTGAAAGCCAAGTAGCTCAAGAAATGACTGCACCTGTTGGGTAATTGAGGTAATGATTCAGGGACTGTCATAGGACTATGAAAAGTCCATCTGTTCAAGAGGACAGTTAATCAAGTGACAAGCTTCAAAGCTGACTTCCACAGTCCCTGACATATGGGTTGCCCCAAGTATTTGATGGTCTTGGCTTGTTGGTGGCTGCCTGTTTATGGCCATCTGCTGCCCGCAACTATGGGGGAAAGTGACATGCTGCCAGTCAGCTACCTTTTGTATTTGTGTCTCTACTAAATGACCTCAATCTTCAAATGCTGAAAAATGCAGCTGTTAAGATTTGAGTTTATTCTTCAGGTTCCATATGTTAAAATCTTATGCTCCATTACCACAGAATGTAATGCTATTTATAGATGGTATTTAAGATGAGGACATCTTAGAATAGGGTGAGCCCTCAATAGTGTATGTTTGATGCCATTTTCAAAGGAAATATTTGGACACAGAGCAATGCTTGTAAGAAGGAGGAACCTGAAAATGTATGCAGAGATTTAGAGTGATGCTCTGAAGAGTTATAATGGCATATCAAACATGCCCAGCATACTCCAAGAAGTCAGGCAAGAAGCAAGGAACAGCTTATTTCTCCAGATCGTCTCTCAGAAGAAACCAACATAACTGCAGCTTCTAGACCTGTAAGACAACAAATTCACAATTTGAAGCCATCATATTGTGAGCCCATGCTGCAGCTTATGTTATGGGAAACTCACAGAATTCTACCCTGGGAAAACCTGCACTGCACACTGATTAGGGTAAATAAAAGTTTAGATGTGAGGAGAAAGGGCCAGGAACCACTCAAAACCTCAGTTCCAATCCCGATTGCAGACCAGTCATTCAAATAGCTATTCCTGGCCACTCTTGCTCCCTGTTGCAGTGTCAGGGACACTTGCTTGGTGTATATGTATATATGACTTGCAAGTTTGTGTGGGACCCTGCTCTTGCTTTAACTCTTGTATGTTGCAATTTTGAAATTCTTGATTTTTAGAAATGTTTCAACTTTATTTTTTAAACAAAGACCTGTTTTCTCCCTTTGCATTGGGTTCCCCAAACTGTCAGTAGATCTGCTTACCAGCTTGTCCCCTTAATTAGATCCAGGTTACTTCTTGAAAGATTTTTTTTCATTTATTCATTCTACAAGTTAGGTTCCTTTAGAACAGCCTATCTAATACCATAAGTAAATGATGGATCAGGAGACAACTAAACTGAGTCTTGGCATATGCACTGCAGCTTTGACCCTGTGGTTACCAGCTGTGACCAAGAGTCCAAAGGGGTGCCTGCCCTTTAGGGCATCTGAAAGTGGTGGGCTGCTGTGCTGTTTTGTTAATATGATTGTTTTATTTACAGCACCTCTTGAAACTAGCATAGGTTCAGATGGTCCTAGAATGATGGGGCGTTCAGGGAGTCACCCTCACAATGATGGGACATTCGGGTTGTCACCCTCACAATGATGGGACATTCGGGGAGTCACCCTCACTCGCTCACATCTCCTATCATTTCTCATCAATACCCTTTCTATAAACTAAACTGTGTCCCCCTTTGGCCAGAGTGACCTTCTGTGTTCCACCATGATGGATAAGCTATGTTACTTGTCAGGATCAATATAACTTATGTAGAAAATCATGTGAAACTCCCCAGCTGAAGCCTTAAGAAACATTATGTACTTGTGATAGGGTTATCAACTTAACAAAATCCAGAATCATCTATGAGATAGGTCTTTGGCCTACTTTAGGGTGAGTTTATCTTGATTGTGTTAATTGACATACCCACTGTGAGTGATGTCATTCCCTGGATGGGATCCTGGAGTATTTAAGAAGATAAAGGGAGGGGTGACATCCATCATTTACTGCTTCCTGTATTCTGTGTTGTCATATGCTTCAAGCTCTTGGCCTCCACATTATGTAGTGCCTTGAACTATGAGCCTGTTCTGACTAGTTTTATTCAACTTGACATGAGGTAGAGTCATCTGCAAAGAGGAAGCCTCAATTGAGAAAATGCCTCCATAAGATCCAGCTGTAGGGCATCTTCTAAATTATTGACTGGTGTGGAGGACCCAGTCCCTTGTGAGTGGTGCCATCCTTGGGATGGTCATCCTAGGTTCTATACAAAAGGAAGCTGAGCAAGCCATGGAGAGGAAACCAGTAAGCCACATCCCCTCATGGCTTCTGCATCCATGGCCTTCTGCCCTGTTTAAGATTCTTCCCTGGCTTCATTTGGTGATGGAATATACTATGGAAGTATAAATCAAATGAACCCTTTCTTCTCCAAGTTACTTTTGGTCACGGTGTTTTATCACAGCAATGGCAATCCTATCTAAAGCAGAGCCAGAATGAATCCATTGTCTCTTAAACTGATCTTGTCAATAGTACTTTATCACGGCACTAGGAAGAAGGCCTGTGACAGCATCTCTTCTTGCCTAACTGCATCTCTGTCCTCTGTCATTGGAGAAACATCCCATGTTGAAGCTGTCCCAAAGACAACCAGAAGATACATGGGACAGGCCCACCGATAGTCTGGAGTCACCACCTCTCCACAAACGCAGGAAACCCAACAGTCCAGTGTATCTGATCATTTTCACCAAAGGTATTTCTTCTGGCTACATCTAGATGCCACACTACTCTTTAAATAGCTATTTGACTTCTGGGGAAACATTAAGATGGCTAATTTTTTTTTAAATTATAGGAAAATATATTCTGATTTTTCTTTTAAATGAGCCATCAAAAGAAGGAAGTCTTTACTATGCAAAGCTATAATAGTAAAAGCTGGCCAACCCAGTGACACTTGCTCTGGTGAGCTTGGGAAGCTTCCCCAGGCCAGACCTTTCCCTATTTGCTACCCTTGCCCTATTATCTCTCCCTCAGTCACTCATGTTTTACAGCCTCCAAAAGTGCCACATCTGATGTCTTATTTTGCAGCATTCATGCATTCTCTCCTTCCATTTCCCCTGTCCACACAGACCCTCACTAAGCTCTGTTCCAGCAGTAATTCTTAAAGATTCTCAAGGAAACACCATAGCACAGCTCTCTGACTCGCTTGGTCATTACCAGTATGTTTGGAAAATACATGGAGGTGCTTATTTGTATTTAAGTTTAGTTGATGTAGAGATATAGTCTTTATGAAGACTTCATGACACGCCCCCCTGCACACACACACACACACACACACACACACACACACACACACTGTGATCACTTCAACAGAGGGGATTTGGCCTCAACTTCTGACTCCTAGCTGCTCACATTTTTTTCCTTAGGATGGAAACAACAGCTCTGGTAGCTTCAGAGACTATGTAGGCTTGACAGAAGAATATCATAAAGACAAGAGGGGACTGTCTTCTTATTTTCTGTTTCTCTGTAACAAATTGCTACAATTTAATGGCTAAAAATTACAGAAAGGTGCTATTCTGTAGATACTATGGGTCAGGAGTCTGGATGAAACTTACAAATATCTCAACCCAAAGTCTCGAAAATTGCTAGAATTGAGGTCCTTTGAAAACTCCCACACTAGAAGGGTGACACCTAATAGTATCTGAGTCAGATTTATCTGTCATCTAGATGTATCAAGAGCTACGAATGGGATTTAGCTCAATGCACAGAATGAATGTCTCATTCATTGTCCTGTGTGAAGGCTTTAAATTGAAACCAGCTGCATCTCTAGTCTTTATTTCCCAGCACACCGTGTTCTTTTTGCAGCTGACATGTTTGTTTCTTGCACAATTTTTGTCTCCATGGCTTTGCACACTGCATGGAGCATCTAGAGATGGGTTCAATAAATATTTTTCAAATGAGTGAGCAACTTATGGTTGTTCAACTCATGTTTGTGTAACTAAATGGAACCAGTTCTAACAAGCATCATGTAAGATGTGGAGGATAGGCTTCAATGCAGCTGCTAGAGACTGATCTTGGCAATCTCTGTAACAAACTTATAGACAGATCAACAGGAATTAGACAGCTAGAATGTTTGCCTTCTATTCAAGGGAAATACTCCTTTCTCTTTGAAATATGGCCCTAGAATGTAAGCCATGACACATTCCAAATTATATCACTTATAGTTTTATCATCTGGGATTAATTAGGTTACAAAAGGAAAGACAAATTAGAACTTTGAATTCAATGGCATTTTCAGGAGAAATCCCAGATGTTGACATTTCACACTCTGCAGTGCTTGACTTCTCTGGTGGGTACCTCTTGCTATGTATGCCAGGCTGGCCTCAAATGTGTATTTTTTACCTTTCTTATTGCCATCACCAATTTTTTGACGGGAATAAGTTAAGGGTAGAAGGGATTCTTTTCGCTCACAGTTTGAAAGACAACAATCCATCATGGTGGGGAGAGAATGGCAAAGTTCCTGGTGGTAGGAAGTAAAGCTGACACTTCTCTGGGAACTATTAGACCTCTGAAGACCAGAAGCAGAGGATATGAACCTCAAATGGGGCCAGCTATAACCATTTCTCCTGACTTTAGATCCCTATATACATTCATTAGACACCATGTCCCAAAGGTTTCCTCCCCACCACACACATAGGAAAAATAAAAACAGGGCCACCAGCTGGGGACCAGTTCAAACACATGAGCCTGTGGGAGACATTTTATGTTCAAACCATTACAAATATCTCAGCCTGGCCTTGAACTTGCTATATAGAATGGGTTTATATAGAAAAAAAAAAAAACTTAAACCTTTTGCTTTGGGCTCCTGAATGCTAGGACTAAGGCATGCTCCCCATATCCAACTCTAAAGTTGATAGTTTTCAAGATTTAATTTTTTATTTATGTGTGAATGTGTATGTATGTGCACATGTGTGCATGCATGCATGCATACATGTGTGTGTGTGGGGGGGTTATGTGGGTGCATGCCAATGCCCAGAGAAGCCAGAAGAATGCATCACTTCCCCTATAGCTGGTGTTACAAGTAGTTTTGAATTATCTGACCTGGGAGCTGAGAACCTGGTCCTCTGCGAGAGCAGCACCTGATATTAACCACTGAGCCATCTCTCCTGCTCTTCAATTTCATTTTTCAAATGAAATTGTTCATACAAGTCTTTAGTTTTCAGAAATTAAGCATTTCTATGCCTGAAAATGGTGAATTAGTTCTACAACCCCAGTAACCAAAGTGTTATACTTCCAACCAACACTTTATTAACATGTTTTAAATCTGTAGGCACAGATGCCCTAAAGCTGGCACTTTATATTTAGTCACCATCGTGAGAGACATCTGCCCAGCGAGGCGGCAGCATTTCTCCTGATATGTCATCTGTTTATTTTGGTAGCTGAGCAACTTCTGGAACAACAAACAGACACCTTTGGAAACAAGGATGGAATTTTGGGTATCTCAACTGATATGGATTGTCTAAAATTAAAGGTACTGCTATTTAATTGGAACACAGAATTAGAACCTACAGTTTTGGAAATACGTGAGAAAATGAGTGTTTGTCAGAAATTTCAGCACTGGGGAACTAGGCCAGCTGCTTCAAGGACACTAAATTGATTATAAGAGTTATATAATATTGTTAAATCTCACTAAACAAAACCTGCTAGGTTTTGACTGAATTAGATCATTTGTTTGATCAAAAAATGGCATTTTAATTTTCTTTCACTATAAAAATTATGAATAGACCTAGTGATTAAAAAAACACCCTACTCATGCAAGGGGATACTGAAATTGGTCATGGCTTCATTTGTTTTTTAACTAAGGAATTACTACTGTTTGAGATATGTACACTTTAATTCAAAGGAGTCACTTGTATTTAGTTCCCTTGGATAGATGTGGAATGAGTTTTTTGACTCTATGAATGTACTTGAATATGTTGTATTATATGTGCAGGGTTCAGGACATTGAGTCCCTTGTTCTTCCAGGAAAGCCATTTGGGCAAGGGGAAAGAAAAATTTTCAAGTGTCTTCAGAAAAACACAATGGTTAGAAAACAACGTGTATGTCAATCAGGATGAGGGTCCACCTTGAACTAGCCGTGCGGCCATGGGCAGAGTGTTTAACCTTCCTCAACAACAGTGATGGTGGTAGCTGGGATAATGGGTATGGCCCCTGACCTTTGTGTATCAGAAGCCTACAATCACTATGACTTAAAGATGAATTCAAGCCAAACAGTGCCAACTAAGACAGGCAGCTCTGCTCCAAGAGATTGTTTGGGGATCAAGGATCCTTCTGTTTATGCTGACACTGGCAATCATGGCTTGATGATACGGGCCAGTTCGAAACAGTAGTATGGGAGAAAGGCGAGTGAAGAAGATAGGGACATGGGTGTTTCTGCTCACATCCTGTGGCGGAATCTTAGAGAGAGAGCAGCCTATAACTTTAAGTGAGATGAGACCATGTAGACCTTGTTCTGGGGCCCCACAGGCCAGCTAAAACTCAGGTGGCTTCTATCAAGAGGAAGAGTATATCTCCTCTGGGAGCACAGCTGCAGGAGTCAGAACATCCAGGCTTCTTAGCACGGGAGTTGTCAGTAAGCTGTCACTGTTGTTCTATGACAGGTCCATCAAGTGTGGAAAACACTTTGAAAATGTTTTCCTGAGTGCATAGAGGGCTTCTTCTCTGTTGTAAGGAATGCCTACGCATGGGTCACATGAAGTCACTGAGCTCTCAGTTGTGGTATGCCCTACAGTAGAGGAGCGGCATCCACTCTAGGAAACCTCGACAGGTTCATTTTTTTCCTTTCTCCCTCTCTCACACATAGTTTTAATTTCTTTATAATATTTAAAAATAAAACTATGTTTTGAGAACACAGTCATTGTCACGTATTATAAAGTATTTACAGTGATTTTGGCTATTCTTTTTTCCCTCTTTTTTATTAGATATATTCTTTATTTACATTTGAAATGATTTCCCCTTTCCTGGTTCCCCCCACCCCGAAAATCCCATAAGCCACCTCTCCTCCCCCTGTTCCCCAATCAACCCTCCCCTGCTTCCCTGTCCTGGTATTCCCCTAGTTGGCTTTTCAACATATAATTTGCAAAAGGAGCCTTATCTTGGGTTAAGAAAATAAAAAATGCCTGTAGAGAACAACAAGTTGACAAATTTTAGGTTTTACACTGAAACTTTCATATCCCAGAATTCCTCTAAGTTCAGGAAAATCTGAGATGACTGGTCATATGAAATACCCTTACAATGGACACCAAGAGGAGCTTTACTGATCTAAACATTTCTCCCATGGCTAGTAAATAGGTTCTAATAACTTCCCCTACACTGTGTTCAGCCAGTCTGACTTAGTTTCACAGTCTTTATTATCATCAAAAGAAAGAATATGATAATTGACCAGCCTGACTTAACACAACCATCTCTCAGTGGAGACTGTGAAGCTGTCTCCACATGAGTTTATGGGGGTTAGTTCCCAGATAATCACAAGGATATCAGTGTCAGCAAAATGGAGTGGGGTGTTCAGTGTATAAGACAACAGTTGCCCATTACAACAGGAGCCCCTCTTCTCTCCTTTCCTCCTCTTCCTTCCTTTCTGTTCTCTGGCTTCTTTCTCCTTTCCCCTTCTTTCTTCTTTCACTCTTACAGGATAACCATTGTGTCACATTCAAAGGTCAGCTGCTCATGATTCTCATGCTCAGGCCGCTCTTAAATTCAAGAAGAGGAATAGTATGTGGTGTGCTTTTGGAGTGCAGAGATAGACAAGCAGACAACTAGGTAGATAGACGAATTAATGGTATGATAGAGAAATATACAAAGTATTCTGCCAAACCAATACAGCAAGGATTAACTTCTGAAACAGGTGAGGACTCGGGATGCTTACAAAGGAGACTGTTAATGAATTTGAACAGTGGAGAGTTTGTGATGTTTTCCAGCATGGGGTACTCTTGCCTTCCCAACTGTGGTATTCATTTGTTATGTGCATGCTCAGGTCATACTTTCCCAATAGAATTAAAAGGAATGTGAAGAATAATTAGCAAATCTATTCATTGTCTACTGTTGTCATTAGTTTTTTATCATTCACTAGACAAGTATATAGAATTATTTCTTCTCTTTAAACATATGCATATATGCATGTACATGTGTGAATTAGTGAGTGAGGGTTCATGTGGAGGTAACAGGACACCCTCAAGTGTCTATCCTCACCTTCTACTTGCTTGAAACAGAAACTCATATTGTTCTTTGTTGCATATACCAGACTAATTATGCCCTAAACTTCCAGTGACTGGTCTGTCTCTGCTTCCTATCTCTCTGTTAGACAGCTATAAGAAAGACCCATACTGTTATATCAGATTTTACATGAGTTCTAGGAGTCTGAACTCAACTCTTCATACTTTTTCACACAATTAGTACTTTTCCTATGGAATCATCTCTATATCCCAGACAGATTTATTTCTTGGGATTTTGGAAACAAGTAATTTCTTTACAGAGGGATCTATAAAGATTTCAGATGCTTCACTGATGTCTTCACTGTTGAGATTAATCAGGAACTGGAATTAAGTAGGCACAATTGTTTTGGGAGATTGTAGATATACACGTGATAAGAAGCAGGTTTACCATGTATGGTGGTTTGACTATGAGTGGCCCATGGAAGTGACACTATTAGGTGTGGCCTTATTGGAATAGGTATGGCATTGTTAAATGAAGTGAATCACTGCACTGTGGAGATGGGTTTTGGGGTCCCAGTGCTCATTCTATGCCTCCCCCTATCTACCTGCAGAAGACAGTCTCCTCTTAGTTACCTTTGGATCAAGATGTAGAACTTTCAGCTCCTCCAACACCATGTCTGCCTGCATGCTGCCATGCTTCTCTCCATGGTGATAATGGACTGAACCTCTGAACTGGAAGCCAGCCCTAGTTCAATGTTTTCTTTTATAAGACTTGACTTGGTCATGGTTTTGTTTTTCACAGCAATAAACTAAGACACCAGATATCTGGATCAGATAGTTGTCTTTTTGGATATCCAAGGGAAAGGGATAACCTTACTTCTCTAAACTAAAGCTTAATATTGTACCCTTCTATCTAAAGTCATGTTGGAGCTGGACCAGTGGTTGAACTGAGGCCAGTAGCAGAGCCAGCAAGGCATTTTCCTGTGACCAGAGTGGTTTTCTCTGTTTCACTATTGATAGATTGCTTGGACAGTCTTTTTCTCATGAGTAGAATTTTGTTTTCTCATATCTGAGTTACTGTATTTGGCCCACAAATAAGAGAGCTGGGTGGACAAAAACATAGAGAGCTTCAAATAACCCAGAGTTTTGTTTTTATTCCTTTCCTCAGTGGGAGGAAAGAGCAATTCCTGTGATATCTTTTTGTTGTGGTCCATATTTAAAAGCCCCTGTTATAAAAACAGCAGGACCCATTAAGTCACAACTTTGCAACCCCCAAAATCACCATCTTTACCTGATGATTTATTGCTGTTCAGCCCCAGTGGATGATTATGTCTTTGAATATAGAGAAAATGTGGATTTGAAAACATGACAAAGTGGGAGTTCACAAATGCCCACAAAGCATTCTTGAAAGCAAGGGTTTGAATCCCTGGGGAAATTGTTAGCCTCATTCTAAACACAAGGAAGCATGGCTAGGAGAAGTAAAGTGACTATGTCACGTGTCTGGGAGGGGGTGTGCAAATTCAAGAGTCACAAGCTTTTTCTTTACTGTCATGTTCCCTCTATCAGCCTGATTTTGAGGCCAGCCTGAGGTACATTTTGAGATGAGGTAAAAACAAATGGACAGACAAACAGAATGAATTGGAGTCAGGGACTGATCCCAATGAGCAGCAGCAAGGCTGACTTCAGGGTTCCATCCACTGGCTTTCTGTCTTGTTAGCTGATGAATTTCTTCTATAGTACCATTGAAGCAAAACTAAGGTAACCTGCCAAAGTGTCTAAGACAGGAAAGTCAGGGTCTCAGGAAGGGAATGCTGCTGCATTTCTCGTAGGCAAATGGTGGTAATTCATTATGGGATCACTGCTGTGCATAATCATTTAGCATTGTCTAACCCAAACTCACACATGCAAACTCTGTACTATACCGTTTCACTGCCAACAGCAGTGTGTCCAAGCCCTGACCTAGAAAAATACACTAGAATGTTTGAGACATGATCCATACCACCATTAAAATAGAAACTGCTCAAATTTCCCTGATCAATAGAATGAGAAACTAAAATAATATAGTCACACACCAGGAAATAACACATATAACAAGATGGCTGAATCATGCAAATATATACTGAGCAGAAATAGCCAGACACTAAAGACCAAGATGGCAACCCAGCATGCATGATGCCCTCAGTTCAATATCCAACACTGTGTAAAATCAATCAGGAAGGTGTACGCCTATAATCTTGGCACTCACAAGAGACATAGAGGGAGGAAGAGCAGAAGTTTAAGACTATCCTCTGCTACATAACAAACCCAAGGCTAATCCGGGAAACTTGAAACTCTGTATCAAGAAAGGTATATAATGAAATAGTTTATTTATATACATTTTTGAAATAGGCAACACTATGATATTAGAAGTGTGGATGACTCAGAGAAGTGAGTCTAAAAGAGGAGCTGAGCCTACTTCTGGGGTAAGGATGATATTCTCCAGCTGGGTCTGATTAAATGACTTTATGGCTGAGCTTATCACTTTGTGGAAATCCATTGACTAATATTCTTAGGACCTAGGCACATTTTGATGGTACATTACATGTGTCTCAGTCAAAAGTAAAGTCTAAGATCTACACAAACTTAGGAAACGTGCTAGCTAAAGGCTACCAGAAAAATCAGTGAAAGACAAGAGCAGTGACTGATACCATAGATCTTTCTTTTAGGATCTGTTTTGTTTTTTGTACTTAATTAACTCAGCATTTAAAAAAGGACACAGTTGTCACCCCTTCTTAGAGGGATATGTCTGAAAAGCTTGATTATGTTGCCTCTGACTATTCAACAGATAAGAATAGCGCATCCCATATCCAATATTCCAGTTCTAATGGCATGTCTTTTACACTTAACTTTGGATAGCCAGGGGCATTTTAATTCACAGGTTTATTCCTTGAAAACTCTTGAAGTGCTAAGATGAATTCTCCAAATTTCCTCTGGGATAAAAATCCATTTGTGTCAAAAATCTGATATTAGCTCAGATGGATAAATTCTATTTATCAAAAATCAAGGCAGCTACAGAGAAAATCATGAAGGCTATAACTCTCTGCTTACTCAAGTTTCCTTTGGAATAAACTACACTGTACATTACTGCATAGTAAGTGCAAAGGATGCAAGTTAGTTCAGTCGTTTGGAAAGCAGAGAACTATTAACATCAGCATAGGTTCTGTGATGATGTGTTGAAGGATGGTTGGCACCCAGAAAGGAGACGTGTGTGTGCCTCATGCTTTATGACATGTTTTGTCACTTGGAAAAATTAAAAGGTGGAGGAATTTATCACAAAGATTAGAAGCCAGCTTCTTCATACTGTCAGTTCTGTGATCTGGGAGCTTTACATTTAAAATAATAAAAGCAGAGGCTGCAACTAACACTAAGGGGAAGTGAGTTTGTGCTGATAACTAGACTGCTGCTTAAAGACCAAAGCAGGAGGACCCCAGTCATGCAGCCAGCCCGGGCTACATACTGAAATGACATAAAGACAAATGGTCAAATCAGCAGAATGGACTGGAATCAGAAGTTGATCCTAGTGGCCAGCTCCTGCTCTATCTCCATGCATTCTCTCTCACTCCATCTACATCTACTCTCTCTCTCACTCTGCCTACATGCATTCTCTCTCACTCCACTTTGCAGAGTGAATGCAAAGTGAAAGAACTGAATTGAGAAGTGGGGGAAAGGGTACTCATGACATCATCATGGGAAGGGGCACTTGTGACATCATCACAAGAAGGGACACTTGTGACATCATCATGGGAAGGGGCACTTGTGACATCATCATGGGAAGGGACACTCAATGTCAGGACAATCGATGATCACGAGAACTTCTGTCTGCCAGGAGTGGTCCTAAGGATGGGCTGCCATTGTCAGCCTCTTACTTGAGATTTTGAAATGGACTTTTTTGCAGAGGGGACAGGAGTTGTAGGGGAAGCACTATGGGTGTCCACTTCTGTAGTATTCCCAAGAATCAGAATGTATTCAGTTGTGATTGGTTGTCAGCGAGCACCTAACTTCAGGAAAAAAAGCTTCCCAAGCCATGGCCCACACGGTCAGTCTGCTGTGGGTTCAGCTAACTCCTACCCTTGCTAAATGATTGGAGATGGCTGAAATGGTTCAGATGAGGTTGTAGATCAAAAGTTTTAATACTCAGTGTAGCATCTGCTGTAAATGCTATATACAAGGGTTGCTTACTTTGCATGCTTGGCGCTTAGATTGACATGCCTGGAATCATTGGGGCTGGCTGTCACTGCTTTCCCTCCATATAACTACTGGAATTCCTCACAATATGGCAGTCTTCTTGTACTCAACCAGGAGAGCATGATTTAGACCAAGGAAAAGAACAGAAACTTTCAGAGCTCTGGTGAAATGACCCAGGGACCAGATAAAAAACATAGCATAGGTGGGATAATTGTTTACTTTCTTCATGAAATCAGAGTCACACTGTGACTCAAAATCCATAAGAGATGCAGTAACAGTCTGGCCTTTACAAATGGAAATAGCACATTTCATATGAGTAGACTAAGATACAACCCGTGCAGGTCCAGAAGCAGCACAAACAGCACAAGTCTCAAATGAGGCAGCATCACACACAGCAGTGTCTGTAGCTAACTATTTGATTAATGAACACAAGTGAGAGATCCCTGGGGATTCCTAGATATAAATGTAGGTCATTCCAAAGGGGTTCTTGGTAAGCAGCTGAAAGAAAACCAATCAAGTGTGGATATTCATCTTTACACAAGCTCATTTGTACAACATAGTTTGCAAATATGAGAGTTACATTTTATAACATTTGTAACTCAAGCTTTGTACTATAAGTACAAAGTACGGCTTCACTCTCAGGGGTTTAGCATCTAATTGGGAAAATGAAATTAATATATATTAAATAATAGTATAAGATAGCTTAGGAGATGCCAAAAGGGAGCCCAGAATAAACCTCAGAAACATGGTTTATAGGCACAACCTCCAATAAGGAAGAATTGTGAAAGCTACAAGGACCAGGGGCATTGTGGATGAGGGATGAAGGCAATCTTCTGTGTTTTGGAAGTTGGTGCAACTTATTTAGGTAGAAAATGGAGTGGAGAGATCTTCTCTCTGAAAAGGAGAGATATTTTAATAACATCTGGCCCAAGACACAATTATTTTTCTCCTAAACATTAAAGAAGTTTATGCTTTAGCCATTTATAATGTTCAATGCATGGGACTCTGGAGTTAGAAGATTCGTGGGAAGCATAACTGCCATAAGAAGAAGGGACTGAAAAATCAAAATTAAAGGAGGTCTTTTAAATAGCCATTGACTTATATAATCTTCTTAGACTCAAAAGAAAAGCATTTAAACTTTGTTTGATTGTCTGGCAAGATTGTCCTTGGAATTGTCTCCATCACAAACACTACAAGTCACTGGCCTGAGGGCAGGCTCAGGCAGGTGGAATGAGTTAGGATACTGAGTATTTACAAACCAGAGGACGAGGTGGACTGGGCCTTAAACCATAGATAGCTTCCTGGCCCTGCTCTAGATGTTTGCTTCATTCTCTGAGAATTCTATTTTCTTATTATTTTTTTATTTTCTATATTCTTTCTTTACATTCCAAAGACTTTCTCCTTTCCCAGTTCCTCCCTCACCATATGTCCCATAAGTCCTATTTTAAAGGAGGCTAGAGGAGCTTGGTCCTAGTACAGGGGCTTATAGAAATGAGGCAGCTATGAACAATGTTTAGGAAACATATTTTAGATACACAGGGGTAAGAGAGGTTCTGTTTATTTGAGAAAAAAATCTCAGTGTGACCACAACAGATTTGGTGAATAAGAAACGAGAAGTCTGGCCGGGCGTGGTGGTGCACGCCAGTAATCCCAGCACTTGGGAGGCAGAGGCAGGCAGATTTCTGAGTTTGAGGCCAGCCTGGTCTACAGAGGGAGTTCCAGGACAGCCAGTACTACACAGAGAAACCTGTCTCGGAAAAAATTAAAAAGCAACGAGAAGTCTTACTGGGAACTGACCAAAAGTTCAAGAAATGCACACATGGCTCAAAGCCTCTGACCCTTAATGGGTGTTTACTTCTCAGGACATGCATCAGGTCATTCCCTATTCATTCTTTTTTAAGAACAGCTGATCCCCTGCAGGTGACAAAACACTGAAATCCTCTCATGTGTCATGCCTGCTCCAAACGAGTCAGCTAAACGCTGCTCTGAGGGACAGAGGTAATGGTACTTTTTGCCAAATGCTCTAATACCAATTAGAACCATCAGGGAGCACTTGCACTTGGGCTTGGGTACTTTCCTTTGAACTAGAATTTGTACCTCTTCACTCTGTCCATGACATATAATGAGGGTCTCCTGCATTAGACCCTCTAGAGACTGTACAGTTTCCTCCCTGCATCATTTCTGACAATGTCATCCTGAGGCCCATGTCATTGCAATGTACTGTCCTTGAACTCTAATAAACCAAGACACAAACTCTACCCAATAGAACACAGCAAGCACTAAGTGTATTTTGACCAATATGATTTTGCTGTATGAAACAGTGTTCACTCTTTGTACTTGGCACACAATGGTATCAGCAAACACTTGCTTTCTGTCCTCTCTTCCAGGATATTCCACTCTCACCCTTTGCTGAAATCTCTTGGGACCTCTCATGGGCCACATTTTCCACTACATCAGACATCTTAGGGGTATCGCTGTGAACAAAATTCATATTGGAGCAACATGTTCTTGTTTAATGTTTAACAAACAGAGGGAAAGCCAAGTGCCTGCGAGTGAGCTCTTTAGCCTATGGGTGGTTTCATGCTCTGCAAACTCTAACAAGGAAGGCTGGCTTTTTGGACTGTCCTCTAAGGACAAGAAACCCAACAGACTTTGTGGTTAGAGCTGCACCATCTCATATCTTTTCCAAAGAATAGAGTGTTCCCACAGACAGGGTTCCCCTTCCCAGAATCACCCCTGTGTCAGATGTGACCAAAGCATGTGATTCCTTCTTCTGACACAGTAAAAAGCTGCAAAAAGACACCATCAGTGAGTGGGGATATAACACATCCTTCAAGAGCAAAGGTGGACATAAAACAATTGGTAAACAGTGAAATCTAAATTCTTGTCTTGTAATTACAGCTACCCAGTGAGTATTCTTGGGTCATTTTACTAATTTATGCCTCCATTTTACAAGATAAGAGGGAAAGTTCCCTCTAGCTCTGAAATCAAAGCTTCCCATGACAACATAAAGAGGGAAAACTTGAAGTTAGAGACTATGGATTCTTCTCCTAACTTTACCACTAATGAGTTGTATGGCCTCCCATAAATAATGTAATATTTCTGAAAATCATTCCCTTTAGTTACAAGATGAGAAAGGAAGGTCTGATAAGCTCTAAGTTTTGTGAGTCGGTAACTCATGGAAGATGAGATTGCTCCAGGCATCTTTTCTGAACAGCATCCCTGAGCTTGTGAGGGGTAGGCATCTGGACACTTGCCCAAGAAACAGGAAGCCTTTGATCTGCCATGTGATGTAGGATTTGTTCTCTACAAGTTCTGCAGAAAGACCACCACTGTCTAGACATCCAATATCTGCCTGCGTTTACCTGGAAATTGTTTTCTATCTTTTTGTCTTATTATAAAAGCAAGATGAATTCAATGAAAGAGAAAAGCAGACTGAAGAACATCTGTACTCCACCCTGTCCTCTGGATGCACATCTGTACTCCACCCCATCCTCTGGATGCACATCTGTACTCCACCCCATCCTCTGGATGCACATCTGTACTCCACCCCGCCCTCTGGATGCACATCTGTACTCCACCCCGCCCTCTGGATGCACATGTATACTCCACCCCGCCCTCTGGATGCACATCTGTACTCCAACCCGCCTTCTGGATGAACATCTGTACCCCATCCCATCCTCTGGATGCACATCTGTACTCCACCCCACCCTCTGGATGCACATCTGTACTCTACCCCGCCCTCTGGATGCACATCTATACTCCACCCCGCCCCCTGGATGCACATCTGAACTCCACCCTGCCCTCTGGATGCACATCTGTACTCCACCCCGCCCCTGGATGCACATCTGTACTCCACCCCGCCCCCTGGATGCACATCTGTACTTCACCCCACCCTCTGGATGCACAGGTAAAGCTTATCCTCTATCTCCCAGACTTGCTTGGAATATCTCCAAGTGAAATGCATCATTTGCCCAAATCATCCTCTAACTCCCCACATAAGGAAATGTCTGTTCTGTACTGGAAAAGGAAAATAAAGAGTCTAGATCCCCAGGACACCCATCCTAGGGCAAGCCTCATTCACACCTATGTGGAATTCCCAATCTTGAACTTTGTCACTGGATTTTTACAACATCTTCAAAATTCTAATTTGACAAACAATTGTCCTTTCGTACTTGATTACTTTTTCAAGGAGGGGAACTCTTATGCATCTGAAAACTCCAGGGAAACAAAAAATTATAGTCACTTGCACGTTTAAATGTAATAATATCTACATTAATAGGTGCTATGTGTTATTATACCTTGTGTATGTGTAGATGGACAAGCACACACATGAGCACGTGCATGTGAAGGGCACAAGACAACCTTTGGAGCCCTTCTTTAGGTCTTTATTGGCACGGGACTTCAGCAAGTCAGCTGGAGTGCTGACCAGCAAGCCTCAGGGACCAGCCCATCTCACTGTTGCTTCAGTTACAGTTATGCATCACTGTATTCAGCTCTTTACATGGGCTCTGGGGGTCAAATCCAAGTCAAAATGCTTGTGAAGCAAGCTTTCCACCAATTGAGCTGTATTCCCACAGCTATACACTGTGATTCCTTAAATATTATATTATTATATATGAAATGATAGTTGCTTTACTGGACCCTTACGCATAAATTCTACTCATTCCTAAGACTTGCCAAAGGTCCAGTTATATGTGGTTTGTCTCTACAGCCATTCTGTAGAGATTAATAGGCTCAGAAAAGTCCTGTTGTCCTCCAAACCTGAACTAAAGGTCTCTATTTCCTTTGTCTCCCTCCCCCCACCTGTTAAACAAAGAGCATCACTGCTCACTGGATTCTGTATAGTATTTGGCAGAAGCAGTGGTCTGCGCTGCAGCTGTTGTTATTAGACACTTACTATAGACTGGGCACATTGCCAAATGTTTCTTTCTTGCCATCTCTTTTAATTCTCTTGATGATTGTGAGATAGCCACTTTTCCTTTTCAGGTTTTATTCCTGGGGAACTAGTGCAAAAAAGTTAATCAGCTTGCCTAGATTTACAGAACCAGAAAATGGTGGAGTCAATCTGGACAGCAAGTCTCTGTGACTCAACAGTAAGTTGACCTAAACATAACACCAAAGAGCCTATGCAACATCGAGACAGAGGCCTCTTGGGCTACACCAACTCTGCACATTGCTTCTTCCCACAAGGGAAGGAAGGATGTGACCTCTCCCCACAAAGGGTACCAGATAGATTCTTAGAAGTCTGGTAAGACACTTGGTGATGGGCTTCCTCTATCTTCAAATCATCTGTAGTAAATTAATGGCATGATGGAGGGCTTAATTTGAGGTTGAACAAATAAGTTTGAAGGAAGCAAGAGCCACAGACATAGATTGAAGCTTTTTGCTTATGAGATTTTTTCAAACCACATCACAAAACAACACTGAGAGTGAATGGGCCTGCCTAAGTAAGACTGACATCATCCCATTCTCACTGGATGCTATATGAATGTGAATGCTGTTTTAAATGATTAAGCATTTCCTATCTGTAAAGAACATCACCAAGCATTTTGCATAAGAATGTCTGTATTGGTCAGGCTAGGTCAGGTTCTACAGTGGTAATAGGCAACCCTCACTCTAAATCTTATTTCCTTATCATTTATATGCCTTATATATTCGGCTAGAGGCTTTCCTACTCTAAGATGTAGAGAACCCTTTAATTTTGTAGAATATTCTCTTTCAAATGTGTCTGATTGGTATTTGAAATAGTGTTGGCACCACATAAGGAAAAGGAAGCAGTGGAGTACTACCCTTCAATTAAATATTCAAGCCAAGAAATGCCATTGCTGATTTGATACAAACTTAACAATCCAGCATTGCATTCTATGAGAAAAGGAATGAAATATTTGCTTGAAGGCAAGTGTTGTTAGTCTCCTTCATCTTACAAAGGAAGGAAGAGTCGCTACTGTACTTCTCCAAGGTCTTACAGCTAGACAAATGGCTAAGCCAAGATTTGACTTCCTGATAGATCTGGAAGCGGTTTGCTAAAATGCCAAATAAATTAAGATTAAAAAATAAGCAGCTTAACAGCTCGAGTGCTCAGGTGGAATCACTCTAATTGGGCATTGGGACATCTTATAAAGGAAAAGAGAAAGCCTTTCTCAAGGCCTTCTCAAAGGCAGCTTGTAATAAACTTGCAAAGAGAGAAGAACATTCCAAGTTAAAAGCAGAGAGAAAGGAAAGGCCTGGGGGAAAACCAGCTGTATCAGATGGCAGGGACAGAGAGAAGGGGGACTTGAGAGAAGCAAGTGAGAGGGTGTGACAAAAGATGGAATAATGACAAACTGAGGGGTTTAGTGTCCCAGCACAAGGGGGTGCAATGAAGACATCATTCTAGATTACAACCATCATTGAAAGCCCAACCTACATCTGACAGAGGGCTAATATCCAGTGTATACAAAGAACTCAAGAAGTTAGACCCCAGAAAACCAAATAATCCTATCAAAAATTGGTGTGCAGAGCTAAACAAAGACTTTTCACCTGAAGAAATTTGGATGGCTGAGAAATATCTTAAAAAATGTTCAACATCATTAGTCATTAGAGAAATGCAAATCAAAACAACCCTGAGATTTCACCTCACACCAGTCAGAATGGCTAAGATTAAAAACTCAGGAAACAGCAGTTGTTGGCGAAGATGTAGAGAAAGAAGAACACTCCTCCACTGCTGGTGGAACTACAAGCTGGTACAACCACTCTGGAAATCAGTCTGGCGGTTCCTCAGAAAACTGGACACAATACTTCCGGAGGACCCAGCCATACCACTCCTGGGTATATACCCAGAAGATTCCCCAGCATGCAATAAGGACACATGTTCCACTATGTTCATAGCAGCCTTATTTATAATAGCCAGAAGCTGGAAAGAACTCAGATGTCCCTCAACAGAAGAATGGATGCAAAAAATGTGGTATATATTCACAATGGAGTACTATTCAGCCATTGGAAACAATTAATTCATGAAATTCTTAGAGAAATGGATGGAGCTAGAAAACATCATACTAAGTGAGGTAACACAGTCTCAAAAGAATACCCATGGTATGCACTCACTGATAAGTGGATATTAGCCTAGAATCTTGGGACACCAAAGACACAATCCACATACCAAATGATGTCCAACAAGAAGGAAGGAGTGGACCCTGGTGCTAGAAAGGCTCAAAGCATCAGTGTAAGGAAATACCAGAACAGGGAAGTGGGAAAGGGTGGATGGGGGGAACATGGGGAGGGTAAAGGGCATGGGGGACCTTTGGGGGGCAGGGAACCAGAAAAAGGGAAATGAAATGTAAATATAGTATATATCCAATAAAAAATAGCAAATAAAAAAAAAGAAAGAAAGCCCAAACCTACTTCATAATGAGCGAACAGCGTCACCTCTTATAAATTCCATAGTGTTTTTAAAGTTTTGTAGCACTTGGTACAGTGTTAGTGTTTTGTAAACATCCAAGACACGTTGAAGGGTTTTCAGGAACAATAGATGAAAGGGTTAGCATTTACTGTGAGGGCAAAAGGAGAAGCTCTTAGAGTCACAATCTGTCACTGTGTGTCATTGTGGTGCAATGAGCTAGAAAATAACAATAGACAGACAGACAGAAGAAAGATGAAGCATTAGTGTGGACAACTTTCAAATTCAACTTTGAATCACTGCTCACTCAGTGACTGAGACTGCCATGCAGAATCCTTGTAGTTGTATGTGAATAATTTCCCGTGGAGCAGTGCCCACCTGTTACAGCTGATGACCCTTGCTTAAGGGAAAGGGAGATAAAGCAGTTGAGCTGAGTCACAATCTTGTTGGATTTTACCTCTTTTCCTAGATGCCATGAGAAAGCTACACACACACACACACACACACACACACACACACACAGAGAGAGAGAGAGAGAGAGAGAGAGAGAGAGAGACAGAGAGAGAGAGAGAGAGAGAGAGAGAGAGAGAGAGAGATTTTTAAAACTGAGTGGAAGACAAAGCCATTACAGATGCAGTGGCACCTGAGATGACAGTGGCAGACCAGGTGAGAAGTGACGCAGACCTCAGTTCTGGCTGTAGTTATAGGATACAGAAAATGAGATATGTGATAGTTTTCCAGAGCTGTCCTGGTAAACTTGTGCAGACTGTGGGGCTTAAGAACAGACACTTTGAGCAGGACAGTTCTGGAAGCCATAGGTCCGAGTCATGGTGGCGACAGAAATGTAGTTCTTCCTGGAAGCTGTAAAGAAAATGTGCCCCTGGCCTTTGTCCTCCCTCCCTCTGCTCTGCTGGCAATGTGTAGCCTTCACGGGGTTCTTCCATTCTGAAGCCATCCTGCTTTGTGATGACTGGAGTTTGTCCTGTGTCTTCACGTTGTCTTTCTTCTTTTTGTCTTCCTCTGTTTCTCAGTGGCCATTTTTTTTCTAGAGGACAACAGCTGGACTAAGTTAGAAGCCCACCCCAATCTAACATCAGCTTCATCTTAAATGTATATGAAGAATCCTTATTCCTGAGTAAGATTGCTTCAGGAAGAATTGCAAATATAGGTTTTAATACATGCAGTTTGGAGGGATAGTCATGGAAAAACCTACATCAGAGGATTTTGGAAGATGGGTGTGCCTTAGAGATAGAACACCTGCACGCTGTGTATGAAGCATAAGTCCCAGGTCCAATACCTGCAACAGAATATGGATTTCTAGTGTCTTCATTGAGATGTAGTGCTTGGCTTAATGATACCATTCATAATCCCAGCACTAAAGAGGCTAAGACAGGCAAATTGCAACTTTTAGACCAGCACATGTACTTAGGTCCTGTCTCCAAAACAAATCTGTTATATAGCAAAACAATATTAGCATAGAATATAAAATTAGAAAAGAAGAAAAGGATAAAAGAAGTGGTTACTAATGCAGGTTAATGTTTCGTCCTCCCCATCCCCAGCTACTCTCAATAAAACAGATATGATCTCTAATAATATAAGATTTTAGACTGCTTATAACAGGCCTTAAGCCAACTGACTGGTACCCTTCTAGGTAGAGATTTAGACAAAACCATGTTACATAGAAGAAAGAACATGCACAGTTAGAGGGTGGAGACATGTCTACAAGATGAGTGACCTGATATTAGCCCTGTAAGCCTACTGATACCTTGAACTCGGATATCAATCCCCTAAGACTGTATTAAATGTTATTTTCTATGGTATATTTTTTATGGCAGCCCAAGCAAACTAATGCAGAGTTTAATAACTGAATTATGGCCAATGAAAGCATGCTAGAGCACTTTGGGACTGGGCAACACTGTCTCCCCACGTAAACAAATCTTCATGTCCTGGGCACAATCTGCAATGTACCATGGTTTTCAAGCTCCAGCAGGCTTGACCCCGCAGGGGAAGCCGCATTCACATCAGAGCCCATGTCAGCAAGTCCTGACACCTTAAATTCCACCACATTGTTTGTCTGTTGTAATTTTAGCCATTTGAGTGTTAAGACATGATATTGACTCACTTAAGAAAAGCCGTGCTCCCTTTCATTTGTTATTAAGAGAGGAAAGAAGTTGGAAAAAGAATGCACTGGTGATAGGGAAGAAGGCACTAGTGGGAGAGGGAAAGAAAGAGAGGGGAGGAAGACAGGCAGGAGAGTTCTGTGTCATGAGTCTGTGATGTGTGCTTTAGGGTGCTTAACTGCACCCTAACCTCTACTTAGTCAGTGTCTGCTGCAACTACACTTTCTCCTGCATTATGACAACTAAAGGTGTCTCCAGACAGCGCAACTGTTCTCTGGTGGAAAAAACTGTTAACTGACCTATGGTATTAGTTTGGTTTGTTTTTTGTTTTTGTTTTTGTTTTTAATATACAGATGGCCATTTTAATTGTCTAGAAGGAAGGAGGAAAGGGGGAAATCACACTGTCTTAGTCACTGTTCTCTTGCTGTAAAGAGACACCATGTCCAAGGCAACTCATAAAAAAGTGTTTAACCAGGGACTTGATTGCAGTTTTAGGGGTTAGTCCATGATCAGCTTGTTGGGGGACACAGCAGCTCAAAGGCAAGCATGGCACTAGAGAAGAGGTAACAACCACACCCTGTTCCACAGGCAGCAAGGGGGTGGTGTGGGGTTGGGGTGGGAGGGTAGTGTGGGGGGGTCCGGGAGACTTATCTAGCCTGTCACTGCCTTTTGAAACCTCACAGCCCACCCCCTGTGACACGGTTTCCCCAAAAGGCCACACTTCCTCCAACAAGATCACTCTTCCTAATCCTTCAAATGTTTTCAAATACCTTCTCTCCCCGGTGAGTGAGCATTCAAATATGTGAGCCTGAGTGGGGATAGTCTTTTTATTATTTTTTATTGATTCTTTGTGAGTTTCACATCATGTACCCCAGTCTTATTCATCTCCCTGTCCCCTCTTACCGTATCTGCCCTCTACTCTTGCCACTCCCCACCAAAAAAAAAAAAAAAAAAACAAAATACACAGCCAAAACAAAGCATAGAAACTATCTCATCATGGAAGCTATAGTGTGTCAGTGTGTCACACAGGATGTCCCTCTGTCCACACATCTTCACTGTGAATGTTCATGATAATGTCTTTGGCCTGGCTTCCGTGACACCATCAGTATTGAATCCTCACTGAGATTCCTCCTGGTTATCTTCTTGTTGTCCTGTGTCATGGAGATCCTGAAGCTTTGGAACAGCAGGAATGGCCCATTCCCACACCCCAAATGTTCACAGATAATGGAGATATTGGGGTGGCCAACTCCGGAGCCCTGGATTTGAGCCTGGGTGGTAGCTAAGCTGGACAGCCCAGCTCTCCCTGTCAGCATGAGCAGGGTGAGCTCTCCAGCACTACTCTAACTAGGGTGGGGCCATTCTTATTCAAACAAGCATGCACATAGAGATAGAAAAGTGGGTATTGAGGTGTGGTCTGTACAGGGCCCCACTATCTAAGGACTTGGGAGATATGGATGTGGTGAGGGTCCAGCTCACAGGGGACTGTGTTCATCAGTACCTAATGATGTTTCTCCTTGCTCAGAAGATGGGGCATCAAGCCAGATAGACTCACGAATGAGTTCTCCAATTCCTTTTTTCTCTAATTCATTCTACTGCATCTTGTTACTCTGATTCGATGCTTTGCTTCAGCAGACAGGCAGTGAAGGTGATCCTGAGTGTCAGTCTCTAGCTGTGTTAACAGAACACGTAGGTGTTTGGAAAGCAGATTATGTTTGGTTCGTTGTTTGAAATAGGATCTCATATAGTTCAGGCTGGCCTCAGACATGAGATGTAGTCATGGACAACTTTGAACCTACAATCATCTTCTGCCTCTCAAGTGCTGGGGTTACTGTGTGTGCCACTACACTCAGTTATGAAGAATTGTGGGATGGAATGCAGGTCCTCGTGCATAGTAGGCAATCATTCTACCAGCCACACTATATTCCTAGTCCAGGATACAATATTACTACTGGAAATCTATGTTCATAAAGCCTGCATTTATCCTGTAATAGTATTCAACCCAGGTCCAGCTACCCCTACCCAAAAGCTGATGGGAAGGAAACCACTATGATTTGAGAGCTAGTATCTTGATAAGACAGGGGAAGATGGTATTGCTCCAACGTCTATCTTAAGAATCTCAGGGTACAAGAGATTTTTGTAGGATGAGAGGAGAAGAAAGAGACATAAACAGAAAGGTTATTATGATGTCGGATTTTCATCCTCATAGGCCATGTCTTTCTTCACAGTAGAGGTGGCTGACTGGGTAAAATGGTTGGCTGCTGTTGTAGATAATCTGGGTTGTATCCCAACATCCATGTTGGGTAGCACAAAATGGCCTTAAATCTACCCCTGGGGCATTAGATGCTCTGACACACCACTGCTGGCACCACCCCCTACCCACAGCACACACTGTCACATATGTATAAACAATGAAACAAAAAAATCTTTCTTACACACCTTAGGACAATAAAAGTGAAAAATTAAAAATCTTTCAGAATTTATTTCACTTTTATTTTTTTCTAGGAATGGTGTTTGCTAGCTCACTTATGGAGAGAGGATTTTCCCCCACTGATTGGTGATTCTAAAAGCCACCTGGCTTAAACTGTGATGTATCACTCAGAGTTCTCTAGATCAGCAGAACAATATAAGTTAAGGCAGGATTCATCAGCTTTCTTTATTCAATATGGATGGAATAACTGGGTGCCTCACAACAGAAAGACTGGGGAGGGGGTTTGGGAAGGGGAGAGAGAGAGAGAGAGAGAGAGAGAGAGAGAGAGAGAGGCCAGTCGTGAACATGAGGAGAGATGTGGAAGAGGATTTGGGAGAGAAGGGACAGAGAGGGAAGAGAGTAAGAGCATAAGGAGGGGCAAACAGACCCTTCTGTAGTGAGTCGGGCATATCTGGCTGTTGCCAGGTAACTGTGGGGCAGAGCCTAGAAGGAATGCTAACAGTTAGACATTTAAAAAGATGACTAAAATTCATTCATTATACTAGTATTAACAGCTATCACATACTTTTAAAATAATTGTAATGGAGTCATTTATTTTAGTCTACATGTAATTTGTCTGCATATATATATGTATATATATGTATATATATATATATATATATATATATATATATATATATATATAATGTACCATATATTTGCCTGGTGCCTGCAGAGGTTAGTAGTGTGAATCAGATCCTGTGGAACTGGAATCACCAGGCAAGCGCTAGGAATCAAACCTGAGTCCTCTACAAAAGCAGCACATGCTCTTAACCACTCAGTCATCTTTCTAGCCCTTATACTTTTAAATAATGTGTATCTTTGAAAGTTCCATACAGGTACACAAGGTGTACTGATCATATCCATCCATTAGTACCTTTCTCCAACTCTCCCAAGTCCCCCATTTATTTCCTTTCCAACTCCATGTCTTCTTTAATTTTAATTTTTTGTTATTAATAACCTTGTAAGTTAAATTAGTACTGCCCATGTGCATAAGGATGTGTGGCCACTTACTGAGACATAAGACAACAGCAGCCATGGTCCCAAAAGAGAATGACTCTTCCTCCTTTAGCAAAGGAATGTGAGGGCTTACTTACAGGAGCAGAAGTGACTCAAAGACAGCTACATCACCAAAGGCCACCTCAGCATGGGTGACAGCTCACAACGCTGGGAACCTGGAGCTACTGCACAGCCTGCCAGCAGCTTAACAGACTGGGCACTGTCCTTTCCAAGTGAATCAGGTAATCTAAACCTCTTCTGGGGAGGTGGTCTGGCCACAGAGTCTCTTCTTCACACTGCTTGTCTGAGCATGGCGCTCTCTCTCTCTCTCTCTCTCTCTCTCTCTCTCTCTCTCTCTCTCTCTCTCTCCCTCTCCCCCTCCTCCTCCTCCCCTCCCCCTCCTTCTCCCCCTTTCTCTCCCCCTTCCTCCCCCTCTCTTTCTCTCCCTCCCCCTCTCCCCCTCCCTTTCCCCTCCCTCTCCCCCTCTCTCTCCCTCCCCCTCTCTCTCCCTCTCCCCCTCCTCCTCCTCCCCTCCCCCTCCTTCTCCCCCTTTCTTTCCCCCTTCCTCCCCCTCTCTTTCTCTCTCTCCCTCTCCCTCTCCTTCTCCCTCTCCCTCTCCCTCTCTCTCTTCCTTCTCCCTCCCTCTCTCTCTCCCTCTCTCTTTCCCTCTCTTTCTGACACGGAAGAGCCTAGTGAATCTGGTCAGTCTCAGCAACTTCCAAAGCTAGTTTGAATTGTTTTCCTTCATGTTTAGGGAACTTCCAGTAAATGGAATGTTTCAAACTCAAAGGAAGATACTCTACATCATCAGTTACCAAATTCAGACACTATTGTGGATACCAACAAGTGCTAGCTGACAGGAGCCTGAGGGGATCTGCCAGTACCTGACAAATACAGAGGTTGATGTTCACAGCCAACCAATGAGCACAGGGTCTCCAATGGAGGAGCTAGAGAAAGGACCCAAGGAGCTGAAAGGGTTTGCAGCCCCATAGGAGGAACAACAATATGAACCAAGCAGTATCCCCAGAGTTCCCAGAGATTATAGGGATGAGCTATCAGGCCTGAATTCAAACCTGCCATCCTTGCAAGGCAGGGACAAGGAAACAAGACAATAGAAAACTAATAGATATATTAGCAGTATCAAGCTAATAATTTTCCAGAAGTGGTAGAGGTAAAAAAAAAAAAAAAGACTTTATTACCATGTTCATTCAAATTAACCTGTCTGGAAAATGTGGCCATCACCCAGCAATATTCCAACCCCTTTAAATTTATCTGAAGATCAATCAGTTCACAACTCTGTCCTGGTTTGTAAGGAAGTTCAACATGAGTGACTTCATTTTGCTGTTTGCCTTTGATTTTTATTAGATAAATTCTTTATTTACAATTCAAATGTCGTCCCCTTTCCTGGTTTTCCCACACCAGAAAATCCCCCACCCCATCCCTGCTCCCCCTGCTCACCAGTCCTGGCATTTCCCTATACTGAGGCATTTAGCCTTCTCAGGTCCAGGAGCCTCTCCTCCCTTTGATGTCCAACAAGGCCATCCTCTGCTGCATATGCATCTGGAGCTATGGGTCCCTCCATGTGTACTCTTTGGTTTAGTGCCTGGGACTCTGGGGATACTGGGTGGTTTATTTTGTTGTTCCTATGGCGTATTGCAAAGCTTTTCAGCTCCTTGGAGCCTTTCTCTAGCTCCTCCATTGGGGACCCTGTGCTCAGTTGAATGGTTGGATGAGAGTCTCCCCCTCAGTATTTGTCATGCATTGACAGCACCTCCCAGGTGACAGCTATATCAGGCTCTTATCAGCAAGTCCTTGTTGGCATCCACAATAGGGTCTGGATTTTCTTTTCTTTATTTTTTCTTTATTTTTTTCTTTTTTTCAAATTCCATAATCTTTTTTTTTTGGATATATTCTCTATTTACATTTCATTTCCCTTTTTCTGGTTCCCTGCCTCCCAAAGGTCCCACATGCCCTTTTCCCTCCCCGTGTTCCCCCATCCACCCTTTCCCACTTCCCTGTTCTGGCATTCCCTTACACTGATGCTTTGAGCCTTTCCAGAACCAGGGTCCACTCCTTCCTTCTTGTTGGACATCATTTGGTATGTGGATTGTGTCTTTGGTGTCCCAGGATTCTAGGCTAATATCTACTTATCAGTGAGTGCATACCATGAGTGTTCTTTTGAGACTGTGTTACCTCACTTAGTATGATTTCTCCAGCTCCATCCATTTCTCTAAGAATTTCATGAATTAATTGTTTCTAATGGCTGAGTAGTACTCCATTGTGTATATATACCGCATTTTTTGTATCCATTCTTCTGTTGAGGGACACCTGAGTTCTTTCCAGCTTCTGGCTATTATAAATAGAGCTGTTATGAACATAGTAGAGCAGGTATTCTTATTGCATGCTGGGGAATCTTCTGGGTATATGCCCAGGATGGGTATGGCTGGGTCCTCTGGAAGTATTGTGTCCAGTTTTCTGAGGAACCGCCAGACTGATTTCCAGAGTGG
This sequence comes from Apodemus agrarius, assembly GCA_964023405.1. Lineage (NCBI taxonomy): Eukaryota > Metazoa > Chordata > Mammalia > Rodentia > Muridae > Apodemus > Apodemus agrarius. The sequence continues at coordinate 2,014,441 of OZ030015.1, read as the reverse complement.
TTGTACCAGCTTGCAGTCCCACCAGCAGTGGAGGAGTGTTCTTCTTTCTCCACATCCTCACCAACACCTGATGTCTCCTGATGGCTAATCTTAGCCATTCTGACTGGTGTGAGGTGAAATCTCAGGGTTGTTTTGATTTGCATTTCTCTAATGACTAATGATGTTGAACATTTTTTAAGGTGTTTCTCAGCCATCTGAATTTCTTCAGGTGAAAAGTCTTTGTTTAGCACTGTACCCCATTTTTGGATGGGGTTATTTGGTTTTCTGGGGTCTAACTTCTTGAGTTCTTTGTATTCATTGGATATTAACCCTCTGTCCCATGTAGGGTTGGTAAAGATCTTTTCCCAATTTGTTGGTTGCTGATTTGTTTTTTTGACAGTGTCTTTTGCCTGGCAGAAATTTTGTAATTTTATAAGGTCCCATTTGTCTATTCTTGATCTTAGAGCATCAGTTATTAGTGTTCTGTTCAGGAACTTTCCCCCTGAGCCAATGTCCTCAAGGGTCTTCCTCAGTTTCTTTTCTATTAATTTCAGTGTGTCTGGTTTAATGTGGAAGTCCTTGATCCACTTGGAGTTGAGCTTAGTACAAGGAGATAAGAGTGGATCGATCCTCACTCTTCTGCATGTTGACCTCCAGTTGAGCCAGCACCATTTGCTGAAAAGGCTCTTTTTTCCACTGGATGTTTTCAGCTCCTTTGTCAAAGATCAATTGGCCATAGATGTGTGGGTTCACTTCTGGGTCTTCAATCCTATTCCATTGATCCACCTCTCTGTCACTGTACCAATACCATGCAGTTTTTAACACTACCGCTCTGTAGTATTGCTTGAGGTCTGGGATATTGATTCCCCCAGAAGATCTTTTACTGTTGATGATAGTTTTAGCTATCCTGGGTTTTTTGTTATTCCAGATGAATTTGAGAATTGCTTTCTAACTCTATGAAGAACTGAGTTGGGATTTTGATGGGAATTGTGTTGAATCATTTGGCAAGATTGCCATTTTAACTATATTAATCCTGCCAACCCACGAGCATGGAAGATTTTTCCATTTTCTGAGGTCTTCTTCCATTTCCTTCTTCAGATACCTGAAGTTTTTGTCATACAAATCTTTCACTTGTTTGGTTAGAGTCACACCAAGATACTTTATATTGTTTGTGGCTATTGTGAAGGGTGTCATTTCCCTAATTTCTTTCTCAGCCTGCTTATCCTTTAAGTATAGGAAGGTTACTGATTTGCGAGTTGATTTTATAACCAGCCACTTTGCTGAAGTTGTTTATCAGCTGTAGTTCTCTGGTGGAGGTTTTTGGGTCACTTAAATATACTATCATATCATCTACGAATAGTTATAGTTTGACATCTTCCTTTCCAATTTGTGTCTGTGTTTTCTAACTGAATATGGGATGGATCCCTGGTGTGGGGGGCAGTCTCTGTATGGTCTTTCCCTCATTCCCTGCTTCATATTTTGTCACTGTATCTCCTCCTGTGGGTATTTGCACTGGGGAGCTAGGCGTCCCCACAGCATTCTGTGCTCAGCTCGCAGGGACAGAGAGATTTCACAGCAGAGCCTCCACTTCTGAGCATGGAGGTGAGCTTTTCTTTGCTGTTTGCTTCTGAGACAGAGTCTCCTATAGCTCAAGCTGGCCTGGAACTCAGCCTGCACTCTAACTTCTTAAGAAGTATTATAACTGTACCACAGAGGGAAGTAGGCAGAAATGTATTAACCAGTCACATTGGGAATGAATACAAGAGGCAGTCAGCATTTGAACTGATTTAAAAGAAGAATTTGCTCATCTGACTTCTCTTCATATCTCCAAAATTGGCAGCCTAACATACTTGGCAGGGTTTGCCCAGATTTGTGTTGCTTGTTGATGTTCCTGCATTAGGCAAGAATTACCTGGTACAGAGTAGATGTCCAAAGAGTCTCAGCTGAATGAGAAGTGAATGAATGGATGGATGGATGAATGAGTAGAGAGTGCAACATCAGAAATGGTGAAGACTTACAGAGCATTCCAGTACTTGTGAGGCCAATATAGGATAGGGGGTGTCAGGCCCGCCTGGGCTATAGCATGGGAAATTGTCCCAAATAAATAAAAGGAGGCACTTGGGAGTAGGGCAGCACTCTGGGTTCTTTTTTTTTTTTTCCAAAAAAAAATTTTTTTATTGGATATATTCTATATTTACATTTCATTTCCCTTTAGCACTCTGGGTTCTTAACAGAGCATCTCATATGTGCCTTTATGTAGCATTGATGAGTCTGTTAGTCAGTCTCTGGTTATAAAGCAGTTGGATAGAGATTGGTACATTGCAGAATACACTATAAGCACAGTGTGCTCATGGGGCTTAATTAATAATTTCTCTTTTAAATGAAAAAAAAACTACACTAAACTGCAAATGTGTTGTATGATGAGATGTCAGCCTGCAGGTATCTGCTCTTTTTCAAACATATTTTTCACTACTTACTGGACTGATTATTCTAATTAATGAAAACACAAGCTTCCAGGAACATACCAAGGTTTCACGTTTGTGTTTGTAGTAAAACTTCTATTTTTCTGGCATTATTTATTACCCAAGAGGAGAAATGTACCCATTCTTTGAATCAATAATTGAAAGCACTCTGTGTGTCATAAGCACTGAAAACCTTGGAAACTTCAAAGAGTGACGGGAGACCTCAGCCCTCAGGGATCCCGCCTGTGGGTGTGAAGGTAAGCTCACAGGCAGATGGCGGAACACCAGGCCCGGGACCGCAGGGGCAGAAGAAAGCCGAATGTGGTAGAGCCAGCCTTGGTGGATGGCAGCTACCCTAGGACTTTGCTTTTGCTTGCTTTGCTTTGTTTCTACTTTGTGCTTATTGGAGCATCCCTGCCAGAGATAGTTTGCTAACGTGGCATGTAACATACAAAGTATCTCGAACCATTGAAAAGTATTTTTGGCGGGCTCAAATTTAGCTAAGAATGTGAAAGGGGTGGAGGGAGAATAAATTTTGTCAGCTCTGAGAGCTCAAAGCAAATTGAAATCAAGGCATATAAAACACTGTTTTCCAGGTGGCCATCCCCTGTTTTGAAAGATTGTCTGGCCTAGACCTTCACAAGATTCGCCCTGTTGACGCTCCTTTAATGGGAGAATCTGGGGAGGACCTGACCCTCATCTGAGATCCTGAGAGCCCTCTCCTCAGCTGTAATTCTGCAGCTGTTGGGAGGCCTTCTCCAGGCGGGAAGGGGCCTTTGGGCCGGGCAGCTCTTTGAGGCTCACCCACACTACTCCCTCATATCCCCACCAGCAAATCTCTGTAAAGTCGATACTTCTCGACAGAAACTTGAGTGGAATCAGTTCTTCAGTCTGTCATTCATACTTTAAGGAAGTTTGCTAACATCTCCTAGGAAAAGTCACACAACAGTGTCAGGTCCCAAACAAAAGGAGGACAAAATGCTAACTGTGGTGTCTCTTCATATATGGAAGTATCTGCTTGGCGCCTGGGCAAGCTCAGGATCTGTCCCCTGATTCTAAACCTCTCCAGCTCAGGGGCTTCCCTTTCCTTCCCCCAGCACCTCAGTCCTGTAGAAACCTGCCATTTCTGCACTTGTGCTCTCTTGGTTCTCTCTCTTGGCTCGTGCCATGTACCACCCATGTCGGGTGTGGGGGTCCCTGGGATGAGGGTTCTCTAAGTCCAGGTGGGTAAGAATTCAGTGATGACAAACAGAAACAAACACAGAGGCAGTTTGAATATGAGTATTTTGCAGTTCTCAAGCAGGGGATTTTATACATTAAACCTAACATGACAACTCTTAGAAACCATGTCCAGCGAAACAAGCACGAATACAAACAAGAATCATTTGACACAATAAAATGCAAAAATCATCTGAGCATTATGACTCTAAAACTACATGTTCAGTGAATCACAAACAGAACATGTAACATCACCATCAAAATATAACAATTCTAAAAGAATATATTCAATAGGGCGGTCATTCAAGGCTAGTGGCATCTTCCCAAGAACAGGATAATAAATCTTTATGTTCAGTGCTCTTAACCACTGAGCTAACTTTTCCAGCCCCTATGGTTAATTATTGCTTAACATCTAATGCCTATTTTTTAATAAATCTTCAAAGCATAAATTTAAACTATTTTAATTCTTTCTAATTAAGGCTTTCTTTACCAAATACCAAAACCCACTTCTAATGACACACATGTAGCCATATGAAATTTTATTGTTGGGAAAGGTTTTATCTATCACAATAATTTTGTAAATGATTTGAAAAGTAAAGTGTTGGTTTCCCTGGAGATAAGGTCATGTTAGTGACCCATCTCAAGGGATGGTTTCATACCCATTATTCTTTCTTAAGATCATGAGGATCCTGTAACTAAGAAAAGGAATGAAAGAAAACAAAACAGAAAAATTGCCATGAGGACTACTGCTCAATATGTTTGTTCTAGCCGAGAGTTCCGCAACCAGGCCCAGGACACCTCCTTCTTTTGAAGCCTAATGCCGCAGTCTGTGGAACTGTCCCACAGCTCCTACTGGGGTCGTGCGGCAGGCTCGCTCTCTTTCCTTCCTCTCTCACTGCCCTCTTCACCCTCTTCTCAGGGCCCTATTCCGTCTGGACCCTTCCAGATGCCTCTGCCTGTCCTCTTTCTCATACACAACAGCAGCTTTCTCAACTGTTCACTGGAGCGCTCATGTCCTCACTTACACTCTCACAGGATGTCCCCTGCAGCCCAGGCTAGCCTCCCTTCCCAGAGAAGCTCTTGCCCTAGTCTCCCAAGTGCCAGGACTGCAGGCTCAGTCACCACGCCTAGAAAATCGTTTGTTATTTTTCATAATCAGGTCTTGTCATTCTTCATTAGGGTGATGAGTAGGGAGAAAAGGGTGAAATAGACCCAAGTGGGAAAGGATATGGTAAACCTGATCATTTGTTTGTAAAAATTCATCAAGGATTGCATCCATCCTTTGCTGTATTATGCCACACTGCAGTATAAATTATACATGTGAAAAACCCAGAAAGAAACAAGCCAGTCAGACACATTCCAGACCCACTTTCGAGTCTCCGCTTGATTCCTGCTTCAATCCATTGTCACCTTAAAACACAATGACCTTGTATTTTATATAGATCCAGTTTCTCTTCTATCCATTTGTGTAGTTAATTGCTTTGGGACACCCTATTTAATCCCCTATATTCATGTTTTAAACACTTTCTGGCTTTAATAGAAACCTAGATTCCTTTTAGTTTGTGTTTGGGGGGATGTGGAATTAGATATCTTTGGTTCTCAAAAGAGAGATTTTCAAGTTTTTGTTCAAGAAAAAAGAATGTCATGGCAACATCTGGCTGGGGCTGTTTGCTATGGTTACCAAAGAATGATGTTACTACAGAGAAGATGGACCTTAGAAGGCTTCCTCCTGTGTCACCCAGGAGGAAGAACTCTGCAATAATGATGGCTACTAGTAACTACTTACTAATAGTGTCTCTGTAGCCCAGATCAGCTTTAGGCACTTTAAACATTTTAGTATATCCAGTACTCCTGGCCTACAATGAAGAAGCTGCACGCTACTGAGCTGAGTAGAAGGGCAGAGCAGCTTCCCTGCCCCTGGGCATGCGCTCTGGCCTAGCTGCTTCTGTACCAGAGTAAACAGAATCACCATGACCTTGTTGCCATCCTGAGACCTTTGAATGCCCTTCCCTGTCAATCTTCACTGGGGCAACAGCATTTCTGAAGTTACTTCTTACATCCGCCTTGTCTTTGTGGGTGGCTTTGTAAAGAAGGGACTAAAGGTCGCATCAGTGAACTACAACAAGGGGCTGTGAAAGTAACTTGGTTGTCAAAATGTTTGTCGTTTGGACATGAAGGCCTGAATTCTATCTTAGAATAGATATGCACATATACTCACACACACACACACACACACACACACACACACACACTCCCAAGCATGCACACATATGCACACACACACACACACACACACACACACACACACACCACATAATGTATGAGAGTCTGCTGTTGTGATTAGGGGGCAAAGAGTCATTTTAGTTTTACACAAAATGATTCTGCAAGCTATTTGAAGAGCTCAGAGCCTGTGGAAAAGGGCTGCATATGAATAGGGAAACTTTCATTAAAAATTCAGGAATAAAAGGCCATGTGAAAAAGGTTAGAAATAATTGGTATTAGTTAGCCCAGAAACGACTAAATGACCACTAAATACTGTCTTCAATTCTTCCCCAAACAGGATATGCTCCATCTCTTTATTGCCCCTAAAATGCTCATGAAAGACCTGGAGACAGTGACCTTAAAGCAAAGCAAATGAGAGGCCATTCTTGGGACCTTTAGAGTCTCGCAGCTGTGATAGTCAATGCACCCCTGGAGGACATTCTGCTAAGTGAAATCAGCCAGGTTGAGAAAGAGAAAAAAAATGCATGTTTTCATTTAAATGTGAAATCTTGCAAAGTTGAGTTTATAGTAATAGGGAGTAGAAAGTTGTGGTGTGAAGCTGAGAAATAAGAAAGAAAGGACACATCTGTCCAACAGCATGTAAAATGAAGGCATTGTAGGGGCTACATGCCCAGAAGAGTGGGGAGTTAATGAATGACACTGTGCAGTGTATCTGCAGCTTCAGAAGATTCTCACTCATTCACAAGCCAGTAACAGAGATGGACTTCTCACCCCACCGACTTCCTCCATCCCAGGGTTGGACCACTAAGAGGAAGACTTTGGAACTTATCACTAAGGACAAGGTCAAGATGTAAGACTCATAACCCATAAGTTCATTAAAAAGTCCTTACAGCATCATCTATCCAAGATGGTGCTCATGACAGAAAATACTCCAAAAATAAGAGCTGCCACCCTCCCTCTGAGGTGCAAATATTCACTCCCTCAAATGAAATATGGATTCAGTGTTTTCAAGTGACGCTAAATTTCAGATCATGATCATCAAGCCACATATCCCATCATCTGTCCAATGACAGACTCTGGGCATGTCCCTGTGAAATAAGGGACAAGCTGCCTGAGATCATTCAAAGGAAGTTTGTAAACAGGGTCTTCTATGTCTCCCAGACTGATATTCAACATTTAGATTCAAATGATCTTCCTGCCACACATTCCAAATTCAAAGTAGATCTCTGAAGAGTAACACACACACACACACACACACACACACACACACACACACACCTATGTGAAGTCATGGGTTTGTCAATTCAGGACAGTGCGTTTCAGGCTTGGTACAGTTGGAAAGTCAAGCTTCTGGAGGAGGACATCCATCATTCATTTGGTTTTTTGTTTTTTTTTTAAATGGGGAAACAGAGGAGACTGGCATGGGGCACGTTGGTGTCTGGGATTCTCAGGTCTTTAATCCCTTGAATGCCAGACTGGGTTTCTACCTTGCCCAGGCCTCTGCTGCTGCCACTGTGTTAAACCCAATCACGAGGACCTTCCTGGCAAATAAGGACTTGCTTTTGCCACAGAGCAGCAGAAGAAATAAAAGGTCAATTCTCAAAAGCCCAGCTGGGAGCCAGCTCTGCCTCTTCTGACCTTCCAAACTCCACATTAGACGGGCAATGATCTCAGCGCTTTACCAGCATGGGCTGCTGAGCCTACAGCGGGGTGAAAGGCTGCTCAGGGGCTGTGTTAATACTTCGGTAAATGTATCATTCCAAGCAGCCTGAGTGATTGTGTTCTGGGCGGGCCAATATTCCTATACTGATGGAGAGAGAGAGTCCTGGCAGGGCATCAGGCACCATTACCCAGTCACATGTCCATACAGAAGAGATGACTTTAGTCACCTGAATCTCATACACCCAAAGTGGGCACACCCTGTAGCTGAGCGTAACCTCCACTTTATTACTGATCTCATCTTTACCTCCCAAATGCTGGGAGTACAGGCACAGGTTTGCATCATTGGGCATCAAGTCCCACTTACACTAGGAGCTGAACCCAGAGCTTCATAATTGAATAAGTGCCCTACCAAGTGAGTCACACCCCCAACTTCAATGTATACAGCTTCTTAATCACATGGAAGGGTTGTTTTCAACACACCCCTCTCTTGGGAAAGCGATCGCCTTTTCTTTTCTCTAGTTTCCATCCCTAACTAAATCTTGAACCCTTTTAACACCCTTGCTTTACCAGTATGTGTTTTTCTGATTTGGGATTTGGGGAAGAGTTATCTACTGACTCATCCATCCTGTCTTCTGCTGGCTTGGGTATTGGGGATAGATCAACTTTGAGCTTCTTTGAAAGGAGAAAGGGAGAAGAAGCCTTCACCATTTTCTGCCTTTAAAAGCAGAGCAGACACAGACAGTCTGATTTTAAAATATATGATTGAGTGTCCCCAGCTTAATCTGTCACTCTGTGCTTTTCCACTGGGAGTTTCCTTCCCAATGCCTTTCCCTAACCCAGAACCTGCCTTGCTCTGTTTTAAAAAAGGGTCTGGGTATGCTCCAAGCTCTGGCAGTGATCTTCAGGGGGCCAAGGAACTGATGTAGCTCAGCAGAGCAGGAACTGAGATCAAGACTAGGGGCCGGACTGGGAGTGGAGAGGCAGGTAGATGGCAGAGAAAGAATGCTTTTGACTTCACACAGGGATTCCTGGAGTTGGTGTGTTGTGGTGCTAGGAGCAAGAGACATAGGTCCACTGGGCCACTCCCACATCATGCAGAGGTCAAGTCAAGGGTTTCCCTGTCTCAATGAGGAAGAAAAGACTTTCAGAAATAGGCAGGGAAGCCACTATGTGTCTCCTAATGCCTCCTGCAAAGGCTCTGCCCGTCCTCCCGTGTCTCTAAGGAGGCTGAACATCCAGCTTCTATCTTAAATCTTCTGGTCTCATTGCTGGCGCCCCATTTACATTTGAGGGCCTGATTCACTCAGTCAAGATGTCCGCACTGATAATACCGCATAGATCTGTATAGATGATAGGAATAAGCTAGCAAGGATGCTTTACACTGCTCTGTACTGTTTTTCTAATGTTCAGAAAAATATACATGAATATGTTTTAAAATTAAAACTTAAAAAAATAGAAAGAAGCCGGGCGGTGGTGGCGCACGCCTGTAATCCCAGCACTTGGGAGACAGAGGCAGGCGGATTTCTGAGTTTGAGGCCAGCCTGGTCTACAGAGTGAGTTCCAGGACAGCCAGGGGTACACAGAGAAACCCTGTCTTGAAAAACCAAAAAAAAAAAAAAAAAATTGAAAGAAATTTCTCAAAACAAAATTCCTCAGACCAAATAAAACTAGGTTGTCATCTAACAGATGTGACAGTATAACAGGCTGCCTTGTCTCCCCCCCTCTTCTCTTTCTCTCTCTCTCTCTCTCTCTCTCTCTCTCTCTCTCTCTCTCTCTCTCTCATTAAAATAAATTTCTTGGACTATTCACCAGAGAAAAAGTAAAATTGTGGCTCTGGAATCCTAGTTGTTCCAGAAAGAGTGGAAACGGGAAAGAGAAAGCCCTAACACGGAGGAGTCTGGTGAACGTTGTTATGGTCAGATGTGAGCTCGCAGCCTGGAGTAACCACAGCCACCAGAGAAGGGAAGATGAGGATCGCTGGGGTAGGGCCTGGGGGAGCAATAAGGAGGCAAAAACAGAGTTCAAGTGATCTGATTGGGGGAATGGAAAGAGGGGCTGCCATTAGGGATGGGGAGAGCAATATAGAAGGAGGGTAAAACAGCAGTAAGGATGCCAGAAATGTCATAAGGGATCGTACCGTTGGCTATTTACCTTAAACACCCTGTCATTCATGTAAGTCTGTATATAATTATACATAACTTAAATAACTTTTCTTATTTGGGCTAACAGTGCTCCCTCTAAGAGCCAAAGGCTACCTAATAAAACCCTCAGCATCTGACATAAGCAACACTCTTGAGTTGTTGCTAGGGCTGTCCAGGAGACTCTCAAAACATATGGGCTAGGGATGTTGACAGTGATTGTGTCCCAGCCCCCAACCCTGAGGTGGAAGGCAAATCTCCATTGCTGAAGACACCATGCACTTCTGACACAGTGCCCAGAGGCCACCGAGCTGGAACTGACGTGCAGGCTTCCGCCATGAGGACTAGCTTTCATGGAACCAGAAGGTGCCGTGCCAGCTTCCGAATAAGGACAGCCAGCTGTCCTACCCAGCTATGGTGTCCATGGAGCACAGCAAAGACCAGCACAGCACAACTCCAAGAGGCCTCAGCCATGCACAGAGAGCTACAGGCAACTAAGAAATTCCAAGAGTGGGAAAAATATTCTTCCCCTGGGAGCAGCGTACCAGGTGACTAGCCAATACCAAACACTGTGTACGTGTAGCCAATACCTGACACTGTGTACGTAGGAGTAACATACAGACTGAGAAGGTTGCACTTAGCACTAATATTTAGCATGGAAGAACAATTAATGATAAAGGAGGTCACGAATTTGAGAACAAGTAGCATATGGGAGGGTTTGGAGGTAGGAAAGGGAAGGGCAAAATTATGTGATTATATTATAATCTCAAAAATAAGGTTTAAATAAAGGTTTGCAACAGAGTTACATGAAATAATAAAAATAAAAGTACTTGATAATCTTTAAAATATCAAGCATATATAGATGACAATAGCCGTGGGCGGTATTGTTAATACATGGTAGGGGCATTACCCCTGTGTTCAATTTGATGCCTTTATAATCAACTTGCCATATCCTCAGCCTTTATATTTTTACTTAGTTCACAGGGACTAGTTATTTCAAACAAGGTAATAAAATTTCCATCTACTGCCTTGTTCTATGGCTTATATGACACACCCGGGAAATTTTAACATTAACAAAATGCCATACATCATAAAGCACCCACTGGCACCCCTTCATTATTCTTCTCAGACCTGCCTTCATTCACTTTTCTTACCTTATTTCTTGTCGTTTATGGAGTCATCTGTGTTTCAATCAAATTTAAGCCTAATCTCTTTTTCACTTCCAAGTAGGGGCCTGGTCCAGAAGTCTAGTAACTTATTTGCAAAGATGTGTCTTGGCCTGCAAGATGCTCATATCACATAAAGTCAAGCATTTAATATGTAGTATGTTCAATGAAGCAAATAAATGAGGCCAGCAGAAGTGGGGAGGGGCTTCATTGATAAAGTGATATAAACAAGCCATCTGGAGAGTGGGATTCTGAGTTAGAGGCTAGAAAACACACATGAGCAGAGCAACTAATGGGGAGGGGCAAAGAAGAGAGGGAGGGAGGCAGGGAGGGAGAGAGAGGAGAGAGACCAGCACTTTGTTTTGCATGTCATCCCCCTGTCCCTGTTTGTTAGCATTCTGTCTAAACTCCACTGCCCTCTACCAGGTAGGCCTGACCCATTGTAAAAGGGGATGCTTGCCCCTCCTCCCTCTCTTGTTCTCTTGCTCTCTTGGGCTCTTCCCGTCTTACTCCCTGTCCTCTCACCCTTCCCCTCCCTTCCCCATCCCCTTCCCCCTCCCTCCACACACTCATGGCTGGTCTCTCCCCCCCTGCCTTTCTCTGCCTCTACTACCCTCTTAACTCCACTCCCCATGTCCTGAATAAACTCTATCCTATGCTATATCATCATGTGGCTGACCCCTTAGGGAGAAGGAATGCCTTGGCATGGGCCCGCTGAAACATCCCCTTTCCCTTTCCCTTTCCCTGACTGCACTCCTATAGGACATATCCTTTCTCTCTATCTTTTTATAAATGCATCACTGTTTACAGAGGGCATTTGACATTCCTGGTCAAAGCTGATGAGTACTGATTCTCAAAAATACAGTGACAAATACAGAGGCAGATGCTCACAGTCAACCATTGGACTGAACATGGGGGCCCCAATGGAGGAGATAGAGAAAGGACTGAAGGAGCTGAAGGGGTTTGCAACCCCATAGGAAGAACAATGTCAACCAACCAGACCCCAGAGTTCCCAGGAGAACCACCACATAGAGTACACATGGATGGACCCATGGCTCCAGCCGCATATGTGGCCTTGTAGGGTTTCAATGGGAGGAAGATGCCCTTGGTCCTCTGAAGGCTCAATACCCCAGTGTAGGGGAATGCCAGGGCAAGGAGGTGGGAGTGGGTGGGTGGGTGGGGGAGCACCCTCATAGAAGCAGGGGGAGCGAGGATGGGATAGGGGGTTTCTGGAAGGGAAACCGGGAAAGGGGACATTTGAAATGTAAATAAAGAAAATATCCAATAAAAAATTCTCTAAACAAGCTGGGACATAGTTCATTTGCCAAAGTGCTTGTCTAGCATATGTGAAGCCCTGGGTTCAAGTCCTAGCACCACATAAACTAGTACATACTTATAATTGAAGCAATCAGGTGGTGGAGACAAGAGGAGAAGTTCAAAGTCATCTTGGACTACATAGCAAACTCAAGGCCAGTCTGGTGCACAATGAAGAGCCTGTCTCCAAAAAGAGAAAGAAGAACGCACAAAAAACGTCACATGGCTTAGGGTGAATAGATGCTTTGAGTGTGTCTGCACAGAAAAGTCAGAAAAGTAGTGGCCTGAGTGCAGTGTGTTTGGGGATTTGTTTCCTACATGCCTATAGGGTTCCAGTGTGCTAAGAATCTAGAGAAATGGCTGAGAGATAAAAGACCATTTGTTCCCATTTCTGGTCTCATAGCAAGGCCAGGTAGAAAAAGAAAGAAGACCTAAATCCACCATGAGGGCTCGACAGAGGTGTAGCCTTGAAGAGGTCAGTTCAGGACCTTTGGAAAATTCCTCCAGACCCCTTTTGCTGCTCCGGTAAGCTAAGGCTTGTCAGAGTTTGCCAAGCCTGGGTTGTCTGAGATACAAGGCCACCAACATTTGTCACTTTAGTCCTAGTCTAACCTGCAGAGAAACCAAGATAGCTTTCTTCATGGGTTGGGCATGAGTTACAAGTGGGAAGTCATGGAATAAGTATGAACTAGCCAAGACTTCAGGATTCTCAAGCGAGGGAGCACATGTTCGGTGCACCAGCGACATGGCTTGTGTGCAATGATCCTCGTCCCTTTCTTCCTCTGTGTTCCTTTCCCTCCACTTCCCTCCCCCTCCCCATATTCCCTTCCACTAGTTCTTTCTTGTCTTACAGAGGTAGTATATGCAAGGTAATAAAGTTATGGCAGTATGATGGCTTTGGACTCTAACAGAGATTAGAGCAAAATGAAGCAGCATTGTTAGTGTGGACCTAAAGAGAGCTTTTCTCAACCTTTCTGGATTCTCTCTCTCTCTCTCTCTCTCTCTCTCTCTCTCTCTCTCTCTCTCTCTTTCTCTTTCTCTCTCTCTCTCCCCTCCCTTCCTTTCTTTTAAGATATTGAGAGACTGACACAGAAATATGATTTTCATTATATTAAATATCACATTGCCCAATCACAGATACATTTACAATCAAATTTACTGCATGTCTGTCCACTTTATGCAGTTGGATTTGAAAGGAGGAGAGACATGCCTTCAATGACCAGAGTCTGACTTAAATGTTAGGTTGGCCATGGTCATTATGTCTCTCATCTGTGCCCAGTAATGTAATTATCAGCTCTCACGCCATCATGATCATCACAAAGTCACCTTCTGTTGCTGCCGCAGTCACAGACTTACCTGTCAACTTCTTCACTTCCTATTCTGTGATCGAACTAGAAAGGAGAGCATCCTCCTCTGAAGGGTTTAATGTAAGGGGAGACCATCTGTGACCCAGCTCCAAGGCAGACCATAGACACTTCTCTGTCTTCTGTACTTACTGCTCATCCATGGTTCCAGATGTTAAACCAAAGTGATTTCTGAGGTCACCTCTTCAAAATCTGTAAGCATTACAGAACTTGAAGAGACAAATAAAACAGCATTGTTCTTTGGGTGGCATCTATTTTTTCTTTTTAAAAATTTATTTATTTATTCACTTTACATCCCAATATCAGCCCTCCCCCCCCCCACTACCCTTTCCCCCAGCATATCAAGTCACAGCAGGACTAGGAGAATCTTCTCCCACTGAGGCCAGACAAGGAGGCTCAGTTAGGGGAATGGAATCCACAAGCAGGCAAGCAGGCAATAGATTCAGAGACAGACTTGCTCCAGTTGTTGGGGTACCCTCAAGAAAACCAAGCTACACATGTGGGGGGGGCTAAGTCTAGCCAGTGCTCATTCTTTGGTTGGTGGTTCAGCCTCTGAGAGTCCCCAAGGGTCCAGGTGAGCTGACTCTGTTGGTAAAGAGAGCTTTTAGTTCAGTAGCTTTTCTCAGTTCTCCTGGGTAGCCTTTCAGACTTGTGTGTGTGCGTGTATGTCTGCCTATGTGTGCTCACACATCTCTGCACACAGATACATTTGCATGTATGTTAGCAAGCATGTTTAGGCCAGAGGTCCTCTTTGGCTGCTGTTCCTTGGACACTCTCTACCTTGTTTATAGAGACAGAGCCTTTAAGTTTGCTTGGAACTTTCTGATAGACTAGGCTGGATGACCAGGGAGCTCCAGGGATGCCCTGCCTACACTGCTCCAGAGATGGAATTACAAACACTCTACCACGTTCAAAAACCATTCATGGGCATTGGGTATCTAGCTGGGATCCTTACAGTGATGTGCAGGGCATGCTCTTTAGCAGCTGAGCTATATCCCCAATTCCAGTTTTGAAGAAGGTTAAGACGAAGTAGGCCCCAGTGCTGCTGGAGTGTCTAGTGCACTGCGCTTTCGTGGATACAGTTCATCTGACAGCATAATGATAGTCTATAGAAAGCCCTCTAATAGTAACTACCGTAGATTTATAGAACACACATCAGTTTAACACAGACTCGCATGCCTCTTCTAATTAAATTTGAAATCAGTCAGAACTTTATGCAAAAAGATGCTCATGACTGAAATAGGAACAAAAAAAGAAAGAAGAAAAAAAGAATTACCATGTAGGAAATTGAACACTTCCTCAGTGGGATATTTGAAGGCATGTTATTACATGTATGTCCCAATGATGCATTTAAAATATAGAATATAAAATTGAGTTTAAAATATGATCTCAAGAGAACAGTTGAAAATGTAAACTGAAGACATTGAAGAGTGAACCTGTGTGCATGATTTCTTCTGGGCTTGTGGTTTGTCAGGGTTTAATCTTTTCCTTCTAATTTTGTCTTTTTGTCTATACTTTTTTATAGCTACATTTATTCCTTTCATAAACAAAACAAGTATGCTTTAAAAATCCAACCTTTGGGGGCTGGAATCAGAGGGGTGTGCTCTGTTCTGGAGGGATGAAAACCATCTACCCTGTGTTGTCAAAACAGAGATCACTGGACCATGCTGCCTTACCCAGCGTCTATTTTGTCTTGATGTCAAGTGCCCATGTGCTGGTCAACCCACTCTTCTCATTCATACATCGCTCCCTACTTGCTTTCTTCCATAATATTTGTAAGCAGTACTGCATTTCTACATGGTTCCCAGCACCCCTGTTAAATTGCTCCCACCCATACGGCACCAACCTTACCTTTATTTAAAAAATCCCACTTTATCTGTTTTCTACATAGCTGTTCAAACACAATCCTTATAGTTGGCTGTTTAAGTTTCAGAGTTTCCTCAAGGGCTTAACTTTCTTTTAATTTTGTTCCATCTTCAAAATTTAGGCTAGGCTAGCATCTTCTTCATAAGGCTTATGCTGTATAGATTAGCATAAATACATAAAGTACTTGCCAATAGATGAAGGGCTAACTTTGTCTGTGAAAAGACTCCACGAGGTCATGAAATTCGTCTAGCTACATTTTAACCTAGATCATTTCAAGCTCCAATCAATGTCTTTTAAAAAAAGATGTATTTAATTTTATTTCATGCAGATGAATATTTGCCTGCTTGCATGTATGTACAACAATGCATGTCTAGTTCCTGCTAAGAGGGTAGAACATCAGATGGTTGTGGGATGCCTGGTATGAGTGCTGGAAACCAAAACTAGGTCCTATATATACTTTCTTTATGGTGCCTTCACTATTAGACTAGAACATTTCTGAAGGGTCAAGTTTCAAAGACACTGATAGGTGGATCAATTGATTATTCGTGCAACATATATCCACAAAGCACAAAGTACATGCTGCCAGCATCTCCTCTTTTTCCTTTAGGTTTTATCTACATGCACAAAACTCAGTTTCTCTATATGCCCCACACATGTGTGCCCCTGCTTGTCAACCTTAGGGGGAAAGTCTCAGGTGTCCTACCTACCTCGGTGCCATCCAGTTTTGTTTTTTGAAGTAGGCTGTGAAGTTCCTGTCCCAGTCTTTGAGTGGGAACTCCTGTGTCAGCCATAATCCCCTCCACCTAGGGTGGAGTGCTCAGACGAAGGTGAAGCCCATTGTTCTTCAAGGCTCTGCAGTTTCCTGAGAAGCACAAGCCACCTGTGGAGCAACTGAACTGATTCTGCTGAGAAGCTTCCAGACTTTTCCCTCTGCCTATATATATTGGGAGTTCTTCATTAAACTTTGAGACCTTGAATAGCAGGTGTTATCTTGGTCTCCATCTCTTTTCTGCTGCCTTCCCATACATCCCCAGCTTCCCTTCCAGGTAACCAGTTCGATGTAACTGTGGGCAGTTACAGGAGGCCACTGGCTTGTCTGGAACTTACCAAGCAGCCTGGTCAGACTAGCAAGTGAAGCAGGTGAGCCCCAAGATCCCTGGTTCACATAACAAACAATCAAAAGTGAGCATGCACATCTGTCAGGCAGCTTCCTTTCCACAGCTTGCTCCCTGATTGGGGCCAGAGAGACAGCCCGAAGAAGCAAATAGGAAATGAAGGATGATTGTCGGTGCTGACAATTATCTGAAAAGAACCAGCATGATGTGACAACATGATATGGCGGAGAATAATTATGGTAAATGAATTATTTTTAAATGAATCAGGCAGGCATGGTATAAAAATTAGGTCTTGGAGACAAAGAGGAGCCAGCCACACAAAGAGCAAAGGAGATAACTTCTATGGAGAGACAACATAAAAGATGCTATGTTGAATTGCTGGGATAAACACTTGAGAGAACAGCTTCTTTTAAAATTTTTTAATTAGGTATATTATTTACACTTCAAATGTCCCCTTTCCTGGTTCCTCTTCCCGCGAAAATCCCATAAGCCTCTCCCCTCCGCCAATCAACCCACCACCACTTCTTTGTCCTGGTATTCCTCTATACTACAGCATCAAGTCTTTTCAGGACCAAGGGCCTCTCCCCCATTTGGTCTTCGACAAGATCATCCTCTGCTGCCTATGTGTCTGAGGCCATAGGTAATTCCATGTGTACTCTTTGATTGATGGTTTTGTCCTTGGTAGCTCTAGGAGTACTTGGTGACTCATATTGTTGTTCTTCCTATGGCCCTGCAAACCCCTTTAGCTCCTTGGGTCCTTTCTCTAGCTCCCCCATTGGGGACCCTGTACTCAGATCAATGGCTGGCTGAGAGTGCCCCCCTATGTATTTGTCATACACTAGGAGAGCCTCCAAGGTGATAGCTATGTCCGGCTCTGGTCAGGCAGCACTTGTGGACGCCCACAATAGTGCCTGGATTTGATAACTGTATATAGGATGCATCCCTGGGTGGGGTAGTCTCTGGATGGTCTTTCCCTCAGACTCTACTCAACGTTTTGTCTTTGTATCTCCTTCTGTGGGTACTGGACTCTGCTATACCACTCCTGGGATATACCTAGAGGATTCTCCCACATGTAATAGGGGCACATGCTCCACTATGTTCATAGCAGCCCTATTTATAATAGCCAGAAGCTGGAAAGAACCCGGATGTCCCTCAGTGGAGGAACAGATACAGAAAATGTGGTATATATACACAATGTACTTTTCAGTCATTAAAAACAATGAATTCATGAAATTCTTAGACAAATGAATGGAACTGGAGAATATCATCCTGAGTGAGGTAACCCAATCACAAAAGAACACTCACGGTATGCACTCACTGATAAGTGGATATTATCCTAGAAGCTTGGAATACTCAAGGCACAATTCACATATCAAATGATGCCCAAGAAGGAGGAAGAACAAAGTATGAATCCTTGGGTCCTTTGTAGAAAGGGAAGAGAACAGCTTTAAAGGAGGAAAGATTTATTTTGGCTCATGGTTTCAGAATTCTCAGCCATTATTTGTGGGTCTGTGGTGAGATAGTATATCACAGTAGAAGCATGTAGTAGCTGCAGTGAAATAAACTATTAACTTCATGACAGCCAAGAAGCAAAATCAGGCAAAAAGGAGGGGGCCAAAGTCACCTCCAGCAGCCTATTTCCTGTAGCTAGGCTCCACCTCCAAAAGTTTCAGGACCTTCCCAACTTAAGCACCATATGAGGACCAAGCTTTCAACATATGAGCCTGTAGAGATATTTTTAATTTAAATAGCACCCTGTTTGGAAACTGTTCTCCATGTTGAAGAACTCAGGAACTTCCAAAGCATAGGCAAGCATCTAGCTTTGGGAAACCAGTAGGAATGCCAAGAAGTTTGTCAGGGCATAGGGACATGGCTCAGAGGTCAAAGCACTTGCTAAGAAAGCCAGAGAACTGCAGTTCAGATCCCCATGAGGCGACAATTCCAGAGTCAGAAGGCAGGGATCCTCAGAGCAAGTAGGCTAGTAAGACTATTTACATCAGTGAGTTCTGGGTTTTATCGAGAGATCCTGTGACTCAGTTAGGACTATTACTGCTGTAATAAAACACCATGAACAAAAGCAATTTGGGGAAGAAAGGATTTATTTGGCTTACATATCCTGAATTATAGTCCATTGAGAAAAGTCAAGGCAGGAACCTGGAGGCAGGAGCTGATGCAGAGCCCATGGAGGGTGCTACATACTGCCTTGCTCCTCATAGCTTGCTCAGACTGCTTTCTTATAGAACCCAAGGCCACCAGCCCAGGAATGGCCACACCCACAGTGGCCTAGACCCTTGTACATCAATCTCCTATTAAGGCAATCTCTTACAGGCTTGCCTACAGCCCTATCTTATGGAGGTATTTTTTTTAATGAGTCTTGCTCTTCTCAGATGGCTGTAGTTTGTGCCAAGTTGACATAAAACTAGCCAGCACACCCTGTCTCGGTAAGTAAGTTGGAAAAGTAATAATAAATGACCCACACAGGTGTTTGCACACAGACAAAATATGTATATATCTCTGCAAATTACACACACACACACACACACACACACACACACACACACATAACCCTATGCCACCCCACACTACCCCACCCCACCCCACACCACACCACAGTTTGGAGCCCCAGATAGTTACTGACTTTGTTTAAGGGAAGTCTTTGTTCCATACATGAATTTGAGCCTTACATAGTAGTTACTGCTTTCACTTTTCTGGCTAAGGTCTTGGGATTTGAATCCACTCACGTGGCTTCAGGGAGGAAGGGAAAGGCTAAGGGGCATGTGGAGGGTGCTTCTGCAAAGCAGTGTGTCAGGAGACACTGTAGGGATCCTTTGTTTCATCAGGTTAGTTTTCCAGTTGATTCTCCAATACCTCTAATTCTGGGTGTCACCAGGAAATAGGTATGCTGCAGCTTGGTGACAGCCTTTTTCAGTGTCTATGGCAACCTGGGGCTGGGGCCATTTTTCTTTCATCAAAAGAAAGGACTGGCTTCCTGAAGATAAGTAAAACTCCATTGTTGCTCTCAACTCTTATAGAGAAAGAATGCAGAATGGTAATAAAGATTCAGTTGAAAACTGCTAATGATATTGCACGAAATGACATGAATTAGGTAAACCACTGCTCTGCAGCCTGGTTATAGATGCTTCTGGATGAAAATGAAAGGACCAGCTTTGAGTTGTGGCCTCCCTTCTTATGCCAGCCATTATTTCTGATGGTGACTGTGGTAGACCTGTGTGTGTGTGTGTGTGTGTGTGTGAGAGAGAGAGAGAGAGAGAGAGAGAGAGAGAGAGAGATTGAGAGAACTATGCAAACAACTGATCTCCAAGTTTGTGAATTAGAACCACTTACTTGTGTTTCTGAGAGGAACAATGCTATTAAACAATGCAGAGTTGGCAGAGGAAGGAACACTATTGGGTAGCAATTCACCAGACTTGCAGATCCCATAGGCATGGCTCTTCTTCCCTTCTTATTCCTTGGACAGTTGTTTTCCACATGGAGGCTCACCCCACCACCTAACATTACAGAAAGCTTTTGAGGCTTTAGGTGAACTTTGAGAGTAACTCCAATTTTGCATTTTATATCTTATTTTATTGCTGGTTCCTTCTGTGCTCCACACTGTGGGATTTTAGAGTGTTTGCTTAATATGTGCTATCCTCTTGTCTTATCTTGCTTTCTCTTAAAGAATGCATGCTTAGCTTCCAAAGTTTGCCTCAAGAATGCTCTTGGGTATAAAGCATCCCTGGCTCCCTAGGTAAAACTGTTCTCATATTTACAATACAAGAATGTCAAGGTTTGAATAGCAATTGTCCTAGCAACGGCTCCTGTGTTTGCTGCTGGTGCACCATCAGGTGGCACTATTTTGAGAGTATAGGTGGAGTCCACTTGGGGAAGTAGATCAACTGTTAGAGTGAGTTGTTGGGAGTATCTTGTCCTTGTCCACTCCCTGTCTCAATCTTTCCCATCTATGGCAATGTGTAGGTAGGGCTCTGTTTTGGAATGTTATCTTCAACATAGTGGACTAAAATTCCTGAAACCATGGGCTCAAACAGATCTTCACCCATTAAATTGTGTTCTAGTGTTTAGGCTCAATGGAATTAACACTAGGAACCAACCCATCTGGCAAAGGACAGAAGTTGGTTGATTTTGTTCCTGATCACATTCATTGGTTTGACTTTATCAGATGATAGTGAACTTCATGTAAGCAGAGGTTAGAAGTACAGTGGGTCCAGAATCTAAGATTCTGGAAAAGCCTGTTCTGACCAGCTGGAGAATGAGAGATACGTGGAGAAGATCTCAGTCGTCCCAGCCAAGTCATTCTAGACCAGCCAGCTCCTAGTCAACTTCAATTGAAATATGCAGAACTGAGTTCCTAACACTGGGTAGATCTAACCAAGAGAAGCCCAGTAAACGGCCATCGTTGTCGTACCACTGCATTTAATGAACTCTGCTTATGCCAATTGGTAGCAGCACATACCAGGGAAGGCTGGTAGTTGTGCATCAAAGAGCAGGATAAGCCATAGCTCACTTCAGTCCAAGCAGTGTGTGGGGTCACTACTCACAGCTCATCATTTCTTTCCGGTAAAGAACAACAGTCTGGTTTGATCTGAACCCTTCACTTAGTATGTCAAATAAACAACTCCTCTTGTTCAAGCAGAGAAAGGCAAGGAACTGTCCACATCCCTGTGATTCTTTTGTGGGGACAGGGAAGTCCTTTTGCATAGGTTGCCTGTAAAATGAGAGAGAAAGGGGATGGCTCCCCCTACAGGACATATCTGACCATCCGCGCAAGGTCATAAAGAGTGACCTTTTCTGAAACACGGTTCTGTTTCACAATGAGGGTATGCGGTGTGAGGAAGTGCAACAGAAGCTGTTTTTATGTGAACCCCTAAGGAGTTGATGAGTTAGAGTGACACAAGCAGAGGAGAAGGAACCAACAGCACTGGCCAAGGAGGACATTGGTGTTTTCCTTCACATCCCCAGCTCTTCCCAGTACTAAAAAGTTGACTAAAAGAAGCAAAGAAAAAAAAAGTGCTAAACAAAATGTTGGGAATACTTGGTACATGCTGCTATACAAACCATGGCTCCCTCTCAATAGCTCTACCATTTTTACCTTCTTTGCACAGAAAGAAATCAGCTCAAAATCACACATTCAGTGATGAAACTGGGATTCAAATGCAGTTTTGTGCTAATACTCAAGTTTTTCCGAGCTTGCAAGAAGCCATGTGGAAATTTGAAGTGTGGTATATGGCATTAAGCATTTGATCTCCGTTGGTGGCGATGGACAGAAAACAGAATGTCTTCCTTTATAACCTGTCTTGGAGCTCCCAGATTGGAGCTGCTCCACCCTAAGCATATTTAAGTCTTCCCTACAGCATCCTGAATTCTGCCTATGTTGTTGGTTCATTGTACTATTGCTATGACAGAAATACACTCAACTCTCTCCTTTCATTTGTTTTATTATTGGTGTGTGTGTGTGTGTGTGTGTGTGTGTGTGTGTGTGTGTGTGAGAGAGAGAGAGAGAGAGAGAGAGAGAGAGAGAGAAAGAGAGAGAGAGAGAAAGAGAGAGAGAGATGCATAAGTAGGAGGAGAGAATCGCACATGCTATTAACTTTGTGGGGATTAAAGGAGAACTCTGGGCTGGGTTCTCACCTTCCCTCCTGTTGCTGCAGGGACCTGTGTTGTCTCTGTCTCTCTGCACACTGCAGGCTAACTGGGCCACAGGGTTCCATCCTCCTTTCTCTGCCCTACATATCACTGTAGGGGTGCTGCTATTCTAGGTCATCAGGCTTGTGAAGCAAGTGCTTTGTGCCCACTGAACCCCCCTGCCAGCCCAGATTTTCCCATTTATCTTCTACCCATGCCATGTACTTATTCTCCTAATTTAGCCCATTTGATTTATTTTATAGCAGAATATTCCAAAGTAACTAAAACTACACAACTATACTTTATAATCCATTAATCTAAATGTGTGTGTGTGTATCTAAAAGTATAAATTCCTTTTTCAGAGAAAGAGTCACTTCTGTTCAATGCTTTACATTTTGTCCTACACCAGCCTTTGTCTGAATTTATACTCTAGTAAATGGAAAAAACAAACAAACAAACAAACAAACAACAACCCTTCGTCATTGTCCTAATCCATTTTCTACAATTTTATAGCCCCTCAACAGGCACTATTTACTTCTTCAGTAAACAAAGTCAAATTCTGTTTTGTTGTTCATCATCAACCTCATTGGCTTTGAATGTGACTCTAGTGTTTGGTATTTACCAGGATCTAAATAGGAACCAATAAAATGGAATCTACAAAATTGATGCAAATATGTGTGTGACCAGTGAGAGAAGTGAGTAGAAATATTCATTACCACAGTCAACAACATGCTTACTTAGGACGTGTCTGCACGACCACAGCTGAACAGCATTATGCACATGGAAATTGATAATCATGTGCACTCAACCTTTTGCAAAATGCCTTCGTGTGCTAAGATGTAAAAACATGAAGCCAAGTACTCAATGCTTTGTTAAATCCTCTTGGAGTTAGAGCATTAAAGTAGCAGGTTTGCATCTGCAATTACCTCTGAGCTTTTAAGTGGCGATAATGGGCAAATGAACCAAACTCAGCTCCTCCATTCTCCTGATACAGGGCACAGTTCCCCTGTGGGGAGAAAGGGGAGAGCTGACCTGGAGCTAGATACTGTTAGAAGCTCTGAGTTTTCCCTGATTAAACAGAGAAACCCTAGCTACATGAGTATTGAATGGAGAGACACTTCTTGTGGCACAAGGTTGGAATCAAATTGATGTAATAGGTAAATGATGGGCATCTCCATTAGACAAGAGGCTCTCCCAACTGTTGGAGATATGGTGGTGGGAAACACAAGCTGGCACCAGTCCCCATTCCACTGGGAGACGACAGAAACACCAACCAAGAAAACCAGTGTCAGATGGTGCCTGCTAAGAAAAAATATACAATGGGATACAAAAGATGTAGCTAGTGAGGGCACTTCTTGTTCCCTGCAGATAGGAAAGCATGTCCATAGTCTCCTGGCCACACAATTGAATTCAGTTTCCATTTTTAAGTGAAACCTAGAAGCCCCCTGCCACTGCATACCAGGCTCTCCACGATATCTATCTAGTGGGCTACTTTTTCATGTGTCATCTTCTCTGCATGCCCCACAATATTCACATCTGAGTCAGATCAGTTAACAGTCTTTTTATCATGACTTTCCTTACAGCCCATTTTCCACAGAGAAATGGGTGTTTATATGAATGGATGAGCCACTGGGGTGATCTGAGATGGAAATGTCTATTCTTTAATGCCACTGCATAGATGTTCCTTGATTTGTTGTAGAGATATATCTTGATACATCCATTTAAAGAGATAAGCACTTGCCTATATCGCACGAAGGCCCAAGGTCAATCTCTAGCACTTTAGAAGCTGCTATGACGCCATACAGCTGTAACCATAGAACTTGCAAAGTAGAGGCAGGAGAATCAAACACTTAAGATCATCCTCAGCTACATAGTGAATATGAAGGCAGCTTGGGCTATGTGAGATCTAATCTCTCTCTCTCTCTCTCTCTCTCTCTCTCTCTCTCTCTCTCTCACACACACACACACACACACACACACACACACACACACACATCTATTCACAATTGAAAATAGCCTAAATCTAAAGTGCAATCCATTATACATAACTTACTGAGCTCATCCTACCAAGATTACAGCATATTGAAGATCACTGTATTTGTTTTTATCCTTTGGAATTACATGTGTAGTTCACTGCTTCTGCCCTGCATCATGAAATATAATTGTGTTGAGTATTCCTAGGCAGGGAAAAGAATGAAATCAAACTTAGAAGCATTAGTCCATAACACCTTTTCACCATGGTAAAGTGAAAATTGTAACCCAAATCACCATAAGTTAGGAACCTATGTGTAGTGGAGAATTAATCACACCCAAAAAGAGATCTGGTATCTGCCTTTGGCTACAGAGACATATTTCCTAAACCCCCACAGATGTCATGTTTGATGTAGTGTCTTTGTTTGCCTGAGGTTCTTTGTCATTTGACAGTTTAACAGTGTAATCGACAGTGGCAGCTTTGGGCCAAACTGTCTTGATTCCAATTTTAGGGGACCTAGAGACTTATGGGAAGCCCTATATTATGAGTTCTAACTCTGAAGAGACTGCACATTTAAGGCCCAAGCTAAACACCAGACTCCCAGGCTCAGGTCTGTGCTGAGTTGCCAGTGTTTCAAGCATACTCACACACGGGCATCAGAAAAGTAGTTCTGTCCTTGCAACATGAGAAGAAGGCAGAAGTTGTGGATTATAATTGTCCTGGAGTCTGGAACGGACCTCTTCCTTTAGCCGATTCCTTCTGTGAGAAGTCGTGGCCACATTAAAGTCATATCAGCAACTTCTACGAAGTTTCCAGTTGGTTAAAAAACTTTCAGGTGTTTTTGTATCCTGCCCTCAAACTTGAAATTGCTAGTAAAAGTGAGAGCAGCCTTGTGGGAGCTGCCTTCCAACGCCACAGCCATGGTTGCCACCAAGCACCACCAAGATTTCAGAACACAGGTTCAGTCCACTGCCAATATTCTGAGAGGCTCTCCTCAGCTGCCCCTCTGCATAGATCTGATCTCTGTGAAGTCCTTGGGCATCTGAGAGTCTCCTGCTCTTGTCCTTCTTTGGTTGTTAATCACTTCAGCACTGATAGAAATTAGAAATCATTGCTGTCTAGCACAGTCTCCCTGTGTTAGTCACTGTCTTGGCCACCATATCGTCCCTAAAGCTTCTGCTGCCGCCATCTGTGGTAAGATAGACCTCAAACAACTCACTGTCCCAGAGACTAAGAAGAAAAGTGAGCAAACTGTTAGCTCCATGTGGGAAATAAGAACTGTGAACAGAGGCTCCCTGGGAAGGGCCTGGGGAAGGATCCTCTTTCCTGACATGACTGTCTTTCCCTTTCTACCCTTCCCCCTCCTGTTCCTTTCCTTACAGTTTCCTTTCTTATATTCGGGCAGTCAGTGCCTTGCTCTTACTTGCCCAGTGTCAGCGAGAAAATTTACTCTACACTCAGGGAAATGCATGCTTCCATTTGTAGCATATATTTGTTTAGAGAAACTATATGGGCCTTCTTGAACCTTCTGAACATTTGCTCTGTGAGACTCAGGCACACCCATCTTTCATCTTTATGGTTCCTGTATAGTACTTTTGTTTGGCTTTTTGAGATAACGTCTCATGTCGTCCAGGCTAGTTTCAAACTTGCTGTGCATCCAAGGATGACCTTGCACTTCCTATCTTTCTCGGCTCACCTCCTTGGTGCTGGGATTACAAGATCCCACTATGCTTGATTCAAGGCTCTTTATTTTTGGTTATGAGCCTCTCTCTTAACATGGAGGCACCCATCTCCCCAGTCCTCAGTGCTCTTTAAAAACAAACAAACAAATGAAGCAACAAAAATAAAACATTTTCTGCTTCTATTTACATCTTCTGCTTTTTTAAGCAGCAATTCACTTTGAAGGGAAGAATTTTGAAGGAAACTGTGTCAAAGAATCCATGAACATAATGTTTCTCCACAAGAGGGAAGACCAAGAAGCCACAGGAATCTAGAGGAGTGAGTGCTTCATTCAATTAAAAAAATTGTTTTTTTTTTTAAACAAAACAATTTGAGTCTTTAGTAACACAAGTAGTTAAATCTAAGTTTGGGTAAAGAAGGAAAGTTCATTCTGCCCAAGAAAATAGCGTACGTGAAAGTGAAGAAATGTGGGTAACTGAAGCCTGGTGTGACGGAGCTGGAGCAAGAGAGGCATGAGAATAAGGTGCAGGCAGGTGGGCGGGCATAAACCTCACTGCTTCTCATCAGGCCACCTTAGGAGCTTAGTGTGATCCTATCGTAATGAAATTGTCTAAAGCAAGTGTAGACATCTCACTGCAGATCTCACTGGAAAGAGAGAGTGGCATCTGAGGATCACTTATGAAGCGATTGTAGTAGTTCCAGGAATCTGAGCATGGGAGTTAATGATTGGTGATGCAAGTGGACTGTGTGGAAAAACAGTGACTATAGTCCTTAGGGACAGATTCCTTAAATATCATGGAGTAGGAAGGCCTCTGGGAAGAATTCTGAGCTTGTCACAAATCGAGAACTTTATCAGCACCATGAAGGATGCCCGAGAACTGCGTTGCCTTTACTGGTTGCAGAATGGAAGGAAGTAAATGCCAACTGTCTCCATCAATGATGTTGAGGACTGTGCACTCACCAAAAAACACCCAAGGAGAAGAAATGGTTTATTTTGCTTACAAGTAGTAATCTATCATCGAGAGAAATCAAGGCAGTAACCTCAGGCTGGAGTTTGAATGCAAAAAGCTCCTGACCCAAAATATCCAGGAAATCCAGGACAAAATTAAAAGACCAAACCTAAGGATTGTAGGCATAGAAGAGAGTGAATATTTCCAACTTAAAGGGCCAGTAAATGTCTTCAACAAAATTATAGAAGAAAACTTCCCTAACCTGAAGAAAGAGATGCCCATGAACATACAAGAAGCCTACAGAACTCCAAATAGGTTTGACCAGAAAAGAAATTCATCCTGTCACATAATAACTAAAACACCAAATGTACTAAACAAAGAAAGAATATTAAAAGCAGTAAAGAAAAAAGCTCAAGTAACATATAAAGGTAGACCTATCAGAATCACACTGGATTTCTCGCCAGAGACTATGAAAGCCAGAAGAGCCTGGGCAGACATCATGCAGACCCTAAGGGAACACAAATGCCAACTCAAACTGCTATATCCAGCAAATCTCTCAATTACCATAAATGATGAAACCAAGGTTTTTCATGACAAAAACAAAGTTACGCAGTATCTTTCCGCAAATGCAACCCTTCAAAGCATAATGAATGGAAAACACCAACAATGAGAGGGAAACTACACACAAGAAAAAGCAAGAGAGTAATCTCATTTCAACAAACCCAAAAGAAGATAACCACACAAACATAAAAATTACATCAAAAACAGCAGGAAGCAACAATCACTATTCCTTAATATCTCTTAACATCAATGGACTCACTTCCCCAATAAAAAGACATAGATTAACAGACTGGATTCGCAAACAAGACCCAACATTTTCCTCCATAGAAGAAATGCATCTCAGGGTCAAAGACAAACACTACATAAAGAGTAAAAGGCTGGAAAACAGTTCTCCAAGCAAATGGTCCCAGGAAACGAGCTGGAGTAACCATTCTAATATCAGATAAAATAGACTTTCAACCAAAAGTCATTAAAAAAGATACAGAAGGACACTTCATACTCATCAAAGGAAAAGTCTACCAGGAAGAACTCTCAATTTTGAACATCTATGCCCCAAATACAAGGGCACCTGCATTCATAAAGGAAACCTTACTAAAGCTTAAAGCACACATCGCACCCTACACAATAATTGTAGGGGACTTAAACACCCCACTCTCTTCAATGGACAGATCAGGGAAACACAAACTAAACAGAGTCACAGTGAAACTAACAGAAGTTTTGGACCAAATGGACTTAATAGATAGTTATAGAACATTTCATCCTAAATCATGGTACCTTCTCCAAAATTGACCATATAATTGGTCACAAAACAGACCTCAACAGACATAAGATGATCTTATATCTGTTGATTATTCAGGCATGAATTATTTCCATGCCTCCTATCATAGCACTATGGAATAAGGGTGGTCTTCAATAGCAACAAAAACAACAAAAAGCCCACATACACATGGAAGCTGAACAACTCTCTACTCAATGATACCTTGGTCAAGGAAGAAATAAGGAAAGAAATCAAAGATTTTTTTAGAATTTAATGAAAATGAAGGCACAACATACCCAAATTTATGGGATACAATGAAAGCAGTGCTAAGAAGAAAACTCAGAGCTCTGAGTGCCTACAAAAAGAAGCTGGAGAGAGCATACACTAACAGTTTAACGGGAACACCTAAAAGCTTTAGAACAAAAAGAAGCTAATACACCCAAGAGGAGTAGAAGGCAGGAACTCAGGGCTGAAATCAACCAAGTTGCAACAAAAAGAACTATACAAAAAAATCAACAAAAGTAGGTGCTGCTTCTTTGAGAAAATCAACAAGATAGATAAACCTTTAGCCAGACTAACCAGAGGGCATAGAGACAGTAACCAAATTAACAAAAGCAGAAATGATAAAGGTGAAATAACAACAGAAACTGAGGAAATCCAAAAATTATCATATCCTATTACAAAAGCCTATACTCAACAAAACTGGAAAATCTGGATGAAATGGACAATTTCCTAGACAGATAACAACTACCAAAATTTAATCAAGATCAGATCGATCATCTAAATGGTCCCATAACTCCTAAAGAAATAGAAGTGGTCATTGACAGTCTCCCAACCAAAAAAAAAAAAAAAAAAAAAAAAAAAGGACGGGACCAAATGGTTTTAGTGCAGAATTCTATCAGACATTCCAAGGAGACCTAATGCCAATACTCTTCAAACTATTCCACAAAATAGAAACAGAAGAAACATTACCCAACTTGTCCTATGAAGCCACAATTTCACTGATACCAAAATCACACAAAGATACAACAAAAAAAGAGAACTTCAGACCAATTTCCCTAATGAATATCGATGCAAAAATACTCAATAAAATTCTTGCCAACCGAATCCAAGAACACATGAAAGCAATCATTCACCAAGATTAAGTTGGCTTCATCCCAGGGATGCAGGGACAGAAATCCATCAATGTAATCCACTGCATAAACAAACTCAAAGAAAAAAACCACTTGGCCATTTCATTAGATGCTGAAAAGCATTTGATAAAATTCAGCATCCTTTCATTGTTAAAGGTCTTGGAAAGAACAGGAATCCAAGGCCCATACCTAAACATAATAAAAGCAATATACGGAATACCAGTAGCGAACATCAAACTAAATGGAGAGAAACTTGAAGCAATCCCACTAAAATCAGGGACTAGACAAGGCTGCCCTCTCTCTCCATATTTATTCAATATAGTACTTACAGTTCTAGGAAAAGCAATATGAAAACAAAAGGAGGTCAAAAGGATACAAATTGGAAAGGAAGGAGTCAAACTATCACTATTTGCAGATGATATGATAGTATACTTAAGCGACCCAAAAAACTCCACCAGAGAACTCTTACAGCTAATAAACAACTTCAGCAAAGTGGTTGGATATAAAATTAACTCAAGCAAATCAGTAGCCTTCCTATACTCAAAGGATAAACAGGCTGAGAAAGAAATTAGGGAAATGACACCCTTCACAATAGCCACAAACAGTATAAAGTATCTTGGTGTGGCTCTCAACAAAGAAGTGAAAGATCTGTATGACAGGAACTTCAAGTCTTTGAAGAAAGAAATCAAGAAGATCTCAGAAGATGGGAAAATCTACCAAGCTCTTGAATTGGCAGGATTAATATAGTAAAAATGGCCATCTTGCCAAAAGCAATCTACAGATTCAATGCAATCCCTATCAAAATACGAACTCAATTCTCCAAGGATTTAGAAAGAGCAAATCTCAAATTCATCTGGAATAACAAAAAACCCAGGATAGCTACAACTATTCTCAACAGTAAAATAACTTCTGGGGGAATCAATATCCCCGACCTCAAGCAGTACTACAGAGCAATTGTGTTAAAACTGCATGGTATTGGTACAGTGACATGCAAGTAGATCAATGGAATAGAATTGAAGACCTGAACCCACAGACTTATGGTCACTTGATCTTTGCTAAAGGAGCTACAACCATCCAGTGGAAAAATATAGCCTTTCAACAAATGGTGCTGGTTCAACTGGAGGTCAGCATGCAAAAGAATGCAAATTGATCCATTCTTATCTCCTTGTCATAAGCTCAAGTCCAAGTGGATCAAGAACCTCCACATAAAACCACACACACTGAAACTAATAGAAAAGAAACTGGGGAAGACCCTTGAGGACATGGACACAGGGAAAAATTTCCTTAACAGAACACCAATAGCTTATGCTCTAAGATCAAGAATTGACAAATGGGACCTCATAAAACTACAAAGTTTACAGAAACTTACAGAAGCCAAAGGACAGTGTCAAAAGGACAAAACGGCAAACAACAAATTGGGAAAAAATCTTTACCAACACCAAATCTGACAGAGGGCTTATATCCAAGAAATATAAAGAACTCAAGAAGATAGACTCCAGAGAAGCAAATATCCCCCTTAAAAATGGGGTACAGAGTTAAACAAAGAATTTTCACCTGAGGAATATCAAATGGCTGAGAAGCACCTAAAGAAATGTTCAACATCCTTAGTCATCAGGGAAATGCAAATCAAAACAACCCTGAGATTTCACCTCACACCAGTCAGAATGGCCAAGATAAAAAACTCAGGGAACAGCAGGTGCTGGTGAGGATGTGGAGAAAGAGGAACACTCCTCCACTGCTGGTGGGATTGCAAGCTGGTGCAACCACTTTGGAAATGAGTTTGGAGGTTCCTCAGAAAATTGGGCATAATACTACTGGAGAACCCTGTTATACCACTCCTGGGCATATACCCAGAGGATTCTCCAGCATGCAATATGGACCCATGCTCCACTATGTTCATTGCAGCCCTATTTATAACAGACAGAACCTGGAAAGAACCCAGATGTCCCTCAACGGAGGAATGGATAAAGAAAATGTGGTATATATACACAATAGACTACTATTCAGTCATTAGAAACAATGAATTCATGAAATTCTTAGACAAATGGATGGAACTGTAGAACATCATCCTAAGTGAGGTAACCCAGTCTCAAAAGAACACTCATGGTATGCAGTCACTGATAAACACATATTAGCCTAGAGGCTTGGAATACCCAAGACACAATTCATATATCAAATGATGCCCAAGAAGAAGGAAGGAATGGCCCCTGGTTTGGGAAAGGCTCAGTGCAGCAGTGTAGGGGACTACCAGGACAGGGAATTGGGAAGGGGTGGACTGGGGAGCAGGGGGGAGGGAAGAGGGGACTTTTATGGGACTTTCGGGAAGGGGGGATCCAGGAATGGAAATATCACTTGAAATGTAAATAAAGAATATATTGAATTAAAAAAAAGAAAGAAAGTGTTTCTCCCACAGCATCTTTATTTAACCTGGTGTAGTTGGCCACATCCATAGCTATCACTGAGACAGAACTGTTGGCTGCTTGGAAAACATCAAATAGCTAATCACCTGGCAAAGTCGACTCCTCTGTCATGTTTCTTGCCCTGAGGATTCAAGGCCACAGTAAAAGCCAAGTGGTAAAATCTTCCCAAGCTGTGTCTTTGGCTCCTTGGATTTCACAAACTTGTTAATATTGACTTCCACCTAATTGCTTCACTGTTTATCTGGCAAAATTGTTCTTTGATTTTTTTTCCTAGTTACCTTATGCCCAAAGGGAACGATTAATTAATAGAAAGGTCAGGACTCTTTCAGAGTCAGTTTATATACTCAGGGTTGCCTCACCTCACTATCTCTGTGGTGTGATAATCACCAAAGAAGTTTCCACTTAAATTTTCTATGTCTCGGTTACCTATATCTTTTAAATAGACACAGGGCTGGCAAGATGGATTTCTACCCCCGTGTATATTACCATGTAGTCTTCATGAAAGTACTAAGATAGGTGAAATTTACCCTATTTTTATATCTGAGAAAAATAAAGACATGAATAATCTAGGAACTCCTATATCTGGATACAGACTTTCATATTCTTCAAGGATATGGGTCATTTTTTCCTAACATTTATATCTAGAGATTTAGAGTGAACAAAGATTTTTATTATAAAGGACAGTAGGGATCCCATTCTAAAAATATATTTTATAAAGAAGAAAGCTTATATTAATAGTACTTTATAAGAGGATCTTAAAGTTCAGTATGACTAATATTTGGGAACAATTGATTAACGATCTGCTAAAAGGGTGTCCTATGCTGTGTAGACTGGGTAGCATCAGTCATGGCTCTTATGCAGTGGATGCCAGCAGAAATATCTGAAGTTAGGGCATTGCTGTGAATTGGTTCCTACACCTCAGGTCATGTGATCTGTCCCTAGACCTAGAACATTTGGAATGAGAGTAGGAGAGAGGCAGACTCCTAGACAACAGACTTACTGTCTCAAGGAGAACGTGCGATAAGGAGCAGTGTGGGCCATGTTGCTCCAACGGGAACCCTGTCCTCAGTCCAATGGATGGCTGTGAGCAGCCACCTATGTATTTGTCAGGCTCTGGCAGAGCCTGTCAGGAGACAATCATATCAGGTTCCTGTCAGCAAGCTCTTCCCACTTGGTGACTGTGTATGGGATGGATCTCAAGGTGGGGCAGTCTCTGGATGGTCTTTCCTTCAGTCACTGCCCCACAATTTGTCTCCATATTTACTCCTGTGAGTATATTGGTCCCCCTTCTAAGAAGCACTGAAGCATCCACACTTTAAATCCACACTTTTTAAAGAATCATTCATAGTAGTTGTAAGTCATCCTTTAATTGGAAATCAGTGGGAATATTGAATTACTGAGATAATTAAGCAAGATAGTAGAGAAGGGAGAGGAAGAGAGGGATAGTGAAGGAAGAGGAGATGGAGGATGGAGAGAAAATATAAAGGAAGAAAAAGGGAAAGGAGAAGAAGGAAAGCAGGAGGAGGGAAAGGAGGAGAAGAACAACAACAATAATAACAGTGACAACAAGGAAAGTGCACAGTCAGGCTCATGGTCATCAAGTTTCCTTTAATTTTCCATCTGTTAGCCATCCATCTGACCAACAATGGCTACATCTTAATTTTAATAAAGTACTTTTATTTTATTCCTGATTCCATCTTATTTTTTATTTTCTTGTCTTATTCTATACATTGTTCCACACCCAGTCAATAGGTACTCATCCCCACTCGAAGCTATATTGCTCCACGAATTGAATACACAATACTATGCTCCAAGAACTCCTGTCAAGTGTGGTTTGTACCTATGTGGTATTAGAGGTGACCACTTGGGATTTGATAACATACTAAGAGCTCACCCCTGGAAAAGATTGCTTCTCCATTTTCTAACAGACATTAACTGACTGTAAATTTTCAGTTGGGGTTGGGACCTTGTCAGATTTCCCTTATTCTCTATGACACCTCATGTTGCTGAGATTTTGTGGGTACAGTTAAAGCAGGAGGAGAGGAAGTGATGATATAAATATATATTCATGTACGAAATTCTCCAAAAGTTACATTTAAAAAAACAACTCCTGTCTTAAAGGAATCATGGAAATGTGTGGCTATGTATTTGGCATATCCCAGCCTTTGGGCTCTGACACATAAACATCTCTCTTGTCCTCTTTCCTTTCCCATGAAACTCAGCTCCACCTCACTCCAGTGACTCTGTGGCTTTGTTTCAACCTTCCCCAGTTCATTCTACTTTGCGACTTGGAAACAGACACAGTCACTCATTCACCCGACCCCACCTGTGCAATTCAGAACAGCTTCCTCCTCAGGGTAATCACAGGGTAAGATTAATTATGCTAATCATCCTCTGCAGGCTGATATGATTAACCAGAATGTGAGATAGCAGCTTCAGAGACCCACACAGGAGGTGCTTAGCTCCAGAGACCCACACAGGAGGTGCTTAACTGCTGGGTTTAATCTCACTACTCAGCACAGTAATTAAAGAGGGATACAAGCTAGATCTTTTCAACTGAGAACACAGGATACCATCCTACCATGGAAGTTGCATGAATTTTTCAGGGAGGGTCTTGGCACTCAGGGAGTACCACTTAGAGCCCACTATTGACTGTTTACTTGGGATAAGGTGCTCATAATATAGTTCATTCTTCTTTGTGCAATGAAATTGGGGTATTCATAATTTGATGCAATAAAAACCCTTTTCTTTCTCCACTCACAATTCTACATCTTTGAGAAAAAGAAATGGTTTTCTTTATTTGAAAATCAGAAAAGTTAAAAAGTTAGATTGAATATTAGAGATTCTTGTCATGGGTTTTAAGGAGTATTGATTCTGAAAGTTGACTTAGCAATAAAAGTTTATAATCAAAGATTAGGGTTTCTAATTTCCATGTTTTAAAAATATTTTGGACTTTCTCCATTTTATTGGAATTTAGTATATAGTATTCGTATTGACTATGTTTACATTGTTCACACTCCCTCCTCTGCACTTCAATCTTCCCATGTCCCCTCCACTCCTTACAAGGTGTTGACTTCTACCTTAATATGCATAGATGACCTGTTGAGTCTATTTAGTGTAAACACAGGTATATGTGTTTAGAGCTGACCACTTGGTATTGGAAAACTTATAACCCATTAGAGAGGTTATAATCCCCAGGAAAGACTAATTCTCCTTCTCTTGGTAACCTTCAATTGCCTGGAGGATCTACAAAAACAGAGAACATGTGATATTTGTTCTTCTGAGCTTGGATAAGCATTTTAAAGATTATTATAATTTGTGTTGAGAGACGGGGAATTCACATATTTTGGTAAGTTGGGGGGCTGGGGATCAGAAAACTGTGGAATAGATTCTCGCCTTCCATGGTTATGTGAGATTCAGTAATCAAACCCAGGTCCTCAGGCAGGAGCAAGAGCCTTTATCACTAGGCCATCATAAAAAGAACATTTTATTTGAATATTAAAGGTTCTCAAATTCCTACAATAAAGAATACAATTAAATTAATATTTTTGAAATTAATTGCATAATAGATATTTTTGTTTTCTCTCTGCCCCCCAAATAACTCCTATTTTCATATTTGGTTTATTAAAAGATTTTAGGAAACAGGATTAAGAAGATGAGGAACAAGCAGGGTAGGAGGAAGGCCAACAAAAGTATGTCATTGAATGATCGGGACACTGAAAAACCACATGGAACACACCACAGAATTTTCTTGTGCTGAAACCTGGAAGGCTGAGACATTTATCCACCGATTCCCATTCTTCAGCATTTAGTAGCTACGAGGGACTCTAACCTCTGTGTGAGTCCAATCAGCAGATGGGGAAATAAGATAAGGCAGCCCTGCTAATATGGGACGCTCACAAGGGAGTAGGGAGCTGTCCTCTTTCTTAGTGACGAAAATAGTAGCCATAAAGCAATGCAGGATGATTCTCCCAAGCTCTTTCTACACTACATACCATTTAAATGATATATTATAGTGCTAACTTATTGTCAGACAATGGCTTGCACGATATGTGCGCAGCCCAGGAAGCACTGCTGTGTCTGAGACCAAAAGTTCTTTTCTACACCCAGCTCCATCTCCTTTCTTCTTGCCAAGAACATAAAAAGACTCACTCAGCCCCTTTACACTTAGACAATAACTAATGTTGGTCAGTAAGGGGAAAACTGAGTGGTGTGTTTCTTCATACATGGGGTGCTAGCATTCTTCACATAGCTCCCCATATTTTATTTCCCCTGCAGTGACAATCTTTGAAGGCATCCACAAAGACTGCCGTAACAAGAAAGCAAACCCAGCAGATAAAGAGCTTGCTACCGAGCATGATAACATCAGTTCAATTTCCGAAAACCACGTGCTGAGAGAATAGAACCAAGTTTTACTAGTTGTCCCTCCCTTCCATACATGTACCGTTACACACTCATAAGCACACTCACTCATTCTCTCTCTCTCTCTCTCTCTCTCTCTCTCTCTCTCTCTCTCTCTCTCTCTCTCACACACACACACACACACACACACACACACACACACACACACACAGAAGAAGGAAGCTGGATAGATCCTTGGGTGATCTAGAAAGAGTTAACCTAGTTCGCTACCCAACCTTCAGCAGACTTTGAATGAAAAAGGAACCAGCATTCATATATCAACATGCCTGTACATCAACTGGAACTGAATGAAGGCTTTGTTTTCTCATAGCAAGTTCTCTACTCAGAATAGCCTAAGAGGCCTAGAGAGAACAGCCACAGATATGCAAAAGTCGCAGCAGTCTACATGGAGTTATCTGATGTGGGCAAGCCAGTGCTACAGAAAGATAAAGGAGAGAACTAAGACAAACTGAATTGTGTCTGTGCTTCTTAGTGCAAGAACAAAATTACAAAAATGAGTGAAGGGGGAGCCAGTGACCCAAGCATGGTCACTGCTTAGGGAAATAAGATAAGGCAGACCTGCTAATATGAGGCGGTCACAGGACAGCAGAGAGCTGTCCTATTTCCTGGTGATGAAAATAGTAACAGGAAAGTACCTCCTTGTGAAGGGTGAGATGGCTGTGAAGATGTTATTTAAACTTGTGAGAGTGGATATGCACGGTCCCTACCCTAAGAAGTGAATGGGATCTGAGTGCTATGCTTCCAAGCCTGGCTCCTGACTCACACCATGTGATCCCAGATAATGCCATTACCATACAGAGTTGTGTGAACGGGATCCATGCGGAATGAGCCCTGGAAGGCAACATGCAGGAACCCTAAAGAGAAGACTGAAGAGCTAGAAGAAAGAACACTATTGGGCATGGACTCTTGACTATGTTGAATCTCTGGACATTGCTGTGTGAGGAGAGAATAATTCTTGTCAGTTAACCTATTGTTTATTTCTGATTTCTACTGCTTACAGTTGAAGATAGTTTCAGCTGACACCCTCATTTCTTTGTTCCGTTCTACCACATGTAGCAGGATGACAATGTGCAAGACATGGAGGAAGAGAACAAGTTAGCTTTCCTTGGAGAAGCTCTGCCACACCAACTTCCAAGGTGCTGGTTAGAACTTTCATAAAAACAGAACTTTGCAGGTGGGTACTTGCATTTAAAACAAGGTAATGAATGATTAAAATAACCATACAAATTGCACGAAAGCCATGTGCCAGAGGTTGGTTGCAAGGTCACAGGTTCTCAAGTAGCTTCTTCGTGCATACTTCATTTTAGTTAAGACCTTCAGCTCCTATATGCATGTAACATCACACACACACACACACACACACACACACACACACACACATTCTATAAGATATGTATGTTCTTCTAGAGAACACTGACTAAGAATG
This sequence comes from Apodemus agrarius, assembly GCA_964023405.1. NCBI lineage: Eukaryota > Metazoa > Chordata > Mammalia > Rodentia > Muridae > Apodemus > Apodemus agrarius. The sequence goes on along the minus strand of OZ030015.1, from coordinate 1,976,973 downwards.
CATAATTTAGTACCAGAGTGGTTCTAGGCTAACAGATGTATAAAAATGAATTTTAAGTTTCTGCAATAGGCTTTCTAATTTGCCAAGACCTACAGTTACCAAAGCCTCTCCCGAGAGCCCTCCTCTCCCCCATCAATCACTAATTAAATAAATGCCCTCCAGGCTTGCCTACAGTCCAATCTTATGAAGGCAGTTTCTCAATTGAGACTCCCTCTGTTCTATGACTATTTGCTGCCAATGTGACATAAAATTAGCCAGTACACACCCCCTGAGATATTGCATTTGCCACCTTTGACTGAGAAAAACAATCCTTCCTTGACTGCTAAAATAGCAGTGACATTCCCTGAAGGGGATGGCAGTCAAGAGAGTGCTGATGTTCCCCAGGGCCAACCAACAGTTGTCCATGTGCATCTAGACCTATAACCCCAGTAAAGCCTAATCAGGGTCCTAGAGGAGAACTAGAAAGTGTAGTTTATGAGGAAGTGCACTGCTCTACTAACAAGCTCAAGGAGTCTGCCAATTCATTCAAGCAGGAGTCAGGGGAATGTGTGTGGGAATGAATTATAAAGGTGTGAGATGATGGTGGAAAAAACATAACTGGATCAGGCTGAGTTTAGTGACATGGGCCCACTGAGTGGAGGTTCTAGGTTTAGTATGGAAGTTCACACAGTTATAAAAGGTTTTCAAGAGTGAATGGTTGGCTGAAGCCATTTGTCAAAAGATGTTTCACTGAAAAGAAGTTGGAAATGCCGAGTATCCTTTGGTTTAGTGTTGAAGAAGTGATTTTAGGCTCAGAGAAATTGTAATGCTGTGTAATCCTCCACAATGGGAAGACCCAGAACACATACCTTTCACAAATCCTATAAGATTCAACATATAATAGATATGTTTCAAATGAAATGGACACCACATGTGTGAAGAGGTTTGTATTTGTCCTTTTCCTTGTGCCAGACCTTAGGGTTAGAGACAATGTTGCTCAGTTGGATGAATTGAATATAGTATGTGTAATTGGGCCCTGGAGAAGTAGCACAGAATCAGCAAAGGCAAGGTGATTGCAGTTACCTTAATGGGAAACACAAACAAAGCAATGCCCATAATGTCAGGGCCCATAATGGACAGCACAGGCAAGGTGAATTTAATGGTGGCATGACTCACAGCGACCTTTGGTACTGGCTAATCAATCATGGTGTTCCCAGGCATGAAATAGATAAGAAGCTTACTGCAGTTTTGTTTTATCTTTATAAGCAGAAAATTCTCAAGCAAATGAAAGAAAGGCTACACTGGATGGTGGCAAAAGGGAATCTTGGCCCATGAACCAGTTTCTGACTTGAGCAGACACAGAACTCCTCGAGGGCCATCTTAAAGGACGGTCAGGTTTCCCAGAGGAAAGACCTTGATAAAATACCCAAGAGTTTTACTGTTACCCTTTCTTCCAGCCCTTTCCCAAAAAGACTCATAGTCTTTTATGAGGGAAATTCTACACTGGGGAAAATCTGACAGAGTAGGTTCAATGGATTTCCAAGTCAGATTACCAAGGAGGAAAATTAGGCCAATTTTCCACAATGGAGGTGAGAAAGATTATGTCTGGAGTACAGGAGATACTTTAGATCATCTCTTAGGGCTGCCATGGCCTGTGATTATAGTCAGAGGGGAACTACAACAGCCTAATCCTACAAGATGACAAAAGGCACAGACCCCTCAGGAAGGACTAGATGGGTCACTTCTCCAGGAAAAGAGTAAAGAGCTGCTGAGGTGCGGCTGAAGGTGGAAGAGCTACAGACTGGGCAGTAGAGGCCATTATATACCCGCTCAGGTCATGTGACCAGGTGAAGAAATGAGCAGTATAATAGATATTTTTCTGTCACAGTTGTTTAAGAATGTGTTTGTACAGAAATTTGGGTTTCCTTTCCTCAATTTATCATGCAATATAACATCAATTAAAAGAATATCAGTTGTTATATTTAAGTTTTGAAATACCAATTTGAATGTCCCTCTAGGAACATTGCAACCTATTCTAAAGTTTTTAAGGCATATTGTGTTGTGCAAAAGAGAATTTTATCATATTTAGGTATAATTATGACCTGGATAATAATCAATGCATTTCAGTTATATGTGGGCTAGTTATTTCCTGTTAGGTTTAATTATGGCCTGGTTATTTTTTCATTTGGAAATTAATCATGTCATAAGGAGATATATAATTGTGTGTCAAGTTAACAAGTGGTGGACTTGTGGTGGCTATTCTTGGTTGTCAAATTTGACATCATCTGAAACTAACTAAAACCCAAGCAGCTGGAATGGGGACTTTGTCCTAATTAAGCCATAGAGAGTGGGTAAACCCCATTTAAATCTACATCTTTTGATCAATCCAGGTCTTTGAAGTAAGAAGATCCACTTTAATCTGGGCCACACCTTCCGCTGGCAGCCTGACATGGAAACTGGACATGGAAGAATGAGGCTTTGCTCTCTGCCTGTTTGCCCTCCCTCTCATTGGCAAGTCCATTCATTCACTGGCATAGAGTCTACTTCTTTGGGATTCTGGTCTATACTGAAGACCAGCGAAGACATCTAGCCATGTGGACTGAACAACACAGGATCCTTGAACCTTCAGCTGATAGGCAGCCATTTTTGGATTAGCTAGAGTACAAACTGTAAGCCACAAGCCACACTAACAAATTTCATAACTATATATGGAGATATAGATACATGTAGATATATAGGTATATGAATATACGTGTTCATTCTATAAGTTCTGATCCCCTAGAGAATCTTGACTGATACAATGAGGGACTAAAGATCTTAAAACAACACAGACTATTGCCACTGCTCTGTGCTGCCCACCATAACTAGATGGTAAGTCTCTATTGCTAAAGACCTAATGAACTTTGGATTCAAGACACAGAAAACTCTATCTTGAACTGATGGGGAAATTTTCCCTGCTGGGTAGCTTTTATGATGCTGGAAGGTGCTTTGCAGTCGGCTGGGAATAAAAAAGGTCTTATCCAACACTGAACACTGCTTGCTACAACACTGACCTGCCTGGCAAGATGTGTCCATTGGCGCTGTAGCAGCATGACAATTTATGGAGTAAAAACTACTCTCATAATTGGATTTAAGGCTTGATGTATAAGAGGGAATTCATACCTGATACTTGATACTTTAAACATGGCCAAACCCATGGCTAGGGAAGTCATAGGCTCTACGGTACTTCTTTTTGTTGTTTTGTTTTGTTTGTTTAGTTTTGTTTTGATTTGATTTGATTTGTTTTGTTTTGTTTTTGGAGCTTTGGATTTTTTGGGGGGGTTGGGTTTTGGTTTTGGGTTTTTGGAAACAGGAGTTTTCTTTGTATAGCCCTGGCTGTCCTGGAGCTCACTTTGTAGACCAGGCTTGCCTAGAACTCAGAAGTCTGCCTGCCTCTGCCTCCCAAGTGCTGGGATTTAAGGCGTGCACCACCACTACCCAGCCTTCTAAGGTACTTCTTAATATTGTTTTTCTAAACACTCATGTTTTCAAACTGCCTTCAAAATATTTATGTACATATCCACAAGACTCTCGGCCTTGGCCAGAGAAGCTTCTTATTGTAGTAGGTAGTGGTTAATGGAGAGATTTGTAACTAATTCTAGGGTAAAGAATATGCGACTCTAAGTGCTCTCCTACAGCCAGGACTGTACATTATCCACCCCTTCCTTAACCAGCCTTAGGAACCTTGTGAAAGAGGAGGCAGAGAGAATGTCAGAGACAGGTGACAGAGAGGAGAGCTGTGAAATACTGCCCTCTGGACATGGCACAGGGTTTGCACAAACGAACAAGGCAGCTGTTATTACAGGCAAAATCAAGCCTATTAAAATCCATATGCAGTGGGGATGAGAACCTGAGGCCCCTGGCTCAAGGCTTCTTCCAAGTCAATGGCTGCTGGGAAGAGAAAGTCCTTTGCAGGTGTGGCCACTGGTACGTTGCCTGTATCCCAGGGGATGAACGCCCGCCCATGCACATACTGGCAGTGATAGACTCAGTTGGTTAAAAAATAAATACATCCGCCAAGTGTGGCAGTATATACTTTAATTCCAGCATTCAGAAGAAAGAGGTAGGTGGATCTCTGAGTTCAAGATCATCCAGGGCAATATAGTGAGACCCTGTCTCAGAGGAAAGAAAGAGAACAGGAGGAGGAAAGGAAAAGAAGACATGGATTGGGAGGGAGATGGTGTTGGTTTTTCCACGCAGTTCGGTGACCTGCAGCCCATGTGAGCCACTTGTATGCCCGCCCCTTGGGCTGCGGGCTGCTGCGGAGAAGCCGGGGGTGATGTGGGCTGCCGCAATGAGAGATTGGACCAGACAGTTCCACGTGGCTTTATTTAAGATGGGGTACAGGTGAGCAGGTAGGAAGAAGGCAGGGAATGAAGAGAAAGAGAGAGAGGGGAAGAAACGCTACCCTTTTATATGGGTGGTAATTTAAATTACAGGTAAAAAGGTAGGCCCATTGGATTGTGGGTACATGGTGACCGTTGCCTTGGTAACAGGCCTATGCTTGCGGTAAGGTGCTAGTTGTCACCTATATGAAGTCACAGGTCTCGGAACCAACAGATGGGATTGGACTTAAAGAGAAAGAGTAGGGTTTAGAAAGACATTTATGTATGTGTATGTGTATATGTAATGTATATGTATATGTGTATGTGTATATGTAATGTATATGCGTATGTGTACGCATATGTATATGTATATATATGTGTATGTGTATGCATATGTATATGTGTATGTGTATATGTATATGTAAACATTCATCCTCTATCCATTCCTAATGCTACTTTCAAGTTAAGTCTGTGCGCGCGCCGCTAAATATACATATTGTAGGATTCATTTGGAAGGAGATTTTCCATTCATACATTTTGGCAGTGAGCCACATAATAATATCAGATAAATAAGTACAATAAAAATGTAAGAGTACAAAAAAATCTCTTTCCCTGGGATCCTATTACTGGAGAAGCCTCTGGGAAGTAACCATCTAAGGAAAAGATGAATGATGGGAAGAAAGATGCTAGGAATCTCAGGACACTTATGTTACAGTGTAGACAGGAGTTATGAATGGAGAAAACATAGCAGTTGGACAGCAGAGGGGACAGTGAATTTGATGGCAACAGTAAGAAGACATGAAGCTGCAGCTGTTGGTTATGGGTCTGAATAAGCCAAGGTCTTATTTTGTTTCAAATAAAATGGCAAATTCCTAGGAGGTTTTTAGCAATTTAGTGGTGACTCGCCACACTCACCACACGACAAACACACATCACACCACACACACAGTCGCACACAGAGACATAGACACACAGCTTTACTTCATATATAAAAAAAATCCAGGGGTCCTGTAAGGATGGATTACATATCAGTAGACGGTGGGTGTGAGAGTGTGTAATTTAGCAATGATCACATAGCTGGCCCATAGCATTCATTCGCTGTGTGTTTATTTGTCCAATAAATATATGTCAAGTAGAGGAGAAATAAGAGTGATCAAAACAGTCCTGTCCCTGGTTGAATTTACAGTGTGGAACAGAAATAATTCATGCTCCTATGGTCATACACAAAGAGAAATTTTGAATACATTTTGATAGTTCTGAAAAACACATGGGAAATTCCAGTCTGTACACTGAAGCTCACAGCACACCCCAGTAATGGCTGTCTGAACTTTCCAGGGTTTGAAGAAAGTCAGGATTTAGGACACTGCAGATCCTGTGGTCACACTTAGGGTAAGTGGTCTTTTGTTTAGGTTCTGATCACTCTGCTACATGCACAACTAGATTTTTTTCCTTTCATCTTTCTGCTCACATGCTCCATTGGTGGTCACTGTGGGAACCTTAGTCAGAGCTTATTGAATCCTTACTATTCACCATGTACTGCATGGGTCACCAAAAAGGATACATCTCTGTGATGATTAAATATAAAATGCTCTCTATAGTCCCCAGGTTGTAGACATAAGGGGGCTCCAGCCTGACTAATGGGAGACGTTTAGCGGGTGGCCATTGGAGCTCAGACCTGTTCTGTTCTCTACTGTCTCATCTGCCCAGATGTGAACACACCACGCTCCATGTCCCTGCTGCCATGAATTCCACCATGATGAATTATTCCCTCTCAAACATGAAATCATGATTTAAAACAAAAACAAAAACAAAAAACTCTGCTCTTAAATCACTTCCAGCCGGCACTGTTGTTACAAGAAAGCAAGTACACTCTTCCCTTTGCCCAGGAGGCAACAGTCTAGAGGAAAACAGACTAGCAAACAGCTATGTCCGTGTGCTATAATGTATGTGGTATATGTCATGACAGAGAAAAGCACAGGTCACCTTGGGCCACAGCAGAAGGCTCTTTTAGATGGGAGTGTGTGCTTTCAGTGAAGTTATCTTATGGCAAATTAGGCACAAGGAAAAAGAACTAGAACCCAGTGTCTTAGTCGGGGTTTCTATCGCTATGAAGAGACACCATGACCAAGGCAATTCTTACAAAGAAAAACATTTACTTGGGGCCGGCTTACATCATCATGGTGGGAAGCTTGGTAGCATGCAGGCAGACACAGTGCTGGAGAGGTAGCTAAGAAGCTAAGAGTTCTAGATCCAGATTTTCAGGTAGCAAGAGGAAAGAGTGACATTAGGCCTGGCTGGAGCAGCTAAGACCTCAACTCCACCCCCCTGCCCTTAGCGCACTTCCTCCAACAAGGCCACACCTACTCCAACCAGACCATACCTCCATTAGCACCTGGCTTTGTGGGCCTATGTGGGCTATTTTCTTCCAAACCACTATTCCTAGGGTAGCCTCAGAGTCATTTCTCATGCCTCCACTTCCTGGCTTAAGGCTTTGTCTAGTTTATTTGGTGCTGGGGTAGAGCCAAGTGCTTCCTGAATGATCGGTCAATTCTACCAACTGAGTTTCATTTGCAGCTCCAATAGAAAGTATTCTAAAGCATGTGGAACAGAGAAAACTAAAAGTGCAACCTCTATTACTAGCAGGGGATTGTGGTAACACTCTGAGAGCTATACAATGGCATCACTCAGAGGGAGAGATGTCCTAGTTTTCTGGCATCAGCTGCCACTTCCTGCTTCTCCTGAGAATTGCTTGATCTTCATCATTCTCACTCTTACCAGTGTGAGAGGTCCTGGGCTCTCTTATTCTGGGACCAAGGATCAAAGATGGAAAGACACCCACACCGCCTCTGAGGCATCAGGACTCTGCTCTCTGTTTTTCGTTGCTACTCAGGATCTTGGGACTCTCAAAGTGTCTTGGTAGTTAACCAGACAATTCCCACCCCAGTTTATCCACTGCTATTTCTAATGACACAGAGGTGACATTCTAAGAATGTGCCATCTTCAACATATTGGTTTTGATTGGGAAATAATAGTATTGTCGATTTCTGGGCTACTGCTGATAAACCCAATAGGCCCATGGAAATAATTAACATGCCCATGGTCTAATAATTAATCCGCTCCTATGTTCTGCTGCTCTATTTCTCCCACACTATGGCATGTACTGCTGGAGGGAACCGTGTCTGTCCTTTCAGGGGAAGATGGGCTGGATTTCCTTTGTAGATAGACAGACAGAGGAGAGTAAGGACAAGGAAACCAGGAAGAATAGCACTCGAGCACAACAGTGGTCCTTGCTAGCCAAGGCGGGGTGCATGCATCCAAGTTCTGCACATCAGTCCTTGGCAGCAGAAACTCAGAAGGCGGTGGAAGGGTTGGAGACAAGATAAAACACTTATGTTTAATTGCTTAGGGAGGGTCAGAAACAATTCTCTATTCAGCTTTGTCAAGCTAATTAGTTAGGAAAGAATATGCTTAGTGCACAAACAAGAAGCTGATTTCTATAAGCAATTAGAATATGACCTTAATCGTTTTCACTTAAGTACTCACCCCACTACAAGCCTGGAAAGACGTCAAAGTTGGGGCTGAGCAACTGCACAATTTTGCAAGCCTTTAAACTCTGGGGATGAAACCCTCATCTTCCTCCGTCATACTGTTCCTCTCTGGGTCCACAGACGTTCATTCCCAAATGCCCAGTAATGACAGCATCAGGCTGCATTGCCAAAGCTGCTGGGAAAGGTTCTGCTGCTAAGCTTTCAGCACAGCGTCCTGTTCTTTCCTCAGCTAATACTGCACATGCTGTTTCTTGATTAATGGTTTACATGTCTTCCCTGTGCCAGGCCATAAACACTGTATGGCCCAGTGTGTGTCCACCAAGGCGGCCTCTGTGCCTTGTATCATGGGTTGCATAGATGGTGCTGAGAAAATCCTATGTGAGTAAATCAATGATGAGTGGTTGCTTTCCCGAATAAGAAAGAAAGACTGTGTCAGAGGTCATTGCTGGGGTGATAATGAACTGCATTATACACAGTAAACACCAAGGACAGGAGCTGCCTTAGTCTAATTTTTCTATAAAACTGAACGCCAAGTTTGAAATGGAAATGAATCACCAAATGCAAGATTCTCCAATTCTCTTGGTGTTGATTAAATAAGCAGGGCCAATATTTATTAAACACATAGCACCTGCCAAGCGGTGTAACACAGCATTCACATGCATCCTGCTGTTTGTAACTTGAGCTGCCTGTCCCCACTGACCCTCCAGTCTGCTCTCCATACTGGACCTTCAAGTCTGGTGTTGGCATCCTCACCTGTATAGACTGCATAGATCTCCTTGGATGGATCCCGTGAGTAGGAGGTACCAATGGAAGGCAGAGGTAAAGATGACAGTGAGAGTTTCTCTTTGGTCCACAGGCTCCTTCCAAGCCAAGTCACCCTGGGGGTGCCGGATGTGTCTGTCCTCCTGCTGAAGATTACCAGTAACCTCCACCAACCTCTCCAAACATCTATATTCCATTGGGTGTCAGAACTGCCTTCGCCCCCTCTCCTGAGGCTTGCAGCTGACACCAGCTCCTGTCACATCCAGCATCATTTTTCGTGTCTTCTGAGTTTCTTTGATTCTTCCAGTTGTTTTTATTAAGACTAGGTCTCGCCAGGCGGTGGTGGCGCACGCCTTTAATCCCAGCACTTGGGAGGCAGAGGCAGGCGGATTTCTGAGTTCGAGGCCAGCCTGGTCTACAGAGTGAGTTCCAGGATGGCCAGGGCTATACAGAGAAACCCTGTCTCGACAAAACCAAAAAAAAAAAAAAAAAACCCAAAAAACAAAAAACAAAAAACTAGGTCTCTTGTAGCCCAAGGGAACCTCTATAATTAAGCATGACCTTGTCTGCCTCTACCTCTTTCAGGGTGCTGGAATTATAGGCATGGGCCACCATACCCAGTTTATGCTGTGCTGAGTTTAGAACCCAGGGCTTCACTCACACCAGACAAGCACTCCAACCCCTGAGCTCCAGTACCAGCCAGCTTGTTTCCTCTCCCTGTTCTCCAAGCAGTTCCCTGGGGAGAGGGGGCTCACATTTACATTTTAAAGGGAGGACATTAAGTCTCAGGGAGCCAAAAGCATTTCAAGGTCACATCATCAGTAGCAGCAGAGCCTCAATCTGTCCAACTGTAGTGCCAACACGCCAGTCTGCTATGTCCACAGGAAAACAAGTGGGGGGAGGCTGGTGTCCCAGGCTCCAGCAGTAACTCATGGGAAATCCAAATGGAAGAATGTCTAGTGGAAGCAAGAACAGAATTCTTTCACAACTCAAGATCCACGGAGGAGCACTTAGCATTTGGCTCTGCGGGATGGTGGTGGTTCACTGAGAGTTTAAAGCCCACCACTGATGGGGAGGTGGGGAGGCCAATAAGTATGTATTAGAGTCTTTGATTCCTCCAAGTGCCTGCTAGTTGCAAGACCACAGATGCATGGGGGTGTGAACAAGAGAGCCTGGAGTGGATTCACTCTTGGTAAGAGCCTATAAATATGCATGCTGGGTACCATGACTCACTTGGAGCTGGTTTGATTGGTTTTGGTTTGACTGACTCAGACTTGTTGGCAAGGACCCATGAGATCAGAGTAGAACCAAACTATTTACAGAAGTTGGAAGAAAACAAGATATATTCTGTCTAACTTTATTCTGAAAACTTTTTCTAAGTTTAGAGAGACTAAGACACTGGGGTTGGGGGGAAGAAAAATGGTCTTGTTTGAGAATAATAAGGATTTGGGATACGGAGTACATTTTAGAAATGGCTATACAATATGTTACACCACAGTTCTGCTCAACTCCATTCCACATCAGTAAACTAGGGATCATAGCTCTATGAGACATAAAGTGCCTGCCTGGATAAGAGCAACCCGTGCACCAAGGTTGTATTTTCCTCTTGTAAGCTCTAGTCCCTTGAAAATCTTACAGCCAAGTCTTAGGGGTCAACAATTGTCCTTAGTAAATGTCACCTTTTGGTTGTGTAGGAAGCTCCTGTTGACAAGTTATAAACCAAGTTTACTGCAGTAGCAATATGAAGCTCTCTGGTATAGCATCGTTTACATCCCAAGCCGATTATCTGCCTAAAGACTCTTTACCATGCCTCTCTTCTCTAGCCATTGGTTTATCCCAGAAGCTTCCGGGGCCATGGATGGGGATCAGATCCAGTCAGAGTGCTTCTCCAGGGTGTAGGTGTCTGGAGCTTAGAGGTCCCGTTGGCACTATGGTCTGATAAGATAGCTTGGCTGCTATCGATGTCTCGTTCCACCAGGGAAGTGAAGCCCACAGACTGGGAAGAGAGTTTTAAATGAAAGCCATCCCGGGATAGCACTGATTGAGAGAATGGAAAGTTTATGTTTTATGAAAGTCCAGGTGTGCATTGGTTTGACTTTCCAGGAGCACCCAGAGTCTCCAGTTTTCTGAAACTCACTGCATCACTTGTAACCAAGAGTCATAAATTGCCATCTATCCACTTAACACTATTTTGAAATAAATTTAGATTGCTGCCCACTCACTCTTATTCCATGTCACTTCTGCTTTGATTTTGACTTTTTTTTTTTTAGGAAAATCTTTTTAAAAGCAAATTATGTGCAAATGATGTTGTCCAGAGGCTGGCACATGAAGTTTCTCAACTGTGGCCCTGCAGGATTTCTGTCTGCGTTATGTACCAGGCTAAGAGGGTGTTCTCCATTTTCCTAGTCCCCCTTCTGAATGGTTTCCACTTCCTTTCTTATCATGATGTGTGCATTTGAGTTGGTCCAGTTTCAGGGGAGACGTGAAGTTATTTGTGGAATGGGAGATACATTGGAATCTGGTAGAAGAATCCTTTTTAAAGCAACTGAGCTCACTCAATAAGAGAAAAGAAAACTAATACAATCAAACTTGAGCATGACCCCTGAAGTCAGTAGACAACTGCAGGGCACATTTGAACTATTCTGCCTGACACTCTGGAATGTGTGGATACCACAGAAGTATATTATCCAGCAAACTTGATTGTCACAAATTGACTTCCTGTCCCTCTCTTCCTGGCTCAGCATCTCTTATCATCCTATCCTTTTCTTGCTATATTAATCTACATACCCAAAAGATATCATACACACCCCAAACTGTATGAAAATGAATTATTTCTAATTTTATATGGAAGAATGTGAGCCATGTATTTCAGGACGAAGTTTTAAAATCTAATAATGAACTGTTATTGGCTGACTCCCTGACCTTCAGTCTCAGAATTGACAGAAATACCTAATTTTTCCTATATTAAGACTTCTTTCCTCCTACAGTCAATATTGATTCTCTCTGGAGTCCCTCCCTATTTTTAATTTAATTTTTGTTAGATATTTTCTTAATTTACATTTCAAATGTTATTCCCTTTCCTGGTTTCTCCTCCAAAAACACCCTATCCCGTCCTCCTTCACCCTACTCACCAACCCACCCACTCCCTCTTCCTTCTCTTGGCATTCCCTTATACTTGGGCATTCAGCCTTCTCAGGACCAAGGGCCTCTCCTCCATGATGACCAACAAGGTGGCCATCCTCTGCTTGAGCTTCATTTGGTCTGTGAATTGTGTCTTGGGTAATCCAAGCTCTTGGGCTAATATCCCCTTGTCAGTGAGTGTATTCCATGTGTGTTCTTTTGTGATTGGGTTACCTCACTCAGAATGATATTTTCTAGTTCCATTCATTGGCTTAAGAATTTCATGAATTCATTGTTTTTAATAGCTGAGTAGTACTCCATTGTGTAAATATACCACATCTTCTGTATCCATTCCTCTGTTGAGGGACATCTGGGTTCTTTTTAGGTTCTGGCTATTATAAATCCTGCTGCTATGAACATAGTAGAACATGTGTCTTTATTACATGTTGGAGAATCTTCTGGGTATATGCCCAGGAGTGTCTGGAGTCCCTCCTTAAACACAAAGAAGTCAGCACAGGCAGCAAGATGTGCACATATAATAAACCAGTGGTGTATCTACATCCCAGCACACAGAGTAGACAGCTATTTATAAAATTGTTAAAGACCCATTGTATAAGTTTGGTAGCTACAATGTTAGCTAATAATTCTAAAGCATACATTATTCGATTTTTAAATCATAGTTTTTATTTTACAGGCAAAAACAGAACTTTAAAGAGGTTGAAAGACTTCTCTGAGTTCACACCTAGAGCCTGGCAGAAGCAGAACTCAAGCCTGGGTCATAGCTCAATAAACACCTACTGACCACTCATCATTGCTGCCTTGCTTAGTATTCAGGACATACGAGCAATGAATATCCTATGATGCTGGCAGTGGGTTTGTGTCATAAAATAGGAGGCCAAGAAAATAAAGTAACATTCATTGCATAGTAGTTTATACTCATCTGAAATTATGTATTAAATGTATGACTTTAGTTGTGTTAAATTTGTTTATATTTATATATTATCATATGTACATATATTAAAATTCCCATTTAGTCCCTTGTGAATGTTATGAGATAATTTACACTTTACTAAAGGAGAAATTAAATTGAAAGGTTAAGTCACTTTCCAAGGTTACAGTTCAGAAAAATGGCCAAAGTGGGGTTGGACCAATTCAGGTACAGAGCCTGAATGTTTACTCCACCAGGTCTATTGTATGCATGATTTAGAGGATGCTGGGGAATGTGAGTGGACCAAATAGACTTGACAATATTCAACTAACACGGTTTACAAAATGACCATTGTGTTGGTGGAAATGTGGCAGGTGCGTGGATGGGAGGCGAGTGAGCATTCTTGTGGTCTATGAGGCTTCAGGTGACTTTGGGAGATTAAGAGGATGTGCTTGTTTTGGAGGGATCATCTGAGAAGAAGCCCCAGAAGCAGAACAGCCTTCATCTGTACAGAGGAACAAGAATGAGCATTATACAGTCAAGCATTCCCATTGGATCTTTGGGTATTTGTCAAATAGCAGAGTGGAACTCCGAGAAGTCAGAACCTGAAGGCCTTTGGAGTAAACCCCACTTGGCCCTTTCATCTGGAACCATAGACTCTAGAATCTCCGCTCAACTCTTCCTGGTGCAATATACGTAAGGCTTCACTCAAGTGCTTTGGGCCTTCTGTGCCTTCATCCCCCTTGCAGAGTAGCAGGCAAAATGCTTAAAATGGATGATTCTGACTAGCTAATAGACTGCACAACACTACATTGAGGCAATAATCATATTAGACTGTCAGATAAATTTACACAGGGTGACTTCATTCCAAACATGCTGTAAGATAATGACTTTTTGAATTATTTGTAAAGGGGAACTGTTTTTAATTTTTCCTTAATTGTGAACTCTCGTTTAAAGTCTTAGCAGCCAGGTCTTTACTCAAACTCAGGTTACCTTTGTTGTAAGTACAAATTATTTGTCAAATGCTTTCATTTGATAAGTTTGTGAATCTTCAGAACAAGCCCCAGAGTAGTTGACTGTCCTCTACTTATTACATAAGGAAACTGAGGCACATACATTATAACCCTCGCTCTTAAATAGATCTGACTTTTTACCCCCAGTGGTAATATTTATCAAACTACCTAAAGGAGATGTTTTAAAAGATTATTTTCTTTATACCAAAATTTTATTCACATGATAATTAAATTGATATTAAGAGACCATTGATGTAAGTCCATATTCTAATGAAGTATGGTTTTAAACATAAAAAATAAAAACAGGCTAGGAATTTATTTTTTATTTATGATTTAACTTTGTTATCATTTCTGTTTTAAAAGTGATTTTAATTGAAGTTGGATTAGGTCACTTTCACATACCTCTTTTTTCCCCCACTCCTCCCAGCCTTTCTCCCTTCCATGATCCCCCACTCACAAGCTGATGGCCTCTTTTTCTTTTATCATCATGGTTACACACATTATATTTGTGTATATGTGTGTACATGCATACATAATTACATATAAATGCAAAATGACGAGTCCATTTTTGTTGGTAGTGTGTATATGATTTCAAAGCTGAACATTTTGCATTGAACAACCAATTATGGGCTCCTCCCATGGAGAGGATAACTCTCCCTCTCAAAGAGACATTAGTTATCTGTCCTTGTTTGTCTAGGGATGGGACTCCAGGAAAATTTCTCCTTTCCACATTAGCATGCTCACTGATACTGCCTTGTCCATCTTACGTGATCGCTTCTAGGACAATTGTTCCATGGCAGACTTCTTGCTGTTCTGACTTTTATACTCCTCTTCTCCCTCTGCCATGGTGTTCCCTGAGCTATAGATGAAGGAGCTATGATGTAGATACAGACATTATGGCTGGGGTCCTCCTGGTCTGTTGATCTCTACATTGTGTCTAGTATGGTCTTCTAAAAACAAACTTTAGCATTAAAAACTGAATATTAAGTAATATATAATTCTTGCATATAAATTTTAACAATGATTTTTGTATAATATCAAAAAGGAAGAAGCTACAAATATTAATAGACAAATGGAAAAACACATTACAGTGGAAAGGTATCACATATGCACACAGAGTATCAAAACAGTTATCACAGGTTTTCTAATAGGTGATACCTGTGTAGTTCTATTTATGCAGAGTTAGAGGGCATACAAATTACATGTAATTAGGGTAACAGAGCATGCGAGCATTTGTCTGGCCATTGGGAGATGTGGTGGATCCAACATGGGACAGAGGGCTTAGGAATAAGCACCGGAGAGAAGCTTGAGCTGATGCAAGCTCATTAACTCATGGGTCTGGAATCTCTCAGGAGTACACATGTTAAAGATTTCAAATTATAACTTTCAACACCTTTGTATGATAACTATATCTCAACAGAACCACTTTGACAAGAAAGCTTCAGTTATCATTTTCCTTGCTCTTTTATATAGTTCTGTTCTGACAAAGAAGTTCCTGGAAGCTGTGGATGATGTTGGTGATGTTGACAATGATGATGGTGGTGGTAGTGATGATGGCGATGCTGATAATGATGGTGGTGGTGGAGAGGATGCTGGTGATGGTGATTATTGTGATGATGGTGGTAACAGTGGCAACTGATTGTGGAAGCTATAGTAAGAAAATAATTTTTGGTGGCTTTGCTACATACGCATCAGATACTTCCTAAGAACTTACCTTTTGGAGAATTCCCAAAAGGCTCCTGAGTATTCCTACTCTTCTGGTGAAGAGCATGAGGTTAAAGAGCAGGGGAATTGCATAGTTTAATCATGAGAAACATTTTAAACCATAGATAGAGGCTTCTGGAACAGAAGAACATCAGCCCCTTTTGGATTCCAGCCTTCACCTTTGGTCCTACTCATCATGCCTCCCCTTGGAGAATAAATAAGGTAAGGATCTCAGGATGCTGAGTCACCATGGCAACTAGCCCTCAATCTCCTCCCAAGAAGGGGGAAAAGCAAAAGTCAAACAGAACCCTTTCCTAGGACATTCTGTGGGCAAACACAAAGATCAGTGTGGTTGAGCTCTATCCTCGGGTAAGCAGGGTGAATCACTCCTGGGATTGGAGCCGGGAAGCAGCCAGGCTCTGGAACAGGTGAGGCTAATGGGACTTTTCGAAAGTCTTTGGGTCACTTTGAAAATTGATCCTTTTTTCCCCTGCAGAATCTGAGTTTATAAATGAGAAGATTGGAAATTGGAGAGGAGAAGCAAGTGGGAGTTCTCTGTAAGGGAATACATTACAGAGAACAGCTTTTAGGCTGACTCCATCCTGTCTCATCTCTATTGCCCATCCTTTGGCAAGGTCATATCTGTTTAAAGACTATCAGCTACAAAAAGCAGGTAGATTTGTGTTTCAAATTCCTTCAAGAATTCATCTTGAAGAGAAGCTCTGTAAGACCCAGGATGCTCTAAGGGGAGGTGAACTGTGCCATCCTGCAGGATCCATCCTGGAGCTCCATAAGCATGGGGAACAAACCATACAGTGGTTTCAGGAAGTCCCAGAAACTGACCAGAATCACTCTCAAAGTTTATATAAGCAGTAGAGGCTGCTGAGAGACACCCAGAAAAATGCAGAGGAGAGGAAATAAACCAGGCAGGCTGCCTGGAAGAGACTCTCCCACCTGCTCAGCTGTCTGCAGCTTCCTTGAGCTGTCTGTCAGCCATGCTGAGGCAGGCTTTGGTGATGCAGCTGCCTTTGAGTCATTTCTGCTCCTGTAAGTTACCCTTGACCCATACATATCTTATAAGTAATCCCAATAAAATTCACTGGTTCACCAATTAATTATAGCAATGTTCTTGGTTTGATATGTTGTCATTCCCTATCGAGGGTGAGTAGATATTTGTTCATGTCTCCCCAGGAAAAAATACCACACAACAGACTTCAAGATGTCAGAGGTATGGCCAACAACTCAACCATATCCAGTGTCTAACAATGAGCCTGAACCATAGTAGAAAGCTTGCTGATAATCAATTGACTAACTGATTGTACTAAAAAAATTCCTGGTTTGGTTGGGATGAACTTCTTTCCTTCCCAATACTTTTGGTAATTCAAAGCAGTGTTTTGACTTCTATAGAAGATGACAGTTAAGGGGAGCTATTGAATGACAAGAAGCAGTAAGTCATGTGAATATAAAGAAAGAACATTTCAATCAGAAGTCAGCAGGGGTTCTGAGTTAAGAGGGACAGCCAGAGCCCCCTATGGTTAAAGAAAGTAGAGACTGGTCAGAGGAGGGCATGGGACATTGAGATGGTCCAAAGAGGAAGAGCTAGCTCTTGCAGGAAGGAGTGGAATCAAGTTTTTATTCAAAGTGTAGCACAAAGTCCTTGGGAAACATTAAGGGAAGTGAAAGCAGAGATGTCATTTGCTCTGTGTTCTCAGCACCTGGGTTGTAACAGGTGCTCAGATAATGCATATAAAAATGCCTTTTAAACAATGCAGAGTTTCAGGAATGGGAGCCATCATCATTTGGAGATGTATAAGAATTGCTCCAGTACCATTCTCCTAGACCACAGCACCATTACACACTTCTAGGTCACAAGGAGTAAAAATCTTGAGATATCAAGTTTGGACTGTGACTCATTTCTGCTCACGTAACTTCAAACCACATCAAAATGCATAATAATAAAGGCACTGGGTGGCTACTCTGGGGCGGAGGTGGGGGGGGTGTTCCTGGAAGGACTCTCTTGTCCATAGAAGGCAGGACAGCAAGACCAGGGTGGGGAAGGTAATAGATTTTTCATGATCTGTAATACCTGAGACACATGGACTCTGGTCAGTAGGAGGCAAGTTCTGATAAGATCTGTAGCTGTCCAGCAGGCATGGACTAACTGGGCTCACCTAAAAGGGGGACTAGAGATGAAAGAGATGGGGGAGCGAGAGAAGAATGAAGCCAAGACAAGGTTCTGATCTGATCATCCTTTGTCTCAGATGGATTATGTTGCAGAGCAAGGTTACCTGGCAGTCTATTCTTTTGAGTTTCTGTGGGAAGTTACTCTTGCAACCAAGGCAGATAACTCCACCTATGTCATTAAGGGCAAACACTCAAGGTCCATTCAGCCTGCTCAAGGCTGGGAAGGGCACAGAGATCCTAGTCTCTGCACTGACCCATCCCATATACTGCCTTTCTAGTTACAGTCCTGTGTAGGCTCTGATGGTCAGAGTTGTTGGTTGTTATGCACAGGCACAGTGCATGACGCAAACAAGCATGGGAATAGTGGAGGTTTATTGCTATCTTGAGAGCAGGATTTCATGCTAGAGATACAAGAAAAGGATAGGGTACGTGGCTCAGTAACAGCATGCATGCATGCTCAGCATGAAGAAGGGCCTAGATTCAAAGCTCTAAATGAAAGGAGAAAGGGTGGAGAGAGAAGAAGCAATGGGGACAGTGATCTCCAGCTTGGATTCCATGCAATGCTTCTGACCACAGTACTAGGCAGCATTAGAGACCCATGAAGAATGACTGGAGAGGGCTCAGCAGTTAAGAACAATGACTGCTCTGTCAGAGGCCCTGGGTTCGAGTCTCAGCACCTATATGTAGCTCACAACTATGTGATTACAGTTCCAGGGAAACCGATGCTGCTTCTGTTCTTTACGGCACTGTATGCACGTGATGCACAGACATACAAGCAGGCAAACACCCACACACATAAAATACATTTTTAAAACTTTAATTGATGAATAAATTGCTTCTGGTCCATCAGTAAGACCTCCTGTTCCTTCTTGGTTCGTATTCAGTGTAGAGTTGTGAGGTTTCGGCTATAGGATTAGTCAATAGCCTACCACCAAAATCTCTGAGGAAGGGGACCCAAAAGATAGATGGGGACATCAAGAAAACTCACCCCGTTTGGAGACTAGAGAGATCGGCAGGTGGGTAGGAATGCTTGCTGCACAAATGTGAGGGTCTGAGTTCAAATCCCTAGCACCCTCATAAAATGGCAGGCATGGCTAGAAGCATGCCTGTTGTCTTGCACTGTAAAAGGCAGAAGATCGCTAAGGTTTGCTTGCTTGGCATCAGCCTGGCTCAGGTTCGGTGAAAAAACCCTGTCTCAAGGGAAGAAAGCACAGGATGAGAGAGCAGAACATCTAGTATTCCACCCACCACAGCCTGTGTGCACACACAGGCACATACTCCTATACACACATGGCCACATTCCCACATATACCACCATGTATAGTCACACACACACATACACACACACACACACACACACACACACACACACACACACGCAAACACATGTGCATGCATGTGCACACACACACACACACACACACAGAGAGAGAGAGAGAGAGAGAGAGAGAGAGAGAAAGAGAGAGAGAGAAAGAGGATTTTTAGTATACCTAATCTGCCTAAATCTGCCCAAAACCTTTCTTCATTTTGGAAAAAAATGAAGAAAAGCAAAATAATAATAATAATAATAATAATAATAATAATAATAATAGAACAATGGCCTACAGGTTAGTAAACAACTTCTAACCATGAATGAAATGAAACATGAAGAGTGCTACATTTTTAAAAACACAGCAAAAGTGCCAACAGTTTTAAAAAGATTTACTAGAAAGAGAAGGAATGTCTAAATTTCATCTGGTATGCTACTAGTAAAATTCAAAGAAGCACAAACTTCTCAGGCGCTAGTTAAATAAGGTGAGGTGCAATCATACAGTAGGATATTACACAGTCTTTAAAACCTTTGTTTTCAAAACTGAATCCTTACATGAGGAGTGCTTACAGCAGGGCGTGGAGGTTTTAAACCTGGGCGTTAACAGCCCTGTGCACGCAGACCCGCATACTGCAGATCTCGACATGTGCGTGAATTTCACAGCAACCTTATTATTAGTGGCATAAGCCCTGAAAGCAAAGTCACACTTTCTTCAGAGGGTAAATGTGTGTGCACACTCCCCTCCAAATGTGCCCTGATCCGTAGACTGTCTTACATGAATCTCAGGGAATGGCCCTTAGCAAAAAAGTCAAACTCTCAAGGCTACGGTGTCTGATTCCTGCATGCGCTAAGCTTTGCAAAATGACATATTGATAAATTACAACTACTTATATGCATTTATATATTTATTGGGATATGGACTGATGCTATGAATTTTGAGTACACGGTTGCTAGCACCTTAAATATTTAAACATTTTTGAAATTAGAAATTTGAAAACTGCTTTCAGTGATTTGGCCATGTACTCTGCTGCACCGTTAGCCACTTCCCACATTTCGCAGTGGTTCTAAAAAGATATTCCCGCTATCCAACCAACATCTTTTCCCTTTGAACTGCTAAAACCACACTGGAGAAACCTAACTGAATGGTGACTGGTGGTTAAGGACAGACTGAAAGGTGTGGCTGGGGAGGGGCAGTGCGCGCAGTGTCCTGCATGGCGCTGCCACAGTTCCTTTTGTGGTGGTTCTAGGAATGTGTATGTTGGGTAGCTGAGGTCTGTGCACACACCGAGAAGACGAACGGGTAGCCTTAGCCTGTATTTGGTTTGATAGTCTGCTAAAGTTAGAGAAGTTGGTACCGTGGGGAAGCGGGGGTGGCATGCACAAGGAAATTCGGATATTTTCAAGATTTTCAAATTTGTTTATGTTTGCCTCACATATACATGGTAGTGCATGTATGCCTAGTGCCCATGGAAAAGAGAATCTCCTGCACCTGGACCTGTGAGTGCTGTGAGCCACTCTGGGTGCTGGGAAATCAGCCAAGGTCCTCTGCAAAAGCGAGAAGTGCTCTTCACCACGGAGCAATCCCTCCAGCCACGGTTAATGTTCTTGTTGGAATGTGTTAGTGCTGCATACCAAGGAGTTTCAGTCATGAACATGTGCGAGCTTGCTGACTTCGCTCCTGCCTGTCCATCCCATTCTGGCCCTCTCCTTCCTCCTGTCTTCCCTTTCTTTCCCCAGCTAGTCTGTCCTCCACCTCCATGCTTTTCTTCTGAAAGCCAGAGAGTGTAATTGGGGTTACAACAACTTCCTGAGAATACATAAGATATAATAAGGAAAAAAGAGTATTTCTACTAAGTAAAGCCCAATTTTGTTTCAAACACAAACTTTGACTAAAAAAAAAATTTCATTATGTTAATGATTTTTAACAAGATAATTATCATTTTTATTCCTCTGTACTCTCTTGTTTCCTGTATAGGCATGCTATTTTTAAAATCTGAGAGGTATTTATGAATATTATCGAAAAAACATCTAATGAATAAAAATAATAATTGAGGCTAAAGAAGATAAAATAAAGATTGTAAAATAAAGCCATCCGCAGATGGGGATCAAGTCAGACCCAGGACAGACAGACAAGAAACTGCTCTCATGAGATATGGAAATGCAACAAAAGATGCGTGTAAGGTCATGTAAAATCAAT
Organism: Apodemus agrarius; assembly: GCA_964023405.1. Taxonomy (NCBI): domain Eukaryota; kingdom Metazoa; phylum Chordata; class Mammalia; order Rodentia; family Muridae; genus Apodemus; species Apodemus agrarius. The sequence continues at coordinate 1,955,865 of OZ030015.1, read as the reverse complement.
TTTAAGAACAGGGCAGAGGACATTGTGGACACTAAACCAGTAGTGTATGAGTGACCTTGCCCAGAATACAGAGTCCAAGAACAAAGACAGGAAATAATAAGAAGAGAAATGAAAAGCTGTGGAGAACCAAATATAGAGTTTCAACATACCACCAACTGGTGTTTTGAGAAAGCAATCCTGAAAAATAGGACCAAAGCAATCATCAGAGTGGCAATGCGGCAAAAGCCCCCCAGGTCTCTAGCCGATCTGAATCTGAATAGATACAATGGGCAGTGCTTGTTAGACAATGCCTCCTACAGGTTTAGAATTTCAAAGATTAATTCAAAAATTTTCTGTGTGTATTCTGGTATAAAATAGAACAAAGGGAAACACTTACCACACTTAGCCTGGTAAGAGTTAAACAGGAAACTAGCCTCAAGTTTGTCTTCTGTAACAGTCCATTTAGAAGAAGACAGAGTGTAACACCACAGCACCCACAAAATTCCAAGGCAAAGACTAAGGCCATCTTAATAAGCAGCAGTCATTTTTATGAGATAAACGCTCCTCACCAACTAATACCAAATGCAACTGGGATAAAATGAAGTCCCAGGCACTGTTTGTAAGCATCCCCAGCTGGGGACCATGTCTCAGAGAGACGCTTGTCACAGGCTTTAGCGACAAGATGGTTAGCACTCTGCATAGTCCGTCTCATCGGGCTGATGATCATAACAGGGCAGTAAGGAAAACTCTCACCACTTATTGATGGCGTGATGGTCTGCTTGGAAAAGAGCTAAGCTGGGAAACATAAAAAAATGTGAAGAACATTCTAGAAAATCAATGGGAGTATAGTGTCCTCGCTATTTGAAATAAAACAGGAAAAAATTAATTCCATTTACAATGTTGACAAAGTAGAAATTAAACTGTCAAACTTAGGAGGAAGCACACACTGATATGCAGAGGCAATCCTAGCACAGGGATTCATACGAAGCCTGGAAGGGCTCAGGGGCCATTCTCTTGAAGGCTTCTGCTGGATGGGGAATTGGCTTCAAGGCAGTTTCCCAGCATGCCCTGGGGTCTTGGGTTTGGTTGCGCATATGTTAAAAGCTACCTTTCTTTCCCTAAATTAGCCAATGTGCTTCATTCAATGTCAATTGGGATTCTGAGATTGTTTAAGACTGAAGTAAACAGTTCTAAAGATCACTTAGAAACATAAGACTGACCAAGAGATTTGAAGGAACCTAGAATATGAGGATTTTTTTAATTTTAATGCTATGTCAACCCAAATTGGATCCTAGCAGACAAGTTGATGAAGAAACCAAAAAATGCAAAAATTAGCTGTAAAGAAAAAGAAATGTGTTACTGGAACCATGAATTAAACAAACCTAATCCAACCAAGTCAAAATATTAAATGTAAACATCTTAATAAAATCACCAAGCAAGTAAAGTTTTTATGTATGAAATGGAAAGAATTTCTCAGCAATGGAAGAAATTATGAAGCAAACTCTTACAACTTTAAACTACAGAAGAATAATCAAACATCAGATGAAAGTTCAAGTATTTATCAAAAAGGTGAAAATTCAGTAGAAACAAACAGATCTGAAGGGACTACTGAGAGAAGGGGAAGCCCAAGGGATGCATTAATGATACTTACTATTCTGGTAAACAAACTTGGAAAAGAAGGCTCTTTCCCTCTATCAAATAAACAGAGGCAAACTCTTAAAGCATCTCTTCAGGATACTGCTTTACTAGATGTAGCAGGGTCAGTGACCTCATTGAGAGCAGTGAGGGGAATTGCCACAAACTAGTTTGTAACCTGCTTGCCAGGAATAAGTTTTGATGCTTCAAAAATATCCCATTTCCTATGCTAAGGTATTTTTCTGGAAACATGTAAAGCAGTTCATTTCCCAGGGCTCTCCCTCTGAGGCTGGGAGAACAGTGAAAAGGGGTGGGGTTGAAAGGACTGTGGGAGCTGAAGGATCCGGAGGCACTCAACGGGGCGGGGACAAGTGGGTGTGGCACGGGGCAGGGGCAGGTGCATGCGGCACTGCCAGTGCAGTCATCAACACACAGCAGCTGTGGCGGCATGCACAGAATCTGGGGGGAAAAGAAAGCGATGGGGAGATGTGAGAGGAGGCGGGAAGCTAGTTGTCTGTAGGGGAGATGAGAGATGCCAGTGGGACATTGTGACACCTTGCTTTGTCAACTTGACAGTCCAGAATCAACTGAGAAGGCAGACTTGGTGAGGAACTGTCACCATGGGGTTGGCCTGTGCACATGTCTGAGGGACTGATTGTCTTAACTCGGTTGACTGATGGGGACAGATCCAGCCTGCTGTGAGCTGCTCCTTTCCCTAGGCATGCACTCCTAAATTGTGTAAGAATAAAGAATCAAGTTAAGTGTGAGCAAACTGTCAACCGAGCCTCCGTTGCCTGCTGCTCTTGACTGTGGGGCTGATGTGACTAGCCATTTTAAAATCTTCATGCCTTGACTTCAGTGTAAACATGCACTGTGACCTGGAACTGTAAGCTGAACTATAAACACTTTCTCCTCTAATTGGCTTTTTGTGAGGGTGTTTTGTCACAGCAGCAGAAATGACACTAGAACAGGGTGATTGTGACCACGATGCATTGCTTACAAGTGAAGTATAGAGACAGCAGCACTGTCTGTTCAAAGGAGACTGCTCTAGGGAGGTGGGAGATGGCCTCTAAGAGCACTCACTGGTCTTTTCTTATTCCACAGAGAAGGAAGGCCTGCCTTGGTACAACAGGGAGACAACACTGCTTTCGGGCAGTCTTGCCTTTGCTCTTCCTCATTCTTTGGTTGAAGACTTACCTTCCAAGGGTCTTTGTATTACTTTTTCTTGTAACCAAGTACCAGAGAAGCAGCAGCTTAGAGAGGAAGGTGAGGCCATTTGCTTGCGTTTTGAGGGACCACCGTCCATCATGGTGGAGAAAGCAGGATGGCACTGTCATGGAGTGGTTGGTCACATCCTAACTGCAGTCAGACAGCAGAGAAAGATGGGTACCCTTTCCTTTTCCTTTCTATTTAGTCCAGGACTGTAGCCCCCAAGATGGTGTTCCCAGGCCATGGGTGACTCTTCCTCCTTCCTTAAACATTGCTGGGAACACTCTCATAAATACACCCTCAGTGGGTCTCCATGGTGATTTAAAACTCAGTCAAGTTGACAACCTTATTGCTGCTTTGTTCTCTAGAAATAGAGATGGGTGGGGAGAGGTCTGGACCAAAGTACTGCCAGGAGCTTTGAGGATAAGCCTGCTAGATCTAAGCCTGCTGTCTGGGGTCTCTTCTCACAACAAAAAGCATACCCTCCCCAAAGTAGTAGCCAGCCAGTACCTATGCCAGTGGCTGGATCCCCACTGCTTTAGCTCAGCCTACCTGCTCGAGAGTTGGGTGGGGATGAGGAAGATGCTGTTCATCAGCTACACTTGGGCTCCAGCTCAGTGTCCCTAGCAACCACCTGCCCCAGAAAGGAAGACAGCATAGCTCTGGGGAGCAAGAGGCTTGCTCGACTTAAGTCAATGTTGGTTCAGCTGTGGAATGCAATCACATACAGACTCTAAACGCAGTGTTCTTTTCAAACACATCAAGTCGGCATTTTCTAAGATCAAATGGAAGAAAGCATGTCATAAAATAGTATTAAATAAATATGAATGTGTACCTCAGAGGGGCTAGATGAGAAAGACTGGCCCTTTTCTCTGTATAGGGTAATGGAGGATTTTTATTTTTTGCCATTTTATATTATATAAATTCTCCACATTATATTTTCACTGCTTTTATAATCAGACCAAAAAAAAAAAAAAAAAACTATGTTATTTTTGTAGAAAGCAGAATCTCAGAGGTCACAGTGACTTTGTGCTTTCTGTCCTCTGTGCATCTGGAGAAATGAGCTCTTTGATTTTGGCCCAGGGCACTTTGAACATATGAGCACAAACCCACGAAAGGTTTATTCTAGGCAATTCAACATGATTACTCTCAGTGTGATGATTCTCAGACCTTTTGTCCTTGCACAAGGTCAGTCTATCCATACACCTGCCCACCTATACAAAGTGCAGTCACCGAGAAGAACTGCCTGCCTGGAACTGGTCCGAGCATGGTATCCACCTGTATCGTCAACAGTCTCAACTGGAAAAGAGTGTTCCATCCCAGGAAAGCAGACATGCAAGCAAGCAGCCGGGAACAGGAAAAGGGTAACTGAGGTGTTCATCCAGCCGCGGGGTATACAGAAGACCCAGAGTAAAGTCCTGGTGATGTCCATGGATGGAGATACAATTTGATCTTGTTCATGAAAGCTGAAGGCCTGCGTGTGTGGGCAGGATATTCCAGAAGTGGCAGAGGAATGGTAAGAGGGATGGGAGTATATTACTATTAGTACCCTAAGAATTGAACGGCGTAGGAGGATGGACTAGCTAGGATTCTTTGATCATAAATCACAAAAGTTGTTTCTAACTTGAGTATGAGGCAGATCTGAAGAACTCCAAGAGAACTGGGGAAATAGACTCAGCAAGTACAGCTCCCCAGGGAGCTGAGTGGGTTCCATCTGGAGCTGCCACAGATGAGACACAAGTTTTCAGCCCATGTTTTACTGAAACATCAGTTCCAAGGAGGGGTTATGTAGCTGACCCTTGGATTGAGGAAGAGCTGCACTTTGATTGAGAGTAGATGTTCTTCTCCTGGGATGGGTAGAACCTTCCTATGTCAAACCAAACTTGATCCCCTTACCTCAAACGAGGTTCTCAACCAGTAGTATGTTTGCCTCTCAGAAAATTCTCCAGATTTTTTTGGTCAACATATAAAGCAGGCAGAGGTGCCACTGTGATCTACTGGGTGCATCTGGGGACAGGGCATCATGCAACTGTCCAAAGGTTGCTCCTATGTCCAAGAACTGCTCATCTCTAGGATGGAGGAAGTCTGGCTTGAAGGACACAAGGTAGTGAGAGGAAGCAAGAGACAAATGGGAGGATGGATGGTGAGATGGCCTGTAAACAATGGGGATTTTATGCTGAGAGCAATGAGGGCATTGAAGGAAATAAGGGTCATTGAAAAAGTCTAAATCAGAGACAGATGTCACATGCACAGCCAACATCAGCAGTTGAGGATACAGGGACAGTACCATATTTTCCAGATTCTTGGCAATGTCCCCCTCTGTAATCACATTCTTCCAAACTTGTGTTTCATTGCCTGTCATTAGTTAGTCCTCTTCATTAGGAACAGGATAATGCCTGTGTGACAAAGGATGGAATTTAAGTTTACAGTAGATCATAGAGGTTCAATGAATAAGTTTTGAAAGAATAAACCCATATGTATAAATGAATGTATGGACAAGTAGATAGATATGTGAATAAATGGATACTTGATGTGATAGATGATATACAAGGATATAATTAAAAATACTTTGTCTAGAACAGAGTAGTGTTTTTAGGTTATGAAAATAAATCCCCACCCCAAACCAAGAAGCTATTTGTAATTGAAATCTTCTGGGAAGGGAGAAATCAGTTTTCCCCAATGGAATATCATGGGGTATATCAATTTCTGTCCAGGGCAGACCCCATGCCCAGGAGTAGCTGGCAAATACAAATGGCCTCCATGGTTCTCGATTTGATTTTGTTTATTTCATTGTTTTCCTTCATTTTGGTATTTTTGTCTTATCATTTGTTTGTTTTTTATTTAATTTGCCTGCTTTGAATTGCTTTTGTGTTTTCTTTTAAGAGAAAGGACAAAGAAACTGGGTATGGCAGTGGGGAGGATTATAGGGAGTTGAGGGGGTAAGAAATATAATCAAAATATAATGTATGAAAACAAATAATAAAACTCAAACTTTAAAAATTTAGATTATGGTCTTAAAGATAACCATGTAGCTGTCCAATTCCTGTGTACAAAAGACCCTGAAGTGAGCAAGTCCTAGAACAAAAGAGAATGAATGGAGATGATCTAAGCTGTGATTGAGAACAAGCAGCATGTGGTACCAACAGGACATGCAAGATGCACCCAGCACAGTGCTTGATGCAAACTCTCTACTAGTTTAAAAGACACATCCAGTCCTTTCCCTTCGGTATTTTTAAACCTACTGGAAGAGACAAGTAACAACCCAGCAAAGGAGTATGTGATTAAGAATTGTGACAAATAGCATTAATAAAACAACCAGAATACACTTACAATTAAAAAACTAGGGTGACCAATTTAATGAGAGTGACTGGGGGTTCTCTGAAGGAGATTATATTTAAGCTAAGTCTGAGGAAGGGTGCAAGTCCATCATGCTCTTAACAGATGCAAGAAAGAATATCCTGTATAGAGAAACAAGTCAAGATCAATGATTGAGATTAGGAAAGGCCTTATTTTGTGAAGGGACTTTAAGCAGGGCTGACTGGATCATAGTAAGCAGATGAAGTGTGTTGTGACATTGACTTGTGATTGCTGAGGTCATGCAAGGGCTTGTGGGATACTGTAAACATTTGGATCTTACTTGGACTTTCTATTGCTGGATAAAATGAGACCAAATGTAATGGTTTAAGTTAATAAAACATCTTATTATTTTTCAAGTATATGCATTTTCTAGATAACTCTTTTGGTAGTATGTACTGGGTCAGCCATGCATATACACTCGCCTCGATGTTGTGTTGAGCTAGAAGGTGTATGATGTGGCAAGCCTGGGCTTCTCTGCAGGATAACTATGGGACTCCAAGAAAGAGCACCCCAACTGGGAGCCAAAGATCTTTTAAAAATCAGTGTTGCATGTTAGGCAACATTTTTGCTTCTTTACATTGATAAAAATCAATGATAGGGCCAGTCTTCTTGACGAGAGAAGTACTCACGCTTAATCCTCCATCAAATTATTTTTACGCAGTAGAATGTTACTGAAGTTTTAATAATGCATGGAGGTTAATATAATGAAATTGATGGTTTTCAAATAGTTATAATCTGTTATAGGGAGAATGAGTTACAGGGAGCAAGAATGGGATTAGGGAAATAACACTGCATGACAGAAATACCTCACGATAGCACCAACAGGAAAAGTGACTTGGCCAAGGTTTCCATTACTGTGGCAAAACACCATGACTTAAAATAACTTGAGAAGGAAGGGCTTTACTTCATTTTACAGCTTGTAGTTCATAGTCCAGGAAAGTCAGGACAGAAACTCACACAGGGCAGGCCCTTGGAGTCAGAAGCTGATGCAGAGGCCATGAAGGAGTGCTGCCTACAGGCGGGCTCCCTCTCACTCCCAAGGCCACCAGTCCAGGATGGTATCACCTGGGCTGGGCCCTCTCACATCAATCACTAAGAAAATGTGTGCAGCCCAGTCTTCTGGAGCCATTTTCTCAACTGGGGCTCCCTCCTCTCCCACAACTTTATCTTGTGTCAAGTTGATGAGAAAGTAAGTAGCGTAGAGGGAGATTCTAACAAAACCTCGAAAACTGGTAGTCAGAAAGCAAGATGTTCAATCTTGGTTGTCAACTTGAAGCCAATCATGAAAGCATGATTGTTATGTGTGGTTGGCCTCAGTTGTCAACTTGACTAGACTGTGACACATACCTCTCTATGTTTGTGAGGGCATTCTCAGAGATGGATGTCATGTGGGGCTATAACTGGAAACCATTCTGGTGGCTGTTCTCCAGAAGACCCTGATGAAAAACATGCCAGTAGAAAAGCAGGTGCCCACACTGGCCCTTGCAAACTGTCCTTTCCAAGTCTATCTACCTCGGCTGCGGGGAGCCAATATCATGAGGATCTAGCTTTCTGGATCTTCCAGTGTCAACTCAAACTGCTCAGAGGGTTTCTAGGCTTTTGTGCCTAACCAGTACAGCAGAGATGTCTGGCTCTTTGGACTGACTACTGAGTTCTCCACCTCTACAGCATGCTATAGCATGCAGTTTCCCATTGCCACTACCTAGCCCCTGTCAGGTAAGCCAATCTAATAAATTTTCTTTATATACATATATGGTATATATTAGTATATTTCTTATATTAATATATATTATTATCTTATTATAATAATAATAACTTTAGAGGGCTCTGCTTAACATAGGAAGAACTACATCTAATCGTAAACAAATGCCTTGAATCAAGTATTCAGAATCCTCTGAGGGAGTTTTATTACACTGAGGGTGGCCTATATTGTTTACTGCCTCAGATTTGTTCCCTAACAGCTAGTTTCCTGACTTTATTTGTAAAATGAACCTCCCTCTATTAACTCTTGAAGTTCTGACTGGTAGTTGGATAATCCAATGTAATGCCTTGGCATGCAGCAAATCTCACTTTCTTCCCTTCCCAGGCATAGCCACATTTCCTTCTTAGGACCATAAAGATGTGAAAGAGGAAACTGCAGGCAGAACACAGCACTCACTCAAGGGCTGTGTGGCTGTGACCACAGCCAAATGATTCTCTTCCCTGAGGTTTACAATACCTGTGGGGGCTCTGGACAGAAAGTGGACCGACGGACAGAACTCAGGCCAGCAGTACTCAAGTTCGCAAGAACACTACTCCTGCCAAGGACAGAGACAATCCCATTAGTCACATTCCAAGCGCTAAGCAGAAACAAAAGGAAATCAAAATTAATTTCAGTGTTCACAGTGACAGCAGCAATTAAGGCCACAAGATTATGAAATGTGTTTCCATTGCTGGAGATCTTTGCCTAAAGAAAGAAAATAGCCAGAAATACAGATGCACTAAGAAACAGAAGGGTTTGAGCTGCCACACGATGAAACCCACACTGCTCATCACATGTGGGTTACAGCCTCCAGGGAATTAGACATAGGTGTGGCTCCACACAGTAATGGCAAACTCTATACCAACTGTATACTAAAAACTGTAGGTATTTGCCCTAAATCCTCAAATCAGCCCTACAGGAGGGATTGCCAATCCATCTGTAGTCTAAGGAGCCGAGGCACACAAAGGTAAATAAATCTACCAAGTTTACCTTGATGGAAAACACCATGGTCAAAATCTGAGTCAAGACCTTCTTCAAAAGAAGCCCTGTGGCCATGCCATTACTGTCTGCAGAAAGAGGTCAGAGTCCCAGAAGGTATCCATTCTCAACCAGCTCCCTCTCTGTCAGTTGTTACATGCTAAGGGTCCCTCCTATGTAGTTAGAATGTCACATGGTTTGCCCTTTTTTGTTGTTTGTCTTCCTAATTTCTGTTTTGTGACACTGTAAAGTGATTGCTTGTGAACTCTATGGTGGTTGTCTGAAAAAGACCCGAGGAAAAGAGAGGAACATTCTGTTCTGCAATCTCAGAAAAGATGAATTGCATCTTGCTGTGCGGAATAACAAAACAATCATTAAAGTCAAGTATGCTTGACATTAGGTAGTCTAAGAAGTGCCAAGAAGCTTTTCTGTAGGTTTGTCATCTGGTCCCCTCTACTGGGAACAATGCTCTTCTGAGCACTTTATATGTCTTTACTGATCACCTTCATGGAGACCTGGGGTAATGGAGGAATGCGATGGTCTAGAGAGAGCTTGCTTTTATCAAGATGACAGTAAATGGCTTTCTGAGTCAATCTTGCCCTCAGTCCAATTCTGGGCTTAACTTCTGCATCAAGGAGTGGGAAGAGTGACTGAAACCTCATGTGCATGGCTGAGAGCACGTAGTACCAACAGGAGCAGTAGACACAAGAATGGCATGCACTGGAGTATCCATGGGGACACGGAGTGCACTATGGCCTCCAGTGTGTATTTCCCAACCACATTTGTACCTCTTGTCCAATATTCTTCATGACAGTTAATCTTGATCATCAACTTGATGGGACATAGAATCATTTGTGGAAGTCTGTGAGAGATTTTCTAGATTAGGTTAGTAGGTAGAAAAACTTATCCTACAGGGGTGGTCCCATTCCAAAGGCTGGGGTCCTGAACATCAGACAAAGAAGAAACTGAACTGAGCACAGGCATCCATTTCTCTCACACTGCTTCTTCACCATGGATGCAGTGTGACCAAGCATATCACTCATCTGCTTCCATAGTGACTGCATGCCCTTGAACTCTGAGCCAGAAGGAGCCCTCCTCTCCTGAAGTTAACTCGGTTAGGCATTTTACCACAGCAATAAGTAAGTAATTAATAGTGTCCTGTTGGTACTAAAAAAAAAGTAGTGCTAATAGAGTCCTGTTTTTTAAGGGTCTCAGAAAGTATCTAGAAAGTAACAGCTATTGGGAACTGATTTTACTTATTTGAAAAATTACATTTCATTTGTGAAGTCCAGAGACCCATTGGGTAAGGCAAGTAGGACAGCTTAAATTTGACATTCAGAACAGCCCTTGAAAGCCTTGGCAGAAAGCCTTGACCCCATTTGTGAAGGGAGCGATTTAACCCAACTTTCCCAGAAGCATACAATTTTATGTGTATATATTCATATCAAATGGCAACTCCAGGGGCTTGCTCATTGGGCTGAACTGTTGCTATATCTCTAGGTACATAGGTACTAAAGGCTTTAAACAAGAAGGATGTAAGAGAAATGGATTTCTAGAGGATTGGCTAAACAGTGAGACAGATAAGAGACAAGCATATGTGTGGGCATCCAAGCCATTGCACATTATGTAACCACCGATTCTAGCAAATTCGAGGAAGATTTGTTCTTTGTCCACTCTTCCCTCCTTCCCCCCATTCACCCATCCTCTTACCCATACGTTCAGTCAACAACTGTATTCTGAGCACCTTTCATGTGCCAGGAACTGTTCCAGATGTTCGAAGATGTCAATAAACAATAATGAAAGATGTCTGGCTTTCTGCAGTTTATATTCCAACAGCTGGGGGGGGGGATGATGGCAGAGACAATGGAGAAAGGGAAAAGGTAAATTTGCAGTAGAATATGAAGAGAAAAGAAAAGAAAAGAAAAGAAAAGAAAAGAAAAGAAAAGAAAAGAAAAGAAAAGAAAGGCAGTGTGAAAGGAAGGCTTGAAGTGTAATTGCAGGGAGCAGGACTTGGTAGAATTAAAACAGATGTGAAAAGGGCTGACAGTTCCAGATTCTCATACTGTATGCACAGAAAGGAGACGAGCACTGTGCCTGAATGATGTAAAAGAGGGAAACAGGGTCAGGGAAGTTATGGGGAAGGGATTAGGTCACATTGGTTCTGTCTATATGATAAAGATGACCTGACATTTCAGCCAAAGGAAGTGCTGAGTGTTGATCCTGAAACTAATCTAAGCCGTGAACCATCCCCACCCCCATCATCACTACAACTCCACCTCCACTGCCACCACCACCTCCATCCCCACCATCCCCATCATCACTACAACTCCACCTCCACTGCCACCACCACCTCCACCCCCACCACCCCCACCACCACCTCTACCACCTCCACCTCCAACACCACCCCCATCACCACCACCACCTCTACCACCACCACCTCCAACACCACCCCCATCACCACCACCACCTCTACCACCACCACCTCCTCCACCACCACCACCACCTCCACCACCACCACCACAACCACCACCAGCTCCACCACCTCCACCCCCCACCACCTCCACCTCCACCACCACCATCACCACCACCACCACCTCCTCCACCACCACCACCACCTCCACCACCACCACCACCACCACCTCCACCTCCACCACCACCACCACCACCACCACCACCACCACCACCACCTCCATCACCACCACCACCACCACCACCACCACAACAACCTCCACCACCACCACCACCACCACCACCACCTCCACCTCCACCACCACCCCCATCACCACCACCACCTCCACTACCACCACTTCCTCCACCACCACCACCACCTCCTCCACCACCTCCACCACCACCACCACCTCCACCACTTCCACCTCAAACACCACCTCTACCACCTCCACCTCAAACACCACCTCCACCACCTCCACCACCACCACCACCAGCAGCAGCACCACCACCACCACCATCTCTACCACTCCACCACCTCCACCACCTCTACCACCACCACCACCACCATCATCACTGTTCTCATAAAAAAAGTGAAATTCAGAGATGAAAAGTAATTTCCTAAGTTTGAAGTCACCCAGATGAGATGTAAAAGAACCAGGATGCTAAGAGGAAGTTGTTGGTCAGAATTTATTGGAGGGATTTATTGTCCCAGCTCTATCTGCTCTGTGCAGCTTCTCATGAGTTCAGAGGCACCCTCTATTTTATTTCTTTTGGCAGATAGTTTTCATAGCACAGTGGCATTTGGTGATTAGGAGTCTCATAGAGCTTTTGTTACACACACTGAACCCCCAGCCTCATACTGACTATGGATGAAATGACTTTAATGAGAATTAAACAACTCCCTCAGAAACTGTGGATGAGGCTATGTTACCACAGTGCTTCATTCTGAGACAAGAGTTACTAGCTGGAGACTTCCAGCCCTAACTTGAACCTTGCATAGGGAAGAAGGTGCATGCTCAAATTGAGTGTTTGAACTGAAATAGGTTGAGTCATGCTTAAAGAAGTTCAGCTTAGGAAAGTGTTCTTTTCCAGAGACCTTCACTCCTTAGGTGTCCAGAACATGTTTAATGCTATTTATCATTTTTTTTCTAATTGCAAATGCAATAGCTGCTTAAGATAGAAATCATAACCTTAAAGAAAGAGTGGAAATAGAAAAGAAATACTTTGGGTTCCGACTTTTTGATGGCAAACAAATTCATCTTGTGTCTTCCCCACAGTTTCCCCATCCATTTCTGACTATCATATGCACACACACACACACACACACACACACGCACGCACGCACACACACATGCACAGACACACGGACACATGCATGAAAGCACATACTGAATCTTTGTTTCCTTTTCTGAAATATGAAGAAAAAATCCCTTGCTGTAAAACCTTTCAGTATTACATAATGGGTGCTTAATAAATTGCACACACCTACTGTAGTTCAACTTTGATTGTATTTAGTTTTTTGCCACTTGACATTCAAGTAATGAACATTTTCCATATGTCATTAACTACTCTTCAAAAACATGACTTTTTTTAAAACTTTTAACAAGTAAGAGGCTTTATTAAATATGGCCAGGACCATGATACTGGCTAGGTTATACCTGAAACACACGCTCAGAATATGAGGCCAAAATACATTAGTTGGGGGTGGGGTATAAAGGCAAAACTCACTAGGCTACACACTTCCTGTCTTTGTGCAATCAAAGACAAGTAGTCATCCCGACATCTTGCCCACATGTGATCAAGCACACATCCTGTGCCTTTGGGGCGACCAAACTTGTTTACAGAAGCAAAAGACAAGGCTTGTTATCTTACTTGAACAACAGCCCCCAGGATTCCAGGAAGTTATCTGTCCTTGGGCAAGTGGGGCTTACAGGGTAGAGGCATTTTGTTTTATAGATCTCTTAAATACAGTAATTTAAACTTAAAACACAGCATAAGCCATCATAGATGCTGTGTGATTGAACAACATTACTTTTAATGACTGCATAATATGCCATTACTTAATGAAGCATGTTGTATTTAATGATCTGTTCTCATTGAGCTGTGAAGTGTTTTCTAATGTTTTACTGTTAGGAATAATCTCAAACATGTCTTTTTCTAAGCTTTGCTTTGTCTCTCCAGGTCATACTTGCCAAGATAAATGCTAAGGATGGAGAAGACAAAAGTTTAAGATTTGTATATCTTTTGCCAAATTACATTTCTGAATGTTGGAAGACTACAGCCTTTTGATACTGCCATCAAGCACTGAAAGTTATCAAATGGAGCAGAGATGAGGGAATGGATAACCAATAACCAGCTCAGCCTGAGACCCATCCCTTGGGCAAGCGCCAATCCCTGATGCTATTAATGATACTCTGTTATGCTTGCAGACAGGAGGCGTCTGGCATGGCTGTCTTCTGAGAGTCTCCCCCTAGCAGCTGACTCAGATAGAAGCAGAGACCTACAGCCAAACACTAGACAGAGATCAAGGGCTGTTATGGAAGAGCTGGGGGGAAGGATTGAGGATCCCAAAGTGGATAGGAACTCCACAGAAAGACCAGCAGAATCAACTAACCTAGACTGTTGGGGGCTCTCAGAAACTTAACCACCAATCAAACAGCAAACACAGTCTGGACCGAGGTCCCCCACACATAGGTAGCAGATGTTCAGCTTGGTCTTCATGTGGGTCCTGAACAACTGGAGCAAGGGCTGCCCCTAAAACTGTTGCCTGTCTGTGGAATCTGTTCCCCTCACTTGGCTGCCTTGTCTGGCCACAGTGGGATAAGAAGCACCTAGCCCTGCAGAGATTTGATATGCCATGATAGGGAGATACTCAGGGGAAGAATCTCCATTCTCTCCAAGGAGAAGAGGATGGGGAGAGAATGTGGGAGAGGAACAGGAAGGGGCAGTGATCAGGCTAGAAAGGAAGAAAGAAATGAAGAGAGAGAGAGAGAGAGAGAGAGAGAGAGAGAGAGAGAGAGAGAGAAAGTGTTTTCAAGAATGTAATTGACCAGAGATGCACATGCATCAGCACATTACCCAGGATAATAGTGAAGCAGAAAGAGCACAAATGGAGGGACCCATGGCTCCTGCTGGCAGAGGATGACCTTTTTGGACATCAAAAGGAGGTGAGGCCCTAGGTCCTGAGAAGGCTCAATGCGGCAGTACAGGGGAATGCCAGGACAGGGAGATGGGTGGGTTGGTGAGCAGAGGGAGAGGAGTGGTGGAATAGGGTGTTTTAGGAGGGGAAGTCAGGAAAGGGGATAACATTTGAAATATAAATAAAGAAAATATCTAATAAAAATTGCTAACATAAAAAAATCTTTTTAAAAAAAGAAAGAAAAATGTTGGCACATTTTAAAAATCAAGGCAGACTGGCCTGAGAGATCAGCAGGCAAGGGAGCTTGCTGCCAAGCACGAGGACCTGAGTTCAATCCCCAGGACCCACGTTCTGGAGATCAAGAACACCGCTCTACATGTTACACTTACATGGCAAGCGTGAGCACGTTTGAGAGAGCGTGTGTGTGCATATTAGGGCAGAAATTTGTCACAAGTATCAAGTGTTTGGGGTGTATACAGTGCACATGCATTCCTTTAAGGGAATAAAGTCAGAAATGTTGATGACTTCTTTTAATCCAATGCTTGCATGTTTAAGCATCCTCCAGAGGAGTGAAGAAGTGATGTTCTTCTGGTCTCCATTGCTAAAACCCAATCACACTGAAGGGGACTGATAATTACTGCAGTTGCACAAAAATGATTGCTACCTGCAGAGGCAATCACTTCTATCTCCTGCAGACCTGATGAGCAATTCATTATCAAGGATGTAATTGCTGTAACCCTGGGAGGAAGAGGGATTTCTTACACGATTTCTAGGATTCTGTTCATTTGAACCTTGTTGGCTGGAAATTAGCTGTCACCAACAGAAATCTGGAATCAGCTGGGGCAGAGGGTGAGCACACATTGGAAGGCACAAAGGAAATATTTACGTAACCTACCTTGAACCTGTGACATTACCTTTAAGGGGAAACTGTATCCAGGAATAGGGGAACATCATCTTGGAATTATGACAATCCTGGCACCAAATACACAGCTCGATTCAGTCAGAAGTGGGGATGTGGCTGAGGTTATTCTGTAGAGTTGCCTTGTGTGCTTTCCCTGTGCAAGATTCTGACTTCAATCCCCAGCTTCCTATTCCTCAATAAACAAAATGCAGAAAGTGTGGTGTGGAAATGAGGTATCAGGAGCTACAGTGCGGTGGATGGCTCAGGAGTTAGAGGTCAGAACTCGAGTCGAGCTGCCTAGACCAAAGTCTGGTCCCACTCACATCCAAAGCAGCTAAGTCTGTATAGGGATAAGGTGGATATACCCCGAATCTCTGTCCCCAGAAAGAATGCTAATCCTAGAGCCTGTCTCACATAATCATACCAGGATTGTCTTCATTTGTGTAAATCCTCAAACATGGATACCACAGAGAGCAAAGTAATATCATTATTGAAATGTCTTAAAATTGCTTTCATTCTCTGAATTTAAGTTTTCCCTCTGTCATACTTTAATATAAAATGTGCCACATGGATTCCTGCAATGGGGGCTGGGTTGCTATCGGGTGAGCTTTAGTAAAGTGATTGGATCTTAGAGGCGCTGGTGTAATCAATGGCTTAATCCTTTGATGGATTCACACGTGATGGAATTATTGGGAGGTGATGGAAGGTAGTGAAGCCCGGGTCACTTCGGGCTCTAACTCGCCTGGCCACGTCCGACAGTCTTTCTTTCTTTGCTTCCTGTCCGTCGCCCACCCTGAGGTGGGCTGCCCCTCCATACTCTCATCACCCTGATGTTCCACCTCACCACAGACTTCCAGTCAACAGAACCAGGGACTAAGGACTGATGCCTTTAAACCTGTGAGCCAAGGTCAAGGTTCCCTTTGTCAAATCACTCTTTGGGGGTATTTCGTCACAGCAATGAAGAACCAGCTCATATGCTCATCACCTGCAGATATTTTGCTCATTACAGAGCTACATTTTTAAGTTGTTACCTCCCCTTTTACAAGCACCTTGTTTAAAGAGATTACAAGGAGAGAAAAGGGGTATCGTGGATTGTAAGTTTCAGGAACATGTTGTGAGGTTTAATCTCTACTAACCACTACTTACAATCAGTCTCATTTCAAATGTTTTTCATGAAGCTGTTGTGGCCAAGGTTCAGACCTTCTTTGTCCATGCACTATTTTTTATGATTCAGAGAAAATGACCTCTCTAAGCCTCATTTTCCTGGAAATGAGGATAATAACAGTTCTCTCTTTTATCTCATGACAATGTCTGGCACCTAGTGAGCAGTCAGATAAGCCTGGCTCTTCTTATTACTTATTAATATATTCTGAGGCTCATTCAGATAAGTAAATCTCCTAAGATCATAAAAGCAATAAATGTATGAGATTTGAGTATGTATCTGTCTGACCAAAACTGCCTAATATTCTATTCTGTCATGTTGACAGATTAGCTGCTGTGTTAGTAATTCATTCTAAGAATCCCATCAAAAGCTAGTGTGGGGCAGACTTCCCTCCCAAGTCACAGTAACCAGTGGCTCTGTGTTGTGCTGAAGACAGCGAGAGGACTGGGTAAGAGTGATTTCTCCGCACAGTTATTTTAAAGATTATAAACGATTATTTGAGCATATTTTCTCATTAAGCAGTAGGGATTTTAGATTCTGTAATTCAAAACTAAAGAAATGTTAGACGATTGTGATTATTCTATCAGGATTCCTTAAGAAAGAATTGTTAGAAAGGATACACATTAAAGGGGACTTAACAGATTGTTTTACACAGAATGTTCTGGGAAACCTAACAATGCCAGATTCGCTCTGAAGAGGCTCAGTCTGTAAAACTCCAAGTCAAAAGAAGCTGCTGAAGGGCTGAAGCCAGGCAGCGACAGCGGGGATGCACCTGCCTGCACGCATGCAGGCCAACAGGCTAAGAGCAAAGCATTTCTTTCTGATGCCCTTTTAACTGCGCTGCCTCCAGAAGGTTCTGGAGACACTTAAGAGGGGGTGTTATAGCTTTAAATAATGTGATCAGGAAAATTACTCAAAGGAGTGTCCATCAGCTTGCTGTTGAGTTAATTTCAGATCCTGTCACTGTGACAATCGAGATTAACCATGGCACTCTACATATAATTATTGTTGACAAATATAAATTTTGCATTACATACTTTTGGTAACAAAATTAGTGTAGAAGTCGCCATATCTGCTGTCAAATTCCCCTGCTGTCTACAAACTTTACTCAGGGGAAGGCTGCGAGCAACATGCCTGTGAAAATGTTACCGCCACGCCTGCACTTTGTATGTGAGTCACTTGGAGCCACTTTCTACGTTTTCTCCTAAGAAAAGTAAAACTGCACATGACCTACATGACCTGCGTGGCTCATGTAGATAAATTAAGGGTAGCTACTAATAAATCAGCAATGAAGTGCAGATTGTGGTTATAAGCTAAAAGCAGACCTTTGTATTCCTTTCTAAATCATTTAGGTGAAACTAGTCACTGAGGTGAGACCTTCTTGCTAGACTTCAAAGCTCCCAGATAGCTGTAATGTTCAAAGCAGAGATTACAACATATAGCACAAATAAAAGAAAATAAAAACTCTAGTCTATTTCATGGTTTTGTTAGGCATCACACTGATGCTCATGCAAGTGTGTACATACACAGGTGTCCACACATGCACGAATGAGAGCACATGTACACACAGATGTACACACATGCATATCATATGTACAGGCACAGGTTCTCTCTCTCTCTCTCTCTCTCTCTCTCTCTCTCTCATAGCCTTATGCTTATAATCACAGTTAAACAACAGGAACAGGATCTCGCCATCTATCTGAAAGTTGGAACCTGCTGTGAAATGAAATACCTGTTTTCAGATTATATGTATCAGGAATACAAGCCAGCAGTCCCCAAAAGAGAGGAGCCCATAGTCCATAAGCTTCATAAAGAACTTAAACTTGTTACTAGAGAGAGTTTTGAAGCCATGGCGTAGGAAAGGAAAACCCCTTAACCTAGGCAGATTTAGAAGTTCAGAGAGACATACCTTCTAGAGGTAAGAGTTCACTGAGGAAAACAATGAAGAGAAAAAATAGGAGGTGCAGGGGAGGCACAGAAAATCCATCCCTCCGATGTGCATGGCTGAGAGCAGCCAGAATATATGTAAGAAGCATCCCCGAGTTTAGAGACAGCCCTGCTTGCTAGTCCAGAAGAAATAGCCCTAGCAGTCAAGCTGACAAAAAGCCAGGACCAGTTCCAACCCCCGCGCCATGAAATAGAGAAGCTAAGCAGAGTGATTGTAAAAAGAATGATTCTCGCTTCATCGCAGGAGAGCACGAGAACCCCAGAGGAGTGAAAGCAAACCATTTGCTATGGCCTTGAGAAGTTGGCATCAGCCCTGCTTAATATGCAGGAGGCTGACACATTATACAGGTCCTTGTCTCCACAAACACCAAGTGTGCCTTTATCACTGATTTTACATCGTGTTTATTTTACAGCTTATCAGCCACATGACCATGTAGGCAAGCCTGCGTGTCAGTAATTTTCTACTTTAGTAGAAAATTCTATATTAGAGAATTCTAGTTTGAGTGGGAATATCTTTGCAGACTTGAGAAGGACAGACAGACTAGCAGGCTTTAGCAGGTATCTGGCTCATTTGTAACTGAAAACAAGCTTTCAAATTTTAGTCCTAACTGTATACAGCTCAGTGTTCATTGTCGTGATATTAGGCAAGCCCAGCCCTAAGCAATGCTTGCTTACTCCTTCATAACATTGTTGAAAAGCAAGCTTCAAAGAATTAAAAAATTTCCAGGTAAACTAACTGCACCTTAGGATAAACTTCAAGAATAGTTTTTAGAAATAAAAGTTGTTGGTACCAAGACCTCCAAAACCTGTGACATCACATAGGCAACAATGCGACTTGTACACCTGTTGCCAAGGCAACAGTCACCATATTCCCAGAATTCACTGGGCTCACCTTTACCTGTGACCATGTCACCATCCATATATATAAGAGAAACAACCCCCCTCTCTCTCTTCCCCTCTTCTCTTTCCACCCTCACCTCTGCCCTTTCCCCTCTCAGTAAACCTCCCATGGAAGCGTTTGGCCTGGGTGTGGTCTATCTGGAACTGCCACCACTTCCTTGCCGACCCCAACAAAAGTTACCTTACAATCTAAAAATCACAATAAAAAATTTCTAGGAATGCAAAAGACTGGATGATACAGAAGGATTCACAATGATGATACAGATGATACACAATGAACAGAAGGATTCGGTCATAACAGATACAGGGATGGCACAGATAGCATAGCTTGTAACGTGAGGACATTGAAACACTATTATACATGTAGAATGTGCATTCAGAAATATTCAGGAAACATTAACAGAAACTAATATAGATTAATTAAAAGAAACAATGGCTGTTGACCCAAGAAACACAAACAGAGAAAATTACATAATAATGTGAGGGGTGAGCACAATGACAGTCATATTGTGAGAAATAACAAAAAGTAAGAAGATTCTGTAGAACATTTCAAAATTAAGAAAAGAGAGAGGCCTGCTCACCATGGTAGTCACAGCCATGGTGCTACAGAGGGCCAGGTCTGGGTCTGTGACCCTGCAGCAGCAGGGCTGTCTCAATGTCCATGGCCCATGTTACCACTAAAGGCCATGCGGATGTCCTTAGTACGGGCCACTAGGACCATGTTGATGTCCAAAAGCTGTGCAGAGCTGGCCCCACCCCTTACCAGATGCAGCACTCAGGGTCGTGCTAGAGAGCCGGCCCTGGTCGAATGGGTGCTGAGGAGAGATGGCTCCTTCTCTCATCTGGGCAAAGTAGGAGAGTTGGCCCTGGTGGTGCAGGCACAAGAGTGCTGGTGGGCTGACCAGCTCGGGTACCACCCAGACCCATATCCAGGGTTTGGAGTTGGCCAGCTCCAACATCTATGAACTGCTGGTATGCATGAAGGGGCGGGTCCTGCAGATCCAAAGCTGCAGGGTCTCCATGACACAGGGCAACAGCAGGGTATCTTAGAGGAATCTATATAGAAAGGAATATGTGTATATGTATGTAAATATATGTGTGTATATATACATATAGAGAGAAAATATATGTGTGTGTATGCACATAGATATAGAGACAGAGATAGGTACAGATATATAGAGATACAAATAGATGATAAAGAGGTAGATACATAGATATGTGTGTGCTACACAAGTAAGTTAATGTGTTCACATAATCGTTTTTTAAAAAAAAAGACTGTTTTAGGCATACAAAAATCTGTCAGAAGTAGATTGGCAGACACAAAGATGTTAAAAATAATTATCAACAGAAGACAAATTTTTCTTACAGAAGTATTCAGCCACACAAAATAATGAAGAACACCATAAATAAATATGGGGCTGTATTTCTGTCGATGGTTTTTCTTATATTTTATACTTCATTAAAATATAATTTGCTTCTCAAAACAAAGTACTACTGCTTCGGGCGGACTGGGATATGCTTGCCATATTCTCTATTTTAGAGACAAAAAAAAAAAAAAAAAAACATTCTCACACAAGAGAAAAATGCCCTATGGATATGACTGGCTTCAGAGTCCACATCTCTCTCACAAAAACTCCCTTTGATCCAAACTATCAGATTGGTTAATCAGTTTCTCATTTTCCAATAAGTTGGTAAATTTGAGGAGGCTTCAAAAGACGCTGAACTAACTGAAATTGTTCTGACAATGAGAACCTCTCAATTAACTGGAATTGTCCTGATATGGAGAACCTCTCAGTTAACTGGAATTGTTCTGATTCTGAGAACCTTTTAATAGAACAGGACTCTAAGTCCAGGGACACTGTTTCCCCTCTTATTCTATTCAATGGCAATATTTGCTGCCCAATACTTCTCATCCATTTCTTTCCTAGGATAGATTATTTTAACTACTCCCTGTAAGAGATTAACGTATCTATTAAGTTTGTTCCATGGCAAAACTTAGTGGGACAATAAATTGCACAAACTTATTTTCTATAGGATGTCATGGGATCATAAGTACGTTGGCAGCCATGATAAGTCTGTAAGAAGCAAAGACAATGCATCATGTTTCCCATACCACTCATATCCAATGCAATGCTTAAATGTTTACGCTGGCAATCAAGGTATCAGGTGATCAGAAAAGCATCCAGCTCTTAAGATTAATGTCAGCTTGCTTGGGGAATCCCGTGGAAGATGGGAAGAGAGGATTGTAGGAGTCTGGGGTCACCACCATGAGAACACAGCCCACAGAATCATCTCACAGGGGCTCACATGCTGTAGAATGCAGCTCATGTGTTACCACAGCCACATGGGTAGGCCTCGGTGTGGTGTGGCCCTGAGAACTGTGTCCTGGGCACTTGGTGCTGCTATAGAGTTCTGCTCTGCCTGCTGCCTTCACACCCCTCACTGGGTGGCACCTCTGGCTCTCACAGGATCAATGCATGGTCTCCTTCGGGCACTGCTGCTGGGGCACATTATGGCTTAGTCGCCACCCTAGAGAAGGACTTAGAGATGGAGATTGTCAACAGTGACCCCTAGAAAACTTTTGGAAAAATAAAATTGTTAGTGAATCTATGTAGAGATATTTTTACTCCTGACTCTGATGTAAAGTCTTAGGAAACAATAGGAAGCTTGGAAAGACGCACTCTTATTAGTTAAGCTGGGGACCCTTTATCATCAGAGAAGAACGACAGTAAAACTGGCTGATGTCTCTCACTGAAGTTGTACTGGTCATAAGTGATTTCTTATACCCATTTTTCCCTCAGCTTTCTGATATGATTTATTAAGAATTGCTGACATTGTGTATTCTGAAGGATTTGAGGCAGATATGACGGATTTTTATATAAAAGTTTAGATTTGCGATCCTTTTAAGGTTTTTACAAGATTAGTTTTAAAGATGAATAGTAAAATAATTACTTATTTGTAACTGCAAATTGCTGCCTGCCAGTAAGAGAAACTGACTGAGAAAACTGCCTTGCTTGCTTACATTTTGTTAATCAATAACAAGTTATGATTGTATGTGTTATTTTTTAGACTAATTTGTTTTTCTTTACCTGTACTATGTAATTCTATTTCTTGTAAAGATATTGGAAAACACACTGTTTTATCATAATCATTTACGAGGAGAAAACTAAATCGTAATCACATTGTAATTGTTTTTGCTGAGATTTATAAGCTATGGAAGAAAGAGTAAAGTATGGTTTGGTGTGACTCCCATCCATCAATCAACTCGTGTGTGTGTGTGTGTGTGTGTGTGTGTGTGTGTGTGTGTGTAAATTTTCTCTCTCCTTCCCTTTCTCGCCAGCTCCAGTACATTATTAAGCTTTGTTAGCTCATTAAAAATCTCTGCTGAGTATCTCTAGTCTCTGGCTGCCTTTGGCAGCAGTCCCTGAGGTGTCTGGATCTTCCTATCAGTAGTTCTAAGCACTGACCCCAATGGCTGCTTACTTCAGTTTATGCACCACAATGGTACCAAAACCAGTCACTGGCACTTACAGAGACTGAGGCGGCAGTCGGGACCTAGGACCTCTATATGTATGTTATGGTTGGGTAGTTTGGTGTTCTTGTGGGACTGATAGTAGGAGTGTGAGTGTCTCTGACTCTTGTCTGTTCGTGGGACCTTTTCCTCCTACTGGGTTGCTTCGTCCAGCCTTGATATAAGGGTTTGTGTCTTATTGCATTTTGTTATGCTGGGTTTGGTTGATATCCCTGGGAGGCAGGCTCTTTTCTGAAGGGTAATGTTTGAAAAGTGGATGTGAGAGGGTTGTGAGGGGAGTCTGGGAGGAATGAGGTATAATGTATAAAAGAATAACTTTTAAAAAGATTAATGTCATCCTTGAAAATAAAGACACACATCTAAGAGAGATGACAATAGCAAAGAGCATGGTCTAGTGCTGACTCTGCAGTCAGTGGACGAGCGCAGGGGCCGGGAGACAGCTTGGGAGAGCGCCTGCCTTCTCAGTGTGAGCACTGGTACTTGGATCCACAGAATCAGCCTAAAATCCAGGCAGATGTAATCACAAGCATGTACAGAGGCAGAGGAATCCCAGGGCAAACTGGCCATGTAAAATAGACAAAATCAGCTAGCTTTGGCTTCAGTGAGATACCCTGCCTCAAAACAGAAGACAGAGAGCAGCTGAGGGAAGAACCGCACATCAACTTGTGTCCTCCATGTGTACAAATGTGCATCCATACTATCACACATGTGTGAATACACACACATACTCAAACATGCACATGCACACACGCACACTCCCACAACATACATGCCTATGTGAGATTTCCGAAAAAGAAATCAGCTCCACCAGAACATCACTGCAAGCTAGCATTTCCAAACTGAGGGTAAAGGCTGTACTCATCAGCTAACTCCACTTGTTCTTCTTGTTATCATTTTCATTGGTTATCATGAGCTAGAAGTTGTTATAGTGATGACAGAGGTTTCAAATCGATGAGAAATCAGAAAGATGTTGCAAAGAGAAGCCTCTAAACTAGTGCTTCTCCTATGTGACTGTGCATGTGACTCACCCTGCAACATGTAAAATTCACACGTGTATTCAATGTCAGGAATGAAATCTATGTCCCTAACCATACCGTGTAAGGTGATGCTGGTGCTGTTGCTGGTCAGCAGGAATTGAGAGGGTGTTGAATTGAGAGGTTGCATCGCACACACTTGGGGAAATGATGATGCTCTTTGGAGTTGGCCTTAGTAATGCTAAATCTAAGGGGGTTGGAGCTTGAGGAACTACCAAATTCACACACTAAGAACTGTTATCTTCCCTCAAAACTCACTACCTAGCAACTGTTTACAACCTGTGCCCCCAATTAGGGATGCACAAACCTCTCCATACTCTACCTTGGGTTTCCAAATCCTCTGTAAATTGCCTCCAGTTATTTTTATGTGCCTTGGCATCATGGTGTCTCTTTTAGAATAGCCATGGTAAATATTCAGAATTATTTGCTTGACAACAAAGCAATATCAACCTTCACTCCTTTTGCCTTTTTTTCTTCAAGACAGGGTTTCTCTGTATAGCCCTGGCCGTCCTGGAACTAGCTCTGTAGACCAGGCTGGTCTTGAACTCAGAAATCTGCCTGCCTCTGCCTCCCAAGTGCTGGGATTAAAGGCGTGCGCCACCACCGCCTGGCTCCTTTTGTCTTTTAAAAGGTTCTTTCTCCCTACCTACTCTTTTCAGACATCTCTATTCTGCAGAGCTATCCTCCACTACTTTCTGGGTTTTCCCCCCAACTATCCTAATGTATGAAACCAGAGCAGATGAGTCTGGCTAAATTTGGATTTTAACCCCTGAATTCCACTGCCCATATGGGACAGTAGGAACATTTTCACAAACAGTGTGGTAGAGCAAGCTGAAAAATGATTGAGTAGGGGAGAGGAGAAAGAGATCATCTAGAACACATTTATATCTAGACATGGAATATGATTTATTATAGGAAGAGGCAGGTTCTTCGGACTCTGAAAGGCAGATGGGCAACTATTCACCAAATTGAATTTACTCCTCAGATCACTATTGCAAAAGTGCAGCAGAATAAGCTCCCAGACATACCTGTTATTATATGATAGACAGCCCTTTAAGGGCAAGAATGAACTATGTTTTCCATTTTTGTCCCCTGCTTTACACTTATTTGTTGGGTAGCTCTTTCCTCTCAATTGAAATATTTCTTCCTGGAGGGCTGAGGGAGCTCAGAAAGCTCAGAATCCCAATTTTCACAAAGCCTCTGCTCAGAGTTATCGTAGCAGTAGACAACTTCTGGTCAGATAAGACTTTGGGGGAGCTGCTTGCAGGCTGGCCAGAACACTACAAAGTATTCCTGAGTCATCTGCCATGATGGGGTGGACATTTTAATGAGGAAGGTGCCTTTGAATCCACCATGCCTCTGTAGGTAACCCTAATAGCCTATCATGCTCACTAATCTTGACTTGAGTGGAGTCATTTTGCTGGGTTGTCATTGGTGCTTCATCTGGGGAGAATAATGTTTGTTCACACCTCCCTGCGAAGGAATCATACAACAGAATCATCACACTGATCACAGTCTGCAGGTCCTGAATATGTAATGAAGTTCATCTGTGTAATCTCCTGTCAAAAAACCAACCAAACAAACAAACAAACAAACAAACAAACAAACCAAAACCAAAAGTGGCAAAATAAGCCCTGAGAACCAGCCAGGTTCATATTACAGACACAAAGACTGCATCAAAGAGAATAAGCTATTTTTTTCATTTTCCTCTGTTGCCTATGACCTATTTTATGTCTTAATTACATGGCAGGATGATAAAAAAGTTTTCTATAGCTCTGCATGATATCATCCATGCTGCAGATGTGTCCAAAGCTAATTCTCAGTCCAAATTAAGCAAGAGAAAGTGGAGGGTCAATCGGGATGGGACGAGCTTCAACTCTCCCATAAGCCCGCGGTGAGGAATACATGCCTCTGCTTGCACAGAAGTGGGATTTGCCTCTTCCTTAGTACATTCCAGGCAGACAGAAGGAAGGCTCACCGATTACCTTGTACCTGTAAGAAGAGAGTGTTTTTCAGAGAAGCCATCTTTCTGAAGAAACCTACATAGGAGAAGGAAAGACTGAGAATAAATAACTTGCAGAGTAGACAAAAATAGCCCAGCTCAAGGACTGAAGGGGTATTTCTGAGATGGATAGCAACATTAGGAACCAAGAGACAAAATTTATTCCATAGTCACTCTTTCAATGCATCAATAACTATTGGGTGGGGCACACACATGTGAGATGTCAAGTGTGGTACATAAGACTGACCTACTCTTTTGTGATTGGGTTAACTCACTTAATTAGACAAAAAAATATATTTGCATATATAATCATCAAATTAATTTATTAAAAAGATTTTCTTTTCCATAGTTAAAAAAAAAAGACTGACCTACTCAATGTCCCTAAATATCCATGTCTATCTACCACCTTAGAGTATCTTAAAATGGTTTTTCAGACATGATTAATAGAGATGAGGATTAATAGAGATCCTGGATTAAGGTTGATTCCCAAATAAAATAGCATGCAGCCTTTTAAGGAATGGAGAGCATGCGCAGTGGCATGCCTGTACGTGAATGCTGGTGTAGGTGGAGGCAGAGACTGGAGGGCTGTGCCAACTAGCCACACAGTGTCCCTGGCTCTGGCAGCCAGCAATGCCGAGGAAGAGTCCCAGAACAGGCCCAGCTTCATGAAGGAATGATCCCTGGCAACACTGATAGCAGACCCTCCAGTCTTCTGAACTGTAGGTGAACACACTTCTCTTAGTTGTACTGTCCAAGTTGGCAGTTCTAACACAGTGAGTTACAATTGAGCACATTCCATCTAGATTTCAAATAAAATGCACTGTTTAGATTTCCTGGACTTTGATAATCTTCACAGATCTCCATCCCAAAGGCTAGAACAAGAATTGAAAATTACAGTAAGATGCAGTCTTTCATAAAGCTTTATAAGGGGTCTCAGGCTCTGCCTGCTATCTCTGACCCCCTCCCCTCTCCTTATAGGCCCTCCTCACATCATTCAGATAAGGAGCTGGAGGTGAGATTGCATGGTGCTATGGAGATTTTGAAGGCAGAGACTTCCTCTGGTCACCTTGTCAGATCCCATCACTGAAACATAACTCTTCTGGTCTCCATGGGGATGACCCTGTCTGCCTGGATGCTGAGCTTCCAGTTGACATTCAAGGAGGAAGCCAATGACAGGTGATCTTGAGCTCTGTGCTGGTCCAGCCCAGGCAGGTTTTGGGACAGGCCCTTTTCTGCCTCTCATTTTGTATCTCCACCTGGGGAGGACCATTCCTTGCCGGTTCTCCTGCATCACATGACTGTGGACTGTGTGACCTGTGAGGTACTAATAAAAATCAAGCACCATCACATCCTCATAATTATCCAGTAATATCCAAACCCCAGAGTAACTCAGAAGAATGCCAGAGCTTTTCATCTCCTGAAGATGAGGAGGCAGCATACATTCTTTCATAAGGAACCTATCCTTGGGATAAAGAGATGCAAACCTTTCTAGGAGTTTTTACATCCTTGCTCTGCCTCTCAACACTGTTCTATGGGAAACTTGTTTCCAAACACACTTGGGGGGGTTACATTGAAATTTAATATGATTTTCTACAAAACAGAAAGTATCTCTTTAAATTTTCTAAAATCTTACCCTTATGAGTGATCAAATATGCAAGTAAGACATTTGGAGAGTATTAAGGATAGAACATAAGTGGCAGGAAATTTCTTAAAATAGTTAGCACATTTAGGGCAGATTAAGCTCTTGATTTTTTTTTTAATTACTGTGGTTGCAGCATGCCTGCTGCATGCCGGTAATCCCTGCACTAAGACAGCAGAGGGAGAATCTGAGGGAGAATTTTGAGATCAAGAATGCACTGGGCTACATAACAATAAAACAGTGGTCAGAGCATCAAGAGTGATCTCACTATGAACTACAGCAGCTGGAGGGACGACAGATGGTAACCAGGCCTGTTCACGACTCAGCTGATGATTGGTCAGTTGGCAGTTTGACTGGTATCAACCTCGAACATGGATGTGACTGCCAAAATTCCCGTCACATCTCCAGACTTTATACAAACCAGGTCTTGATAACATTCCTGCAGCCACAGCTACAAGTGTTTGCATTGACTGACCTCTTGAAAATGCTGAACTTAAAAACCAAACCAACTTGTACAGCATCTAAACTGAGGAAGACCTGAAAACTCCAAGCTGTCAGAGCCACAGCGAGAGCCTCTTTGTGAACATCAGAAGTAACTGGAGATTGGGGTAGAGGCCAGTGGCAGGAGGAGCCACATGATCAGGTTCAGCATAGGTCATCTGTATTAATGCAGGAAGGTCAACAATACTGGAGGGACAGCATAGAACAGTCCAGTTCCAAAGAGAAGCAGGGCTTTGACCCCAGTGCCAAGCCTGTGGGCCTGCTTAGTGAACCAATGAGTTTCTTTGGCTCTCTTACAGGGAATGGGTGAGACGTTACTTCCAGGACTATAAGGTCTTATAAACACACGGGTGATGACTTCAAGTACTGGCACAGATGAAACCCCCTTTAATTAACCTTCTCTATACGCTAGGATATCCTAAGACTGCAGACAGCTGGGCAGATTTACATACATTTGAGAAGTGGTTCAGGAGGCAATGTCTGGACTCTCAAATCCTAATAGTTCTGCCCTCTACTCTTGTGGATCCAACATGCCTGACCTCTCAGGACTGTTGCAAGTAATGACAGCTGGTCTGACAAGATGGTGGTGGCACTTCTGCTCACAGGGCAGTGTTGCACAGCCAAGAAGAAAGAATTATTTTAGCTCACAGTTTCAGAAGGTTTTGTCTGTGTCACAGATGGGAGAGCATCCGGAGCAAAATATTCAAGACACAGTGGTCCAGGGAGAGAACGAACTACGGAATATAATAAGGGGGCAGGGCAAGAGACATCCCCCAGGGACATAGTCCCAGTAACCTGCTTCCTTCAACTAGACCACACCTGCCACAGGTCCACCACTCCCATAGTATTCAAATTCTGAATCCATCAAGGCATTGCTCCATCCATCAGGTCAGAACCTTCACACCGCAAAAGTCCTCACAGTCCTCTTCAGAGATAGTTGCCTTAATTGTGACCCAACCTAATCAAGTAAACAATTAAACAATTGAGATTAATCATCAAAGGGGGCCACTGAATCATTCTGAGGAAAGGAAACCTAAAGTGTCATCATGATGTACAAGTTCTTCCACAGGCGTGTGTGTGTGTGTGTGTGTGTGTGTGTGTGTGTGTGTCCATCTGTCCGTTCATCCATTCAGCTGTCCATTCAGCTGTCTGTCTGTCTGTCTGTCTGTCTGTCTGTCTGTCTGATGATGTACATAGTGTCATGTTGGTTTGAAGTGCTTACAAAGACTTTAAAACTATTAATAGCCCAAGTGGAAAGCAGTCCCTTGAGGCCCTCCTTGTTACCTCTCACCCTTGCTCAGAAGGGCATTTTTGTATAGATGCTGCCTTCCATCTTGTACTTTCAGCTCTACTGAAGAGAAAGGAGATTTTCTTAAACCCTGATCAGTCACAGGCAGCTCCTGGATTAGCTGCTCATTCTTCCCAGTCCCTCTGAATCTGAGGTTACTGAGCAGTGCATTTCCAGCACCTTCCTCACTGCTCTTTAATGGAGCACAAACTACACAAGCCTCCTTCCCTCCTACCTTCTTCCCATTTTCCACATTAGTAGACTCTGCATCTTCCTTAAAGTCACCCTTATTCTCTTCTGTGAACTATTCCTACACACACCCCAAAAGGAAATTGGTTATCGTGATCTCACCAAAACCCCTGGACAGTGCCTAGTCTGTGCTGTATTTATTACAGTCACTTCTGTTTTCTCTAAGAGAATTAGGTGTGCCACTCTCTGTCAGTTTAGGTCAGGAGCTTCCACCCTGCATCCCTAGAGAGATCATCTGTGAAGGTTTAAGAAAAGAACCAGATAACTGGGAGAAACCTTAGGGTTCTGGTTTTGTTAGGCATGATCTTGACATGAGCTTGGATGTTTCAAATTGGATTTCCCTTTTCTTTATGCTACATAGTATTGCCCTGTTGCTAAGGCTGGCCTAGAACCCAAGACCTCCACCTCCTGAGCACAAGATAACAAGCAGTCCTTAGCATGCCCATCTCTTAAAACGTGTGTCTGTGTGTACACATGTACACATACAGGTGTGTGCTTGTGTGTATGGAGGACAGAGGACAATACCAGTTGTCTTCCTCAGTCTCTCTCTACCTTTCTGGAAACAGGATTTCTCAGTGAAGCTGGAGCCCTGGGACTCAGAGAGGCTGGCTGTCCAGCAAACTCCAAGGACCACCTATGGCCACATCATGCCCAAGTGCTGAGATTAAAGACACATTGGCCTGATAGGCTTTTCCTGTTAGTTCTAAAACTCTGAACTTAGACCTTCATGCAGTGACATGCTGAACTTACAGCCACCTGCCCAGTTCCCTAAACACACACTTCTGATGTCACAGATCATTGGAGAGCATGGGTAGCTAAGGCTTGGAAGCTGGACTCTATGGCAAAGTGTTTCCTGTCAGGCATTTCGCCATTTTAGTGTTTCATGGTTTTTTCCATTCAATCTTATTAACATTTACCTAGTTCCCCCTACAGCTGTTGTCAGAGTGACAGTGAGTGCCATTTGCTCCTGAAAAGCAAGACAGAGCTTTGAGGTAGAGGTCTCCAGGCCTCAGAGCTACCTCCTCAGGGGATTCAAAAAGACACGTGAAGAGCACAGCAACCTCTCTCTTCTGTAGTCAGAGAGAGAAAGGCAGCCTGTTAACTTCAGCTATGTATGAAACCCACTCAGACCCTCAACAATACTCTAGGTAGAAGTTGCCCTTAGATGGTAGAAGCCCCCACACTGTACTCTCCCAGACTGGGAATCTACAAGCTGTTCAAAGCACTTCCTCATCCTTCCACACAAGCAAAGCAGGATGCTGCCAAGAGGAGTGCACCATCATGCTTCCTGGGATGACGCTCAAGGGTGAGAGCAGAAAGATGTATTGTTAGTAGGAAAGTGTCACACTGGGAGCCTGCAGGGCAGTGGTTCTCAACCTGTGGGTCGTTCCCCCCACCAGTTTACGTAGTAATAGATGTCCTGAATAGTGTATATTCAAATTGATTCATAACAGTGGCAACAAATACAGTTATGCCACAACAATGAAATAATTTTACTACTGAGGATCAGCACAACATGAAATTCAAAGGGTCGCAGCATTAGGAATGTTGAGAACCGCTGGCCTAGGCAGACTTTCTCAAATACCCTAAAGTCACAGAGAAAGGAACCTTGCGGGAGAGCCATCTTAGCAAACCATGTACAGCTCCCCTCCATCACGCTTGCCCTCTGAGCTTGGATCATCTCTAGTCAAACCGAAGATGCTCTGATGGCAATGGTGTGGAGCCGTTTGTAGCCTGGACCAGTGGGAAGGGTTTCACCCTTGCTCCCTTACCCCTGTTATGACCTGGAGGCTGGTTGTGATTTCTCTGATTTTTAGTAGGCCAGCAAGGTATAAACATAGTAAGAGCAGACAGATTCCAACTCCCCCCCCCTTATTATTGTGGAAGCCATATTAACCTGGTCTAGGCTGACCCGAGAAAGGCAATGGGGCCAGCTTATTAGGGACAAAGCCATCCTGTGTTTGAAAATGTCTTCTCTGCTGCTGATCACCTACCACTTAGATATAATTTTCAGCATTTATGATAGTGAATATCAGGACTACTCCATCACCACTGGAAACCACATCAACCCTAGAAGCAATTATCTGGCATATGAAGGGTGAGGAATAAGGCAGGGCTTATTCTGGGTGCACAGCACCAGGCATTAGGGGGATTGTTTCCACTTAGAAGATGGAATACATAAAGAGACAGTACAGGGAATTAATAATCATTATAATTAGCAAAAGACAAGCATTGTCTACTCATCTGGAACTGCTGAAGAGATTTATATACTTGTTCTATTTGATCCTCTTAATAATGCTGAGGGGGAAAAGATGACATTAAGTATTATCCTGACTTTACAGATGGAAAAGTGAAGGATTCACCTGGATGCATATGACTGAGACATAAGGAAGCTGGGTCCACTCCCAAGAATGGTGATAAGGACCTGTGGGAAATGGCTGAGGGAGTAAAAGCACTTGCTGTGCAAACACGAGAACCTAGGTTCAAATCCACAGCACCCACATAGAATGCCAGGCAGACAAATGGAAGAAGCATTGATAAACTGTTTTCTCAATATATGTTTAAAGCTGTAGACTCAAGCATCTCTGGGTCAGAGAAACCTCTTATAGTAGTGGGTCAAAGCGGGTTGTGACTCAGAACAGGTAAAGCACTGAAATTAACTGACTCCCAAGAGTGCTTGATCTCATCACCTATGGGCCAAGGAATGGCACAGAAGAGGAAACAGAAGGACTACCAAAGCCAAAGGATGGTGATCAGCGTGATGGAGTGCTGTTTTCTGAGCATGACATAGTTGTCGTAACTGTGAGTTTACTGGGACCGCCTAAACGGAGGGGGTAAGGTAGGAAGAAGACTATTTGGGAAGCGGAAAGGGGTCAACGGAGGTCAGTGGGAAGAAGTAGAAGGGTGAGTGTTATCACAGTGTATTGTATACAAGTGTGATTGTATACACATAATATAATAATAATAATAATAATAATAATAATAATAATAATAATAATGTCAAATGCACATGCCTGTAAAGCCAGTGTGGGGAGGAGGGCATGTGGAGGAGCACTGTGGCTTTCCAGCCAGCACCAGAGAAAATCGATGAGCTCCAGGTTCCTGTGTCTCAAGGAAGTAGCACAAAGAATACAGAGCAGTACACCTGTCTGCCCCACTCCCATTCACACACATACACATTGATGCACACACCACTCACAGAAACACACATAAACCCCTCTACATACAAAAAATAATGCCAAAATTATTTTACCTTCTCAACATCCAGGCAGCAGTTTGAGGTTCAAAAGAGGTAGAGTGCCCAGAGAGATAAAGTGGGGTGCATTAAGCAGCCCCAGGCAATAACCTCAGTCTTCCAGGTGTTTTGGGTCTACCTCTAACTCTGAGACAGTTCCAGGTATGAGTACAGCCAGGCTTGAGAATTCCCTACCCACTTGCCACTCATAGCCAGGCACTGGCTGGCGGTGAAGCAGCCCTTCACATCACTGCTCTTTGTCTGGCACTGGAGGATTTCTTGAAGTGGTGAGCTTCCCTGGGCACTTATGGATGCCTAACAGCCTCTAATCACTGGGTGCGCGTAGCACCCTCCACCTCAATTGGCATGATAAAAACAGTGCCTACATACCTGGCTAATTGCCTGCTAGGGGAACTTACCCTCCGTTAAGAACCCCATTCTCACTGTGTAGTGCACATCACAGTCCAGGAAGAGTGGGTGTCTGAACCTCATCCTCATCCCCAGCGTTCCAGAAGAGTTGCTTCTAGAATAGGTCAAAAATTTGCATTTTTCATGCCTTCTTCATGATGCTAACTCTGCTGTGCTGGGAATCACTGACTTTGCCCATTCTGTTCTGTATTAAGAGTCTTGCAAATATCTAATCCTGAAAAGCTGCCTCAGGGAGAGTAGACAGTGCTGGTCCCCTTACCTGTCAAGAAAATAAGATCTGATTTAGACACTGAGTGTGTAAAACATTTGGGTAACAGAAAGGAACCTGGAGTTGCATTCAGATCACTTAACTTTGAGCCTGTACAAAAACACAGGACGAAGCCATGAACACATCACTATTTATTTTGCATTGTACTTCTTTTAAGACTTATTTGTGTGTGTGTGTGTGTGTGTGTGTGTGTGTGTGCGTGCGTGCATGCGCACGCATACAAATACACACACGCACCTCAAAGATTAGAAAAAACTGTCTGATCCCTTATAACAGTGATTCTCCACTTTCCTAATGCTGTGAGCGTTTGATACGGTTCCTCATGTTATGGTGACCCCCAATCATAAGACTATTTTGTAGCTATGTTGTAACTGTAATTTTGCTACTTTTATGAATTATAATGTAAATATCTGATATGCAGGATATCTGGTATGTCACAATCCACAGGTTAAGAACCAGCAGCTCTAGATAGTAACTAATTTGGGTACTCAGAGGCAAGTTCTGGTCTTTTAGAAGAGCAGAGTGCAAGCACTTTGCACCACTGAGTCATATCTCTAGTCCCACAACTCTTCATGGTTGGTAAAAACAACAATAATAATAACAAAAATGGTGTTTTCCTAATTTGGTACTATTGTCAAACACATCATCTGACCAGATAGTCACCCCCTGAAATTAGTCTTCATTTTAAATCTACTCACTAAACAGATAATCACCACCTAATCATAAGAAATAATACCTGTGAAATCATGATTTTTCACTTGCTAATTAAGTCTTCTCTAACATGCATTAAGGTAACAAAAATTTCCATGTACCACCTAAGTGCATTTGTACCGCCTGTGGTGTATGTGATCACACTTTGGTGAGGACTGAGATATTTGTCAGGGAGCCTTAGAAGCTGCAGAGTGTTATACAAACTTAAAGTGCTATCATCACCTAGAGCTAGGCAGGACCGTCTTCATAACTGTCTAGAGAGTGAAAGGTCAGTGGGACTAAAGTGGCTCTCCCTGGTGTAAATTGTGGCGGCAAGCTTCAATTCTCCTTCTGCTCCTGTACCCTCCAGGATCCGTAATCCCCTCTCGTCTCGGAGCTACCCTAACTCTCTGTGTGCAGTGGGAGGTGATGACGTGAAGGGCTGAGCCCATTGGTGCCAGGAGGTGAATCCTTAGCACTCGGAGTACCCATGAAGCTTCTGTTACTCCTCTCCTAATTAGCAAGAGTGGGCCCCACTCCAGAAGAGCCCACTAGTATTCAGGTCAGCGCTTTCCGAGGAAAGCATTGTATGAGAGGCTTGCTAGTGTCTGAGGCAAACCTGCCTCAGCTGTGTCCCCCTGATGATACAGCCCTGTAGCTGCTATATCTTCATGGTCTTATCTTGGGTCCCCAGGATAGCATCTCATTTTGAAGCAGCATTTCTCACCTGTGTGAAATTTAACTCACCCCAAAAGCTTTTTGAAAACTTACTGTATGAACACACATCCCAGAACAGCGGGACCAAGGCCATGGATGTGAGGCTTTAGGCATCAGTAGTTTTCAAGCTACCATAATCTGCATCGTTGATTCAGAACATTGTTTTGATGATGGAGAAAAAAACAGGCAGTACTTGAAGGGTTCTGTAGCCAAAATTCACAGTTCCTTCTGCTCTAAGAACCCCATGGCCTCACATTTCACTACCATCCCCTGAGCTCCTGAATTGGCTTTTGACTTTTCCACTTATCTGGTTTTTCACCTCAAGTTTCAGAGGGACTAAATGGCAGTATTGAACATTCACTGGGCACTTGTGTTTGTTGACAAATGCTGTTGTTTTATATGCAATTCGCTGGGTTCTCAAAATACATAGCTATTACTATATTATAAGCTGCTTTGGTAAAGAAAGCTGTGAGTTTCCTTCTAGAATGTGTCTTCATTATTTTGGAGGACACCACCAATATAAGAAGAATAGCAAAGAGCTGCTATTTGGTATAATATTTTTCCTCAACCTTTAGAGACACTTCAACAGACTAGAGCTAGATACAAATCATTTGTGAGAGTGATTATTCTCTTTTCTGAAAACATAGAACTAGCAGAGCAGGAGGAAGAGAAGAAAGAGATGGGGAAAGAAAACAGAAAAAAAAAAAAAAACCCTGAGCATCATCATGTGGCTAGTCCCCCTCAGTGACCAGTAAAGGTCAAGTCCAGTTGGCGGTGTTCTTGGGTAAAGAGAAATAGGAAACTACTCTAGAGTGGATATGAAGGAGAAACCATAGCTCCCGTGACAGGTGGAGAGAAAGTCTCCATGGAGCTCAACGTCTGCCCTTGAACTCTGGGGAAACCTCACTAAAGTACAATACAGTCTTCCTTTTTCTCATGTTAATATGAGTAGCTCTCCATTACCAGCAATAAAAATAACACAAATTAATATGACTGTGTGTACAGTATGCGGAAGGTGTTCGAAAGGTATAAAACTGTTGACCGCTAATCCAAAAGTTACTACTGAGAAAACACAAGATTTAGGTTCAGATGCAGGTCAACTCCAAGCTCACACACAATAGCTGTGGCATCTCATAAGTATTTTACTTCTGTGAATAGCAGGGGTTTGATCTGTGAAAATTAAATACTAGTTTAGCATGTGGCACTTTGTGGGGTCACCTACTCATCATAACCCCACCCCTGTGTTTGACTTAGAAGCGATATGAGAAAGCACAGACGAGATTTCTGAGGGCATGCCACCCAAGACTGGGCATGGCCTGGGTTTCATGCAATCAAAATCATTCCGTGCTTGTGGCTGTGGGAGAAGAGGTGACCTACCATCCGGTCACCCAAAGAGAGGATTTCTACACTCCTGACTCCATGTATCCCAAGGGACGTCAGGGCAGCCAATTAGGATGTTTTATCCTCAAAGTGTTCAGTGGAGGCAGGTGGGCAGAACAGGTCACAGAATTCTGGGTGCAGAAGAGGAAACGGTTACTGGGGCATGAGCTTTGAAAGTGCCTCATTCTAAAATAAAAAAATGATTTAATAAAAAAAACTGGGTCACTGAGTTGAAATGCATCAGAATCCTCATTAAAAGTTTCAGTTTTACTCATCTGGCTCCCCCAAAATACAGGGATGTGAGCAGATTCTATTTTGTGGAGAGATCATAGAAAAAGTTGGGGCTTTGAAAGTAGACAAGCCTGAATTCAAGGTTGGAGTTTGTTAGGTCAGAGGTCTCCAGTCTGCCAAAGTTCGTGAACCACAGCATACCTCCATATGTGTTAAAGCATCTTAAAACTACCTGCCTCACTGAGCTGAGGACGCTGGCTGGGTGATGGTTCAGCCGGTAAAGTGCTTACTGTACAAGCTTAAGGACAAGGGTTCAATCCCCAGCACTAACATAAGAATGCCAACTGTTTGGCATGCATAGTAATCCAGCTCTGTGAGAGCAGAGGCTGTGCGGCCCTGGGGCTCTCCAGCCAGCACTTCTAGACTACAGAGCCACTCTAAGCTCCTGGGAGACTCATTCAGAAAAGAAATAGTGGAAGCACTTGAGAAGCAAAGCCACAAGCTGTACGTGGTCATTCCCATGTATATGTGCATATGCAGCCTTATACACAAATACATTGATTAATTAAGCCTGTTATGATATCCCACACTATGCTTACCATGCTTTCTATTCTCGGTGGAACTGGGCATCTCTCCTGTCCCAAACGTCCAGGTTCAGTGAGGCCCAGAAGAACATGTATTCTGTGACCAGACAGGCTTGGCTTGGAGTGCCATTCGGCTTTGATGAAGCTATGACATCATTCTCCTTTCTAACTCTTTTTCCTTCTCAGTAAAAAGGCGTGGACAACACCTGTAAGAGGTAGACCTTGGCTCTCGCTCGCCCAATTTCTCTTCCTTCTCCATAGGAGTAGAAATTTACTATCCAGGTCCCTCAGCTCCAAGGCTAATCTGAATGGCATGGAGGAGGAAATACCATTCAGTTCCCTATCTGAGAGATGCCTCTGCCCTGGCCAGTGTCATAGGCTCTGGACAATTAGACAAGGCCTGCTGTGTGCTCGGAACTTCCGGGAGCATTTTTGTTTCTTCTCCCAGGCATCTCTTACCCATTTCTGCTTGTCTGCCCTGCCTCTGGCACCTTAGACTACTTAAGAACAGCCTATGGATGAAGCTAACAGCCAAGTAATGTAGAGGAGATGGATCAGAGTCCGGGTACTTGTATCACCATTTATTCCCTCAATCAACCCGTATTGAAACCTGCCTTAGTCTGAGTTTCCTGTTCCAGGCAATAATAAATGACCTGTCATTTAAACCAGCTGGAGTAGCAATTTCTGTCATTGCATCCAAAAGTATCCTAGCTGATGAGGGTTAATTATGATACTACACGTGTTAAATCACTTGTCCCAGTCAACCCTGGCACCCCAGTAAAGGCAAAACAAATGATTATGTCTTACCATTGGCGCCTTCATCACGATAATCATCATTACTAGTCACAGAGCTACTCGCAATAAAAACAAGTGCCACAGCTACAAAAATAACATCGACCACTTCCTCTGTGCCAGCCGCAGTTGTAAATGCTTAACATATTTAA
Source organism: Apodemus agrarius (assembly GCA_964023405.1). Taxonomy (NCBI): domain Eukaryota; kingdom Metazoa; phylum Chordata; class Mammalia; order Rodentia; family Muridae; genus Apodemus; species Apodemus agrarius. The sequence goes on along the minus strand of OZ030015.1, from coordinate 1,917,746 downwards.
ATTATTTAATCTTCACAACGGCCTCATAAGATAAAAGTTATAATCATCCCAATCTTCCAGATGGGGAAAATGAGGTGCAGAGGGACCGAGTCATTTCCCTAAGGGCTCACAGCTGGCAGGTGAGAGTTAAACTCAGCAGCCCAGCACCAGATTAGTGACAAAGAGAGAGGAAGACCATGAGGAACGGAGGAACACTGATTGGCTTCCTCATGTGGCCTTTTCTTGTTACCCCAGCTGTGGAGTGAAGCCAATGCAAGTGAAAAGGGCCTCTGAAGAAGCACTAACCAAAAAGTGGAAGGGGTGGGAGTTAAGAGGAATGCTTATATGACCCGAGTAAGATGCAAAATCACACTATATTGCCTACCCTTGAACTAGAGGTAAGAGGGCTGGGGAGATGGTGCAGCTGTCAAAGGTAGTCATACAAGAATGACCACTCGATTTTGATCCCCAGAACCCAGTTTAAAAAAAGACTACCCAGACCATGTGGCGATGTGCACTTGCAATCTCAGTGTTGGGGAGGTGGACATATGCAGATTCTGGAGTTCCTTAGCTTAATGGGATCCGTGAGTTCCAAACCTTGAGTAAAATGGATGTTTGCTTTGAATCTTCAAATATGTGTGCTTCATTTGGAATACTGCAAAAGGTCCTAACCTGAATATGGAGCCTTAGGGTGGGTGGGGTTTTCAAGAGAGTGGTATAACAGGTTAAAAGGAAATAAAGGGACAGAAATTTGGTGGGGGATAGGAGGGTAGGGTAGGGTTTGGTGGTAGGGTACCACCAAAAAAACATTCAAAAAAGTTATATGGAAATCTAATAGTGTAGAAGCTTCATGATGTGTAGATGGGTAGTAGAGAGATGATGGACAGATATAGATAGATAGATAGATAGATAGATAGATAGATAGATAGATAGATAGATAGATGGTAGAAGATACATACAGACATACATTCATACATACATATATACATACATATATACACGATAGGTAGGAGAGAGAGGAGAGAGAGAAAGAGAGAGAGAGGAGAGAGAAAGGAGAGGAGAGGAGAGAGAGAGAGAGAGAGAGAGAGATTAAATTGCCCTATACAGGGACAATGTTCCTATTAGGCACCAGAAGTTAACAGATAATCCTAGTAAGAAGAATGGATTATTCCCTTTTGAAATTTCTGGCCAATGAGATTCCATAGAATGCAACAGTAAGGCTATATTGCTGAAGACATTGTGTACTTAAGTCAGAGAATATGGAGAAATCAAACTGGAACTGACCTAGAGGCCTCAGCCCTATTGGGTAACATCCATACTTCCAGAGGGTGCTGTGAACAATACCAGTGTAGAAAGGAATCACAGTCTAATGCAACTCTGAACTTGAGAGCCACAATAATGACTGGGCTGGCAAGACATGGGCACTGGTGCAGTGGAGGCAGGAACAGCACGGGGGTAACTAACCACTCTCTGATGGGATTTAACTCCCACTCCAGAAGAAACATCTATACCTGGCACCATTCTTGGTCCATGGGCCAGTGGATATACAGCTCATAGGCCCTGGGAATACATTACAACTGTTACCTCTCTAAATGGACATAGAATCAAACCAATTCCTGATGACTTATCATAGATTGATGCTTTACTCAACCTTAATCAGAGGAAACATCTGTTTGCACTAGATGGCAAATAACACCAGCACTCACAACTGACCAAAGTGCACAGAATAAAGACTAAAGAATGCTTAGCCCTAAATAGCTCTCTCTCTCTCTCTCTCTCTCTCTCTCTCTCTCTCTCTCTCTCTCCTCTCTCTCTCTCCCTTCTGCCTCCCCCTCCCTCCCTCCCTCCCTCTCTCTCTCCATATATATCTTCCTGTTGTCCAAAAGCAGCTCATAGATCATTGTGGAAGGGATAGAAAGAATTTACAAGCCAAAAAGCAAGAAGCAGTAGTCACAAGGAGACAGTGTCTTCTGGATATAGCAAACAGTCAAACATATGAACTCACACTGCATGCACAAGACCTGTACAATTTAAGCTAGATCAAATTCCAGTATGACTAGATGAAATAGACCCAAAACCCCACCCCTAGCCAGGGAACCATCAGCAATTGATATCTGCTGTGGTAGAGTCAGTATTCTTTCAAAGTGCAGCACCTGATCCAGTGGAGGGCTACATATCTAAGAGTACATGGACAGCACAAATTGGACTTAGTAGATTCAAGCAAATAAAGAGGACACCAAGTTGGGTGTGTAGGGAATGGGAAATTGTTCTGGGACAAGCTGGGGGAATGAATATGATCCAAATTCATTGGACAAAATTCTAAATAAAATAGTTTTTTTTTTAAAAAAAAGGTAGGAGGTGGACTTAGTGGTTAAGAGCACTAACTGCTCTTTCAGAAGTTCTGAGTTTAATTCCCATCAACCACATGGTGACTCAAACAACTGTAATGGGATCTGATGCCCTCTTCTGGTGTGTCTGAAGACAGTAACAGTGTGCTCATATACATAAAATAAATAAATCTTTTAAAAAGAGGTAGATAGCATCTAAAGATGACATCTGAAGCCGACCTCTGTTCTCCACATTCTTACAGATTCATCCACACCCTTGCATATGAGCGCGTGTGCGCGCGCATGCACACACACACACACACACACACACACACACACACACACTTTAGAGGTAGGAGAAGAGTCATCCCTGTCCTGTAGGATTACTCTGAGAACTAGCGCATTTGATAGCTGCACAGAGCCCTGTGGAACTGCTGAAGACGAGCGTCACAGGGCTGGACTACGGCCCGCCTTCCCCTCACTTGTCCGCTCTCTCACTTTCAGGGAGAACAGAAAGAGGAAGAAAGACTGTGGGAGATGGAGTCAATGCCAACCAAATTGGTGGTTAGCACTTTAATTTAAATCCCCCCTTCTGCTGTCCTCACTGAGGAGTTTGATGATAATTCCCTTCCAGGTTTCATTCCATAAGAAGAGCCAATTTGGCTCATTATCTCCCTGTAGGCACCAGGAGGATTAACACCAGCTGTCTCTACTGACTTTTCCCTGCTCTCAATAGAATCTGGATGGAGGAGACGCCAAGGGTGAATTCCCTAGTATATGACTTATTAGCCTTGAGGACAGAGGTCAAGGATTCTGGGACGAGCCCACTGCTCAACAGATGAAGGATCCTTAGTTTCTTCCAGATAAGCTTGGGTGATGGCCTTTGAAGGAGGAAGCTACATGGCCAGAACTAAGGAGGACCCTTGTAGAACCTAACAGAGCATGTCAGTCATAGTGAACTAGACAAGCTCCAAAATCAAGCAGATCACCTAGGCTGCCCAAGGCCTTGGGAAGGTTATCTGAACTCACTGAGCATACGGAGTGGGGTAATTTTATTTATAGATATGTAGTTATGTATGAATATACATGTATACAAATACATGCATATTCCATAACACACCAGGATATGTTTTGAGAAATGTGTTGGTAGATTTCATTATTTTATAAGTTTCATAGGGTGTACATATAAAACTAAGACAGTCATAATATCTTACAAGATAGAATCTTACAAGACCACCATCATATATGCATTTTGCTTTTAACCAAAGGGTCATTATGCAACACATGACACTGTGTGTCTGTGTGTATGTATGTGTGTGTGTATATATATATACATATATATATGTATACATATGTATATACATATATATGTGTATATATATATATACATACATATTTGTGTGTATGTGTATGTAGATCTAATCAATATTTTTTCTTAATTGGGAAAATGCTCACTATATGTCCAATGGCTGCTTCTGAACTATGTCTTCTTTCCTTCCTGAATCCAACTGTCAGCTTCTTTCAAGCCCATGCCAAAGCTATGTGTGTGTATGTGGATGTGGGTTTACATATGTATATATGTGAAAATGTCACATATGTATGTGCAGATGTGAGTTGTGTGTTCACATGTGTGTAAGGAGGGGTGTACATATGACTATATATGTGCATGCTTGTATGTGTGCATGTTTGTGTGTGTGTGTGTGTGTGTGTGTGTGTGTGTGTATGTGTGTAATTAGGACAGAGGTCAACCTTGGATGTTGTTCCTCAGAAGTCATCCACCTTGTTTTAGTCAGAGTCCCTCACTGAAACCTGAGGCTCGCCAAATAGGCTAAGCTGGCTGGGATCCACCTGACTCCATCTCTTCAGCGCTTGGATTGCAAACACATGCCATTAAATCCAGCTTAAAGTTAGAGATTTGGAGAGTTTTAGAGTGTTTTAGAGATTGAACTCAGGTCTTTGTGCTTGTACAGCAAACACTTTAACTGCCCAATCTCCTTGCCAATCCTGAGTACACAAAGCCCGGTTCTTTTCAGGCTTCTCATGATCTCTTCCATTCACTCAATGTTCCACCACATGGGACATGCTTTCCCCCATGGTTTCTGCCTCCTTCCTGTGACCTTCTCCCTCAGAGTACCCATTCTTCTCAGGGCTCCTGCAGCTCCACTTGTCTGTTCTGCACCACCCCTGCCCAGTTCGCATTGTTTCTCTCTATATTCTACCCTAAATTCAAAACTTCAAGCTTAAACATTTCCTTCTCTGTGAACACTCTCTTGTCCTTATAATTTACCTTTTGTGGACTTTGAAATTCAGTCATTCCAAGAGAGTTCTTGTGAATGTTTCCTGTCACTCCCCAATAGCAATCTCTCTTCTCCAGATTTACTGCCTTCTTCAAGTAGCTCAGAACTACATCATTTCATTTGGAGAACGCCATGGATTTTCTTACTTCTTCTCTTCCTAATATGTTTCTCTAGCCAAGCCAAGGCCAGTCTAAATCACCTATTCTAAAGCCTAATAGCCCAGCACAGTCAAAGAAAGTATGTTCCATGATAACAGACAGAAATTTATTTTAAAAGCATAGATTTATGCAGGAAAAAATACAACTATGTTTCACTGGAAAGTTTGCCTTTTCTATTTTTCCAAGAAAATTATTAAACATCTCTCCTAGCCTCCAATGACTCTTCTTTATCCTTAGAAAACTGGTGAATTTTCTCTTTTGTTTTGTGATAAAATAGCAGTGCTAGGAACTGCCTCACCACCCTACCTCAATCATCCCTCTGGCTGCCACAAGAGTGTGGCTGCTGCACTTGTCCTAGTCCCTCCCTGCTGAGGCTCCACCCTTGGTGGGGCACTTCCATGAGCATAGTTATGCTCTCTCTCTCTGTCTCTGTCTCTGTCTCTGTCTCTCTCTCTCTCTCTCTCTCTCTCTCTCTCTCTCTCTCTCTCTCTCTCCCTTTCCTCTCTTTCTGTCTGTCTCTCTGTCTCTGTCTCTGTCTCTCTCTCCCCTCTTCCTCCCACTCTCTGTCTGTCCCCCTCCCTTCCTCTTCTCTCTTTCTGTTTCTGTCTCTCTCTCTCTCTCAGTATCTCTGTGCATTTCTGTCTCTTTTTCTCTCTGTCTCACTCCTTCTCATCTCTCTTCTCTCTGTGTGTTTGTCTCTGTATCTCTCTGTATCTCTCTTTGTTTCTGTCTCTGTCTCTGTTCCTCTGATTCTCTCTCTCAATCTCTCTCTCTCTCTCTCTCTCTCTCTGTGTGTGTGTGTGTGTGTGTGTGTGTGTGTATGTGTGTGTGTGTGTGTGTGTCTGTCTGTCTGTCTGTCTGTCTGTCTGTCCAGACAGGATCTCACTCTGCAGGCTGGACTGCCTGAGAAATTGCTGTGTGGCCCAGGCTGGTTTCATGCTCAAAGTCCTCTCCCTGCCTCAGCCTACCGACTGCTCAGTTGAAAGGTGCTCTTGTTTCCTGGTGACTGCTCGTTTTCTACTGAAGAAGAAACAGTGGGAAAGAGAAAAGCACAGTCTCTCTCTCTCTCTCTCTCTCTCTCTCTCTCTCTCTCTCTCTCTCTCTCTGTAACTCCTCAAAGCAGAACACACATCTTGCCTCTCAGATGGCATGGTGACGCTACACCCTCTGATAGCAAAGACACACGACTCTCCTGGCCCTTCCCCAGGCTTTTATAAATGTGAAAGAGGAAAGTTGGTGGCCACAAGAAAAAAATGGTGTTATTACTAGACTCTTGAAGTAAAACAAATCTCACCACAACCATTTCATGAATCATATTTTAGATTCTGTCAGAAAATATGTTTTTCAAACTACAGTAACAATTATTGTCTTTGGCAAAATAGGGGGGGTTCAAGTTTGTCTATATCTGTTGGAAGCTTTCTTCCCAACTGCACTGTGTGTTCTTGCCTTCTAGACTAAACTGTACTGTGGACTGAAGCAGGGATGAGGATGGATGACAACATTCTAATGAGGAAAAGAAGAGAAAGTAAGAAACAATATGGAAAGGCTATCACAAGTGATAGATCTTTATAAACTACCCCCACATGGTGGAGTTTCACTTATGGAAACATAATTTACACAAGTAATTACTGACGAGATCACTACAAGAGCACATCCATTCATGAAGTTATGAGGCATCCAAGTGTGGCAATTACAACTCTATACAAAGACTTTGATAATGCAATCTTTTGGGGAATTAAAAGGAGAACAAAAGAGAGAGGAAGGAAGGAAGGAAGGAAGGAAGGAAGGAAGGAAGGAAGGACGCACACTGGCTGTGAACTGCATGAGAGGAGAGCCCAGGAGCACTGAGAAGGAATCCGATGCCCAGATGGAACCTTGGAAGAATGTTGGAACTGAGTGCTCATGAACCCTGTCCTAAGGTTGGTGTGAGTTGCTGGCATCCTGGTAGGATTAGAGGAAATCGTCTGCTGGGACAAGCCTGCCAAACAAACTTCCTCATGCTTCCTGATAAGGTGTCTGGAAAGTTCAAAGGCTTTTAGCATTAAGTCCTTTCCTCAACTCCATGTCCAGTATAGATGTTCACAGAATGTTTCCATTCACCTGTATATAGATGAGAGGCATATACACAAATCAATGATTTGAGTAGGATAAAGTGGCCCATATAAACTCATGTGATTAAACACTACGTTTCCAGTTGGTATAGCTGTTTCAGAAGGTAGAACCTTACTGAAAAGTGGGTCATGGGGAGGTTGAAGACTTCGGGTTTTATAGCCCTACCCACTTCCTATTCATTCTCTGCTTCCTGTGTTCTCATGTAATAACTATGGCCAAATGCCTCCTCTGCGGCAATAGACTGTGTGACCTCAAACTGCAAGCTTAAAATAAGCCCCTCCTGATCACAGATGCTTCTTGGATGCTTCTTGGCAGATATTTAGGCCATGAAAGCAATCTGTACACACACACACACACACACACACACACACACACACTACCAATTTAACAGCACCAAGGCAATTTTAGCCCAGGCTGTCTAATTACAATACCTCTGCCCATATCTTCTTGCTGTTGCATAGCAACTGCCAGCATTTTGCCAGTTTGTTCATTGCCTAAGGATAGTAAGTGCCTACACTCTACCAGTTGCCTTGTGGGGAGCTGTCATGAAAGGCAAGCAACAGATATGTGAGTGACTCAACTGTAGCTTCATTCTGATGCCCATTTTACTGTTGAGCAAACTGAGGTTCAGCAAAAGTAGAAAAGGCAACTCAAGCTACCTGTGCTGGTTTGAATAAAAATATACTCAAGTGCTTGAATGCTTGGCCCATCGACAGTGGTACTATTTTAGCGGATATGGCCTTTTGAAGGTAGTATGTGACTGTGGGGACAGGCTTTGAGGTCTCATCTGCTTGAGCTATACCCAGTGTGCCTCACAGTCATTTCTTCTGCCTGTGGATCAAGTTGTACAACTCTTAGCAACTTCAGCAACTTGTCTGCTTCGATGCTGCCATGTTCTTGCCTTGATGATAATGAACTTAACCTCTGAACTGTAAGGCAGCCCTAACTAAATGTTCATCTTTATAAGAGTTGCTGTGGTCATGTTGTCTCTTCACAGTGATGGAAAGACTAAGACAACACTCAACCTGTCATGTAAAGCTGGCCTTTGCCAGCACGGCAGAGCGCTCACCCTGATGCCCCCCCTCCCACAGCATCACTGGCCCCCTTTGCTGTCTCCACCTGAAGAACTTTTCAAGGAGGTTGCAAATCAGAGGAGCTGATACAACTGTGACCATTAGGACCAGCTAGTGTCCTAGCTGAAACTTCTTTTACCAGCCACTATGGAAAAGGAACAAATCTAGGATAGACACATGCATTTGCTTGCTTGTTTTGAGACACTCTTGCTAAGTAGTCTGGGCTTGTTTTAAACTCTCACAAATCACTCTGTCTCCGGCTCTCATGGCTGCCATATTTTCAGATGTGACACTGATGCCCTTCGTGATAGAAGACTGATATTCTCAGCAAATCAGCACTTTCTGTCATAGTTGTGGTCATTGCATCACCACCACCACATCATCATAATCACATCATCATCCCCATCTCATCATCATTACTTCCATCATCATCACTACCAGCATCATCACCATCACATCCTCTTCCTCCTCCTAACTTTCTCTGTCATCACAATAGCACTCCTGACACCTGGTAAAATACCTAGCCAATGCTGGGCCTTAAGCCACATTCTATGTGTTTGTATTTCATTTTCCTCTTCACAATGACTCTGAGCTCTAAACGATATCTTCCTCAATTTTGTCATTGAGAAGACAGTCAAAGAAGCTGAATACTTTGTCTAATACAACATACATGGAGAAAAACAATCCAAAGAGAAGTGACTTCACCATCTACTTGAAGCCATAGCACTTCCTGCTTTACCAGAGAATATTCATGTTGCCATAGCCATTATCCCAGATGCTAGAGACCTGCAGATGGATAATAGTTCTTCCCTTCCCCTAAGAGGGAAACAGCTAGTCTTAGAAGTGTCCATTGTTTCAAACACAGCTGTCACTTATAGTTCCTATTTCTCCAGTACATTCATGTGTCTCTCCTATGATCCCCCAACTTAACCAAGGTGAATTGTTCTACTGTGCCCTGTCATAGGAACACCTGGAGCTCTGACCTGTCCTAGATCTCTTACTTTTGTGTCCATGCCATAATTCAGAGCTAAAAATATGTCCTGCCATCTAAGGATGGGAATAAGTCAAAGCTGCATCTCAAGAAAAGAAATAATGTGTGTATGTAAGAAATTGCACATATGCACACAGGCTGATGTGTCAATCCTGAGATGCACATACATGAAACAACACAGGACAAAACAAATTACCTTTCTGTTCTAGTCACGTTCTCAGTGGACTGTTGTATGTGTACCTACATGGGTGAGAAGAGTTCTTTACCCTGTCTCCTAACTCAAGTCTAATTTCTTCTGGATAAAGCTCACAAACACATCAAGACATGATGCTTTAGTGGCTGTTCAGTTGGCATAAAATTAACCATCTCAGGTAAAGAGCACTAAAACAGGCTGACCTCCCAGGAAAAGACTGTGGGGTGAGAAATGATTTGGATTGTGTATAACAAGATGGCATATACAAAAGGATTGATACCCACTGAAAGTGAGGAAGAAAAAAAAATGAATCACAGAAAGAGCTAGAGCAGTACAGGAAGAGGGAGCAGCAATGCAGATCCCCAGTATGGGAGAGACTGGACAAACAGAGAGAAGTCAGCATAGCTGGACCAGAGAGGAGAGGTCAGACATTCACACCTTCCTCCGGAACTGCTTAGCTCCACGGAAACCTCATCCACCACATCCATAGTTATATCTCCAGCCACTGGGAGACTTCTAGCCTTCAGTTTTCTCATCTGTGCAATGTAAGCTTTAAGGTAGGTGACAAATGTCTTTGCCCGTTCCAAACCTCTACAACTAGACCTTCCTGAAAACACCATTAAAATGCACCAAGTTGCCAGCTCCAGCAGGATGCTCAACTCTGTGAGTTCATGTCTGTCAAGTGGCAAGCCTTATACAAGGATCAGCAAACACAGAGTTAAGCTGGTGATTTCCAGCACAATCTTTAGGATATTTGGTTTTCCTGAATGTAAACAAGGCAAAATCCTGTGGGTAAGAATCTGGCTTCAGTGATTCTGGACCTTCCTGAGAAGGGAGCACTTGAAAATAGCTTCCTTTCTACTTCACAGACAGACCTCATTCTAAAGATACTAATAAGCGTTCAGTGGGACATTGAGGAGGGATGAGTTTACTAGTAAGGTCTGCTTCTCTCAGAATTCACATGGTCTTTATCCTTGCTGCTTTTCCAACATGGCTTGGGGGAGGACACATTTGGCCTAAAAAGTAATGGCTCAAACACAAACATCCTCTGAGAACCTCTGTTCCTTCTTCCCTGGTGCACAGATACATGCATTCACACATGTACACATGTGCCCCCACAAGCACATACAAATATAAAAGGTGAACATTAAACATATTCATCTTTAAAAACAGAAGCACCAATAGAAGTTCAAGTTCCCATCTTCAGTTAATGCACAGAGACTATATTCGTGCACACTGACAAGCACATGCATGAGGATTCTTGTGCTCTGAGCACAGTTGCAAGTACACATAAGCAGATTAGCTCATTCATGATCTCACATACTTACAAACACACAAGTTCAAATAGGAAACCACCTGTGTCCACATAACTCATGTATGAATAACAATTGACATACAAGCAGGTTGCTGTATACATCCTTAGATGCACACATATGAAATGACATAGGACAACCCAAATATACACCACAGTTTTGCAAATGCAACTGTGGGTGGATGTGTGAACACATACTTGTGTGCCTAAGGAATCGGAAGCATTCATACAACATAGATGCACACACTATGGGGGATTTCATGTCACTCTGAGAACTACCATGTCACGGGGAACGGGTTTAGAACAGGGATTGTGGCTGTACTTTGCTTCAACTCTGTACTTTTCCACTATGAATCCAAAGATCAACTGTAGTGGAATAAGTGAAGTAGTCAAGAAAACAAGATGCATACTGCTCAGAATAAAATCAAAGGTCTGGTACTCATCTCTGGAAAGAAGACAGTATGAGTTTACGCTACACAGGGAGCTGGTTTGTGCTCTTAAAATTCAGGAAGTCCTCACAGAAGGAATCTCTCAGGCTGCTCTTCAGAATCCCTGCCTGGATCAATATTAACATTAATGGGATACTTACATTTGGGATTCCTTTGGCTTTGGGGTTGAGGACATCTTCCCATGAGTGCTCTTTATGTGCTTAAGTCTCAGTGAAGGTGGGAAGGCCAGGTGTACTGATGGTGTACAAGTGCTAACAAGCACTAACCTGGGAGTCATCAATACTTGCATATAGCTTAGGGTTCCTGGCACTGCAACACGAGCTTTTGTCTGCCTAAGCCCATTTCATCCTTTGCAACAACTAAAACAGATAAACCTATTATCACTGCCAATTTTCAGAGAGATAAAGTAAGGATAAGGTCAGTGATAAGGTGCTTAGGGCTGTGATTGATGTGTTCATATGTGAATCTAGCTCAGCTTTACAAAGACAGGCTCAGAGGGTGGAAAGGCCAGAGTGTTTTAAAATAACAAATTAGTGTTAAGCTTTGTGTTTTTAGCAGTCTGTTTTGATTGAGTGTAACCAAGCCCACCTCACAAGGCCTGCCTGGCTCTTTTCTCTTCTGCCAGTTAGCTTTTGTCCCATGATAACAACTCACCACAGGAAGTAAATGTCCACAAAGAATCAAAAGACCACCATGTTGAGGTTACTGAATACCAGTCTCAACCACAGTATTATTGATGCTCTGGGTTCAAATAATCCTTTGTTGGGGAGCTGTCCTATACTTACTGTTTACTAGCCTCTAGCCACCAGATCACAAACAATTGCACACCTCCATCAGGTATGTCACTCAAGGGTATCTGTCTCTAGATAGTGCCAGATGGCCCTTAGGAGACAAAGTCACCCCTGCTTGTGACTCAATGGACCTACTCCTTAACCTACTCTGCCAAGTGTTGCGGGGTACATTTCAATGCACTGTTCTCCCCAGCAGATCTATGCAGTAGCTCCTATAACACCCTCTCTTCTAAGATGGAAACTGAGGCATGGTGTCAGTTACTTTGCATATTATGTAACAAAATACTCAATAAGAAAGAAGTCTAGTTTATTGTGTCCTACACTTTGAGAGAACAAAACCAAGCATTGTAGAGAAGGCATGGCCTCAGGGTTAGGAGGACATTTGGCTCTTGCCAAGTCTGCCAGAGGGGAGACCCCATCACCTGATACTTCCTGGAGAATCAGCTGTTTGCAGGGCATTGGACAGAAAGAGAATTCCGGGAGTACAGAAACACAGGCCTGCAGGACAGAAAAGATAGAGCCAGCAAGACCAGCTAACACCAGAGATAGTGAGATGGTCAAAGGCAAACACAAGATCATTACAAACAAAAACCAAGGCAACATGGCACCATTAGAACCAAGTTCTCCCACAACAGCAAATCATGGATACTCCATCACATCAGAAAGCAAGAGCTAGATTTAAAACCACATCTCATATTGCTGATGGAGAACTTCAAGGACATAAATAACTCCCTTAAAGAAATACAAGAGAACATGGGTCAACAGGTAGAAGCCTTTAAAGAGGAAGCACAAAAATCCCTTAAAGAAATACAAGAGAATATGGATCAAAAAGTAGAAGCCCTTAAAGAGGAAACACAAAAACTCCTTAAATAATTTCAGGAAAAAAACCAAACAAGTGAAGGAACTGAATAAAACTATCCAGGATCTAAAAATGGAAATAGAAACAATAAAGAAATCACAAAGTTAGACATCTGTGAAGATAGAAAACCTTGGAAAGAATTCAGGAGTCATAGATGAAAGCATCAACAACAAAATACAAGAGATAGAAGAAAGAATCTCAGATGCTGAAGATTCCATAGAAAACATTGACTCAACAGTTAAAGAAAATGCAAAATGTAAAAAGCTTGTAACCCAAAACATCCAGGAAATCCAGGACACAATGAGAAGACCAAACCTAAGGATTATAGGTATAGAAGAAAGTGAGGATTTACATCTTAAAGGCCCAGTAAATATTTTCATCAAAATTATAGATGAAAATGTCCCTAACCTAAAGAAAGATATGCCCATGAACATACAAGAAGCCTGCAGAACTCCAAACAGACTGGACCAGAGCAGAAATTCCTCCTGTCACATAATAATCAAAACACCAAATGCACTAAACAAATAAAGAATATTAAAAGCAGTAAGAGAAAAAGGTCAAGTAACATATAAAGGCAGACCTATCAGAATTACACCAGACTTCTCAACAGAGACTATGAAAGCCAGAAGATCCTGGGCAGATGTCATACACACCCTAAGGAAACACAAAGGTCAGCCCAGACTATGATACCCAGCAAAACTTTCAATTACCATAGAAGGAGAAAACAAGACATTCCATGACAAAAGCCAATTTACACAATATCTTTCCACAAATCCAGTTCTGCAAAGGATAATGGGTGGAAAATACCAACACAAGGCAGGAAATCACACTATAGAAAAATCAATAAGGTAATCTCTCAACAAACCCAATAGAAGATAGCTACATAACCAGAATTTCACTTTTAACTAAGAAGATAACAGTAAGAAACAATCACTTTTCCTTAATATCTCTTAATATCAATGGTCTCAATTCACTTATAAAAAGACAGAGATTAACAAACTGGATATGTAAACAGGACCCAACATTTTGCTGCATACAAGAAACCCACCTCAGTGACAAAGACAGTCACTATTTAAGAGTCAAAGATTGGAAAACAAATTTTCCAAGCAAATGGTCCCAAGAATCAAGCTGGAGTGGCCACGCTTATATCAGATAAAAGTGACTTTCAACCAAAAGTTATTAAAAAAGATAAGGAAGGACACTTCATACTGGTCAAAGGAAAAGTCTACCAAGATGAACTCTCAATTCTGAACATCTATGCTCCAAACGCAAGGGCACCTACATTCATAAAGAAACTTTATTGAAGCTCAAAGCACACATTGCACCCCACACAATAATAGTGGGAGACTTCAACACCCCACTCTCAAAAATGGACAAATCATGGAATCAGAAACTAAACAGAGATACAGTGAAACTAATTGAAGTTATGGACCAAATGGATCTAACAGATATTTATAGAACATTCCACCCTAAAGCAAAAGAATATACCTTCTTCTCAGCACCTCATGGTACCTTCTCCAAAATTGACCATATAATTGGTCACAAAATGGGCCTCAACAGATACAGAAATATTGAAATTATTCCATGTATCTTATTAGATCACCACGACCTAAGGCTGGTCTTATGCTCAAACAAAAACAATGGAAAACACACATACATGTGGACTTTGAACAATGCTCTTCTTAACGATAGCTTGGACAAGGAAGAAATAAAGAAAGAAATAAAAGACTTTTTAGAATAAAATGAAAATGAAGACACAGCATACCAAAATTTATGGGACACAACAAAACCAGTGCTAAGAAGAAAATTTATAGCTCTGAGTGCCTCCAAAAAGAGAATAGAGAGAGCTTACACTAACAGCTTGACAGTGCACTTGAAAGCTCTAGAACAAAAAGAAGAAAATACCCTCAAGAGGAATAGATGGCAGGAAATAATCAAGCTCAGGGCCAAAATAAACCAAACAGAAACAAAAAGAACTATACAAAGAATCAACAAAACAAGGAGCTGGTTCTTTGAAAAAAATCAACAAGATAGATAAACCCTTAGCCAGACTAACCAGAGGACACAGAGAAAGTATACAAATTAGTAAAATCAGAAATGAAAAGGAAGACATGACAACAGAAACTGTGGAAATTCAAAAAATCATCAGATCTTAGAGTTTATACTCAACAAAGTTTGAAAATCTGGATGAAATGGACAACTTTCTAGATACATACCAGGTGCCAATGTTAAAACAGGATCAGATAAACCATCTAAATAGTCCCATAAGTCCTGAGGAAATAGAAGCAGTCATTAGTAGTCTCCCATAAAAAATAAAAAATAAAAAAAAATAAAAAAAAATAAAAAGCCCAGTACCAGATGGTTCCTGGAAAGGAAGAAGTCAAATTATCACTATTTGCAGATGATATGATAGTACACTTAAGCAACCCAAAATTTTCCACCAGAGAACTTTTACAGCTGATAAACTTCAGCAAAGTGGCTGTATATAAAATTAACTCAAGCAAATCAGTAGCCTTCCTCTATGCAAAGGATAAACCAGATGAGAAAGAAATTAGGGAAATGACACCCTTCATAATAGTCTCAAATAATATCTCATATCTTGGTGTGACCCTAACGTTGCAAGTGAAAGATCTGGATGACAAGAACTTCAAGCCTCTAAAGAAAGAAATCGAAGAAGGTCTCAGAAGATGGAAAGATCTCCCATGTCCATGGATTGGCAGGATCAATATAGTAAAAATGGCCATCTTGCCGAAAGCAATCTATAGATTCAATGCAATCCCCCATCAAAATCCCAAATCAATTCTTCATAGATATAGAAAGAGCAATTCTCAAATTCATCTGGAATAACAAAAAACCCAGGGTAGCAAAAACTATTATCCACAACAAAAGATCTTCTGGGGGAATCACCATCCCTGACCTCAAGCTCTACTACAGAGCAATAGTGATAAAAACTGTTTGGTATTGGTATGCAGACAAGCAGGCAGATCAATGGAATAGAATTGAAGACCCAGAAAAGAAACCATACACATATGGTCACTTGATATTTGACAAAGGAGCTAAAAACATCCAGTGGAAAAAAGATAACATATTTAACAAACAGTGCTAGGTCAACTGGAAGTCTGCATGCAGAAAAATGCAAATCGACCCATTCTTATCTCCTTATACAAAGCTCAACCAGACACACTGAACCTTATAGAGGAGAAAGTGGGGATGAATCTTGAACACATGGCCACAAGGAAAAAGTTCCTGAACAGAACACCAATGGCTTATGCTCTAAGAACAAGGATTGACAAATGAGACCTCATAAAACTGCAACACTTCTGTAAGGCAAAGGACACAGTCAATAGGACAAAACAACAACCAACAAATTAGGAAAAGATCTTTACTAAACCTACATCAGATAAAAGGCTAATATCCAATATATATAAAGAACTCAAGAAGTTAGTCTCCAGAGAATCAAATAACCCTATTAAAAATGGGGTACAGAGCTAAACAGGGAATTCTCAACAGAGGAAATTCAAATGGCTCTAAAACACCTAAAGAAATGTTCAGCATTCTTAGTTATCAGGGAAATGCAAATCAAAACAACACTGAGATTCTACCTCACACAGGTCAGAATGGCTCAGATGAAAAACTCAGCGGACAGCAGATGTTGGAAAGGATATGGGGGATAGGAACACTTCTTCATTGTTGGTGGAATTGCAAGCTGGTAAAACCATTCTGGAAATCAGTTTTGTGATTCCTCAGAAAATTTGACATAGTACTACCTGAGGACCCAGCTATACCACTCCTGGGCATATACCCAGAAAATGCTCCTACATGCAGTAAGGACACATGCTCCACTATGTTCATAGCTGCCTTATTTATAATAGCCAGAAGCTGGAAAGAACCCAGATGTCCTTCAGCAGAGGAGGAGATACAGAAACTGTGGTATATATACACAATGGAGTACTATTCAGCTATTAAAAACAATGAATTCATGAAATTCTAAGGAAAATGGGTGGAACTAGAAAATGTCATCCTGAGCAAGGTAACAAAAGAACACACATGGTATGCACTCACTAATAAGCAGAAGTTAGCCCAAAAACTCAAATTAACAAGATACAATGCACCCAGCACAGGAAGCTCAAGAAGAAGGAGGACTTAAGTGAAGGTGCTTTGGTTCCTCTGAGAAAGGGAACAAAATACTCATAGGAGCAATAAGGGAGAAACTGTGTGGAGCAGAGACTGAAGTAAAGGCCCCCAGAGACTGCCCTACCTGGGGATTCATCCTATAAACAGTCACCAAACCCCGACACTACTATGGATGACAAGAAGAGTATACTAAAAGGAGCATGACATAGTTGTCTCCAGAGGGGCCCTGCCAGAACCTTACAGAGGCAGATGCTAGTAGCCAACCTTTGGACTGGGCATGGGGTCCCCAATGGAGGAGCTGAAGGGTAGTACAGAGGAGCTGAAGGGGTTTACAGCCCCATGGGAAGAACAATGATCTTGGCCACCCAGAAGCCCCAGGACTCCCAGGGACTAAACCTTCAACCAAGGGGTACACATGGGTCCAGCCAAAAATGTGGCAGAGGAATGCCTTGTTGGGCATCAGTGGGAGGAGTGGTCCTTGGTCAGGTAAAGGCTCAATAGAGGTCCTAACAAAAGAAAATTGAGGAGGGGGAGGGGGGAGTGGCTTGTGTGGAGGGGCACATACTTGGAGGCAGGGGGTGGGAGGAGGGATTGGGGTTCCTTGGGGAGGGGGGAATTGGGAAAGGTTTTGAAGAATAAAAAATTAATTAATAGCTATCTGTAAGGACATGGGCTTGTCACCTTTGTCACCTTGGGCCCCCGTCCCCTGCAGGTGGCTGTCCCGGAACTCTCTAGAGAAAAACAACCCCCCCTCCTGGGACTCTCTAGAGAAAAACAACTGCCCCTGCTCCCGGAACTCTCTTGAGGAAAACAGCTCCCAGAATAACCACAGGGTGTCCCAACAACCTCTATGGAATGTCCCAACGCCCCAGGTGTGTCACTTAATGTAACACATAGTAAATAGTAAATGTGTGACTTTAGACTTCCCCTATTTCCTCCCCAGTCCTCCCCCTCTTTTATGGTTTTTGCCTTTATAAGCTTGTCACAAATTCAGGTCGGGGTCGAACTCCTCTACCCCTGCGTGGTGTATGAGTCTCGACCCCAGCATGCTGGCCTGAGATCTCATTTAATCTCGTCTTCAATAAACTTCCTCGTGTGATTACAGCGAGTTCGGTCTCAGTGCTTTACTGGGTGTGCGCTACTCCTGAGACTTGAGTGAGGGTCTCCCTTCAGGGGTCTTTCAGTTTTACCATTGGCAATGTACACGAAGATGATATTCAATAAAAATAAAAGAAATGCAATTTGCATCTATCCCTTTCTTCCAGGAGATTAAACTCAGTTTGAGCTGAGTATTGTCCAGTGAATTCTGTCTTAATCAAATGTCCATATGCTTGGAAGCCACTGGGACACATTTAGCCAATTGATATGATTTGACCAATAAGGTAAGTCATTTCCTCTGCTAGAGGGGAAAGATCTCTTTTGATTTACAGATAGCCTGAGGACAAGGAAGCACAAAGCTACAACTCTGAGCAGCCATTTTGACTTGTAAGGATGGGTCATAGAATACATAAAACAACAAGAAGGTAGAGAAGATTCAGAAAACACATCAGACCATCACTCAGTTGCTGCAAGCCGTAGCACCTCATGGAAGCTTCGGTTGCAGGCGAGACCATGATTTCTGGGTCAGGAAGGTACGAATCGGTAAAAATTGAAGACACACATGCAGGATAACTTTACATTGTGGAAAAATTTGCATTTTCTCTAGTAAGGAGCCCTGTTTTAGAGCCCCCTACTCGAGTGTCAGGTTCTGACAATTATATATTAAAAAAAAATGTGGCATGCTAAGCAAACATAACTAGCATCCTTAGGTTATGAGCTAAAAATCCTGTGCCATCTCTGCCCAAGCTAGAGATCTCTTAAGCTAGAGATCCCTGCCTAAGCTTGAGTTTTTGTCTAGAGCCAGATTTTGTCTAGGCCAGAGATTCTGCCTAAGCCAGACAGATTCTTTTTCTAGTAGTGAACTGTCTCTCTTTTAGGCCCAGGTTTTGACATTTACATAGTAAAAGATGTAGCTAGTCAAGCAAGGGCAATTTACATGACCATACCACACAAAGGAATGTGGAGCCAGCTAGATAGAGCATATCCTGTGAAACAAGCTTGGAAAATTAAGCATAGGCAATGCCATCTTTAGACTAAATGAGTCTTTATGACTCTAACATCTAGCTTTTGACTGTAAAACTTAAAATCTCCTTTATCTTGTAATGTCAGGCAAGCCAAAACTTGTCTTTCCTTAGGTTTCACATAGCCTCATTAATATTTCATGAGCTGAAGTTTGAGCCACACCTGGACAGAGTTGTTATTATGACTATTTGGATGGCTGGTGACTCAGCTAGCCTTAGCAAGACAAAAGACTGAAGCTCTGTAAGCTTCCCCCGAGGGGGCTCTGAGCTTAGCACCTACTCATATGCAGATTTTCTAGCTGGAGCCCACAGTCTCAGACTAGATCTGAAGTAGAGTATTTAGCAAAGGCTTAACATTACTATTTGCAGTAATAATTTTTATGGGACATTATTTTTAAACTAAGCATGGCTGAAATAAAGCATCACAGTTTAAAAAAAAGGGTTATTGGCCAGTAATACTTCAGAGAGTGAGTTATAAATTATTTTCTCAAATCTACATGGTCTTGGCTAACAGGAATAAAAGAAGTTAGGAAGATGCCAAATGAAAGATTATGGCAGGCATTTTTTTCCGCCTCCGTTCTGCAGAAATATTATCTTACAGAAGCTATTAGAACTAATGCAGCACTCAGTCCCACTTCTCAAGGGACCTTCTCAAGGAAGATGCACCTTTACTTGGTATGGATGATTGCTGTAGTGGCTCTTCCTGGTTGTCAACTTGACTATATCTGAAATGAACTACAATCCAGAATTGGAAGGCACACCTGTGATCCTGATCTTGAAGCTGGAAGATACAAGTTTCTAACCTGGATCTTGGCATGGAGATCTTGAGTCACAGTGGCTATGAATCCTGAAAGACTAATTCAAGGAGATCCTCAAGGTCATCTGGGAAAAAGCAAGTCCCAGATCCAGGTGTGGTAGTACACACCTTTAATCTGGGCCACACCTTCTGCTGTAGACCTACATAAGGATATTGTAAGACGGTTCTTCTTTGCCTGCTTGCCTTGTCAGTCTGAGAAACTGCTAGATCCTTAGACTTCTATTCACAGCTGCTGCTGACCATTATTGTGGAGCTGGACTACATACTGCAAATCATCAGCAAATACCTTACTATATAGAGGCTTCCCATAAGTTCTGTGACTCTAGAGAACCCTGACTAATACAATTCCCAACTTAAAATGAATTGATTTATTCTCTTTAAAATTTTCAGTGGTGTAGAATTGAAACATAGTCAATGGAAATGGTGCTTCAAATTTTGAATCTCTCAAATTTAGTTCTCTCCCTAAGCTAGAGTTATGTAGAATGACACTTTCACAATTGAGGGCAGTAAGATGAACTTCCAGTAACTAGCACAACTGTCCTTACCTTGTGTGTGGTAGATAATGGGGCATGGATGTGGTTTTGCTTTTGGTCTTTCTTCTCACCGTGGGTTGGTTAGGACATTCCCCAGCCCAAATAAAAGAGAGTCTGTAAATCCCATCTGTGGCTAAAAGTAACTTGATTGGATTCTCCAGTAATTCAATCATCCAGTTTCTGGTATCAAATTCATATTACCTAAGAACATCAGGAATGAATGAGATGTGACTTAGAGAACATGTTCATAGCAGACACTTCCTCTTGTCTCATGCATTCTATGACCCATCCTTATGAGTCAAAATCAATGCTGAGTGCTGTAGCTTTGTGCTTTCATCCTTCTCCTCTAGCAGAGAAATACCTTATCTCATTGGTCAAATCATATCAATTAGCTAAACGAACCACAGTGGCTTTGTAGAGTATGGGTGCATCTGTATGTATCATACAGAAGTAGATGTATGATTCTCAAGCAATCTTGAAAGCATATGTCTGTTGCCATTTTACAGATAAGGAAACCAAGGAAATAAATTTATCTAAAGACTCACAGCATCATCAATGTTTACTTGGAGTTGCCCTCCGCAGGAGAGGGCTCCTCCCGGAGTAATAGGTTTCCAAATAAAAAGCAAGAAACCTAGTATTGGATATGGGGTATCTCGTCCTGAATTGTTGGTAAGAAGTATTCTGGAACCCCCCAAAACAGTAGAGATGTTTGGCACTGTTCTTGGTTGCCCACCAGAACTTGATAGACGCTATCACCGAAGACACTACACACTTCAGTCACAGAACATGGAGAAATCAGGATGACACTATATAAGAAGCTTCCTTCCCAGTTGCAGACTTCATAGTACCAGGGGGTACTAGAAATGCCACCCAGGTGAGATGATGATCAAGTCTCTCTCAGCTACAAGCTCTGTCAACTACAGTAAGACACACTCAGATGCAACATTGGTACACACAATATAGGGAACCAAACTGCTTTTCTGTTGCATTTAAGGCCTTTTCCACAGAGGAAATGCATTCCTGGTATTGTAAATCTGGCCAAGAATCCAAGTTTGGGAAGCCCACATTCCCTATGGCTGAACCTACAGTCATTGTTTTGTTAAATGTGTCTAGTACCAAAGTGCCCTCTAAATTATTATTCCTATCAATAGATTAGTTAGTGCATCTTGCAAGCCTCATTGGAGAGACTAGTCAAAGTGCAGTGTACAAGTGTCTACCCATTTACATTTACACCTCCTCTACCCTGAACAAGAGCATAATGTGGCATGTATCTCCTGTTGCTACTAGCATAACTAATTATCCACATATTATGTAGGAGAGTCAATGAATAGATAGGTGACATCTGTGAATATGCAAATAATCCATGGTTTATTGGTTCCTTCAAGTACCCTATTTAATAAATTCATGGGAAAAGATAAGCTGTAGCATCTTTTGATATGGAATTTTACATGTTATTTATTTTTAATGTTTGAGAGTCTCACACATGTCCACTGCCTCTGTATCTTTCCTTTCCCTTCTTCCTTTCCTCCCACATCCACATAGTCCATCTCTAACTCATAACCTCTTCTTCATTATTGTTATGCATCCATGCACTCACACCTACACACACATACACACACACACACACACAGAGAGAGAGAGAGAGAGAGAGAGAGAGAGAGAGAGAGAGAGAGAGAGAGAACCTAGTGAGTCCATTTAGTGTTGTCATATGTAGCCACTTGGGATTGGACAAGCAATTATGGAGCTTGTCCCTGCAGAAAACTGTTTCTCCCTCTCTCAGAAGCCATGAACTTCCAATAACACTCCATCTAAGGGTGAGACCTCAGGTTGACACTAAGATCTGGAACTGCTAAGGTGGGTGGAGAAGAAATGTTGCTACAGGTTTCTGGAGTTCAAAGGGGGCTCATAGTTCCACAAAACAAAGGCTCTATTACCAAGGATTTTCCAAAAACTCCATTGCTGGTACATTGGAGTTTGTTTCATCTTTGAGATTCATTGTAGAAAATGGATTTAAGCAAATGTAATTGTCCACCAATGAAAGATCCACACATTCTCTATCTGGAGTCACTTGTTCTTTTGATTTTAGTAACAAGCAATATACCAAATAAGCTACTGAGAGTGAGCAAGAAATTCAGCCTTGCACTGCAGATTATACACAGCACACAGTTTGTTTGTTTGTTTGTTTGTTTGTTTGTTTGTTTGTTTGTTTGAAACAGC
This sequence comes from Apodemus agrarius, assembly GCA_964023405.1. Classification (NCBI taxonomy): domain Eukaryota; kingdom Metazoa; phylum Chordata; class Mammalia; order Rodentia; family Muridae; genus Apodemus; species Apodemus agrarius. Next base: position 1,895,384 of record OZ030015.1, on the reverse strand, counting down.
ATCTTGCTACCTAGCTCAGGCTAGCATTGGGCAAATAAAAATCGCACTGGATTACAGTTGAGGATGAAATGAGCAGGTAACAGAATTTCAATGCCTTCATCTTCTTGATTTTAATAATCACTTGACAAAATTTAGTTATTATTATCCCTAGAATATTTTACCTGTATAAAAGTTGTATTTGTATTATGAACTTAGCCCTTGGTCTGGGCTTGAGAACATTAGTACTATCTCTCCAGCATAGACTGTCTTTGATGATGATGGTATTGTCTTCCTTAAAATACTGATGAAGGAAAGAGGGAAGTTTTTTAGGTCCTATAACACATAACGAAGGTCACATAGAGTTGTTGGAGGTTAATATTGCCAAGTTGAGAGGCTCTAAGACCACCTAGGAGATATACCCTTGCATGTGTCTGGGAGAGGTTTTCTTGATTGAGTTGAGGTAGGAAGACTCACCCTAATGTGTTAGCAGAACCATGCCATGGCCTGGAGTCCTGGACTGGAAAAAACGGCAGGCTAAGCATCAGCAACTACCTCCCTTCTTCCTAACTGTGGATGTGATGTGACCAGCATCCTCACTTCAGGGAGCAGATGAAGTCTTAAGTAAATGCTGTTGACATCAGCAAGGACATATCAAAGTGTGGCTCAGACTCCTGAGAATAGTAACTTCTCATGGTCCATGATGTGTAGATGGTGTCCTTGTGTGCAGAAAATGTCAACTACAGCTTTCTCCTCTGGGATGTTAGAAGTGGCCCTCTAAAAAGAACCTCTTCCACAATTAGCTAAGTCATCCATCCTTATTATTCAGCTCTATAATATAATCCTGCCTCCTTGTTCATCTGACCAAATGCACTGAGTTTCCAAGCTGCTTCTGGCATGTCTCCATCACAGTGCACAGCTCACTGATTCCTGTTTGTCATTTCTTCTTTCCCCTTCCAGCTTTAAGTCATGCAGATCATAGCACCTCACACTCCTGCTGTCCTGTCCCCATCTCTGGGCTGTATTCTTAAACTGTTGCCAGAACAAACCCTTCCTCCATTACCTTGTTTTTATTAAGTATTTGTCATGACAACAGAAAAATAATGAAAGTGTTGGCTGAAAACAAACATCCCCAAATGAACAAAAGGTCTAATTTAAAAGAGCAAGAGAACTGTGCTCAGGGAAGGCTGAGGTAAGATTGCAAGTTCAAAGCCAACCTAGGCAAAAAGAAGACTTCAAGGACATCCTTAAGACATTTCCTCAAAATTAAAATTACAGAAAGGGCCCAGTGGTAGAGGACTTGACAGTACAGTTTCCTATGGGTTGTATATAAGGCATTAGTGTAAATACCTGCTCACCTTAGGTGGTGCTGTTTCTGGAGCAGAGGATCCTGAGTGTGAAAGAATGCATAAACAGACTTGAGCTTTGGCCAGTGTGATGGTGAACATTAAGTCTAGAAGATAAATTTACTGTGCTGGACTTGTAAAAAACAAAAAACAAAAACAAAAACAAAAAATAACACTGTTTTTTTAGCTTGTATAAGCCATGAGGAAGTTGCTCCTACATTGAATGGACCCTGTCAGTTGTCCTGAGATAGACCACTTCCTGGTGCAGCCGGACTAGTCTTTAAAAAAATAAATCCTGATTGTTGAAAAATCTTTCACTGCCTCAGCTATACCTATAAGGTAATGAATGGGTCAGCAGGCTAGCTGCGGAGTTCTGCTTCTGTATGAAGTAAAGAATGGATCAACAGGCTAGCTGCAGTATTCAGCTTTTGTATGAAATGCTTGCTTGCTTGGATGGCTGAGGCACCTGCTGGACATCTGTTACACAAAATGAAGCCTTGCTTGCAACACTCAGACAGAATAGAAGTTAATTTGGCTCCTCCAAATTAAAATTTTGTGGATTTTGCCTTTATAATCCTTTGGCTATCAATAACCAGGGCCTTATCTAGAAAACTCTCTGGTTTTGTCCTGGACAGTTTTATAAAAAGCCTCTAATTTACTAAAACCAAAACTTGAGTGAGACTCACAACAGTATGCATACACTAATCCACTGCTCTCTGCTCTTAACTGTGGATGAAACAGGTTCATTGCTTTAGCTTTCTGCTCCTTGACTGTTGAGTTCGGTAGCTCTCTGTAGCTACTCCGGACTGGCTCTGCAAGAGAAAACTATGGGATGGATGGAAAAAGCAGCGCAAAAGAAAGAGGTCAAGGAGACATTTGCCTTTCAAGACCCAATTTTAATAAAGTGTAACCCAATATATAGTCTGAAAGATTCCCTCCCCCCAGGTATGAGGTGGAGTCTTGTGGTGAAGTCTCCAGAGAGATCTTTGCTGGCTCCAGACTCAGCAGGTGGCTGGCTCACCTGCTCAAGGTTGACAATTGCAGATCCAGGATGCTTTCCTGGCTTCCAGGTGTGGCTGGGTTGTTCTAAATAGAACAAAGGCCAGGAAATTCACCGGCTCAGGATAGAGCTAGCAGAGGCCTAATGCCTAGCTCAAATGCTGGAGTGGGGGGAAGGGACACTTGACCTTCCTCACAGTGATGGGCTGTCACCTGGAATCTTTCTCCCTCAATAACAGGAAATAAAAATAAGACAGATAACCTGCCTGGGGTAGTAGTGGGCCATTAAAAGTCTCAAGAAAGCATGATAAGGCTGCACACTACTCCAACATTTCATTGGTCTTTCTTTAGATTTTGTCCCGCATGCCACTTAGGTGGAGGGAATCCCAGCCTCTTTGTGTTTAGGAGAAAGATAACATTAATCTTCAAGACTCAGAGAAGGCCAAAGTCTCAAAAAGTTGGAATTTGCAAATCAAATCTACCTGGGTCCAGTCTATGAGCTCAGGGATAAGCAACCCTACATCCCTGGTTCTCATATTCTTCATTAATTACAAGAACTAAGAGGAAATACATTCATTTCCTAGTGAGTCAGATTCCATTATGTGTATCTCAGCCAGTTTATCGTCCCGCTTGTCACATAAGTCACCAGTGTGTTTGTCTTGGGAGTCTATCACTTAGAACTCAGCTCTTAATATTCAATAAATATTAACAATAAATAAATGAACACATGTGTGCTCCACAGATCCTTCTCCCTTCTTCTCCCCATAACTCGAAGGAGTCAGTGAAACTAGACTACAAATTTCTTACTGTCTCCTTGAGTCAGCACCATGGGGGCATAGGTGCCTGTAATTCATCCATGAAGATGAATTCAGATAATAAGATAAAATTACATTCCCCTATGTCAGTGCGATGAATTTTTCTGGAAAGATGTTTGGCTGGAATTTCATCTGAACTCAAAGCTCCTTTGAGACTACGAAGGAGGGCCCAGCTTAGTGATGAACAAGAAGATATTTGAGAGCTGCAGTTAAATGATGGTTAGAAGGTACCCCTGATAAAGCAGGCTCGTGAGATTAATGTGGGGATGAGGATTGATGAGGGACTAGATAGGAAAGTGTCCAGAGAAGACTCCAGCCACTGTTGCCCTGATGAGAGCTGAATTTTGTGTTATTTATAGTCACTCCGCAGAAAGAGCACATGGGGCACAGGAGGACAGAATCACGCAAGGTGCACTAGTGGAACTTTGAGGATAATTTACTGCTCAAGTTCAAGGACATTGCAGTAACTGAGAGCCTTTCAAACTTGCAGACACCTCTATAGAGGAAGGAGGTTACTGGCAGCTGTGCAAGGCTGTCTTCCAGGATTCACTGCCAGCTTGAGCCCCTGCACTGATCCTCCTCCTCAGACTGGTCTTTTTTCCTTGGTGCCCTGGATTTACCTCTCTAGTCAAGAGCAGAGGAACCCCACTAAGGCTGGCCTGGGCGACTGGGGAGATAGTTCATTCAGTAAAATGCTTGCTGTGCAAACCGCAGGACCAGAGTTCAATCCTCAGAACCCACAAAGTCTGATGCGGTGGCTCATGCTTGAATTCCAGGAGTTGGGAGGTAGAGAAAGAAGCTCCCTGGGGGATGCCAGCCTCAATGACTCAGTGAGTTTCAGTCAGATCCCTGTGGCAGGTTGGAGGGTAGGGGTGAGGGGGAACCCTGTCTCAAAAACTGCTTCTGCAGCCTTGAGGCCTCTCTCTGTGCCACTTGCTCACATTCCTGGGCCCATACCACCGGAGAGCCCCTCAGATGGAAATGCCATGCCCCTGCCTCAGCATCTTCTTCCTCATCCTTGGCTCAAGCTGGAAGCTGCTTATTTCACATGTGCTTTTAAGTGCAGACTGCCTTGCTGTTTCTTCTGTTTCTCTTCCCTGTGACTATCTGGCCACATCTGATACAGTGCATGGCCATTTCCTGTTAACCTCAATAAAGTAAGCACAGGATCACAGTCAGCAAATCCCAAATCACTGTTTTTAGCAAAATAGAGGTAAACACTAAATGGTTCTCCTCAGCCTCAGTCCACAAGATTTTTGTCGGCCAATCAACACTCACCTTAGAGCTTGTGTTTCTGTTTAAAGATTATTTAATCTGTGTGGCTCACAGGCTATGTGCTGTGGACAGAGGCACTAGAGTACACCCTGAGTAGACTATATTCATCCTGAAGGCACATCACAAGATTCTGCTTCTTCTCCAGATGGCCAGAGAGATGACTCTGTGGTGATTCAAGTTAAGTTGCCAGCATGCATATGTGATAGTTCACAACTGCCTGCAATGCCAGCTCCAGGGATCCAACACCTCCACCTGAGAGCACCTGCATTCACACTTAAAACTCACACAGACACTGGAAGGGTCAGTGATTTCCCAAAGATAGAATCTAAATGCAAAGAGTGTTTTATTCTATGGAAGTCCAGCATGATGGGCTCTCCCATTACCAGAATAGAAAGATGACCAAGTGAGCTTGCAGGCCTGATTTAAAGCACATTAGGGAATTCCAGGGTAGATGACCTTTATCTTACTCCATTTCTAAGGACATTACATCACTGGGGTGTGGGGGCTGGAAATGAAAGGATAAGGGCTGCAGGCTGGGAAGGTCGCTAGCATCCTTTCCCGCCTCACCTCCTGCGGAGAAGCTGAGGCAAGGGCTGACACGGCTGGGTCGGCAGGGTCACTGTGGATGCACTGGCCCCGTACGTACGTACGTACGTATGTGATCTTGGCCCCATAACAGGAAATGGGTAACAGGAAATGTGTAACAGGAAATACATGTGTGACGCTGTGTGTGACCCTGGCCCCATAGCAGGAAATGTGTACATGGTGGCCATGTAAGTGGAAATGACCTAACTAGTTCCCATCCGGCTTCTATAGGAAACTGATTGGTTCTCAGAGAGCGCAGGCTCGGATAATTTAAACTGATTGGCTTAGAAGCTATTGAGTGACTTGTGTTAGGCGGGCTTTGCTGTAAATCTATAAAAGCAGTCCTGTTTCTGCACCCAGTGTTCACTGTCACCTACCCCAAGTGGGGAATGGCCGTGACCCCAGAGCTCTGGAATAAAAATCCTCCTGCTATTGCATTAAGACTGTTTCTCGTAAGTGATTGGGGTGACGCCTTCCAAGGCGTGGGGCGCTGGGGTGCTCCATTTTTCTTTCAGGTCTTACAGAAACTGTTGCTGGGAAGGTCTGGAAATTATTGCTGAGGAAGTAGCTGAGGAAGTCTGGAAATTGCTGCTGACCCATTGTCATTGCCTCAGGCCAGGGGGCAGGGCAGCTTCTGAGGCCTGGACTTGTCTAGACTTGCCTAGTTCTTGGAAACAGAGATGTAGGCCTCTTCTCTTGAAACCTGTCATGGAGTCAGCCTAGCCTTCTCAGTACCTGTTTAAAGCATACAGGTAGGCTTCAGATGGCTCAGTCTCACTGGGAGCCTTTACACAAAGACCTACAACCTGTTTCCAGTTTTGCATGTGTAGAGGAGTGGTTCTGATACTGATTTAATCGGGAATCTGTGAGTTCTGACTCTGAAGGTCCTTGTCCCCAATTGGCTTTTGATCTAACAATAAAGATGCCAGTGACCAATGACTGAGCATGGTGCGGAAATTAACTTAGAGTTGTGCAGTAGGACACAGGGAGAATCTCAATGACTGAAAAGAAGAAGCAAAAGCAGTAGCAGAGCAGATAAAGCCAACCAGATATATGAGAATTTGGGTGGGTGGCCACTGGCCACTGCCCCAATTGGACCTAGAGTACCAAGGGAAGGTTTAGGAGTACCCAGTCATTGAGTTAGCCAAGGCATTTTAAGATTAATGCGTGTGTGTGTGTGTGTGTGTGTGTGTGTGTATGTGTGTGCATGTTCCACTTGTGGATTTAAGAAAGCTCCTAAAGCTCCTGGGCAGGTGCATGCCTGCAACTTGCTAGGAGCCCAAAGCATTATAGCCAAAAAAAAAAAAAAAAAAAAAAAAAAAAAATCACTGCAACATAATGTATGTGTAAAAGACCATGACAATGATAAATGTAATTATTTGTATTAGTCTCAGGCATATAAATAAATCAGTAAGTATTTTTTCTAATATGAGACCTGGGAACAATGAGAATGATATCAGTTATATTCCTACCCCAAATGTAATCTCCAAAAGTAACCATCTGTTCTGTTCACTGCTGTGTCTATAGCAACTAGACATAGTAGATGCTTAGCAGATGCTGGAGGCAGAAGTGAGCCTGAAGTTGTATGGTTTGAGTAGACGTATCAGCAGATCTGCTTTCATTATCTTTATCCTGAGATGTACAGTGTCAGCGCAGGGGAAGGTTGTAGAAAATAGTGAACCATTGACATCATACTGCAGATAAGAAGCAACATCCCAGAGAAGGATGGTAATTCACTGAGATCACTCATCAAATGTGAAACAGAGAAAGCATGAATTCCTTAAGCCTCTCAGGATTCCTTCTATCTCATTGTACTCCAGACTCAATCTTTGTTATTATTGGAACATCCTTGAGCACCTGGGTCTATGCTTAGAATGCTGTGAGTGTTCGAAAAGTGCTGACAAGCTGGATTATAGAAGAGGAGGGTCTCCCAGAAGGACAAGAGGCAGATGTACCATCAGTTAAAGCCAATCACACCAGTTGGAGGGACTGACTTGATTTTAAGCTTGGTTCTTACTTTTAAAACAAAGGAGTTTATGAGGGAAGAAAGTAGAGATGTAGAGATCTGTATATCAGTGAAGACTTTGTACACTTTACATTTGTGAAAATGTAAAGGCAGATCAGCTTTCAGGTAAACAAGAAAGAAGTTACCACCTCATCACAACAGGAAAGTCCAGGCTAAGAGTGTATTTCAGGTATCCCTTCCTGAAGATCAAAACCATCATTGAGTTTGCAGCATTGAAGTTCCAATTCTCTGCAGTTGTAGTAACTATGTAAGCAGGATGGCTTCCCTCATAACAGCAGACTGTCTACAGAGGCACAGCAAAGAGCCCAATGGTTCAGGTTTCCATCAGAGATCTGAGAATTCCTACGATTGGATCAGTTCCTGAATCTATCACCATAGGAAGTTAGGTGCAGCTGACTGGCTGGCTGGGTCATATGTTCTTAACCAGGTATTCAGATATTCATGTTAATATCTAAAAACTGATTTTAAGAGGGGACAGAAAATAGATCCTAGCTGAACTTAATTTCTACCCTTGAACACATACAGATGGGGTGGACACCTTCAGGTGCTCCAAAGGAGAAAGCGAGCATGAGAAACCACCATTCTTTAAAGCAAAGGACATCTTTGCTCAGAGTCCCATGGTAGTGAAAAACTCTTAATTCACACCTACAATAAAATTTAGCAATAACTCACACCTGGGCTTTCTGACATGGTCGAAGAGGGGGAGAAAGCTGGAGAGATGACAGAGCCATCTACCCACAACAAACACGAAAGCTCTGTTTTTATGTTCTTTCTCTTGCCATATCTTTCTAAATTTAACACCCCTCATCAAACACACACACACACACACACACACACACACACACACACACACACAAATACACACAAGCACAGAGAAAATCCCAGTTTTAAGTGAATCTTCAACAGACAACAATTCCTAGTGAATGCCTTTGTATGCATGTGTACTTATGTGTGATGTTGCTATGTGTCTTGTAGCTCAATGTTATTTACTTTGATTTTTGAGACAGTATCTCTCATTCATCTAGAAATTTCTAGGTAGGATAAGCTGGCTGGTCAGAGAGCTCCAAGAAACCACCTGTCTCTATGTACTCCATGGTAGTGGCATTACAAGTACTTGTAATTCCTTCAAACCCTGCTTTTGGTTACTTGGGGTCTGAGGGATTATTCCCATGTCCTTGGTTGCAAAGCAAGCACTACAGTCACTGAGGTCAGAGGGGGTATCTGTAATTGAGTTGCTGGCTCTGGCAAGTTAAAGATAGGGCTGCTATCCAGGGACACTATTGAGGTTGCAGCCACTATGCATTCCTTATAAAATGTGCAGGGTCTTAAGTTGAGAAAACTGAGACTGGCATCCACAATACAGGAGAGAGAACCTCCGCCCCTGTTCTGTGGTCAGATCGTTTCCCCAGTGCTAAGCCTTCCAGGAGAGAAAGCACCCTGAGCAAGAGCCTCCTCCCCTTGATACACTGACAGCTGCTGGGTAGGAGGGTTGTGAGATGGGGGGGCTGTAACAAAACCACTTCTCATGTGTTTGTGCTGAAGTGTATAGAGTCCTCAGGATAGTATAAACTCAAATGCCAGCAATCTAGCAACACTTTCATGTCAAGGTGCAGGGTTCTTGAGGTTGGGGGAAAGGACCCCAGAGAAAATACTGTCCTCATTGTAAGTGAAGCTCAAGGCCATGATGAGAGGAGTCTTTAGGGCCAATGAAATTTCTCTTGGCATATGTCTTGGAATAGAGTAGATGCCAAGTGTCAAGTGACAGAGAAACACTGTAACAGTGAGTGAGTGCCAGATATGCTTTATTTATTGATTGAAACTCAAATTAGCTCAAGGTGTGTGTGTGTGTGTGAGGGGGGGGCTGCAAAAGACAGATAACTGGCTGCTGGCTGCTGGCTGCTGGCTGCTGGCTCTGTCAAGTTAAAGATAGGGCTCCTATAATTCAGGAGTAAATCCAGGGACACTATTGAGGTTGTAAGTATTCTATCTCTCCCTGTCTTTAGTTTTCAGAAGGGGCAGTCTTATCTCCATCTTCTACATAATCTCTGGCCAAATAAAGTGAAAATCTGTTGTCCCAGTCCCTCCTAACTTTGTGACACAAAAAGTAAAGCCATTCTTCTCACTCTGAATGGGAATCACACAGGGATTTCTCTGATTGACCTGGCCTGGGTAGGTTTCCAATATCTGGTACACATGGTATGAACCAAAAGCCTTGATTGCATGATTGACAGGCCTTGGAGTGCACATGCTCTGCAGTGTTCAGGTTGTCCAACAGCAGACAGAAACATGATGCGGGGTGAACTAAAAGCTGAGTCATTCTTTTACTGAAATTCAAGCTCGATTGCTTACCTAGTATTTTATCTGCTATTGTAAAATGGAATCTAGACAAGGCTTCCTGAAATCGAAATTTTTCAAGCTCACCTACTAGGGAAAAGAATGACTAAATGAATGGACAAAACCAAAGTTTCCCTTTGCCTTAGTTGCTCATTAACATGCTCCTGGGAACCAGAAGAACTAAAAACTTGATGGAGAAATGGAAGAGAAACAGAACATGCTTATAAACCTGCCCCAAGCAACTGGGGAGATGGCTCAATTGGCAAGGGCTTACCATACAAGCAAGAGGACATGGGTTGGAATCCCCAACACCCTCTTAAAAGTGTAGCCGTGCAGGTCTGTTACTTCAACATTCAGGGGGCAAAGGTAGGCAGATCCCTAAAATACTTGGCCAGTCAGTCTAGCCAAAGTGATGAACTCCAGGCTCGATAAGATGCTCTGACTCGAAATCTAAAGGTAAAAGCAACTCGTGATATTGGCACGATATTGAAACTCGTGAAAAGGCACGTGATATTGACTTTTGGCCTCCATACATATGCACAGAGCCTTGTACACACGTGTATATGCACAGGGACAAACATATACATAAAGCACACAGACAAATATATACACATATACCATAATACAACTAATGAATAAGTGCATGAAGAGAGAGGGGGAGAGAGAGAGAGAGAGAGAGAGAGAGAGAGAGAGAGAGAGAGAGAGAGAGAGAAGGGAAAAGAAAAGAGAAAAGGAAAAGAAAAGAAAAGAAAAGAAAAGAAAAGAAAAGAAAAGAAAAGAAAAGAAAAGGACATGCCCACTGGCTTGGTAGGGTATTAATAATTCTTAGATATAGAAGTTCTCTGACTAGATCGATTTAGAAAGCTATGGGGGTCTCTGTTGTATAACTTTCACCTACTGCAGTTGTCCAGGGAAGAGAGAGAAAATGTGTAATCTTAAACTCTGTACATAGTGGGAAGCTTTTAACTAAAACAGATCCAGGAGCCTGCTTTCTGTGGGAATCACCATCCAATGGCAAGCTGCACCTCTACTATTGACCCACAGCTTCTCCTCCAGAGCATACCATGGTGTCACTACAGAACACAAGACTCCAGAAGACACTGACTGCTTCTTACTGTATCTAATGGGTATAGCCCTCTCCAAACATAGCTGGCCATTCCCGAAACACTGGGGTACTGCATTCTGAACCAACCATGCTTCTGTACCTCTGAGAGTCCTTGCGCCACCTTTCAGCTTCATGCACTGGCTAGTAAGACCTCCCAGAATGCACTAGGACAAAATATACCTAGAGAGGGACAAGATTTATAGCTCTATTAATGTAGGTTCATGAAAATTAACAGAGAAAAACTGTGAAGGAAAAAATGATTTGACAGGCTGGAAAAGAGCCTCATTAATCTTGACCTCTAGGCACAAGCTGGGCACTGTTAACCCCTTTTCACCCACTCCATCAGTTGCTGCTCTATAACCACTCTGGATGACACACACAGAGGTCTAAACCTAATAACTCTAATTTGTCTCAGTTACTCAGTTGAGAGATGGCAACAGCAGCTTGAGTGCATTATTCTTACTCCATGAGAAGACTGTGCAGTGAGGGAGGAGTATGCAGTGAGGGAGGAGAGTGCAGTGAGGGAGGAATGTGCAGTGAGGGAGGAGTGTGCACTGAGGGAGGAGTGAGCAGTGAGGGAGGAGTGTGCGGTGAGGGAGGAGTGTGTGGTGAGGGAAGAGTATGTGGTGAGGGAGGAGTGAGCAGTGAGGGAGGAGTGAGCAGTGAGGGAGGAGTGTGCAGTGAGGGAGGAGTGTGCAGTGAGGGAGGAGTGTGCAGTGAGGGAGGAGAGTGCAGTGAGGGAGGAGTGTGCACTGAGGGAGGAGTGAGCAGTGAGGGAGGAGTGTGCACTGAGGGAGGAGTGAGCAGTGAGGGAGGAGTGTGCAGTGAGGGAGGAGTGTGTGGTGAGGGAGGAGTGTGCAGTGAGGGAGGAGTGAGCAGTGAGGGAGGAGTGTGCAGTGAGGGAGGAGTGTGCAGTGAGGGAGGAGTGTGCAGTGAGGGAGGAGTGTGCGGTGAGGGAGGAGTGAGCAGTGAGGGAGGAGTGTGTGGTGAGGGAGGAGAGTGCAGTGAGGAAGAGTCCGCCCCACTCTGCTCCGCTTCACACTGTCAGCCATACCCTGAATACTGCCTTCCTGTGCCGCTCCCTGCTTCGTACATGGGTGCCTGTCAAACCTGCCCTCTGCCAAGCTCCCGCTAATGAGCATTTTCTCCCTCTGTGTTCCCTGACCATCCTCCACCTCGTGTTTGATCTCAGCATCTCATTGAAAATTGGATATTGGTAGTTGCCTGTGACGATAATGAACCATTCATGTCTCAATTTGAAAAGACATTTGAGACACCTGTTTTCATTAGTAATTACAGATAATTGCTATGGTGGAGGGTTTTTCTTTAATTATTGCACAGAAAAGGTCTTTAAGAAATGGAACAATTAATTTCCTGAAACCTTACTGAGAGCAAATTATGCTGTTAGCCCTCACTTTGTGAAGTATTTGTAGGCAATAGAGCTTGGCTTCTTGTACCAGGAAGAAGTAAATCATGTTTTAGAACCAGCCTCCTGGAATAGGCCAGCCATGGCTTAGTATGTTTTAATGTATTCTTTGGAGTTCACTTATTCATTCTGTGAACACTGATTGGATGACCATGCATCAGCATCCTTTTGGATGCCAGGATTGTCATACTTTACTTCATTAATTCACTGCTTCATTCAACTATTACAGATTTACAGTGTACGTAGCACTAGATATTTGAAACACACCATAGTTATGAAGCCACAATGGACCATACAGGTCTGTGTCAGTAAAGAAGTATTCCTATTCTCTAGCCTGCTTCCCACATCTGAGTTTGTCTAAATTGTATGAGTCAGAATCAATCCAAATATTTATACAAAGTAAGAAACTGTTAAATGAATTGTAATAATCTGTAATCATTAATAAATGTATTTCTCAAGAAAAGGTACAAGTGATTTTTGATACATTGAAACAGGTAAAAAAAACCACACGATTAAACTATTTCAATTCTGCAAAGTAAAGGAGACTGGAAGAAGGGCTAGAGAGGTGGCTAAGTAGGGAAGAGCATCTGCTGTGCAAGTGTGAGGACCTGAGTTCAAATCCCCAGCAGCCAAACAGGAAGCTAGCATGGCTGTGTAACCCCAGACTCAGAGACAGGAGGATCCTAAGAACTCACTGTCCAGCTAGCCTAGTTGAGAATGGGAGCTTCCAGTTTTGTGAGAGACCCTGTCTCAAGGAAATAAGGTAGAAACACACATGAAAGGCTGCAAGAATATAAGCCAAGGATGGTGATAGCAACCACCACCTTCCCATCCAGCAAGCCCATGTCTGGATACTTGAAATCTAGATCTATAATTGCAGAGCTTCAGAGGCTGGGGCAAAAGGCTCTGCCTGGAAGCACAGGGAAACTCTCCCAAACAAACAAAAACAACATAATAAAAAGTTTAGAAGAGATATTAACATCCGCTGTTAATTTTAGTACAATGTAGAAATTAAAAAGAACTAAGCATACTTGGTAATACCAAGAAATTACCCCCACAATGGGGGACAGCATGGCTTGGTGCTGAGGACAGGATAGGTTGTGAATCAAGCCTGTCACAAGCTGACAACCGCCATCCAGGCTTAGTTACTCAATGTATAAACTAGTCAAGGTCTCAGAATCAAAGGGTAGAAAGAAAGATGGTTACCAAGGATTGGGAAAGGAGAAACAGTAAACAATTAAGAAATATGCATTTCCAATAAAACAAGATGACAAAACTCCAGAGATCTGCTGTATCATATCATATATCATAGTACAGAGATCAAACTATACTATAGTCAAAAATAATAATGGACACGTTTTGTTAAGAGAGGAGTATCTTACTAAGTATTATGCCTACAATAAAATAAAAGAGAAGAGAAGAGTATACGCCAAAATGAAAGCTGTTAATGTATCCAGCAAATTACATTAGAAGTGGTAGTCACACATGGGGGTCGTCTTGGGTGAGAGTAAAGAGGCAGTCACACTTGGGGGTGCTCCGGGGTGTGATTTCCTATACTTCTCAATTTCCAGCAATAAATATGTATTATTTGTACAGCTGGGAAAAGGAGTGGAGAGGTAGAGAAGTGAGTGGGAGAGCAGAAGTTAGGGCTTCAGGGCTAGGAGGGCAGGGGCTTGAGACAGGACTCCATGGGGAAGAGCATCAAATATGCAAAACCAGGCATGGCCACATATGCCTGCATCTCCCAGCACTAGAGAAAAGAGGCAATGGATTAAAGGAACTCACTGGCCAGCCAGGCTAGCCCACACCAAGGGCCTCTGCTTCAGTGAGAGACAATGTTTCAAGGGGACAGGGTGAGACTAACAGGAGATACCAGGTGTCCCCCTCTGACTTCTGAATGCATATGTAGAGGTGCGCGCGCACGCACACACACACACACACACACACACACACACACACACACACCATGTAAAATTAAGGTTCCCAAGCAAATCAGCCTTAAGGAGCTAAGCTAACAGGCACACAGAGCTAAGCTCTCAAATGACAATACCTGCGGTTTCCACCTCCGGATGGGAACGTCTTCTGCCACAGTGTGCCATCTCCAAGTGGCACAGGAAGACAGATATCTACCCAGCAGCCAGCGTGGAGGAGGCAGCCTGCACAACTGAGACTGGCCCTGCAGATCAGAGGATCCTGTCCAGAGGCCCCTGGCACTCTGCCTCCAGACTGGGAACATTGTCTGCCACAGAGCACCATCTCCAAGTGGCTCAGGAAGTCAGCTATATACCCAGCTGCACAGAGGAGACAGCCAGCACAGCCTGCATCCAGAGTTGATCGGGGCCACAGAGCTACATACCCAAATACAGGTACAAGAGAGTGGGTCTCGGCCGCCATCTTTGCTTTTGTTACTGTGTAACAGATTGTTAGGCAGGGATCACCAGAGTCGAGGATCGCTTGGGACACACTCCATCAGGACTTCACCTGCACCCAGGAACTCAGCAGCACCACAGCAATTTGTGCCAGGGGAAAGCAGCTCACCCAGGGTTGCTGAGATAGGCCTGCAGGCACACAGGAGGGGCAAGCACTAGCCAGTGACAGCAGGACCAACTAACAACAGAGATAATCAGATGGCAAAAGGCAAATGTAGGAACATTACTTACAGAAATCAAGACAATATGGCACATTCTAACTCAATCCTCCCACAACAGCAAGTCCTGGATACTCCAACATACCAGGAAAGCAAGATTTAGATTTAAAAATCACAGGTCATGATGCTGAAGGAGGGCTTCATGGAGGGCTTCAAGAATGACATAAGTAACTCCCTTAAAGAAATACAGGAGAACACAAGTAAACAGGGAGAAGCCCTTGAAGAACTAAGGGAAAACACAACTAAACAGGTGAAGCAATTAAACAAAGCCATCCAGGATCTAAAGAAGGAGGTAGAAACAAATCACAAAGGGAAAAAATTCGAGACATAGAAAACCTAGGAAAGAGTCAGGAGTCATGTATCCAAGCATCAACAATAGAATACAAGAGATAGAAGAGAGAATCTCACCATAGAAAGAGATACCATAGAAAGCATTGATACAACAATCAAAGAAAATGAAAAATGCAAAAAGCTCCTGACCCAAAATATCCAGGAAATCCAGGACAAAATGAGAAGACCAAATCTAAGGATTATAGGTATAGAAGAGAGTGAAGATTCCCAACTTAAAAGGCCAGTAAATGTCTTCAACAAAATTATAGAAGAAATCTTCCCTAACCTAAAGAAAGAGATGCCATGAACATACAAGAAGCCAACAGAACTCCAAATAGATTTGACCAGAAAGAAATTCTTCCCATCACATAATAATTAAAACACCAAATGTACTAAACAAAGAAAGAATATTAAAAGCAGTAGGGGGAAAAAGTCAAGTAACATATAAAGGTATACCTATCAGAATTACACCGGATTTCTCACCAGAGGCTATGAAAGCCAGAAGAGCCTGGGCTGATGTCATACAGACCCTAAGGGAACACAAGTGCCAACCCAGACTGTTATATCCCGCAAATCTCTCAATTAGCATAGATGGAAAAACCAAGGTATTTCATGACAAAAACAAATTTACACAGTATCTTTACACAAATCCAGCCCTTCAATGGATAATGAATGGAAAACACCAACAAAAGTAGGTAAACTACACACTAGAAAAAGCAAGAAATTAATCTTCTTTCAACAACCCCAAAAGAAGGTAACCACACAAACAAAAAAATTACATCAAAAATAGCAGGAAGCAACAATCACTATTCCTTAGTATCTCTTAACATCAATGGATTCAATTCCCCAATAAAAAGATATAGACTAACAGACTGGATTCAGAAACAAGACCCAACATTTTGCTGCATAGAAGAAATGCATCTCAGTGTCAAAGACAAACACTACCTCAGAGTAAAAGGCTGGAAAACAGTTTTCCAAGCAAATGGTCCCAGGAAATAAGCTGGAGTAGCCATTCTAATATCCAATAAAATAGACTTTCAACCAAAAGTCATCAAAAAAGACACAGAAGGACACTTTATACACATCAAAGTAAAAATCTACCAGGAAGAACTCTCAATTTTGAACATCTATGCCCCAAATACAAGGGCACTTTTCCTTTTCATAAAGGAAACTTTACTCAAGCTTAAAGCACACATCCCACTCCACACAATAACTGTGGGCAAATTCAACACCCCACTCTCCTCAATGGGCAGATCAGGGAAACACAAACTAAACAGACACACAGTGAAACTAACAGAAGTTTTGGACCAAATGGATTTAATAAATATCTATGGAACATTTCATCCTAAATCACAAGAATATACCTTCTTCTCAGCACCTCATGGTACCTTCTCCAAAATTAACCATATAATTAGCCACAAAACAGACCTCCACAAATATAAGAAGACCGAATTAATTCCATGCCTCCTATCAGATCACTATGGAGTAAGGGTGGTCTTCAATAGCAACAAAACCAAGAGAAAGCCCACATAGACATGGAAGCTGAACCATCCTCTACTCAATGATACCTTGGTCAAGGAAGAAATAAGGAAAGAAATCAAAACCTTTTTAGAATTTAATGAAAATGAAGGCACAGCATACCCAAATTTATGGGACACAATGAAAGCAGTGCAAAGAGGAAAACTCATAACTCGAGTAACTCCAAAAACAAGCTGGAGAGAACATACATTAGCAACTTAACAGCACACCTGAAAGCTCTAGAACAGAAAGAAGCTAATATACCCAAGAGGAGTAGATGGCAGGAAATCATCAAACTCAGGACTGAAATCAACCAAGTTGAAACAAAAAGAACTACACAAAAAATCAACCAGGAGCTGGTTCTTTGAGAAAATCAACAAGATAGATAAACCTTTAGCCAGACTAACCAAAGGGAACAGAGACAGTATCCAAATTAACAAAATCAGAAATGAAAAGGGAGAAATAACAACAGAAACTGAGGGAATTCAAAAAATTATCATACCCTACTACAAAAGCCTATACTCAACACAACTGGAAAATCTGGAGGAAATGGACAATTTCCCAGACAGATACCAAAATTTAATAAGGATCCAATAGAACATCTAAATAGTGCCATAACCCCTAAAGAAATAGAAATGGTCATTAACAGTCTCCCAACCAAAAAAAGCACAGTACCTAATGGTTTTAGTGCAGAATTCTATCAGACCTTCCAAGGAGACCTAATACCAATACTCTTCAAACTATTCCACAAAATAGAAACAGAAGGAACACTACCCAATTCGTTCTATGAAGCCACAATTTCGCTGATACCAAAATCACACAAAGGTCCAACAACAACAACAGAAAAAAGAGAACCTTAGACCAATTTCTCTTATGAATATCAAGGCAAAAATACTCAATAAAATTATTGCCAACTGAATCCAAGAACACATCAAAACCATCATTCACCATGATCAAGTTGGCTTCATCCCAGGGATGCAGGGATGGTTCAATATACGGAAATCCATCAATGTAATCCACTACATAAACCTTAAAGAAAAAAAAAAACCACATGGTTTAGATTCTGAAAAAGCATTTGACAAAATTCAGCATCCTTTCATGGTAAAGGTCTTGGAAAGAACAGGAATTCAAGGCCCATACCTAAACATAATAAAAAGCAATATATAGCAAACCAGTAGCCAACATCAAATTAAATGGAAAGAAACTTGAAGCAATCCTACTAAAATCAGGGACTACACAAGGTTGCCCTCTCTCTCCATATTTATTCAATATAGTACTTACAGTTCTAGGAAGAGCAATTAGAAAACAAAAGGAGGTCCAAAGGATACAAATTGGAAAGGAAGAAGTCAAACTATCACTATTTGCAGATGATATGATAGTATACTTAAGTGGCCCAAAAAACTCCACCAGCTGATAACTCCTACAGCTGATAAACAACTTCAGCAAAGTGGCTGGATATAAAATTAACTCTAGCAAATCAGTAGCCTTCCTATACTCAAAGGATAAACAGGCTGAGAAAGAAATTAGGGAAACGACACCCTTCACAATAGCCACAAACAATATAAAGTATCTTGGTGTGACTCTCAACAAAGTGAAAGATCTGTATGACAGGAACTTCAAGTCTTTGAAGAAAGAAATCAAAGAAGACTTCAGAAGATGGAAAAATCTTCCAAGCTCTTGGATTGGCAGGATTAATATAGTAAAAATGGCCATTTTGCCAAAAGCAATCTACAGATTCAATGCAATCCCCATCAAAACACGAACTCAATTCTTCATAGATTTAGAAAGAGCAAATCTCAAATTCATCTGGAATAACAAAAAACCCAGGATAGCTACAACTATTCTCAACAGTAAAAGAACTCCCCGACCTTAAGCAGTACTACAGAGCAATTGTGTTTAAACCTGCATGGTATTGGTACAGGGACAGGCAAGTAGATCAATGGAATAGAATTGAAGACCTGAACCCACAGAATTATGGTCACTTGATCTTTGCTAAAGGAGCTAAAACCATCCAGTAGAAAAAAAGATAGCCTTTTCAACAAATGGTGCTGTTTCAACTGGAGGTCAGCATGCAAAAGAATGCAAATAGATCCATTCGTATCTCCTTGTCATAAGCCAAAGTCTAAGTGAATCAAGTACCTCCACATAAAACCACACACACTGAAACTAATAGAAAAGAAACTGGGGAAGGCCCTTGAGGACATGGGCACAGGGGAGATTTTCCTAAACAAAACACCAATAGCTTATGCGCTAAGATCAATAATTGACAAATGGGACCTCATAAAATTACTGAGTTTCTGTAAGGCAAAGGACATTGTCAAAAGAATAAAAAGGCAATCAACAAATTAAGAAAAGATCTTTACCAACCCTACATCCATGAGAGGGCTTTTATCCAAGATATACAAAGAACTCAAGAAGGCAGACTCCAGAGAGCCAAATAACCCCCTTAAAATGGGTTACACCTGAGGAATATCAAATGGCAGAGAAGCACCTAAAGAACTGTTCAACATTCTTAGTCATCAGGGAAATGCAAATCAAAACAACCCTGAGATTTCACCTTACACCAGTCAGAATGGCTAAGATCAAGAACTCAGGAGAAAATGGGTGCTGGCAAGGATGTGGAGAAAGAGGAACACTCCTCCACTGCTGGTGGGGTTGCAAGCTGGCACTACCACTGTGGAAATCAGTGTGGTGGTTCCTCAGAAAACTGGGCATGATACTTCCAGAGGACCCTGCTATACCACTCCTGAGCAAATACTCAGAGGATTCCCCAGCATGTAATAAGGATACATGCTCCACTATGTTCATCTTAGCCCTATTTATAATAGCCAGAAGCTGGAAAGAACCCAGATGTCCCTCAATGGAGGAATGGTATACAGTTCATGGATGGAACTGGAGAATATCATCCTAAGTGAGGTAACCCAATCGCAAAAGAACACCCATGGTATGCACTCACTGATAAGCCTAGAAGCTCGGAATTCCCAAGAAACAATTCACAGGTCAAATGATACCCAAAAAAAGGAAGGAGAGGCCCCTGGTCCTGAAAAGGCTCAGTGCAGCAGTGTAGGGGAATACCAGCACAGGGAAGCGGGAAGGGGGAGGGAAGAGGGCTTATGGGACTTTCGGGGAGGGGGGATCCAAGAAAGGGGAAATCATTTGAAATGTAAATAAATAATATATCGAATAAAAAAATGACAATACTTAAAGATGACAGTGAAGATTCACAAGAGACAACAGCAGGGAGTGAGTTCCCTCGACCCCTGTGCATACCCTCATTTCAGATCATCAGCCTGGATAGTTTTAAACCCCAGAATTATTTCGTACAAGCACACACCTCTCAATAGATTCATCCTGGGGTGGGGGGATGGGGGAGCAGTCATTGGATTGATGAGTCTCTGCAAGGTTGTGATGCATAGTCACCAGGACTGATTCTCAGCCAGGCTGTACAACAGAATTACTCCTGAGATCATCTAATAAGACTGATTCCCAGTGCCACCAGAACATTCTGCTTTGATCTGTCTAAGTGCCGTTTGGCACCCTGAATTTAAAAAAAAAATTAAAAGCTCCTCAGATGATTCTAGGATGCAAGTGATTAGAGAGCTGTTCCTCTCTACCCTTGTGCTGAGTGGCTCAGGGGCCAGAGTGCTGGTACCTCCTGGAGCTTGCAGTACATCCAGACTCAGCCCCTTCCTCTCATGCACTATACTGTGATCTCTGTATTAGCACACTCAGGTAGTGTATATGTGATGTAAATAACTTTAATCATCCCAGACAATAAACTCTGGGACTCTAGGACTCTTTCAAGTCAAAATCCAAACCCTCTCTTCTCTAACCCACCTCCATCTTCTTGAGAAGAGGAAAACTAACTTAAGTTTCACCGTAAACAAAATAAGACTGTTCTTACCAATGAAAATCTTATCCACCCCAGCCCCAAACCCAGCCAGGGCATGCACCTGCTCCAAGAAGCTGCAGGAACATATTGGGATGGACAGAATGACCACAGAAGAGGATATTTCATCACAGATCAACCTCAAGGGCTTCTCACCCACCCTAAGTCCCTCACAGCACACCAGCAGTTGTTAGCTCACCTGCGTTCTGGTTCTTGGATATAGAAATTAGCCAGGGTGCGTGTGGTCTGGAGGAACTAGATTAACCAGCCCCTTGCACATGACATTCAGAGCTGCCACACTGTGAAGGTGCACTTCCTGCCTCTAACAACCTCATGAAGGATTTAGGTCACAGCAAACACCCTGGGTATCTTGCATGAGAACGGGATCAAAGGGATTAAATGATATGTTATAAAGATCCCAGCATGCACTTTGATTGCTTGATGATAAGATTAAATTTTCTTCTTTGTTTTGCAGCATCTCTGGAGACGGATTCATACATGCCCTTTGTGCTATTAGCCTTGGGCCACAACGGTCCTGCACCTGCTGTAACTTTCAGCACAGGCAAGAGACCAGGTAGTGCCTAAAGAGGTACAGACTAGGTCTGCTGCATCCCGATGTGGCCGCCAGAGCTGGCACGCATGTCACCAGTTTGCCTTCCTCTGTCTGGAAGACACCACCCTCTCCCAGATATAAATTTGTATGCTTTCAGAAGAAGTGACTGGCCTGGAGGATAAAGGGGGGGGGGATTACTCTCGAGAAAATCGTCAAACATAGGAGAGCATATTCCTCTACTCAGAAAAACCCTGTTTGACCTAAACCACAGAAGGAACAGTCTCCTGTACTAGAGACAAGAGTATCATAGCAAGGAGCTTTTTTTTACACAGATCCTTATTTCTTTTATTTGAGTCTCTCTCTCTCTCTCTCTCTCTCTCTCTCTCTCTCTCTGTGTGTGTGTGTGTGTGTGTGTGTGTGTGTGTGTATGTGTGTGTGTGTGTGTGTGTGTGTGTGTGTGTGTGCTTGTATGTATGTCTGTGTGTCTGTCTGTATGTGTATGTATGCACATGTGAATGCAGGTGCTCATGGAGTCCAGGAGAGGACATCAAGGTTACACCTGAGTCACATGTGGCTGTGAGTCATCCAGCATGGGTGCTGGTGATAGGTACTTGGGTTCTCTCAAGAGCAGCAAGCACTCCGCACCACTGAGCCAGCTTCCAGTCCCAGGCCTAGAGTTCTCACTAGCCCTGAAATGTTGGAAGTTCTGAAATCAATAGACTAGGATCCCCCCAACCCCCCATGGCTACTAGGCCTTGCAGATGTGAGGAGAGGCCGTACTCCTGAACCACAGCGGCCTTTCCCGTCTCCCTTGCTTCTTCCTGGATCATCTTTTTCACTTCAAGTTTGCTTCTTGGCCCTTTTGGATACTTGAGCTTGAAACCCCTGTCATGAGTTCAGGGCAGGGGCTGTCCCCTAGTATTATTAACTGTACAGGCTGAGCTGCATAAACAAGCAGTTCTTCATCTGAGACGCTGCTGCTCAAAGATACACCCAGTCACCTCCACACCCTGACAGCCCTCAGACCTGCACAGACACTGCCAGCCCCAGACAGGCTACCACCCTCAGCACTCACCACTGTCCCAAGTCACACACAGAAACAGAGCCTTCCAAAGGACAACAGTGAGTAGGGGCCTGAAACTTCTTCCTGGAGGTCCACATTCCTACAGGCTCTTGAGACCTCCTGGCTGAAGTTCCTCCATGCTGTTGTAAGAGGACAAGCTTTATTCAGGCAAGGAGAGCAGAACAAAGGAGCTTCCAGCCTTTCTGTCTGAGCCCCGACTTCCTAAATAGGTAAGAAAGTTCTCAGAAGCTTGGGTCATTAACTACATCTTAGTCAATTTAAGACAATTCCAAAAAAAATGCCAGAGGCAGATATCAAACTATCTGCTTCATGTGTTTGAACAAAGGAAAGATATTGAAAGTCATGTTTGAAATTGTGATCCATCTTTGTAACTAAATAAACAGCATTTAACTTTTTTAATGTAATTCTAACAATTTCCCCATAGTTTATTTATTTTCTTCATCTCTCTATGTCTTGGTTCCCTGAAAATGGGGATTGTTTCTCTCATTTACTGTCGCACTCCCGGTGCCTCACACTGATATGGCCAATAACTGCCTTAAAAATATCTCATTTACAGCACATTTTCTTTTTTTGTGGAAGGGCAGAGCATCCACATCAGGCTAGGTGTTTTTGATGTTGAAGTTCCTTTTAAAGGAGGGGATTAAGGTAAGGTTAGAGGTCTGCCAGTCCCCAGGATTGTGCCAGTGATTAAAAGCCCAGAGTTCCATTATTTTGTTCTGTTCTGAGGTCTCTAGAACTTAACTGTGTCTTGTAAATTGAGGTCAGAAAACTGGTAGAGAATTGAAATCCTCTGGGCTGTTTCTCTCTTTTGGAGACTTCAGGAGCCATCAGTACTGTCTTAATGAATCTCCACTCTATTAAACTGTGATTTCCTTCTGCAGTCCCTGTTGCTCAGAACAGAAGCAAGCTGTGGAAAGGAAGGAAAAACAGAAGGCAGAATGAAACTGAGACCTATCCTCCAGTTGGGGGTCCTCATCTAATTGATTCTGAACAAAGGGCTCTCAGGTGGTAGAGTCATATTGTCAAGGAGGTAGTGAGGTAGTGGGTGGGGGAACAATTCTATAAATGCTACAGTCCACAGACTGTAGAAAATTCAGGCCTAAGATGTCCATTTGGAGCACTGAGCTTCTTGCTCCTGGGAGCCTAGAAAAGTTAAACTTACCAAATCAAATTAACTCAAGTGGGAATTAATTAATCATCTTCTCTCCAGCCTCTTAGAAGGATGAAGTTTCTGTTTCCACTGTTTCAGTCTCTTCTGCAAACCGAGGTGCCTGCCTTTGGTCCCACGCCACCCCTCCTACTATAATGTAAAAGGAAATGCTGATTTGATGAGCTTCATCTACGCCTAGGTGATCTAAGCATGCTACAAAGATTAATGTATATGATCCACACAAGTAAGGCAGGCAGGCAGAACTGCCACACCCATTTTGCAGAGGAGGAAACGGGCTTAAACTACAGAGTGGTTTGCAAATCCCAGCATACTAGCCAACAGAGGAGGAGGCAAGATCCCAGCTCTGGTAGGGTCTGATCCCTGACCTCATCACTTCCCAGCGCCTTTGCACACACTCTCCTCCTTCTGGAATGCCCAGCTCTTCCTTCCCTCTTGGAAACCTTGAGTGGATTCTGTACTGCCTGGTTTTGTGTGTTAAATTGACACAAGTTGGAGTTATCACAGAGAAAGGAGCTTCAGGTGAGGAAGTGCCTCCATGAGATCCATGTATAAGGCATTTTCTCAATCAATGATCAAGCGGGGAGGGCCCATTGTGGGTGGCGCCATCCCTGGGCAGGTTGTCCTAGGTTCTATAAGAGAGCAAGCTGAGCAAGCTAGGGGAAGCAAGCCAGTGAGTAACATCCCCGTCCATGGCCTCTGCATCAGCTCCTGCTTCCTGACCTGCTTGAGTTCCAGTTCTGACTTCCTTTGGTGATAAACAACAATGTGGAAATGTAAGCGGAATAAACCCTTTCCTCCCCAACTTGATTCTTGGTCATGATGTTTTGTGCAGGAATGAACCCACAAAGTGGACACCAGCTCACAGAGTGAACAACATCCCAGAGTGGACAATAGCCCACAGAGTGGACAATAGCCCAGAGTGGACAGCAGCCCACAGAGTAGACACCAGCCCACAGGCATACTCTTTGCAAGGCCTCAGTTGACTTTCCAGGAAGAAGAGTCTTCTCCTTTGGCTCCCAGAGCACTTTTCAGACTCTTCAGATCACAATTGGAGTTTCTCATCATTACTTTTTTATGTGTTCCCCATGCAACTTGCTCAAAGATGGAAAAGGTTGTTCTTCTTGATATATGAAAGATATATCTAGTAACTCCTGTTCTGCAACATTAGAATTTTATCTTCCTGGGGGATAATTAATAATATCAAAAGACTTTTTCTGTCATTGTTTCTGGAAGAGGGAATACTATTGGTTTCTACTGAGTAGTGGTCAAAGTGCTAAATACCCAACAATATAATACATGGAGGGTGGGGAGCTTACAACAAAAAATTGTCCACTAATGGCTCTCTAGGAAGCTGATAAGGCAGGAGTATCTCTACAAGTTCAAGGCCAGCCTGGGCTACATGGAGGAGCTCCCATCAACAAAACAAGACAGACCTCTGTTCAAGTCTATAGCTACATTCATCTAGGAGGCTGAGGCAAGAGAATCACTGTAAATTCAAGGCATGTTATACAACATACAAAGACTTTTTGTGTAAAATAACAAAAAAGTAGAAAAAATTTCAAAGGCTCCAGGTTAAATAGTCAGTCATGAAAATCAATGACATGGATTACTTTATCAGAGGAATTGGTTCCATTAGAGCACTTCAGGGGATGCTGGTAAACCTTAAGCGTTCCCTAGGACCTAGTCATGGCATGCAAATTAAGTGCTGTGGCTTTCAGATCAGACATGGCTAGGAACTGAGCACCTGGCTGCAAACTCAGACAGTGTTAAAGATGTCAACCCCCCAGGAACCTGCTGGGGGGAATCTGGACAGCTGCAACCTTCTGCCTTTTGCTGATATGACTGTGAAGAACACAGACAAAGATGGAAAAGCATGTGGGGCCAAATATCATTCAGAAGAGAAGCTACATGATTTCCATGGCTACTGTAAATATTATCCACTACAGAGAGAACTCACTGTCAGAGACATAGGACTGGTGGAGGACTGTGATCTTATGTTGAAATCAATGGATTGGAAGTTTAAATCATGCATGGTCCTAAGCAGACAGAATATATGCTATTAAACTGTTTAAAGTAGAATATGGAGAAAACCCAGGCCCAGAAAGAGGAAGGTTTTTGTAAATTAAGTATTCTACAGTGACTTGGGAACATTTAGGAGGAAGCAAATGGACTAACAATATTTACACAGGAAACTCCCCTGACTGGTAATTTGTTACCTAAGTTAGGATACTTAAAATCATGGGAACGCAGTGCAAAGTTTGTGAGAAGTAATAGGACTATAACACTGTCACTGTCCATTTTCTGAGCTTGGACAGACTCCGTGTGAGAGAATTTCAATTAAAGAATTGTCTCCATAAGACTGGCTCATTGTCTTGATTTATGATTGCTATGGGAAGGTCCAGCCCTTTATTGGTAGAGCCATCCATGGGCAGGTGGGTCTGGGCTGTATAAGCTGTATCTGAGAAATAAGTGGGAAGAGTTTGTCTTTAGTGTCAGCTTAAGATCCTCCTTCTAAGATCCCACCTTGACTTTCCTTGACAGTGGCCTGAAACCTGTGAACCAAGTAAAGCCTTTCCTCTCCAAAGCTGTTTTTGGATAGTCATTCTCAGAAGAGCAGAGAAGCAAACCAAGACAAAAAGTGGAGTCTGTTCCAGGAAAACTGGAAACAAAATCCTATGACAATATTCAGTGTTATTTATTCTACCTAAGGTAGCAAGTGGTATATGTGTGACATGCATACAGCCATTCCTTATGCCTGTGTCTGTAATAGACATTATTAATTGATTACAGATCTTTCCTTCATTTGAACTAGTATGCAGTCTTAAAGTCATTCTCAATTGGAATGTCCCTACTATTGGCTTTAAGAACATCACTACAGGCTCCTCTGTGAGTGAGTGTTCCATGCTCCACGTGTGCTCAGTCCATCTCTGTCTTTTCTTCCCCCATGCCTCAGCTCTGTCACAAACTGAGAATCCTTTATTTTCAGATTCCTGTTGAGAGGAAAGATCCTATCCTCAATGGTTGCTAGACAATTTTCAGAGTTACTTTAACATCCTGGCTTTTTAAAAATGCTTTATGGTGGTTTGGTTTTTCAACTTAATGTCTAGGGTCAATTAGGCACAAATAAAAAACTTGCTTTTCAATTATTAGTTAATAAAATAGAACCCTCAAATGAATTTCTGCTTGTTAGAAATTGTAAAGTTTGGTTAACTTAGCAATTTTTCCCCAGGGACAGATTCTGTTTTCTCTCTTGGGAAAAGCATCAGAGACTCCCAATGTGCTTGACTAACAGTGACTATAATGAGCAGGATGAGCAAAGGATGGGGATTGATAGGATCACAGTCATAAGCAACTTTGAGACCCATTTCTCTTCATGAGTATTAATAGCTATTCTTCCACAACTTAAGAGGACAAGGTCACAGGGTATGGCAGGAGCTTGTTGAGGATGACATACTAATTTGACTATTTCAACCATAAAAAGCATCAGTTACCTGGAAACAAGGTGTCTATTTTGCGTGGTAAAATACTAGGCCAATTTGCCAAAGAGCAATCTAATTCCATATTGCTATCCAGGGAACAGTATGGCGCTTCTCACTGAAGTTTTACATCAAGCTCCCAAATTGGACTTCGGCAGAATCCCTGTCAGTGTGGCGTGGTTGGAATGCTCACGAAGGAATTTGGGACTTTGAACTAATCAGTCTCATTCATTGTAAATTAAATGTTTGTTGCAAACAAAATACCATTTCAGCTGTAAAGCATTTAGTTCTCTTACTCAGATTGACAACTTATAACTAGCCTGCAAATGTGTTTTATTTGGTTCACAATACTTTAGAAATTGTGTTTTCCAAAGTCTTGAAGTCTAGAAATTATGAATGCTTACACATTAAAACATATTTTAAAGTAATATCAACTTTTAAAAAGCAGAGTGAACCTAGCAGCAAAGAGCATCCTGTCACTGAAAGACACTGGGAGTTTCCGGTCACAACGAACCTCACCTGTTTGTCTTGTTTCCCTCTAGACACTGAGGTATTTTAGTTTGCAATTTCTGGTTTAGCTTAATAAGTCAATCACAAAGGAATCAACCATGAAATTGAAGATGCAGTCACCCAGGAGTATATTTTAATTTAAATTTAACATTAACCAATGCTTCAGGCTAATGATGACTATTACCCGCTACACACACACACACACACACACACACACACACACACATACACACATGGGGGGGAGGAGGAGGGGGAGGGAGAAGGAGAAGGAGAGGGAGAGAGGGAGAAAGGGAGAGGGAGAACTAGAGACCCCACAGAACTGCACATATGTATCTTTCAGAAGACATACTAATTCCACATGATGGCTTTAAAAGGGGGGGTCAAATGAAAAATATTAGGGAAGGTCTGGGGAGATAACACAATCAATAGCACATTTCCTTGTAAGTGTGACAACTTGGAGTTCCCCACTGAAATCCATGTTAAAAACTCGACATGCTGGTGTATTAATTGACTAATACAAACCTTGGGGAAGTGGAGACAGGCAGTGAATCCCTTATGTTTACTGGGCAGCCTGTCCTGCATGGCAAGTTCCAGATCAAAGAAAGACTGTGTCTTAAAATAAACAAATTAATTAATTAGTAAGTGAATGAATGAATGAATGAATGATACCTAAAAATCAAAACTAAGATTGTCCTGGATGTCACACTCATGTGAACAGTTTTATTTGCACCTCTGTGTGAGCGCACACATGAGCGTGCATGTACACACACACACACACACACACACACACACACAATCTCTCTCTCTCTCTCTCTCTCTCTCTCTCTCTCTCTCTCTCTCGGAATATTTTGCTTTGTTTCCAGCCACTGCTATTTAATATTTAATTCCAGCAACACTTTCAAGATAGTGATTATGACAAATATGTGCTGAAAGTCATTTCCACCTCATGAACACTCATCTAGAGAATCTCCCCTTAAACATGATTATCTGTGCATTGAGAGAGAATCAGCCTTGAACATCCCATCACCATTAAGGGCTCAGAAGAGTCTTCCTTGTGCTGCCGATCCAATTTGTGTTTGACAGCATGCTGAAGGAACAGCTAATCCTCGGAGTGAAAAAGATCTCACTATGCAGAACGTAAAGCTCGAGGCAAAGGATGAGCATTGGGTTGTCTAAATATTGCTTTGAAAAAGTCATCAGAACTGGGAGATGACTCTGCTGGTGAAGTGCTTAAAAGACTCTCTTAAAATAAGTAAACAAACAAAAGAATAGTTGAGTGAGAGAATGGTGGTGCCTGAGGATTACAATTGAGGTAGTCCTGGCCGCACAAATATGAAGCCCAAATTCAGCTCTTAAGCTTGCCTGTAAAATGCCAGGTATTGTTAGTGAATATCTGTGGCCCCAGTCATGGAGTAGAGACAGAGAAACAAGAAAGCCAACCAACCCAGATGAAAAGGGGAGCTCCAGGTTCAGAAAGAGACCCTATCTCCAAATCAAGGCACAGAGCAAGAGCAAGACACCTTCCTCTTTTTTTCCCTGGTATGCACGTATAGAAGCCAGGAAGTTCTACATGTGCATACCAGGGAAAAAACCTAGGATACTGGAGAAGTTAGTATAAACAAGAAATGACACATGAAGAGACACTAATAGAGAAAATTTGGCTGGCCTGTAAATAATTGACATGCAACACATACTAACTAAAGCCATAGAGAAAATGTATTATATAAAAGGTGTCAGTCTAGGACTTTTAGATAGTTAAAACAAATATTTTCTAAAGAGAGGTAGCTTTCAGCAACAAAGATTCTTTTTTATTTTATTTTATTTTATTTTTCTTTCTTATGAGTATATGGAAACCTAGATGTGACTATACCAGATATATTCAAAACCTGTGTGCTGATTGTGAGAGCACCAGCCACATTAAAAGTCTACAGCAGCTGGAAAAGAGCCACCTCACAGCTGGAAACCCAGACACTTGGAAGGCTCAGCTTGGAGAGAGACAGTGAAGGTCATTTATACCCACAAGAGATTGGTCACACTGCCCCGAGACTAAGACCACCATAGTATCTCCTACCTGTGCATTCAGGATTATCTATGGTTTAATGAAAATATACATGGACATAATTGTGTATGTATTCATGTATGTTTGGTTATAATGTATCTGTGCAGCTGTATATGTCTGAGTGTGCATATGTATGTGCATAAGACATTACTTGGTTCTTTAGGCGTCATCCATTTTATTTTACAACAAGGTTTCTTGCTGGCCTTCAGCCTAAGAGAGACTGGCCAATGAACTCCTAAGCCTAAGCCTAAGCCTAAGCCTAAACCTAAGCCTAAGCCTAAACCTAAGCCTAAGCCTAAGCCTAAACCTAAGCCTAAACCTAAGCCTAACACTAACACTAACACTAACACTAACACTAACACTAACACTAACACTAACACTAACACTAACCCTGCTGTTGTTGCACTGATTTGGTTTTTAGCATACTGTCTTCCTGTGTAACTCATGCTAACTTCAAAGAAGATCTTCACAGCACAGCCTCCTGAGAGCTGAGACCGGAGGGTCTACTAATTATCACATAATATATTGCATTCTTTACCAAAACTTTTGAAGTAGAAATGAGCCTTGAATTAGTATTCAAAAATATCAACACATATCTTAACTTTGTCATACCATCTCTGGAAACCAGCACAGACTCTAAGCAGTACCTCCTCCTATGGTAAAAGTCAGCTCAACCTACTCACATCAAAAGACCGTTTTGAGGATATTATTATCAAACACTCCATTCTCAGGTTAATGCCATGAGACCAAAGCAGCCACCACTACGCCTTCCAGGTTGGTCTTATAAAAGCTGAGCATTGCTAAAGGAAAACAGGGAAAAACTGTTTTTTGAGGTCCTGCCAATGTCCTGAGTGAGGCTTCAGCACAGTCAAATCATGTGCCCCACCATAAACCAGTGAGTGCAGGGAAATGCTGGGCTGATTGTTCACAACTGAATCTCTCAGCCACTCTTATGGTGAAACTATCATATTTCCCTTCCAAATCACTAAACTAAGAGCTAGGATATGGAATTCTCAAGGGAAAAATGTCATTTAATTACAGGAGGATGAAAGGTGATAGTGTGTTTGCCATAGTATTGCAAATACTCTTGTTCCTCATAGAACTAACTGGGTCCCAAATAGAGTAGAAAAGCTATACTGTTGAGCCCCATCCAGACCTGTGATTGCTGAGGAATGGACAAGGTCAACAGGCACCAAATGAGTGCTGCCGCTCCCATGATTACTCAGAACAAGGATACAGTATCATGAGAATACCTTTGGCCTTTGGCCCTGGTCCTGGCTCAGCATTCCCAAAGCTCTTGGAGTTTATCAAGTGACTGAGGTGATAGGTGACTCTCCTTTTGAAATGAGATGACAGGTGGTATAGAGGGCTTCAGGTTAAGACTGGTCACAAGAAAAACAATTCTAGATTAGAAGTAACCCACACTCGGGGTTAAAATGTGGTGCATAAGCACAGTGGAAATTTCATCAGCCACGAAGGAGAACCAAGTTATGTCATCTGTAGAAAAATGAATACAACCAAAGGTAACCACACAAAATGAAGTAGACCAGTCAGAAACAAACAAACATCATGTGTTTTTTCTACTATATTGTTCTTATACTTTATGTAGATACATAAAATCATAATATGTACATATGATAAGAAAGTAGAAGTGAAACTGGACAGGAACAAAGGGGAACAATGGAAAGAGGGGAAGACAGGTTAAGGAAAGATGGGGTACAGGAGCAACATGGTTAATGTCAGATTTATATAAAATGTCCCTGTATGGATCCATCATGTATAATAAATAGATACAATGCAAATTACAAAACAGGGGGCACCATTTAGTTCCCTAACCACCACCTTCAGAGAGAGGGCTGAAGATAGAATTAATCACTGATGGCTGGGGGCAAACCCTCAGCAGCACAGTGAAGACTCCACTAAGAGTCCTGGGCAGCACTCTGACACACAGGCATGGATGCTGAGAAGGGAGCATTCTGGAGAAGCCCTGGCAGTTCTTAGGTTCTCACCAACTTGACTTTTCTATCTAGCCTTATGAGTAGCACTCTTTGTGATAGATCAGTAGGAATAAGCAAGACGTTTCCCCAAGACCTGTGAGCTGTTCTGGAAAATTATTATGCCTGAAGGAAGAGTTGTAGAAACTCAAATTTGAAGCTTAGCTAGTATGTTTCACTAGAGACAGGATCCTTGCCACTAGTATTTGGTGTCAGGAGAGTCTTGTGGGACAATCTTTTAGCCTGTAGGGTCTGATACTAATTCAGGACAGTTTTGGAGAGGTGGCATTGGAAATGACACTATATGTTGATGTCAGAACAAAAAGAAAAACATCACAAGTCTGCAATATACAGACTTAACTCACCCCTGACCCATCTAATTCAACACTACAGGATCTGTATTTGAGGTAAAATACAGCAACATTTGACAAACTTTTCACCAGATTTTGACTGTAGCAAAAAAAATTCTATTGCAGGCACTAGATCAGATGCCAGAACTATGTCCCCAAAGGGTTCTAAACTGCATGGGAGCTAAGCAAATGACTCAAATTTAGAAATAAGGCTGAAACAAAAAGAACACAGTGCAGCCCTCAATATTCTGTCAGGGTACTGCACACTATTTTACATTCATTTATTTATGTGTGTTGTGTCTCCTTGTATGTACCCTTGAGTGTTCCCAGAGGAGGTGATAGGCTGTCACCCACATGTCCCATCTCTAACTTTCTGTTTACTTCTTTGAGGCAGGGTCTTTTCTTGAAATCAAGACTTGTATTCTCTCAGGAAAAATAAGATGTGGGTGCGGGGATATGAGTTCTATCCTCATGAGTGTGTATGAAGACCTGCTTGAGTCATCTCTCTAGCTTAGGGCAATTCAAATACTGGCTTGATTTTCTTAGAAGATATATCTGCTGGGTATAATAATCTAGGTTGACATTTGTGGTCTTTCAAGACTTTGGATTCATCTTTTCACACTTTACTGCCTTTAAAACATTATGTTGAGTAATCCAGTATTCCAATGAGCCTGCCCTTGTAAGTGATCTGAGCTGCTTCTCTTAGAAATATTTCCTAAATCTCATTGAGTCTATATACTGTTGCTTTCAGGTGATTTTCCAATTGTCATACACTTCCCTAGGGCAAACCACCTTACAGCTCTCAGCTTTCCTCAGTTGCTTGTAATACTATGTGTAGGGTTGAAGCATCATGTTTTCCCATCCAGTTTGGCATGTTCATTGGTGTCATCCTTGTTCAGCTCACATTTGGGCTGCAATGTTGGTGAGGCTTTACAAGTATAGAATCTGATGTTACTAGGAGACACAGGCTCACAGCAAAATCCCTGATCCTTTGATTCTTAAAATCTTCCCAGCCTGTATTCTGCAATGTTCCCCAAGTTTCTTGGGTGTGGGAGTATTTTATAGCTCTAATGGGACTAGGCCACAACTGCATTTTAATTGCTTGGGGTTTTCTGTCATAGTCTTCAGTCTGTTACAGAGAGGTTTTCTCAATGAGAGGTGAAGACTACATTTATCTGTAGGTATAAAGACAAATGCTTATGTATTATTATTAGGGATTATACTGATTTATTAAACTAGTTGTTGTAGATTCTCTTCTGACAACCATGTCTTCAGTAGTGCTGAGCAATTAGTTAGGTTTTTAGTACCAAGCAGAGTTTCCTTCTTGATGTGGTCATTTATGTAGTTCATGGACATCATGGTAAGGTAGAATTATTGATTTTTTTCCCTCTGATGAAAGGTTGTATTGTGTTTGATACCATGAAAAATAATCCTCAGGGATGGAGATTTTCTACTCAGTTCCTGTTCAAGGGTCTTCAGCCTCTGTGGCTGAAGTGAATGTTGTCTTCAGCAATATGGATTTATTTTTACATCTCTAGAGTAACCAAGGGCAACAACAATAGCCCCTATGTTTTCGAAGTATCTAAGTAGCCCTGGCCAACAACTCAAAAGAAGTCTTCTCATGTCTAGGATTCATGTTTTATTAGGTGGCTTTTTGCTCTTGGGGGGCATACCATCAGCCCAGATGAGAAAAGTTCATTAAATTGATATACGTTCATTGTAATCCACTGTATAAATACATTCAAAGAAAAAAATCACATTATCATTTCACTAGATCCTGGAAAAATCCTTTAAAAATCTTGGAGAGATCAGGAATTCATGGCATATACCTAAACATAATATAAGCAGTATACAGCAAACCAACAACCAACATTAAATTAAGATAAGAGAAACTTAGAGCAATTCCACTATAATCAGGGGCAAGACAAAGCTTCCCATTCTCTTTATTTATTCAATGAAGTACTTGAAGTTCTAGCTAGAACAATAAGACAACAAAAAATGATCAAGTGGATATAAACTGAAAAGGAAGAAGCCAATATATCACTATTCAAAAATGATATAGTATACATAAGTGACCCAGAACATGCTACCACAGAACTCCTACAGCAGGTAACTTCAGCAAAATAGCTGGATATAAAATTAACTCTAACAAATCAGTAGCCTTCCTATAATGAAAGAATAAACAGCTGGAGAAAGAAATTCAGGAAACTACACTCTTCACAATAGTCACAAATAATATGAAATATCTTGGTGTAACTCTAACCAAACCAGAAAGATCTACACAAGAACTTTAAGTCTCTGAAGAAAGAAATTGAAGATTTCAGAAGATGGAAAGATCTCCCATGCTCATGGATCAATAGGATTAGCATAGTAAAAGTGGCCAACTTACCAAAACTAATCTACAGATTCAATGCAATCCCCATCAAAAGTCCAACTCAATTCTTTTTTTGTTATTAGATATTTTTTTATTTACATTTCATATGTTTCCTGGTTTCCCCTCAGAAAACTCCAGTCCCATCCCCCTCCCCCTGCTCACAAACCCACCCACTCCCACTTTCCTGTCCTGGCATTCCCTTATTCTGGGGCATTCAGCCTGCTCAGGACCAAAGGCCTCTCCTCCCTTTGATGTCCAAGAAGGCTATCCTCTGCTACATATGCATCTGGAGCCATGGATGCTTCCATACGTACTCTTTGGTTGGTGGTTTAGTCCCTGGGAGCTCTGGGGATACTGTTTGGTTCACATTGTTGTTCCTCCTAAGGAGTTGCAAGCCCCTTCAGTTCTTTCTCTAGCTCATCCATTGGGGACCTTGTGCTCAGTCCAATGATTAGCTGAGAACATACACCTGTGTATCTGTCAGGTGCTGGCAGAGTCTCTCAGGAGACAGCTATATCAGGTTCCTGTCAGCAAGTTCTTGTTGGAATAAACAATAGTGTCTGTGTTTGGTGACTGTATATTGGTTAGATCCCCAGGTGGGGCAGGCTCTGGATGGTCTTTTCTCCGGTCTCTGCTTCACTCTTTGTCTCTATCTCCTTCCATGGGTATTTTGTTCCTTCTTCTTGAGCTTCATTTGGTCTGTGAATTGTATCTTGGGTATTCTGAGCTTCTGGGCTAATAGGCACTTAACAGTGAGTGAATACTATGTGTGTTCTTTTGTGATTAAGTTGCCTTACTCAGGATGATATATTTTAGTTCCATCCATTTGCCTAAGAATTTCATAAATTCATTGTTTTTAATAGCTGAGTAGTACTCCATTGTGTAAATGTGCTACATTTTCTGTATCCATTCCTCTGTTGAAGGACATCTGGGTTCTTTCCAGTTTCTGACTATTATAAATAAGGCTTCAATGAGCATAGTGGAGCATGTGTCCTTATTACATGTTGGAGAATCTTTTGAGTATATTCCCAAGATTGGTATAGCTGGGTTCTCCAGTAGTACTATATCCAATTTTCTGAAGAATTGCCAGACTGATTTCCAGAGTGGTTGCACCAGCTTTCAATTCTACCAGCAGTGGAAGAGTATTCCTTTTTCTCCACATCCCCACTGGCACCTGCTGTCTCAGGAGTTTTTGATGTTAGCCATTCTGACTGGTGTGAGGTAGAAACTCAGGGTTGCTTTGATTTTCATTTCCCTGATGACTAAGGATGTTGAACATTTCTTTAGGTGCTTCTCAACCATTCAGTATTCCTCAGTTGGGAATTCTTTGTTTAGCTCTGTATGCCATTTTTCATAGGGTTATTTGGTTCTCTGGAGTCTAACTTCTTGAGTTCTTTGTATATATTGGATATTAGCCCTCTATCAGATTCCAACTCAATTCTTCACAGAGATAGAGCAATTCTCAAATTCATCTGGAATAACAAAAACAAAACAAAACAAAACAAAAAACAGGATAACGAAAACTATTCTCAACAATAAAAGAACTTCAGGGGAAATCATCATCCCAGACCTCAAGCTGTACCTCAGTGCAGTAGTAATAAAAATTGCATGGCATTGGTACATAGGTAAACAGGCCAATAGATGGAATAGAATTGACTACTTGTAAATAAACCCACATACCTATGGACACTTGATCTATAACCCCCCCCCCCAAAAAAAAAGCCAAAACCACATGGTGGAAAAAAGGAAAGCATCTTCAACAAATAGTGCTGGTCTGACTGTCAGTCTTCATGTAGAAGAATGCAAATTGATCCATATTTATCACCCTGCACATAGCTCAAATGGATCAAAGACCTCAACATAAAACCGGATAGACTGAATCTAATAAAAGAGAAAGTGAGAAATAGTGTTGAACCCATTTGTTATAAATTTGATTTAACACTTACATTACAAACCAAGTAACCAACTAATAATCAATTATTAATTGGGTTTCCAAAGAATTATGCAAGAATCCCACATGTAAGACCCTGTGAATTCCTATCCTCAGTTGGTCCTAATTGGTAAATAAAGTTGCTGGCAGCCAATGGTTGGGCAGGCAGACAGAGATTGGTCTTTAGAGTTCCTGGGCAAGGGAACCTAGGGAAGAAGAAGGATTTAGAACTGCCATGCAGGTAAGCAGAAAGATTAGGCCTGAGAAGTACCAGACAGAGAGATAGCAAACACATAAGAGTCAGGGATCGTGGCCCAGGAGGGCTGCAGGCTGGGATGGCTAGAGCGGAATATAAGTTCTGGTAAGCAATACCTCGGGGATTTCAGAGGGAAGAGTGTGCTAGCTGCGTGGGGATTTGGAAGTGGCCCCACCATTGAACTGCTTTGGATATATTAAATATAAGGTTGTGTGTGTCGGTGTGTCTTTCGTTCAAGAATCCACAACATTGGGGTGATAGCAAGGAACTTGCACAGCTGACAATTGGAGATTAGAGTGGATTAATCAACAACAACTCACACTAGCACAGGGGAAATTTTCTTCAACAGAATACTAATGGCTTAGTGTCCAAGATCAACAATTGATAAATGGGACCTCTTGAAAATGAAAGCTTCTGTAAGGCAAAGGGGACTATAAATAGGGCAAAAGAGCAACCTACAGATTGGGAAAAGATCTTCATTAACTAAACATCTGATAGAAGGCTAATATCCCAAATATACAAAAAACTCAAGAAGTTAAGACTCCAAAAAACCAAATAACCCAAATTTTTAAAATGTGGTGCATAGCTAAACAGAGAATTCTCAACAGAGGAATGGCCAAGAAGCACTTAATGAAGTGTTCAAAGTCCTTAGTCATCAGAGAAATGATTCTACCTTATACCAACCAGAATGGCTAAGATCAAAATCAAGAGAGAGCACATGCTGGCAAGAATGTGGAAAAAGAGGAACACTCCTCCATAGCTGGTGGGATTGCAAACTGGTACAGTCACTCTGAAAATCAATCCTGCGGTTTCTCAGAAAATTTGACCCACTCCTGGGAATATACCCAAAAGATGCTCCACCGAACAGCAAGGACATATATTCTACTATGTTCATAGCAGCCTTATTCATAATAGCCAGACACAAGAAGCAACCCAAATTCCCTCAACCCAAGATTCAATGCAGAAAATGTGGTTCATTTACACAATGAAATATCATTCAGCTATTAAAAGCAATGACATCATGAATTTGGCAGTTAAATGGATGGAACTAAAAAATATCACCCTGAGTGAGGTAACCCAGACCCAAAAGGACATGCATGATATGTTCTCACTGATAAGTGAATATTATCCAAAAAGTACAGAATACCTATGATACATCCCACAGACCTAAAATGCATGTGAGGATGCTTAAATCCCACTTAAAAGGGAGAACAAAATAATCGTGGGAAAGAGTGGGGAAAGAGAGGGAAGGGGGAGGAGAAGGGGGTAGGATCAGGTATGGGTGGAGATAGGAGAGAATCCCAGAGGGCCTAGAGAATGAATAGAAATATAAAGCTACAGGGCACTGGGTGTACAGAGTACTTCTAGAAAGCCCCAGAGACCCCAGATGGGGAAGGCTCCGAGGACTCACTCAGTTAGCCAAAATGTCTAACAGTGGGGATATCAAACCTG
This sequence comes from Apodemus agrarius, assembly GCA_964023405.1. Taxonomy (NCBI): domain Eukaryota; kingdom Metazoa; phylum Chordata; class Mammalia; order Rodentia; family Muridae; genus Apodemus; species Apodemus agrarius. The sequence goes on along the minus strand of OZ030015.1, from coordinate 1,857,904 downwards.
AAAAAAAAAAACAGCTTCAGTAGTTAGACAGGGCCCCCAGTGGAAGGATGGGGACACCAACCCACCTTTAAAATGTTCCTGTTTAAAAGAAATTTAGGGACAATATTGGAGCAGAGGCGAAAGGAATGGCTGGCCAGTGACAGACCCAACGTGGATCCATCCAATGGCTGAACACTGAACCCTGGCATTATTACTGATGCTATGTTTTGCTTGCAGATAGGAGCTTAGAATGGCTGTCCTCTGAGAGACTCTACAAGTACCTGACTGAGACAGACACAGATATTTACAGTCAAGCACTGGACTAAGGTCAGGGACCATTATGGAAGAGTTAGGGGAATGATTGAAGGAACTGAAGGAGATGGCCCCATAGGAAGACCAACAGTGTCAACCAACCTTGACCTCTAGGAGCTCCCCAGAGACTAAGCCACCAACTAGGGAGCATACAAGGGCTGGTCCAAGGCCTCAGTGGGAGAGGATGTGCCTAATCCTATAGAGACTTGATTCCCTAGGGAAGGAGGATGCAGGGAGGGCAGCACCTTCTCAGAGGCAAAGGGGCTGGGGGAAGGAGAAAGAACTCTGAGAGGTGGTATGGAGGAGAAATATTTGGGATGTCAATAATAAAATAATTAATGAAAAATTTTAAAGAGTAAGAAAAATTACATATAGTATAGGTACTATATGTACCTATGCTATAAGAAGTATATATATATATATATATATATATATATATATATATATATACCAAATTACATGTACTATAAAGTTAAATATTTAATAACATGCTTCCTTGTGGCTCTTTTCAGACATCTATATTGTTATTCTACCCCTCTTTCTGCTATATTTACCTTCTTCCCCATTTCCTAAGGAAGAACCCATTTTCCATTTCCCTTATCAGAACACTTGTATAATTTGGCCTTATCCTCCTCTCCCCTTCTTCTGCATTCACCTCCTTCCCCTCCTTAAGGATCTGCCACTTTTCCAATGTCTCTAATCAGATTCTTGTATCCTGCTATTCTTATCCTCTATCTCTTCCCAATTCTCCTATCCTGAAAATGTTTCCATTTTACTGTCATGATTTCTGTGCTTACTACAGGCTAGGTACCCACTTCTGAAGTCAGAGCTAAGAGCCCAAAGTGAAAGAACATGTGTCATTTATTTTTCTAGGTCTGAATAACATTGCTAAATATGATCCCTTCTCACTCCATCCATTCACCTGCAAAATTCACGATTTTATTTTCCTTTATAGTAGAATAGCATTCCATGATGTATGTGTTTATCATGCTTTCATTATCTGTCAGTTGTAGTTCACTTAGATTGTTTCCATTTCCTAGTTGTTATGAATACAGCAGCAATGCACATGGCTGAGTATCTGTGGTGTATGATGTCAAGTTCTCTGGCTATATGTCAAGAAGTGGTCTGAAAATGAAGGTACAACCTACCCAAATCTATGGGGCACAATAAAAGCAGTGCTAAGAGGAAAACTTATAACCCTGAGTGCCTCCAAATGGAAAGAGCATACATTAGCAGCTTAACAGCACACCTGAAAGCCCTGGAACAAAAAGAAGCTAATTAACCCAGGAGGAGTAGAAGACAGGAAATCATCAAACTCAGGGCTGAAATCAATTAAGTAGAAACAAAGAGAACCATACAAAGAATCAACATAACCAGGAGCTGGTTCTTTGAGAAAATCAAGAAGATAGATAAAACCTTAGCCAGACTAACCAAAGGGCACAGAGACACTGGATACAGATTTGTAGGAGAGCATCAGAACAGAGAAATGGGGGTGTGTGACTGGGGAATAGTTAGGGGGGAGAGGACTTATGGGACATATGGTGGGGGGGGAACTGGGAAAGGGGAAAGCCTTTGGAATGTAAACAAAAAATATAGAAAAAAAGAAAAAAGAAAACAAAATTAGAAATGAAAAGGTGGATATAACAACAGAAACAGGAAATTCAAAAGATCATCAGATCCTACTACAAAAGTCTATACTCAACACAACTGGAGAATCTGGAGTAAACGGACAATTTCCTAGACAGATAAAAAAATACAAAAATTAAATCAGCATCAATTAGATCAGCTAAAGAGTCCCATAACCCCCAAAGAAATAGAAGGGGTTATAGAAAGGCTCCCAACCAAAACCAGTACGGGACCAGATGGTTTTAGTGCAGAATTCTACCACACCTTCAAAGAAGACCTAACACCAATACTCTTCAAACTATTCCACAAAAATAAAAACAGAAGGGACACTGCCCAACTGGTTCAACAAAGCCACAATTACACTGATACCAAAACCACACAAAGATCCAACAAAGAAAGAGAAGTACAGGCCAATTTCCCTTACGAATATTGATGCAAAAATACTAAATAAAATTCTTGCTAACCGAATCCAAGAGTACATCAAAATGATCATTCACCATGATCAAGTAGGCTTCATCCCAGGGATACAGGGATGGTTCAATATATGGAAATCCATCAATGTAATCCACTACATAAACAAACTAAAAGAAAAAAAACACATGGTCATCTCATTAGATGCTGAAAAAGCATATGACAAAATTCAGCATCCTTTCATTCTAAAAGGCTTGGAAATAGCAGGAATTCAAGGCCCATACCTAAACATAGTAAAAGCAATATACAGCAAACCTGAAGCCAACATCAAAATAAATGGAGAGAAACTTGAAGCAATTCCACTAAAATCAGGGACTAGATAAGGCTGCCCTCTCTCTCGATACCTTTTCAATGTAGTACTTGAAGTTCTAGCGAGAGCAATTAGACAACATAAGGACGTCAAAGGGATACAAATTGGAAAGGAAGAAGTCAAACTATCATTATTTGCAGATGATATGATAGTATACTTAAGCGACCCAAAAAACTCCACCAGAGAACTGCTACAGCTGATAAACAACTTCAGCAAAGTGGCTGGTTATAAAATCAACTCAAACAAATCAGTATCCTTCCTGTTCTCAAAGGACAAGCGGGCTGAGAAAGAAGTTACGGAAATAACACCCTTCACAATAGCTACAAACAATATAAAGTATCTTGGCATGACTCTAACCAGACAAGTGAAAGATCTGTATGACAAGAACTTCAAGTCCTTGAAGAAAGAAATCAAAGAAGACCTCGGAAGATGGAAAAATATTTCATGCTCTTGGATTGGCAGGATCAATATAGTAAAAATGGCCATCTTGCCAAAAGCAATCTACAATCAACAAATTTGATGCAATCCCCATCAAAATCCCAATTTAATTCTTCCTAGATCTAGAAAGAGCAATTCTCAAATTCATCTGGAGTAACAAAAAACCCAGGATAGCTAAAACTATTCTCAACAATAAAAGGACTTCTTGGGGAATCAATATCCCTGACCTCAAGCAGTACTACAGAGCAATTGTGTTAAAAAACTGCATGGTATTGGTACGACAGGCAAGTAGATCAATGGAAAAGAATTGAAGACCCAGAAATGAACCCACAGAGTTATGGTCACTTGATCTTTGATAAAGGAGCTACAACCATCCAGGGGAAAAAAAGATAGCCTTTTCAACAAATGGTGCTGGTCCAACTGGAGGTCAACATGCAGAAGAATGTGAATTGACCCACTCTTATTTCCTTGTTCTAAGATCAACTCCATATGGATCAAAGACCTCCACATAAAACCAGACACACACTGAAACTAATAGAAAAGAAACTGGGGAAGACCCTGGAGGACATGGGCACAGTGGGGAAAGTTTCTGAACAGAACACCAATAGCTTCTGCTCTAAGATCAAGAATTGAGAAATGGGACCTCATAAAATTACAAAGTTTCTGTAAGGCAAAGGACACTGTCAGAAGGACAAAACGGCAACCAACAAATTGGGAAAAGATCTTCACCAACCCCACATCTGGAAGAGGGCTAATATTCAGTATATACAAAGAACTCAAGAAGTTAGACCCCAAAGAACCAAATAACCCTATTAAAAATGGGGTACAGAGCTAAACAAAGAATTTTTACCTGAAGAACTTCGAGTGCCTGAGAAGCACTTTAAGAGATGTTCAACATCATTAGTCATCAGGGAAATGCAAATCAAAACAACCCTCAGATTCCACTTCACACCAGTCAGAATGGCTAAGATTAAAAACTCAAGAAACAACAGGTGCTGGCGAGAATGTGGAGAAAGAGGAACACTTCTCCACTGTTGGCAGGATTGCAAGATGGTACAATCGCTCTGGAAATCAGTCTGGTGGTTCCTCAGAAAATTGGGCATGTCACTTCCAGAGGACCCTGGCATACCACTCCTGGGCATATACCCAGAGGATTCCCCTGCATACAATAAAGACACATGCTCCACTATGTTCATAGCAGCCTTGTTTATAATAGCCAGAAGTTGGAAGGAGCCCAAATATTCCTCAAAGGAGGAATGGATACAGAAAATGTGGTATGTGTGTATATATATATATATATATATATATATATATATATATATATAATGGAATATTACTCAGCAATTAAAAATAATGAATTCATGCAATTTGTAGGCAAATTGTTAGATCTGGAAAATATCATCCTAAGCGAGTTAACCCAATCACAAAAGAATACACGTGAAATGCAATCACTGATAAGTGGATATTAATGAGCCCAGAAGCCCTAAATACTCAAGGCACAATTAGCAAGTCAAATGATTCCCAAGAAGAAGAAAGGAGAGGACCCTGGGCTTGAAAAGATTGGATCCAGTTTTGTAGGACAGTACCAGAACAGAGAAATGGTGGGAGAGGGTGATTGGGGAATAGTTGGGGGAGAGAGGACTTATGGGATGTATGGTGGGGGGAACTGGGAAAGGGGAAAGCCTTTGGAATGTAAACAAAGAATATAGAAAATAAAAAAAATTAAAAAAAAAAAAAAAAGAAGTGGTCTACCTGAGTCATATGGTAGACTTATCTTTAGAATCCTCCCAATGATTTTTATAGAGACTGGACCAGTTTACAATCCTACCAAGAGTGAATGAGGGTTCCTTCCTCCTGAATTCCCTCTGGCATTTGTGGACAGGCGTTCTACTAATCTTGCAATTCTAAACTGAGTAAGATGAAATGTCAAAGGTGTTTTGATATGCATTCCCCTAATTTCTAGGGATGACAAAGTTATTTAAATTTTTCTTAGTATTTTTTTTTTGTCTTCTTTTGAGACTTCCCTATTCAAGTCCCAGGACTACTTTTCAAATGGGTCATATGATTTTTTTTTTACTTTGATTTTTGAGTTCTTTTTGTATTCTGGATATTACATCTCTGTCCGATGTTTATCTAGCAAATATTCTCATTTTGTGGACTTCTGTTTTATCCAGTTGGTTGTTTCTTAAGTTTTGCAGATGATTTTACTTTTACAAAGTCCCACTTGTAAATTGTTGGCCTTAATCTTTGGACAAATGGAGTCCTAGTCAGGAAGTTCTTTCCTATACCTATATAGTGTAGGCAATGCCTATTTTCTTATAGTAGGTTCAGTGTTAAAGGTTTTACATTAAGTCTTCAATCCATTTGAAATTAATTTTTGTGCAAAGTGATAGATTTGGGTCAATTTCATTCTTCTGTATGAGGACATCAAGTTTCCCCAGCACCGATTGTAGATGATGCTTTCTTTTTTCCAGTGTTTGCTTTCGGCAACTATTAAGTACCTGCAGTCATGTGTGCTCATGTTTTGGGCTTCAGTTTTGTTCCATTGGTCTTTATGTCTATTTGGTGTCAGAATTGTGTTTCCTTTAATACTGTGATCTTTTTGTTCAGGATTGTCTTTGGCTATGGTCTTTTGTGGTTCCATATGAAATTTGGGATAGCTTTTTTTTTCTATTTTTGTGAAAAATGATATGGGTGCTTTGTTGGGATTGCATTGAGTCTGTAATAATTTAGTGTAATGATCATTTTCCTCATGTTAACTCTGCTAACACTTGAGCATGGGGTAGTTAAATGTTCAGTGTCTTTTTCTGTCTCCTTTTTCAGAGGTTTAAAGTTTTCACTGTAGAGGTTCTTCACTTCCTTTATTAGGTTTATTCTTACATATTTTACTTTGTTTGTGGATATTGAGAATAAAAGTGTGAGACGTTCTTTACTTCCTTGATTAAGTTTATTCCTGGATATTTTATTTTCTCTGAGGCTCTTGTAAACTGAGGTGTGGAAAGCTATTGATTTGTCTAAAATTGTTAAAATTGTTTTTAAAACAAAAGATAATTTGATACTTTACTTTTTTTTTTTTTTTTTTTTTTTTTTGGTTTTTCAAGACAGAGTTTCTCTGTATAGCCCTGGCTGTCCTGGAACTCACTCTGTAGACCGGGCTGGTCTCAAACTCAGAAATCCACCCGCCTCTGCCTCCCAAGTGCTGGGATTAAAGGCATGTGCCACCATGCCCGGCTTCATTTTTAATGTTTTAACTATAATACCTTTCTTTCTGTTCTTGTTTATTTGGTGTTCTGTGGACTTCTTATACCTGCATGGGCACCTCTTCTCTAAGTTTGGGAAAATTTCTCCTATAATTTTGCTGAAGATAGCCCTGTCTCTTCACGGTGGTTTTCTCCCCCTTTTCTTAGGTCCCCCTTTGTCCCGGGATGCCAGAACTGTCCTTCTGTTCTTTTCTTTTTTCTTTTTCAACTTGTCTCTGGCCTTTGACTGATCCAGTTCTTCTGTTTTGCCTTCTATGCCCAACTCTGTTTTTGACACATTCCATTCTTTTCGTGAGCCTCCCACTGTGTGTTTTAATTGATTTATTGAATTTTTAATTTCCAGCAGCTTCAATTTGAGTTTTCTTTACAATTCAAACTATATTTTCATGTCTGGGGTTGGCTTTAATACTTCATTTATGCTTCTGCTTCTGTCTTCTTTCGGTTGTCTGACCATGGTTATGTGCATTCTTCTGAATTCTTTGGAAGTTCTTTCATGTCATTTTCATTAGGGACCATTACTACAGATTTGTTTTTTGGGGAGATGACATGTTACTTTGGATTCTCATTTTGTAGGATTTATAGATCTGGAATTAGTTTGTTGGTTGAATTTTTCTTTCATGTTCAGATCATCTTTCTTTTTCCAATAGAGGTATTACAGTGTTCAGAATGGGGATAATTCATAAAATGGTTGGGATGTCAATTTGCTCTGTTTGTCTACTGTTTAGGACTACAGCCTCTATCTCTTGCTTTTTAGTTATACTCTTGTTTTAGTGGTGCTTGATCAAGTATCTTGGAAAAAGTTTCTGCTAGCAGTGCAGATTAGTCCTGTTTTTTGAGGCAAGATAGGGGAACTGGGGGTCGCTGTCAGGTAGCTGGCAGGGCTCTGGTATATCTTTGAAAGGGTTCTACTAGCTATTTGTGCTTCCAAGAGGTCTAAAAGCCATTTGTGGGCAATAGGCTGAGAACTGATGAATCCCAAAAGGTGGGAGAGGAGTTGGAAGGAGGTGGTCCTTTGTCAGGCAGCCATAGGCTGATCTGAATGGAAGGGTCTCTAAAAGGGACAGATAGCCTACCTATACTTAAATACCATATAGGCAGGATGGAAGATCTCTGTTGGTGGGCATCTTAAATCTAAAGAGATCCAAACGGAAACAGACAGGCTAGGTTAGCTAGAAAAACCAAGTAAGTGAGCACTGGGTTGAAGCAAGAGATTCTGTCTGAATGTATTAGGCTAAGAGTCATGGAGGAAGACCCCTAACACCAACCCATGGCCTCCTCACACATCTTCACACATGTATTTTCACACAAAGCCACATGCCCATACACATTTGAGCACATGTAGATGGGTGTACCAAATACACATATACATACTTGCCAAAAAAAAAAAGGACCCACGGTGGAGAGGGACAGAGGGACAGAGGGACAGAGGGACAGAGGGACAGAAGGACAGAGGGACAGAGGGAAAAGGCACAGGGGAATGAAGAAAAGGAAGAAGGTGAGGTCAGCAAGATTTTCCATCAAAAACCTACTATAAAGGTTTGGAGAAAGTGTCTCTGGAAATACAAAGTATTAATGTGGCTCAAGAAAAGAAGAAAAGCTTAGGGCAGGGTGCTGCAAGACCCAGACTCAGAGAGTCAGAGAGTCAGAAGCCTGCAAAAGCAGGCAGGCGCAGATACAATTCTTTTCTTAAATACATACAATAATGTTATTAAAATTATAAAATCCTACAAAAGTGTTTCTTTTCTTTCTTCATTACTTTTTTTTTTTTACAGTCCAGTGGTTGTCCCCCTCCTGGTCTGTTCTCCCACTGTTCCTCATCCCATTCTTTCTCCCCCCTCCATCTTCAAGAGAATCTGTCCCTCCCCCTACCAGGCCTCCACACTCCCTGGGACCTCATCCTGAGTGAGGTAACTCAAACCCAAAAGGACATGCATGACAGAAGCCTAGCACAGCTGTCAAGCAGCTGACTGAGACAGACTCAGATACACCCAACCATTGGACTGAACTCTGAGACCCCCATGATTGAGTTAGGCTGGAAGAAGCTGAGGGGGAGGGCAACCCCATAGGAAGACCAGCAGTCTCAACTAACCCAGACCCATGACATCTCTCAGATAATGAGCCACCAACCAGGCAGCATACAGGGGCATGTACTAGCTGGTCTAAGGGCCCCAACACATATATAGCAAAAGACTGCCTGATCTGGCCTCAGTGGAAGAAGACTTCCTAGATACCATTAATAGTCATTAGTATGCAGAAAAATTCAGGGACTTCCAGGAACTTGCAGACCTGTGGAAGAGAGAATAGAAAGGATCTTATGATCCTCCTCCTCGGGCAGGCTTGCATATGGCTTTGACATCTGCATGAGTTTTCAAATGACTCATCATCAAAGGGCTCATCCTTGGAACTTGGCTGCATTGCAGCTCAGACTCAGACCACAAGAAATTGTCTCCTCTGGGATCTCAGGATTAGAGAACAGTTTAAAAGCCTGACAGAAAAAACCTAGTCTCCAGAGCTGGTTTCACAAAAAGGTCTAATTAAATCAGTATCATTAAAGACATTGGACAACATGTGGGTTCCACTTTGCAGGGAGGGGCTTTAGATACTAAGCACAAACTGCTTCTCACTTGGTTTCAAATTTTATAAGACACGGGGAAATTAAAGAAAAAGAAAAGGCCTAGGCTGATGTTGTCAGGATATTAAGCCACTCATCGAAAGAACTAGAACACAGCAGGAGAAGGGGACTTCTGTGGAGCAGGGAGATCTTTGTTAATAAGCTTTGACTTGGAGATTTCTGGCAGTGTGCTTTGCTGATGTCCAATCCAATTCATGTCAGTTGCGTGAAGATGTCCATCTACAGTTTTGACACTGACGATGGAGTTGAGAATTACAGTGATGATGATGGTAATGTAATGATGATGATGGTAGTGATGGTGGTAGCTGTGGTGAAAGCAACTCTAGGAACATGAATAATGAGCTTGATACCTGGCTCTGCCATTTTTTAACTTTAATTTTTTGCTTTGTGACATTTCAGAAATAAATTCAACTTCATCTGTGTTGTGGAATGATAATGGTCACTACCTACTGTGGCTTGAATGTGTTCATGGTCCCAAATGCAGATGTTGAAAACCTATTCTTCCACATTCAAGAGAGTAGATTTAGGAGGTAGAGCTTGTGGGAAGGAGGATGAGTCCATGACTTCACGAGGAAGCATCCCCCATTAACTAGATCAGAGCCTTGAAGAAGAACATTATGTCAGAGCTATAAAGTGACTCAGCAGCTAGGAGCTCACACTGCTCTTGTAGAAGACCAGAGTTAAATTTCACCTGCATCTGCATCAGGCAGAAACCTGCAACTGGCCTCTGCAGGCACCTGTACATAGTTGATATTCCCTCACACAGACACACAGACAGACATAAAATAAAAATAACAAAAACAAATCTGAGGGAAGGAGGAAGGGAGGGAGGGAGGGAGGGAGGGAGGGAGGGAGGGGAGGGAGAGACAGAGAGAGACAGAGACAGAGACAAAGAGAGAGAGAGAGAGAGAGAGAGAGAGAGAGAGAGAGAGAGAGAGAGAGATCCCTTTTCTATTCCAGATCAGCAATACAGCAGAGAGCTCTTGCCAGGAGTCAACCATGATAAAGCCTTGCTCTCCAGCTCATACTCTCCAGAGCCTGGAGACATGAGTTTCCATTGTTCAGTGATTCACACTGGTATTGATATTTTGTTACAGAAGCTCAAGCTGACTAATATGCTGCCTCACAGTGCCACTCAGAGCACAAAGTGGGGCGACCTATGCACAGTATATATCAAGAGTACAATCAATACTATCTGCCACTATTGCAGTTATGATAATAATATTAGGAATCATAAAGTCTGCCTATAATTTTTGCTATTGCAAGGACTGATTTGAAATTCTACAGGGTCCTTTTTATTTTCCTATTGTAATATTTTATCTTCAAAACTGGTTTTAGGGAAGATGCCAGGGCAGTGAAGGAGCAGCAGACATCTTGATAACTTGCATTGAACTTTGACTCTAGAGGTAAGATGTATCTTGAGCCAAGAGATAATAAGGTGATGTGTAACTTGTTTGCCCATTCCAATTTTTCCTGGTTTCAACACATGGAGTTCTTCTAAAGCCTGGGCCATCCTGGGACAACCTGCCAATTGGTCACTTTTAGGGATGGTTCTGATGCTAAGGTCCTATTTCCCAATTGATTCTTGATCTCTCAGTAAAGAAGCCATGGGCCAATTTCTGGGCAGAAGGGATAGACAGGACTTCCGGGCCCATGGAGGCAAGCAGACAGATGCAAGGGAGGAAAGCAGAGTTCACCATGCTTCTGATAGAGAAAAGTTGACCATCCATATGGGATTTTGAATGGAGTGGCACACAGCCCACTCCTACAGGCAGGCAGTTGGGGGTATTTAGCAGGGACTAGATGTAACTGAGCAGATAAAGTTTAGGGCAGATGGGAGGTGCAGAGCTAAGAATATTGATAAGAGCATGCTTTTACAGGAAGGAGATAGTGCCCAGCAATTATGTCAAAAGGCAAGTTGAAACTGAACAACCATGTGTGTGTTTGGGTCTTTTATCCCTGGATTCAAGGAAAGCTGGGTGGGGGCTGCTAAGTGTCACCTGTTCCTGGAGCTTAGGTAAAGTAGCAAAGCAATAAGCAACAATCATTCTAATTGCCAGCCTGACTCTAGAATAATTAATGAGTCACAGAGCCAGGTCAGACTTAGGACTACAGGCCTGCACACACCCAACACAGCACCAGCACCTGACCTCACCATAGGCAAGGCATACTCAGAAGATCTGGAAGCAGGGACTCCCTTCTTCCTTGAATATGTGAAGCAGACCGGAATTCCTATAGCAGGATATACGTTTTCTAACTGTATGTACTGCAGCTATAGATACCAAAACTGTGTTTTCAGTTATAGTGTAATGACAGTTAATGCTTTAGGGAGATGTAAGCCTACTGTTGCCAGGGGTGCCAGATGAAAAGTGTCTGAATTTTTTCAATGTAGAAATCTACCTGCTTAGAAATGTGGGAAACTAAATGAAAATCAATATGATCCAAACCAAAGTCTTTCATGGGCCAGATTGAAAGCTGTTCCTCAGCCTTTCGTCATCATGACTTTAATAAGGCTCCCTACCTTAGGCCTTCACAGAGGAAGGCTCTGCTACCTGCACACCTGTTTCTTGTTCTGACTTCTTTACAAACCCAGTTCACTAATCTTAAGGATCTGATGTTCCTAGTCAATGCTCCCTAGGCTGTGGGGTCTAGAATGGGAGATGAAGAAGCATAATAAGCATAGTTCTGCCATTTGATGGTGTTGTGCCCCCGTGATACAAGGTGCCCTTACTGCCCACTCTGTCCCAGCTGATCAATGATTAAGATAAGAGCTTCAGTGGAGCTGTTCCCATGCATGCACAAAAAGACAGGGGCTTCTGTTGTACTTGTTTTCTTGCTTATGAACAAAAAGCAGTACCCAACCCCTGCTTTATAGGAGTCCATGAATAGCTATAGTCTAACATATGGAGAGAAGTGGGTGAGGTAACTGAGGGGAACACCCTAACCCAACACAATCCCAAATACCTTTAGAGATAGCAGCAGTCAGCAGAATGTCCTCTCCTGCTCTGAGCCCTTTCTCTCTCTTTTAATTCTTTAACTGGCTGAGAAAAAGATCCAGCCAAGCCTAGCTGGTATGGACATGGCTTGTATGCTTGCTCCTTTTAGAAGATCTCAATGTTCTGTAAGTTCTACCTTCTGTCCTTGCCCACATCTGTATTGGTTTATTTTCAAATCCTTACATTCCATAGTCACCAGCCTTGACAGCTCTCCTTACTTCACATATACACACAGCTGTCTTCTCACCATTTGCTCTTGACACACTTAAACATGAATAGATTGGGCCTAGAGAGAGCTCAGCAGTTAAAAGAACATGTTGCTCCTGCAAATGACCTGTGTTTAATTGCCAGAACCCTCATGGCAACTCACAATCACAAGTAATTTCAGAATAGGGATCTAATGAGCTCCTTTGGCTTCTGTGAGCACCAGGAATTCATGTGGTACATATACATACATCCAGGCAAAGCACTCATACACAAACAATAATGATAATAGTAATAACTATCTACATACTGTGATGGTTTGTATATGGTTGGCCCAGGAAGTGACCTCACTAGGAGGTGTGGCCTTGTTGGAGTAGGTGTGTCACTGTGGGTGTGGGCTTAAGACCCTCACCCTGGCTGCCTGGAAGTCAGTCTTCCACTAGCAGCCTTCAGATGAAGATGTAGAACCCTCAGCTCCTCCTGCACCATATCTGCCTGGATGCGGCCATGTTTCTGCCTTGATGACAATGGACTGAACCTCTGAGCCTGTAAGCCAACCCCAATTAAATGTTGTCTTTTATAAAACTTGCATTGGTCATGGTATCTGTTCACAGCAATAAAACCCTAACTAAGACAGAAGTTGGTACCAGGAGTGGGGTATTGCTGTGATAGGCCTGACCATGCTTTTGTTCTGAAGAATGTGGATTTTGGGACTTTGGATTTGGAAAGCCATGGAATGCTTTAAGTGGGGCTTAATGGGCCAGACTAGTAAGAATATGAAAGACAGTGGTGCTGAGGGTCATTTGAACTGTGTAGGCCTGATGGCCCAAGAGGCTTCAGTGGAGAAGAACTTTAATATGTGGCTGAGAGACTGTTTTTGTGATGTTTTGATGAAGAACATGGCTGCTTTTTGCCTTGTCTAAGAGACTCCATAGGGCTAATGTAAAGAGATTTATATTAATTGCATTTGCAAAGGAAATCTCAAAAAAGCCCAATAAAGACTTTGTTCTCTGGTTAAGTCTGATGAAGAGAATTTTGAACAAACATAGCAAGCTGAGAAAGGAAAAGTATAAAATATATAGTTTGAGTATTAAAGGGACTCCAGGAAGTGAAATGGAGCTGTTAAGCTGAATTAAAGGAGTGGTGACCTTGGGGGCAAGATTCACCCAGTTAACTTTAGGTCTAGGCATGGTAATACAAGCCTTTAATCCCAGGAGGCAAAGATAAGCAGATCTCTGAGTTCAAAGCCGGCCTAGAATGGAGCAAATTCCAGGTGAAGAAAAACTTTAATCCAGGCTTGGTGGACCACACCTTTAATCCCAGTGCTTAGGAGACAGGCATGCAGATCTCTTGAGTTCAAAGTCAGTATAAGGAGCAAGATTCAGGGCAGCCAACTTAGGCAGCGAAGGAGCTAGGAAAAAGGAAGCTAGTGGTAATGTAATAGAATAAGGGGGCCAATGTTCCAGGTCCTGCAAGTAGCAGAACTCAGCAGCTTCAGCCATGTGTCTCTGGCTTTATATTCAAGAGGAGAAGGAGACTATTGGGACAATTGATGCTGGTTAGCTGGAGCTAAGAAATTAGTGGTGATTAAGAAAAGACCAGCATCACTGAGGTGAAATATGGGAAGTGTTTGCTGAGAGCACAAAGAAGCTGTAATCCAGAGATAGCCAAGTGCTCCTCATGCTGCAGCTGTACTTGGCAACATGTAAGAATCATCCAGGTGGTACTGGTTTTGAAGGCATGAAGGTATCATGAAGAACAGCTGAGGTACTGTTGAGAGGCCATGAAAGGCCATTGGTGAAAGTGTACCCTCAGTTGTAATTGACAGTCCAGGACTGAAGGGGTCATGCAAAGGAGTTGAGGCCTGGTACCATGAAGAGAGCCTATGAGAGGCTTTGGTGAAGTATAGTTGCCCTACCATATTGGGGATGCCAGTGCTATGGGATGACCACCGAGAACAGCAGTGGCAGTGGAGTGGATCAATCTGAACTTATACTGCTACAGAGGGCAGAGCTAGAGAAGTGACACCAGCTCTTTGGAGATGTACAAAAGATCATGTGTGGATCTCAGACATTGGAACAAGAAGCTGTGAAGCTGAAATTGATGTGGGGTACCCAAGATGTTAAAGATGCCAGAGCCACAGGATGCCTACCAAGGAAAGCTGCTAACAGGGAGTGGAACAAGCCCAGGAGAAAGAACCTTGTTGAAGTCAACAAAGATGAAAAAGGAGTTGGATATCTGAAGACTGCTTTGCCATCAGACATGGAAATGCAGAGTTTGGAATTGCCCAGCTGGTTTCCTGTCTTGCTTGGGGGATTACAGTTAAGTGATTGAATGAATCTCAGAAGAGACCTTGAACTTTGGACTTTTAACACTGTTGAGACTGCTATAGACTACAGGGACTTTTGAAGTTGGACTAAATGCATTTTGCATTATGCTATGTTTAAGTATGGCCCCCATAGACTCATGTTTGAACAAGCCTATGGGGGCCAGGGAGTGGAATGTGATGGTTTGTATATGTTTGGCCCAGGAAGTGACCTCACTAGGAGGTGTGGCCTTGTTGGAGTAGGTGTGTCACTGTGGGTGTGGGCTTAAGATCCTCACCCTGGCTGCCTGGAAGTCAGTCTTCCACTAGCAGCCTTCAGATGAAGATGTAGAACCCTCAGCTCCTCCTGCACCATATCTGCCTGGATGCGGCCATGTTTCTGCCTTGATGACAATGGACTGAACCTCTGAGCCTGTAAGCCAACCCCAATTAAATGTTGTCTTTTATAAAACTTGCATTGGTCATGGTATCTGTTCACAGCAATAAAACCCTAACTAAGACACATACATACATGCATACATACATATGAGAGAGAAAGAGAGTGAAACACGAATGAGGGTAAAGCAGACCCCTAGGTTGTGAATCTCCAGACTCGCTCCACAGTGTTGCTAAATGCCCACACCACTGTTCTATTTCACAGTCCAACACTGAAGCTTCCTTGGGCTCTTCTCTCTCTTTCCTGTCCTGTCCTGAATATGTAAGAATTTGGTTCTTCCTTCATTATACACCCACAATACAACCTCTTCTAAACACTCAATTCACATGATCACTGTCACCTGAATTCATGAGTAATAGCCTCCACACTGGCCTCCACGATCTCACCTCTACCCTTCAGTTCAACAACCATACAACAGGCAAAGCATCAAAGCATCCTTCAGATTCTGCTCAGTCATTCCTGTGGCCCTCACTTCATTTAGGATGAGAGCCAAAGAACTCATAACTGAGTTCTCAGAACTGAGAACTGCCCTTCCCATCATTACATCTCCACTGGATGCCTTATTATTCTTCTTTTGATCCCTCTATACTCAATAGTCTTGTTTTGTTTTTCAAAACACACCCTTCATCAAAAAATTACATACTGGCTTCCAAAATTTATTCAAACATTGCCTTCACAGGAAGATGTCCTTTCCAGAGTTCAACACTATAAACTACAAATGCTGTCTTCTTTTTCCCATGCTTCTTGACCCCTGTATTTCTTTTACTTGCTTTATTTTCTCTGTAGTGTTTGTCAACATCTAACATGCAACAAAATTTAGGTAACTTTCATTGGTTTAGAGGTGTCTTGCTTTTCTCATTAACTCCTAGAAAAGACAGATTTGGTTTTCTGTATGTTTTTGTTTTTCCATTTTGCAATCCCTAGCATCTAAAACAATGACTGGCATAGTAAGTACTGTATATATTGACTAACTAAATGATGGGAAAACAGGATAGGAAATAAAAAGATCCAAAGGACTGGGGCTGGAGAGATGCACAGTGCTTACTAGCTCTTTCTGCACTTTCAGAGGACCTTCTGGGTTCCCAGCATACATATCAGAAGGCTCAAAACAGCTTGTAACTCCAGAGGGGATTAATTCCCTCTTCGTCCATAGGCAACTGCACCTGAGCACTTACACACACACACACACACACACACACACACACACACGACAGCCATGCACATGCTGATAAATACACAGAACTAAAAATAAAGTGAGATCTTAAAAAAACAGTATTCAGAAGATTATCCTTAAAGACCTACTGTAGCCAGGCAGTGGTGGCACATGCCTTTAATCCCAGCACTTGGGAGGCAGAGGCAGGCGGATTTCTGAGTTCGAGGCCAGCCTGGTCTACAGAGTGAGTTCCAGGACAGCCAGGGCTACACAGAGAAACCCTGTCTTGAAAAAAAATGACCGACAGTGGAGATTTGTCTCCATCACAATAAGTACACTTTTGCTCTGCCAAATTAAAGTCAAAGAAAAACTATGTAAACCAAGAAAAAATGTCTGCAAGGTTATAAAAAATGTATGGAGTATTTCTTTTCTTCATTTCAAGGAAATAAGAAAATTGCCAATATATTTTTTAAAAAAAATAATGGAGACAAACAAGCAGTAGGGGAGGCATGGTAAATCACTAAAGAGATGCTAGCTAAGAGAGTTAGACAATAATTTTTGTCTAATAAGCTGGGAAAACATTAAGAAATATGTCAAACACATTAGTGAGACCACTGGGAGAGAGAGGATGGGGATCAGGTAAATCAGGGGAACCCTGGAAGGCAGTTCAACCAACACAGTTCAGAGGACAGGATGCAGGTCCCAATTCACCATTTCCCACCAGAAATGTATCAAGATACATGAACAGAGAGGTTGATAGCAGCATCAGTCATAAAAGCCAAAGGCTGACAACAGCTGACAACCCAAGACCCCTTCAGCAGCAGGTTGTTTGCTTTTCTAAGGAGTCCATGGCTGTTCTGTTCTCCAGAAAACAGTGTATACCCACTTGAGGGGCTACGAGAAAGCATGTTGCCAAAGTTGTATTTCCTTATTGCTTTTAATAAAAGGGCTGGCACAGAGGTACATTTGTATGTCTAAGTTTATATATGCATTTAAAAAAAGGTATTTTGAAAAACACTCAAGGAACTATTAACAAATGTCTGTCCTAAAATGGGAAAGTTGGGGTAAAGGGGGGCTTTAATACTACCTACATTTTCAAGGTATTTGAATGTTTTATGCTTTTTTTTAATATCTAATAGAAATTTTTATTTTAAAACTATCACCATGCTAGAGCTGATCCTCTGCCACAGGGATCCATACCTGCTCCATAGCACCAGAAGCGAGCTAGCCTCCCAGGAGAGCTGACACACCTGTGAGCACAGGTAAGACCACCATTTCTGTTCAAATTCCTGGCCCAAGAGGGACCCTCTCAGAATCATCAGGACACAGGAAGCAAGGAACAACAGGGGACATGACACTTCTGGTTTCTGTCTGCACCCCAGAGCTGACCCTGTACCATAGCTCTCCATACCTAAATTCCTCCTGCAGAGAACTGGTCTCCTTGGACTACAGACACACAGGCTTGCAGGAGGGACAAGCCACAGTCAGGGACACCAAGACCGGCTAACACCAGAGATAACCAGATGGCAAGAGGCAAGGGCAAGAACATAAGCAACAGAAACCAAGGCTACTTGGCATCATCAGAACCCAGTTCTCCCACCATAGCAAGCCCTGGATACATCAACACACCAGAAAAGCAAGACTATGATTTAAAATCACATCTCATGATGATAGAGGACTTTAAGAAGGACATAAATAACTCCCTTAAAGAAATACAGAAGAATACACATAAACGGGTAGAAGCCCTCAGAGAAGAAACATAAAAGTCACATAAAGAATTACAGGAAAACACAACCAAACAGGTGAAGGAATTGAACAAAACCATCCAGGAGCTAAAAATGGAAATAGAAACAAAGAAAATGAAAAATGCAAAAGGCTCCTAACCCAAACCATCTAGGAAATCCAGGACACAATTAGAAGACCAAATATAAAAATAATAGGTATAGAAGTGTGTGAAGATTCCCAACGTAAAGAGCCAGTAAATATCTTCAACAAAATTATAGAAGAAAACTTCCCTGACCTAAAGAAAGAGATGAACATGAACATAAAAGAAGCCTACAGAATTCCAAATACATTGGAGCAGAAAAGAAATACCTCCAGTCACATAATAGTCAAAACATCAAATGAACAAAACAAAGAAAGAATATTAAAATCAGTAAGGGAAAGGGTCAAGTAACATATAAAGGCAAACCTCTCAGAATTACACCAGACTTCTCAGCAGAGAACGTGAAAGCTAGAAGATCCTGGGCCAATGTCATACAGACCCTCAGAGAACACAAATGCCAACCCAGACTACTATACCCAGCAAAACTCTCAATTGCTGTAAATGGAGAAACCAAGATATTCCATGACAAAACCAAGTTTACACAATATCTTTACACAAAGCCACCCCTACAGAGGATAATAGACAGAAAATGCCAACACAAAGAAGGAAAGTACACCCCCCCAAAAAAAAAAAACCAAGAAAGTGATCTTTTTTCAACAAGCCCCAAAAAAGATAGCCACACAAACATAAAAATAACATCAAAAATAACAGGAAGCAACAATCACTGTTCCTTAATATCTCTTAACATCAATGGACTCAATTCCCCCAATAAAAAGACACACTAACAGACTGAAAACATAAACAGGACCCAGCATTTTGCTGCAAACAGGAAATGCACCTCAGTGTCAAAGACAAATACTACCTCAGAGTAAAGGACTGGAAAACAATTTTCCAAGCAAATGGTCCCAAGAAACAAGCTGGAATAGCCATTCTAATATTGGATAAAATGGGCTTTCAACCAAAAGTCATCAAAAAAGATAAGGAAGGACTCTTCATACTCCTCATCAGTGAAAAATCTACCAAGAAGAACTCTCAGTTTTGAACATCTATGCTCCAAATACAAGGGCATTCACATTCATAAAAGAAACTTTACAAGACTCAGAAGTGAACCCACACACCTATGGCCAATTTATCTTTGTTTGACAAAGGAGCTGAAAACAACCAGTAGAAAAAAGATAGCTTTTTCAACAAACGGTGCTGGCTCAACTGGAGATCAACATGCAGAAGAAAGAGAATTGATCCACTCTTATTTCCTTGTACTAAGCTCAACTCCAAGTGGATCAAGGACCTCCACATAAAACCAGACACACACTGAAACTAATAGAAAAGAAACTGGGGAAGACCCTTGAGGACATTGGCTCAGGGGGAAAGTTCCTGAACAGACCACCAATTGCTTATACTCCAAGATCAAGAATAGACAAATAGGACCTCATAAAATTACAAAGTTTCTGTAAGGCAAAGGACACTGTCAAAAGGACAAATCAGCAACCAACAAATTGAGAACAGATCTTCACCAACCCTACATCTGACAGAGGGCTAATATCCAATGTATACAAAGAACTCAAGAAGTTAGACACCAGAAAACCAAATAACCCCATCCAAAAATGGGGTACAGAGCTAAACAAAGACTTTTCACCAGAAGAAATTCGGATGGCTGAGAAACACCTTAAAAAATGTTCAACATCATTAGTCATTAGAGAAATGCAAATCAAAACAACCCTGAGATTTCACCTCACACCAGTCAGAATGGCTAAGATTAAAAACTCAGGAGACATCAGGTGTTGGCGAGGATATAGAGAAAGAGGAACACTCCTACACTGCTGGTGGGACTGCAAACTGGTACAACCACTCTGGAAATCAGTCTGGCGGTTTCTCAGAAAACTGGACATGATACTTACGGAGGACCCAGCCATACCACTCCTGGGCATATACCCAGAAGATTCCCCAGTATGCAATAACGATACATGCTCATAGAAGCCTTATTTATAATAGCCAGAAGCTGGAAAGAACCCAGATGTCCCTCAATGGAGGAATGGATACAAAAAATGTGGTATATATAAACAATGGAGTACTATTCAGCCATGAGAAACAATGAATTCATGAAATTCTTAAAGAAATGGATGGAGCTGGAGAACATCATACTAAGTGAAATAACCCAGTCTCAAAAGAATACCCATAGTATGCAGTCACTGATAAGTGGATGTTAGCCTAGAATCTTGGGACACCAAAGACACAATCCACATACCAAATGATGTCTGACAAGAAGAAAGGAGTGGACAGTGGTGCTGGAAAGAATCAAAGCATCATTGTAGGGGAATACCAGAACAGGAAAGTGGGAAGAGGTGAATGGGGGAACAGGGGGAGGGAAAAGCGCATGTGGGACCTCTGGGGGGTGGGGAACCAGAAAAAGGGAAATGAAATGTAAATATAGAATATATCCAATAAAAAAAGAAACTTTACTAAAGCTCAAAGCACACATTGCACCTCACATAATAATAGTGGGAAACTTTAACAACTCACTCTCACCAAAATTCCAACTAAATTATTCATAGAGTTAGAAAGAGAAATTCTCAAATTCATTTGGAATAAGAAAAAACTCTGGATAGTGAAAAGTATTCTCAACAATAAAAAGAATTTATGGAGGAATCATCATCCCTGACCTCAAGCTGTAATATAAAGCAATTGTGTTAAAAACTGCATGGTACTGGTACATTGGCAGGCAGGCAAATCAATGGAATAGAATTGAAGACCCAGAAATGAACCCACACACCTAAAGTAACTTGATCTTTGAAAAAGGAATTAAAACCATCCAGTGGAAAAAAATACATAATTTTAAACAAATGCTGCTGGTTCAACTGACAGTCAACATGTAGAAGAATGCAAATTGATCCAATCTTATCTCCCTGTACAAAA
The DNA here is from genome assembly GCA_964023405.1 of Apodemus agrarius. Taxonomy (NCBI): domain Eukaryota; kingdom Metazoa; phylum Chordata; class Mammalia; order Rodentia; family Muridae; genus Apodemus; species Apodemus agrarius. The sequence goes on along the minus strand of OZ030015.1, from coordinate 1,837,023 downwards.
CTCAAGTCCAAGTGGATCAAGGACCTCCACATAAAACCAGATACCCTGAGTCTAATAGAAGAGAAAGTGGAAAAAAGTGTGGAACACATGGGCACAGGGGGAAAGTTCCTGAACAGAACACCAATGGCTTATGCTCTAAGATCAAGAATTGACAAATGGGACCTCATAAAATTGCAAAGCTTCTGTAAGGCAAAGGACACTTCAATAGGACAAAATGGCAAACAGTAGATTGGGAAAAGATCTTTACCAACTCTACATCTGAAAAAAGGCCAATATCCAATATATACAAAAAACTCAAGAAGTTAGACACCAGAGAACCAAATAACACTATTTTAAAAATGGGGAACATCCCTGGGATGAAGCCTACTTGATCACGGTGAATGATCGTTTTGATGTGCTCTTGGATTCAGTTGGCAAGAATTTTATTTACTATTTTCACATTGATATTCATAAGGGAAATTGGCCTGTAGTTCTCTTTCTTTGTTAGATCTTTGTGTGGTTTTGGTATCAGCGTAATTGTAGCTTCATAGAATGAGTTGGGCAGTGTTCCTTCTGTTTTTATTTTGTGGAAAAATAGTTTGAAGAGTATTGGTGTTAGGTCTTTTTTGAAGGCCTGATAGAATTCTGCACTAAAACCATCTGGTCCCAAGGGATGCAGGGATGGTGCAATATAAGGAAATCCATCAATGTAATCCACTACATAAACAAACTAAAAGAAAAAAAATATGATCATCTCATTAGATGCTGAAAAACCATTTGACAAAATTCAGCATCCTTTCAATGCTAAAAGTCCTGTAAAGAACAGGAATTCAAGGCCCATACCTAAACATACTAAAAGCAATATACAGCAAACCTGCAGCCAAAATCAAAATAAATGGAGAGAAACTTGAAGCAATCCCACTAAAATCAGGGACTAGACAAGTCTGCCCTCTCTCTCAATACCTTTTCAATATAGTACTTGAAGTTCCAGCAAGAGCAATTAGACAACATAAGGAAGTCAAAGGGATACAAATTGGAAAGGAAAAGTCAAACTATCATTATTTGCAGATGATATAATAGTATACGTGTGATGGTTTGTATATGATTGGCCCAGGAAGTGACCCTATTAGGAAGTGTGGCCTTGTTGAAGTGTCAATGTGGGTGTGGGCTTAAAACCCTCACCCTGGCTGCCTGGAAGTCAGTTCTTCTACTAGCAGCCTTCAGATGAAGATGTAGAACTCTCAGCTCCTCCTGTACCATGCCTACTTGGATGCTGCCATGTTTCTGCCTTAATGACAATGGACTGAACCTCTGAGCCTGTAAGCCAACCCCAATTAAATGTTGTCTTTTATAAAACTTTCATTGGTCATGGTGTCTGTTAACAGCAGTAAAACCCTAACTAAGACAATATGTAAGTGACCCAAAAAACTCCACCAGAGAACTCCTACACCTGACAAAAAAAACTTCAGCAAAGTGGCTGGTTATAAAATCAACTTAAGCAAATCAGTAGCCTTCCTGTACTCAAAGGACAAGCAGACTGAGAAAGAAGTTACGGAAATAACACCCTTCACAATAGCCACAAATAATATAAAGTATCTTGGCATGACTCTAACCAAACAAGTGAAAGATCTGAATGACAGGAACTTCAAGTCCTTGAAGAAAGAAATCGAAGAAGACCTCAGAAGATGGAAAAATATTTCATGCTCTTGGATTGGCAGGAACAATATAGTAAAAATGGCCATCTTGCCAAGAGCAATCTATAGATTCAATGCAATCCCCATCAAAATCCCAAATCTCAAATTCATTTGGAGTAACAAAAAACCCAGGATAGCTAAAACTATTCTCAACAATAAAAAGACTTCTGGGGGAATCAATATCCCTGACCTCAAGCAGTACTACAGAGCAATTGTGTTAAAAACTGCATGGTATTGGTACAGTGACAGGCAAGTAGATCAATGGAATAGAATTGAAGACTCAGAAATGAACCCACAGTCACTTGATCTTTGATAAAGGAGCTACAACCATCCAGGGGAAAAAAAAGATAGACTTTTCAACAAATGTTGCTTTTCCAACTGGAGGTCAACATGCAGAAGAATGAGAATTGACCCACTCTTATCTCCTTGTACTAAGATCAACTCCAAGTGGATCAAGGACCTCCACATAAAACCAGACACACACTGAAACTAATAGAAAAGAAACTGGGGAAGACCCTGGAGGACATGGACACAGGGGGAAAGTTTCTGAACAGAACACCAATAGCTTCTGCTCTAAGATCAAGAATTGACAAATGGGACCTCATAAAATTACAAAGTTTCTGTAAGGCAAAGGACACTGTCAGAAGGACAAAACGGCAACCAACAAATTGGGAAAAGATCTTCACCAAACCCACATCTGGAAGAGGGCTAATATCCAATATATACAAAGAACTCAAGAAGTTAGACCCCAAAGAACCAAATAACCCTATTAAAAATGGGGTACAGAGCTAAACAAAGACTTTTCACCAGAAGAAATTCGGATGCCTGAGAAACACCTTAAAAAATGTTCAACATCATTAGTCATCAGGGAAATGCAAATCAAAACAACCCTGAGATTCCACCTCACACCAGTCAGAATGGCTAAGATTAAAAACTCAAGAGACAACAGGTGTTGGCGAGGATGTGGAGAAAGAGGAACACTCCTCCACTGTTAGTGGGATTACAAGATGGTACAATCGCTCTGGAAATCAGTCTGGCGGTTCCACAGAAAATTGGGCATGACACTTCCAGAGGACCCTGTCATACCACTCCTGGGCATATACCCAGAGGACTCCCCTGCATGCAATAAAGACACATGCTCCCCTATGTTCATAGCAGCCATATTTTAATAGCCAGAAGCTGGAAAGTACCCAGATGCCCCTCAAAGGAAGAATGGATACAAAAAATGTGGTATATTTATACAGTGGAATACTACTCAGCAATTAAAAATAATGAATTCATGCAATTTGTAGGCAAATGGTTGGATCTGGAAAATATCATCCTAAGTGAGTTAACCCAATCACAAAAGAATACACATGAATTGCAATTACTGATAAGTGGATAGTAATAAGCCCAGAAGCTCTGAATACTCAATGCACAATTAGCTAAGCAAAAGATTCTCAAGAAAAAGGATGGAGAGGACCTGGTCCGGAAAAGACTAAATCCAGTTTTGTAGGAGAGTACCAGAACAGAGAAATGGTGGAGAGGGGTGTGATTGGGGAATGTGCAGGGGAAAGAGGACTTATGGGACATATGGTGAGGGGGGAACTGGAAAGGGGAAAGCATTTGGAATGTATACAAAGAATATAGAAAAATTTTAAAAAGGAAAAAATGGGGAACAGAGCTAAACAGAGAATTCTCAATTGAGGAAACTCAAAGGGCTGAGAAGCACCTAAAGAAATGTTAAACATCCTTAGTCATCAGTGAAATGCAAATCAAAACAACCCTGAGATTTAACCTCACACTAGTCAGAATGACTAAGATAAAAAACTCAGGTGACAGTAGATGTTGGTGAGGATGTGGAGAAAGAGGAACACTCCTCCATTGTTGGTTGCATTGCAAGTTAATAAAATTACTCTGGAAATCGTTTGGTGGTTCTTCAGAAAATTGGACATAGTATTACCTGAGAAATGGTGGAGAGGGGGGTGATTGGGGATATAGTACTTATCCCCAGCCATACATACCACTCCTGGGCATATACCCAAAAGATCCTCCAACATATAGCAAATATACATGTTCCACTATGTTCACTGCAGTCTTATTTATAATAGCCAGAAACTGGAACGAACCCAGATGTCCTTCAACAGAGGTATGGATACAGAAAATATGGTACATTTACACAATGGAGTACTACTGAGATATTGAAAATCATGAATTCATGAAATTCTTAGGCAAATGGATGGAATTAGAAAATATCATCCTGAGTGAGGTAACTCAATCACAAAAGAACACACATAGTATGCATTCACTGATAAGAGGATATTAGTGCAAAGGCTCAGAATACCCAAGATACAATTCACATAATACACGAAGCTCAAGAAGAAGGAAGACCAAAATGTGGGTACTTTTGTCCTTCTTAGAAAGGGGAACAAAATACTCACAGAAACAAATATGAAGACAAAGTACAGAGCAGGGACTGAAGGAAAGGCCATCGAGACTGTTCCACGTGGGGATCCATTCCAGATACTGTCACCAAACTTCGACATTATTGTGGATGCTAAGAAATGCTTGCTGAAAGGAGCCTGATATAGCTGTCTCCTGAGAGGCCTTGCCAGAGCCTTACAAATACAGAGTTGGATGCTGGCAGCCAACCATTGCAATGAGTGCTGGATCCCCAATTGAGGAGTTAGAGAAAGTACTGAAGGAGCTGAAGGGGTTTGCAACCTCATAGGAAGAACCACAATATCAACCAACTAGACCCCCTGAGCTCCCTGGACTAAGCCACCAACGGAAGAGTACACATAATTCTGCCTGTATATGTAGCAGAGGACGGCCTTGTTAGGCATCAAAGGGAGGAGAGGTCCTTGGTTGATATGAAGGTTCCATAGATGCTCCAGTGTAGGAGAGTCGGGGGCAGGGAGGTGAGAGTAGGTGGGTGGGTAGAGGAACACCCTCATAGAAACAGGGGAGGGGTGATGGGCTAGGGGTTTTCCAGGATTGGGGGAAAATTTGTAGGTGGATACTACTTGAAATGTAATTAAAATAAATAAATAAATAGATAAATAAATAGATAAATAAATAAATGTAAAGAAAATATCTAAGGAAAAAAAAAACACGAAAAAACTATCACCCCACACAGAAACATTGGGCATTGTAAGACTTTATTTCTACACTAAAGTGCATAATTGTGTTTCTTTTTAGTGTTATAATCTTCCTCTTGCCCATCTGATCTTTCTCCATCACCCAGGCCCTAACAAAACCAATTCTTGTCTGACAATTGCAAAGACAATCGCATTTAATCACTTGTCCCCCTGTCCCCAGGCTTGGTCCTCAGAACTAGCTTAGGAGTAAGAACAGTCATGGGGCACTTTTTTCCTATTTTAAAATTCAAAAGTTCAGCGATGACCTAGAAAGGAGAGGAGAAAGTGAGCACTGTAGGCCCAGGATGCTTTGCATAAAAATTATGAATCTAGACATATTAGGATAAGAGAAGTAACCATACAGGTTAGCCTCAAGTGCTCATCTTTCTCACTTTTGAACTGAAACCCAAATCCAAGATTACATGGTAAACAAGTGTCTCCTTGAACTCTCCTGATGGTGGTGCCTGGGTATGTGCCTTGTGTTCCATTGCTAAGTTTTCATGGGGAAGTGGGGTTCACATCCACATTCAGTGAAGAAGTCTAACCTTCCTAGGCATAGGAAAGTGGTCAGGATGAGAAGTGGAGTAAAAGCAGAAGGTGTCAGAAGAAATTGGCCAATGATGACCTCTGATTGATTAGATTTAAAAGCACCTAGGGCAGCTGTTCTCCCACCTTTTCATTAGGATTGCCTAAGACCATCAAATAAACACAGAGATTTATATTATGATTCATATCAGTAGCAAAAATTATAGTTATGAATAGAAACAAAAATAATTTTATTGTTGAGGTTTACCACAGCATGAGGAAATGTATTAAATAGTCACTACATTTGGGAAGGTTGAGAACCATTGACCTAGGTGATTAATGAAGCATGCCTCTGGGGGATGCCTGTGAGGGAGCTTCCAGAGATAGGTCTGACCTGATGAATCCTTGGTGGATTTATAATGTACTGAAATTATTGGGATGTAATTCCTCACTAATAAAAATTTAGTCTACCATATCCAGATAGTTTTCCTAAGCTCAGTACAAAATGGAGGACTCCCTTTTCATAGTGGGGCTTCTTCTCCTGATCTGAGGGACCCAACCCATGATCTTCTTCCTTAGGAACGTCACATAAATCCTGGGCAAAATTACAAACTCAACTTCCTGGTATAGCTGTCCATGCAAACGAGGTATCCTCAGAACTTTAAATCTCAGCCAATGAAACTTAAGAAAAACCCCTTCCAACTCTCCAAGGTTCATATATATATGAGCTATAACATGAAAATCTTCAGAGAAGATCTTCCCTCCCCCAACCCCACCCCTAATATTCATTGCTCAACCAGGACCCTGCCGATCCACCCACTCCAGACTTTATTTCTTCCCGGTGTATAGCAGTGCCTGGATGCTCCAAGGGAAGAAGCAGAAATCCAGAACCACAGCAGGTCTGTGTGGGAACAGGGCTGTCCTTGGAACTTCCTCTTGCCCTTGATGCTTCTTGTACCCCCTTTCTCTGCTTCCTGGCCACTGCGATATGAGCAACTCTGCTTCACAACACCCTCTCCACCATGATGGGCTGATACCACTCAACCACCCTTCACCATTTCCAATCAAGTTCCCTGACACGCACAATTGCTATCTTTGTTCTATCAACTGCACCAAGTTCAGTTGGGAAGACTAGAAAGATTGCTCAGTGGTTAAAGTGCTTGATGTCTACAAAGGAACAGTAAGAACCAGAGATCGGACTCCCAGATTCTCCTTGTCAATGCTAGTGCATGTGGTAGCTTACTTGCAATTCCAGCACTCAAAAGGTGGGATAGGGGATCCCCAGTGTAAGGTGGCTAACTAGACTACACTTATTAGTGAGATCTGTCCAATTGAGAGATCTTGACTCAGTAAACAAGGCCTCCATACTATCCAGACATACATGTTCACATACATATGTAACCTCACATAAAATAATTCACATATATGCATACACACAGACACAGATAAACACACACACACATACACACACAGGAGGGGGCAACATAAGTACTTACAGTTCATGATAGGCACTAGTCATATGTCAAGAGTTCAATGGTAACATGTAGCTAGTGAAAATCACAGTGGACAGTACACATAAGGAGTCCTCCTGTATATAGGAGGTGGTTTTGATATTTGATTGGGAATCTGCCTGTGGACACTGAAGATCCCATCTCCCAGATGATTGATCCATAAAGATGCTCTTGACCAATGAGCTGGGCTGAATAAGCGGGACTTCCAGTTTTCCCACAGGCAGGCTAGCAGATGCAAGGGAGGAAAAAAGGATTCACCCTGCTTCTGAGGGAGAAAGAGCCACTAGCTATGTGAGATTTAGGACGAAGTGGCCATTGGCCACTTCCTGGCTGGGCCTGGGGTAGCAGGCAGGATATTAGAAATGAGATTAATCTGAGGGTAGATTTAGGGTGCTGGGCTAGGACTAGATGTAACTGAGCAACGAAAGGTGAGAGCAGATTCAGAGGTGTTGAGCTGGGGTGCAAAGAACATGGTAGCTGAGGAAAGATTAGCAAAGCCTGGCCATTGAGCTAAAGCATAGTAAAAGTGTGTGTGTGTGTGTGTGTGTGTGTGTGTGTGTGTGAAAGAGAGAGAGGGAGAGACAGAGAGAGAGAGAGAGAGAGAGAGAGAGAGAGAGAGAGAGAGAGAGAGAGAATCTGAGGATCTGTGGCCAGGACTGGCAGCTCTGTTTACCCAGAGCTTAAGGCAGGGTAGTAGGTACTACACACAACACCTGTGACCACAACCACTGTTATTTTATAGGCTGCAATGCATGATTATAATGCACTATAATTCTTCTGAGATCTAAATCCCCATTTAAGGCATTTCCAACAGCAGCCATATATGCCTGGGATATTACTTGTCTCAATACTCCAAATCACTGGAAAACCCATTCAAAGCAAAGAAAGGAACCAATGATAGCCCATGAGGATCCCATGTCTTGTGTCTTGTTGCTTTTGGTTGTTTGATATGTTACACAATATAATGTGCAGTACATAAAACAGTAGCTTTCCCCACCCTTCAACAAGACATACAAAACACAGGACTCTTGAAGGGATAATTATGTGCTTGAAAAGGTATTCTTGAACTTTTTTTCAAAGAGTGAAACAATAACAAAAAGTCCTAACAAGAGCTGGGGGAAACCAGGCCATGAGAATGAGAAGAAGCAGATCAGAGAACTAAAACCCGTGGCCCTCAGGATCGGGAGGCAGCCGTGCCAGCTTTCCTCCTGACAGGGGTCAGGGGTCTTTTGTGAAGTGTGACACATCCCCGCTGCCAGAAGAACTACCATCTGCTTAGCAGCTATGGCTTCTCCAGACTGAGTTATGGTCTGTGCCCAGACAATATCCAGACTGAGCTTATTACAACCCAAATCAGATTCTACCCTCTCCAGTATCTCCAACCACATTTAAAATACAATCTAGCCACTTTTCCAGGGAGACCAAGATGAGTCCTGGTATTGCTTCTCTGCCATGGTCTCCTTCCAATCTCCTATTGCCCCAAATGTTCCACACCCTGCCTCTCTTCTGGGCTCTCAGACATGTCCAGGCCACTTCCTCCCCAGCCTCTCAATGGCACTTACCTCTACAAATGCCTCATTCTGGGCCATTGTATGGACACCCATCACTCAGGTTTTGCAAGGTTCTTGACTGACATTGATTTAAAATAAGGCCTTGCCAGGCCAGCCTTGGTCTTCCATGGCCTGTGCAGCTCCCTTGTACCTTTCCCTCATTACTCCTGGAATTATCCCCTAACTAGTTCTGGGTCTCCAAGAGGAAAGCCTGAGGATTCTTGTGAAGGGCTGACTTCCCGAGGCACTTGTTTCAGACAAAGCTTGTAAGGGAAGTGAACCAAGGCATGAAAAAAGATGAGCAGAGATGGATTCTGATGATGTCTGGCCCTCTGGGAGCCCCAGAGCTGAATGTGCTTCTCTGAGTCAGCTTGCTTTGTGCAAGGGCGACAATCTCTTGTCCTGCACAGCCATCAGTCATAAACTGATGGCTGCCCTGGGGGAAACGGTAAAAAGCTTCAGGCATCCCTAATTGTATAACACCAAGCTTCTTTACAAAGATGTAGGTGTGAGCAGCCCACCAACCCCAGCTAGGGGATGGACACCCCAGAGAAACTGAAAAGAGCTTTGGTAGCATGCCACATACTCAATAATATGTATCTGTCCACCTTGCTAGATTTTAAGTTTCATGTCCATAAAGATTTGGCTGTCTCGATAATGTGTTTTATCCCTTGACATATAAGCACTCAGGAAATTTTAGTTGAAGAAATAGTGAGTTAATTCATAGGCTAATATATATTACTTATTCTATCTAGATAATCTTTATGGCTGTCCTGGAGTAGGGACTTTCGAGTCTGAATCCCTTTCCAGCCTTAGATCCAAGCAGGTCTGTGAGCCAATTAGCCCACTGGCTTGAATAAAATTAAACCAAAATGGCCATCTTTTCTTCCGCCTTTACCTTGAGCTCCTCCTGACCCCTTCAACTTCTGCCTCACACAGCAACACTTTCTTTGGTATTTAAAAATATTTATCCCCAAGGCTTCGGACCATCCAACCAAAGAGCCCTGGAGAAGAGACGTAAGGGACTGTGTTCTGCCATGCTCCTTTCTGCAGCCACACTAGTTAAGATACATTTTAAACAAGCACTAGTGGGCGGTAACATGGCTTACCTGGGAGTGCGTATAGTTGCCCAGAGGACTAGAGAATGCATTGGAGGCATTAAAATTATACATCAGTTTAATATTACATTTCTATGGATTACTTCTGTAAGCCCAGCTCCAGTGTCTTGGTGTGCCTTTCTATTGTTGTGTTAAAAATCCATGACCAAAGCTATTTAGGGAAGAAAGGGTTTATTTCAGCTTAAAATTCTCAGGTAACTGAGAGAACTCAGAGAAGAAACTCAAAACAGAAACCTGGAGGCAGGAACTGAAGCACAGGCAATTAGAGAAATACTACTTCCTGAATTGGTCTTCATGGGCTACTCAGAATATGCTCTTAGGACCACCAGGACCTCTTGGCCAGGAAGTAGCATACTCAGTCTGCCCCCTATACCCCCCAGGACCACTCACCCAGGGTAGCACCACAATAGGTTGGGCCTCCCACAGCAATCATTAATTTTAAGAAAAAAATACCCTACAAGAATGTTAACATGGGCAAATATTTATTGCTATTATTATTATTATTATTATTATTATTATTCAGTTTACATCCTGATCACAGTCCTGCTCCTTCCTCTCTTCCAAGTCCCACCCTTACAAGTCCTGCCCCCCATTGTTTCCTCTCCTTCTCATCAGACAAGGGGAGCCCCACCTTGGCCACTTCTCTGTCCACCTTCATCAGATCTGACACAGGCTAACCTTAAGGTGGCATTTTGTGAATTGGGGGTCCCCCTGTCAGATAACAATAGCTTGTGTCAGGTTGACAAAACCTAGCCAGCACATCTAGGGAGGAAGAGATAGTGGGATCCCTGGGGCTGTCTGGCCAGCCATTCTAGACAAATCAGTGAGCTTTGGGTTCAGTGAAAGCCCCTATTCCCAAAAAGTATGATGGACAGCAATTGTGGAAAACAGCCGGTGTCAACCTCTGTCTTCTGTGGGCTTGTGCACTCACACCATTATACCCACACTCACTCATTCATAGCAGCAAGAATATTCCAGAATGTTTCATACCATTCATTTATTACTAGGGACTCATCAGTCAGTTCACAACAATGTTTTGATAAGTCACTCGACATTAAGTATACTATTCACTTTTTCCCCTAACACTTTTCAGATCCACTCACATCTCACCCTTAACTGTATGTATTTATCTATATAGCTGCATGCATCTATTATGTGATATATATATATATATATATATATATATATATATATATATATCAACATGCCAGAGTCTGAACTCTTAAAGAAAACTCAACCTACTTTCTGCAGAGTCCATTAACTGTCCATACATCATCAGGGTTTGAAGTTTGTGAACCCTTTTCTGTCTTGTACAGGTCTTGTGCTGACAATCATACCAGCTTTCTGTTTTCCAGCTCCTTCACTGCTTAAGCATGCCTGTCCTGGAACTTGCTCTATAAACAGACCTTGACCATGGCTCTCTCTCTTAATGCTTTAGCATGTATGACCATGCCTGGACCTAAGCTTTTCTTCACCTAGAACTTGCTCTGTCCCAGGCTGGCCTTGAACTCGGAATCTGCTTGCCTCTGTCTCCTGGGATAAAAGATATATACCACCATGCCTGGGCCTAAACTTTTCATGGCTACTATTCTTCAAGATCCAGTGCAAAAGCCTGTGTCTTCCAGCCTAGAAATCTCAATCATGCTCCAATGGGACACACCAAGCTGCCTTAAGCAGCCTGCTATCCCCTCTGGACTTCCCTTCTCTCCCCACCTCTCTGCCCACCTTCACTGGACCTGTGGCTCCTGAACCATACAAAACTGTGGATCCAGAACCATACCCATCAGATACCTACCACCTGCCACACTAGAACCACTGAGGTTAGCACTCTTCCCAATACCTACTATAACAGGAGCATGCAGGGAACAAAGCCACCTAGATAGCTAAAGGACCTCAAAAAAAGATCACAATCAACAAAAGCCAGGGTAATATGACACCTTCAGAGCAAAGCTACCCTACAATAGCAGGCCCTGGATATACTAACAGAACCAAAGCACAAGAAAATGACCTTAAATATAATCTTATAATGATGATAGAGACCTTTAAAGAGGAAATGAATAAATCCCTTAAAGAAATACAGGAAAATACAATCAGACAGAGGTCTTTAAAGAAGAAAGAAATTCCTTAAAGATAGACAGGAAAATACAATTAAACAGATAAAGTAAATAAAACTATACAAGACCTGAAACTGGAAATAGAAGCAATAAAGAAAACACAAACTGAGGGAATCCTAGAGTAGGAAAACCTAGAGAACAGGACCAACAGATGCAGGCAACAACAACAGAACACAGGAGATGGAAGAAAGAATCTCAGCCATAGAAGATACAATAGAAGAAAGTTATACATCAGTCAAATAAAATGTTAAATCTAAAAAATTCCTGACACGAAACATCCAGGAAATCTGGGATACCATGAAAAGACCTAACCTAAGAATAATAGAAATAGAAGACAGTGAAGAGTCCAGCCCCAAGTCTAGAAAATATTTTCAACAAAATCATAAAAGAAAAACTTTTCAACCTAAAGAAAGAGATACCAATAAACATGCAAGCAGCTTTTAGAACACTCATTAGAGTAGAACAGAAAAAAATCATTACATCACATAATAAGCAAAACATAAAATCTACAAAACCAAGAAAAATATGAAAAGTGGCAAGGGGAAAAGGCCAGATACTATACAAAGGCATATCTATCAGACAAGTTCTCAGCAGAGACTCTAAAAACTAGAAGGGGCTGGAAAGATAGCTTGCAACCTCTAAAAAACCACAGATGCCAACCTGGATTACTATATGAAGCAAAACTCTCAATCTCTGTAGATGGAGCAAACAAGATATTTTACAACAAATCAAAGTTCAAACAATATATATCCATAAATCCAGCTCTATAGAAAATACTAGAAGGAAAATTCCAACCCAAGGAGTGTAACAATATCCAAGAAAACGTAGGAAATAAGTAATTCCATATCAGGAAAAACATGGGAAACACACAGAAGAACACGAACACACACACACACACACACACACACACACACTAATACCACCAACATCAAAATAACAGGAAATAACAATCACTGACTCAACATCTCCCAACATCAATGGACTTGATCTCAATAAAAAGACACAGACTAACAGAATGGACGTGAAAACAGGATCCATCATTCTGCATACAAGAAACATATCTCAGCAATAAAGATGGTCATTACCTCAGAAAAAATGACTGGAAAAAAGTTTTCCAGGCAAATAGATGCAAGAAGAATGCTGGGGTAGCCATCCTAATATTTAATGAAATAGACTTTCAACCAAAATTATTTGAAAGACATGGTAAAGAACAATTCATACTCATCTAAGGAAACAACAACAATAACAAGAGCAAAAAAACCCCAAGATGGTATCTCAATTCTGAACATCTATGGCCCAAACACACAGGTACACACATTTGTAAAAGAAACATTTCTAAAGTCTAAATTGCAGGGAGACTTCAACATTCCACTCTCACCAACTGACAGATCTTCCACACAAAAACAGAAAAATAACAAAACAGACATTATGGATCAAATAGACCTAACAGACATCTATAGAATATTTCACCAAAGCACAAAAGGATATACTTTCTTTTTAGCACCTCATGGATCTTTCTCCAAAATTGTCCATATAGTTAATCACAAGGCAAGCTTCAACAGATACAAGAAAATTGAAATAGTGCCTTGTACCTTATCAGACAATCATCAATTCAAACTGGACTTCAACAAAAACAGAAACACCAGAAAGCTTGCATTAGTGGTGGAAATTGAAGAACTCTCTACCCATGATCTCTGGGTCAAAGAAGAAATAATGAAAGAAATTAAAGACTTTCTAGAATTCAGTGAAAATGAAGGCACAGCATACCCAATTTTATGCAGTGCTAAGAGGAAAGTCCATAGCCCTAAGTGCCTCCATAAAAACATTATGCAAAGAGCATAGAACATCCATGATACCACTCATGGACCACAGGAAGCTCAAGAGGAAGAAAGGCCAAAAAGTGGATGCTTCAATCCTACTTAGAAGGGGGAACAATATAATCAAGGGAAGTAGAGGGTGAGAGGTACTTGGGAGGAAGAGAGGAATGGAAGAGTCAAAAGAGGGACAGAATCAGGTATGGGAGGAGATGGAGATGTAGAGAGGGTCAGGAAATTGAACAGAGGTATGTAGCAATGGGGGATGGAGAACTGGCAGTAGCAACAAGAAAGTCCCAGATGCCAGGAAAGCAAGAGCCTTCCAGGACCCCACAATGATGACATTAGCTGAAATCCTCCACAAAGGGGAGGCAGAACTTGTCAAGACCATATCCAGAGGTTAGGCATAGGCCCCAGTTGAGGGATGGGGACACTCATCCATCTCCAAAATTTTAACCCAGAATTGCTCCTGTCTAAATGAAATACAGGGAGAAAGAGTGGAACAGAGACTGAAGGAAAGGCCATCCAGAAACTACCCCACCTAGGGATCCATCCCACATATAGACACCAAACCCAGACACTATTGCTGATGCCAAGAAGTACTTGTTGACAGGATCCTGATACAGCTCTCTCCTGAGAGGCTCTGCCAAACCCTGACCAATACAGATGCTGATGCTGGCACCTAACCATCGGACTGAGCACAGGAACCCCAGTGAATGAGTTAGGAAAGGACTGAAGGAGCTGAAGGGGCCTTATCTGGCATCAATAGGAGGGGAGGCCCTTGGTCCTGTGAAGGCTTGATGCCCCCAGTGTAGGGGAATTCTAGGGAGGTGAGGCAGGCGAGGTGTGCGTGGGTGGGGGAGCACCCTCATAGAAGCAGGGTAAGGGGGATGAGATAGGGGATTTGCAGAAGGGCAACTGGGAAAGGGGATAACATTTGAAATGTAAACAAATAAAATATCCAATTTTCAAAACAATATATAAGTTCTCACACCAGCAGTTTAAAAGTATACTTGAAAGCTCTAGAAAGAAGAATAAGGAGAAGAAAAGGAGGAGGAGGAGGAGAAGGCAAGAAATAATCAAAAGCAGGACTGAAATCAATCAGTTAGAAACAAAGAAAACAAAAGAAAGAACCAATGAAACCAAGAGCTGGTACTTTGCAAAAAATCAGCAAAATAGACAAATCCTTAGCCAAACTAACCAAAAGACAGAGAGAGTATATCCAGATAAAATAAGAAATGAGAAGGGAGACATAACAGATACTGAGAAAATTAAAAAAGCTCATTAGAACTACTATTGCTTTAATAGCATGTGCTCCACAAAATTGGAAAATCTTAAGGAAATGGATGATTTTCTAGACAGACACCACTTTCCAAAGTTAAATAAAGATCAGGTAAACATTTAAATAGCTCTATAACCACCAAAGAAATAGAAGCAGTCATTAAAAGTCGCACAACTAAAAGAAGCCTCAGGCCAGATGGTTTTAGTGAAGAGTTGTACCAGACTTACAAAGAAGAGCTAATTTCAATGTTCTTCAAACTATTACACAAAACAGAAACAGAAGGAATGCTGTAAAACTCATTCTATGAGGTCATAGTCACCCTGATATGGAAACCACACAAAGACCCAAGAAAGAAAGAGAACTTTGGACTGATTTCTATTATGAACACTGATGCAAAAGTACTCAATGAAATAATCACAAATGCAATCTAGGAACACATTCAAACACATCATCCATCATGATCAAGTAGGTTTCATCCCAAGGATGCAGGGATGGCTCAGTATATAAAAATCCACCAACATAATCCATCATATTAATAAACTTGAAAAATACATGATCATCTCATCAGTTGTAGAAAAAGCCTTTGACAAAATCCAACACCCCTTCCTGCTAAAAGTCTTAGAGAGATCAGAGATACAAGGCACATACCTAAATATGATCAAAGCAATATCCAGCAAGCCAATAGCCAAGATCAAACTAACAGGACAGAAACAAGGAAATTCCATGAAAATAAGGGACAAGACAAGGCTGCTTAGCCTCTATCTATTCAACATAGATATTGTTATTCAATATAGATTCTGAAGTTCAAGCCAGAGCAATAAGAAAACTAAAGGACTGTTGGATATAAAATTAACTCAAAGAAATCAGTGGCCCTCATTTATACATATAAGTAGGCCTAGAAAGAAATTAGGGAAATAATACCCTTTATTTATAATAGCCACAAATAATATAAAATACCTTAGTGTAACTGCAATCAAGCAAGTAAAAGATCTGTAGGGACAAGAACTTCAAGTTCCCAAAGAAAGAAATTGAAGAAGATAGCTGAAGATGGAAAGATCTCCCATGTTCATGGATAGGTAAGATTAACATGGTGAAAATGGCCTTCTTACCAAACTGAAAGGAATAAACCATGTAATCGTCTCATTAGATACTGAAAAAACCTTTGGCCAAATCCAACATCCCTTCATATTAAAAGTCTTAAACCTTAAAGTAATTCTACTAAAATCAGGGACAAGGAAAGGCCGTATACTTTCTGTATCTCTTCAATATAGTATTTGAAGTTCTAGCTAGAGCAATAATAATACAACTAAAGGAGCCCAAAGGGATACAAGTTGGAAAGGAAGAAGTCATTTGCAAAGAGGATATGGAAAGAGGAGTTGGGGGCTCAAGATCAGGTGTGGCTCAGGAGAGATAGCCAGATTATCATGAGAATGAATGGAAATCTGAAACTGACAGGAGTGGAAAGGTGGGGGCATAGACAGACAGACCAGACAAAGACCTGGGATAAGGAAGACACCCAGAAATCAATGGGGTAATTCATACCTTAGCTGTGACTCAACACTGGGGATATGGAACCTGAAGAGGCCACCTCCTGTAGCCAGGTAGGAACCCCAGAGGGGTTATAGGGACACCAATCCATCCACAAATCTTTCAACCCAAAATTTATCCTGCCTACAAGAAATGCAGGGATGGGGGGCAGAACAGAGATTGAGGGAATGGCCAATTAATAACTGGCCCAACTTGAGACCCATCCCATGGGCAAGCACCAATCCCTGACACTATTAATGATACTCTGCTATGCTTGTAGACAGGAATCCAGCATGGATGTCCTGAGAGGCTCCACCCAGCAGCTGACTCAGACAAATGTAGACACCAAAAACCAAATGGTGGATGGAGCTTGGGAATGCTTATGGAAGAATAGGAAGAAGGATTGTGGGCCTCAAAGGGCATAGGCGCTCCACAGGAAATCCAACAGAGCCAACTTACATGAACCCTTGGGGTTCTCATGAACCACCAACCAAATAACATACACAGACTGGATCTAGGCATCCCCTCTCATATGTAGCAGATGTATGGCTTATTCTTCATGTAAGTCCTGAATAACTGGAGCAGGGGCCATCCCAAAAGCTGTTGTCTGTATGTAGAATATGTTCTTCTAGCTGGGCTTCCTTGTCTGGTCTCAGAGGGACAGGATGTGCCTCACCTCACAGAGACTTGATGTGTCAAGGTGGAGGTATGGGGGCGGGGTCATCTTCTCAGAGGACAAGGAAGGAAGGAAGGAAGGAAGGAGGGGTGGACTATGGGAAGGGGTGACCAGAATGGGGGCAGTGAGCTTGATGTGAAGTGAATAAGTAATAAATATACAAACAGATAAATAGATATATAAAATAAAAAAATAAGATCTGGGTCACAAGTGTGCCCTCCATTTCCAGATTGTATTTCATTCCAGATTAAAAGTCCAAACTATTTCTTATTCAGCTGCAAACACAATCAAAAACCTTAGCTGGGTAGGCTCTTGCCTGAGATCTCCCTAGGTCTCTTTATCTCCTTCCATAATATCTTCCTGACAAAGCTGGTTTATTGGTACAGCTGCCTTTGTTCTTTCAGGCCTGTGAAGCCCCTCATATGAGTCCTATTGCATCTTTATATTTTGCATAGCTGAGAAATCCTATAAAGAACAGTTCTTACATTGATTTATATATTCTTGAACTCATCTTTTCAGAGTTTTTTCCCACAGCCATTCTGAAGGTCACAGTTACAGTGTTACCAATTTGCTGAGGAACATGACACATTCTTGCTTCCTGGAATCATGCTGTTTCTGATTATCATGGAGTTATTAACCTTAGCAGGGAAAACATTCTCCAGTAACCTTGGCAGAAAGAACATTCCCCAAAGGAGGAACATAAAGAAAAATATATGTATTATTATACAAGTAGACCTGATACCTACAGCAACAGTCAGCACTGGAGACAATCCTTACCCTGCTGGCTCTGTTCCAGAGGCGGGAGCTGTGTCACACAGTCCATTCCCTTCCATGGCTATGATGGACCTTGCACACATGGAGTCAGTCTTGGTCATTTTAATTGACTCTAGAACTTAATTCTACCATGTGTTCTTATTTCATTTCTGTTGCTGTGATAAAATATACTTGAAAAAAACACATTAGGGAATAAAGGGTTTATTTTAGCTCACAATTTCACTTCACAGTCTACTGTTGTAAGGAAGTGGGGGTGTTGACTAACCACATGACACCACACCAAGAGCAGAGAAGGATGGAGGCATACATGCTTGCTTGTCCGTGTTCTTCTCGAGACTTACTTAAGGACACTGAGCCTAGAGAATGGTGGTTCCTATAGTGTACTGTACCTTCCCACATCCATTAACTCAGCCAAGACAACCCCTCCACAGATACTTCCACAGGCCAATGAATACAGACAAGCCTTCACTGAGACCTTTTCAAGGTGATTCTCAGTTGTGTCTAGGTGATAATTAAAGTTAGCTTTCACACCAGATGTTCAAGATTAGTGAAAATGATGATAACATGAGGTTCACATCTTAGAAATTCTTAGCACTTACAAAGTGGACCTTCACATATGATGGTCCATTGTGATTCAAACTGGCTTTGTTATCAGACACTTGGGAGATTGTCTAACATCATAATCTATAATGATACACATCTAGAATCCCAGCAGTTGGGAGGTGGAGGCATGAAGATGGGAGTTTAAGTCTAGCCTGGGCTACATGGGGAGACTCTGTCTCAAAAAACAATCAAAAAGAATCTGAACTCTGAGGCTCTCCTCTTTAAATATTTAAACTAGTACACATAAGACAAAGGCTGAGAAATTTCTTTTGCAAATTCCTAGGATGGAAAAAAGATCTGAAAGATGTTTGTTTCTCACAGTCTTGTTGGGCTCACACAGTTGTGAATAAGCCAACCAAGATCAAGAGAGGTTTGGTCAAATTTTGAAAAAAGCTAAAGCTGGAATTGAAACCCAAGCTTCCAAGACAAAGGTGTGTTACAGTTCCATTAAGCCACCGTGTGTGTGTGTGTGTGTGTGTGTGTGTGTGTGTGTGTGTGAGAGAGAGAGAGAGAGAGAGAGAGAGAGAGAGAGAGAGAGAGAGACAGAGAGACAGAGAGACAGAGACAGAGAGAGACAGAGAGGCAGAGAGACAGAGAGGCAGAGAGACAGAGAGAGAAGAATCACTAAAGGTAAAATGCTCACATCTCATCTAGGCTTTTCCTTTACATCCAGAAACGCTGGCATTTGTCAGATGCCAGCCTAGCCATCAAAAAATAAAAATATAAAAACAATAAAAAGTCTTTGGTGGCCTCTAATCAAGACTACTTTTTAAACTCTTGCCTCTTTATGTAGAAGGGGAAAGAAAGCCACCTGACCCCATCTCCCCAAAAGCATGCATTTACAATTGGCTCATTTGCTCATGCCCATCTGTGTGCTACTCCCTGGCAATCCTTTCTGCACCTTGAAAGCCAAAATAACTGGGAAAAATGAAACCACACTAGCTTACCATGCCTGTCCTCAAGATTCCCCAGGGCCTACTTCATTTAGTGCAGTATCCTAGGCCCATACAACAACCTAAAAGGGTTGTACAAGCGTCTCTTCCATTGCCCACTCCACAAGACCTCCTCAACTAGGACGACCCACCTTTGTTCACTCAGTCTCAGCTGCATTTTTTAACCCTTGCTGTCTCCCAGATGTGCCAGACCTGCTCCTGCCTCAGGGCTTTGGAATAGCTGCTCCCTCTGACTAGATTACTGTTCTTTATATTCAATCTGGCTCCCTCCTTTGAAAATGTGATCAAATTAGCATCTTTCTATGTGACTGCCCGCAGTTACATTGTACAGGTTACCTGGAAGGGAAGCTGGGGATGTATGGGAAGGTGGCAAAAAGAGACAAGACCAAGATAACCCCTGCTATTCAAGGTCTCAAAGTTTACTGAAGAACTCCCAATATATAGGCAGGGGAAAAGGCTGGAAGCTTCTCAGCAGAACTGGTTCAGTTGCTCCACGGGTATCTAGTGTTTCTCAGGAGACTGCAGGTCCTTGAAGAACAATAGGCTTCACCTTGGTCTGAGCACTCTACTCTAGGTGGAAGGGATTATGGCTAACACAGGAGTTCCCACTCAAAGTCTGGGAGAGGAATTTCACATTTGGTCAATATCAAGTTTCTGCCAGATGGCATGGAACCTTAATAAGGCTCTCTACATTTCTACTGAGGCCTTCTCTGACCATCCCTCTGAGTTTGGACCACTTCCACCACTCGTTCAATGCACATTATTCCCATGTCTGGTTTCCTTAACACTGTTGACCACCCTTCTTCCATAGGAAGCAATTTTAATGTATGTACTATGTGTTCACATCCCATAAGCGAGGGCAAAGATTCATGCTGGCTGCATACCTCCACCAGCCCTTTTGAATTTTTTTATTAGATATATTCTTCGCTTACATTTCAAATGTCCTCTTTCCTGATCCCCCCAAAGTCTCATAACCCATTTTCCCTTCCCCGTTCCCCAACCAACCCTCTCCCACATCCCTGTTCCAGCATTCCCCCACACTGCACCATCAAGCCTTTCCAGGACCAAGGGCCTCTCCTCCCTTTGATAGCCAACAAGGCCATCCTCTGCTGCCTCTGTGTCTGGAGCCATGGGTAACTCCACATGTACTCTAGATGATGGTCTTGTCCCTGAGAGCTCTAGGAGTACTGGGTCGCTCACATTGTTGTTCCTCCTGTGGCGCTGCAAACCCCTTCAACTCCTAGCTCTCCCATTGGGGACCCTATGTTCAGTTCAATGGCTGCCTGAGAGGGTCCCCCTCTGTATTTGTCATGCACTAGCAGAGCCTCCCAGGTGACAGCCACAACCAGCTCCAGTCAGCAAGTACTTGTGGGCATCAATAATAATGTCTGGGTTTTGTAACTGTATATGGGATGGGTCATTAGGTAGGGTAGTCTCTGGATGGTCCCTTTCCTCAGACTCTACTCCACACTTTGTCCTCGTATCTCCTTCTATAGGAATTTTGTTCCCCCTTCTAAAAAGGACTACAGTACACATACATTGTTCTTCCTTCTTCTTGAGCATCATTTGATATGTGAATTGTATCTTGGGTATTCTAAGCTTCTGGGCTAATATCCACTTATCAGTGAGTGCATACCATTTGTGTTCTTTTGTGATTGGGTTACCTTACTCAGGATGATATTTTCTAATTCCATCCCTTTGTCTAAGAATTTCATGAATGCATTATTTTTAATAGCTGAGTAGTATTCCACTGTGTAAATATACCATATTTTCAGTATCCATTCCTCCATTGAGGGACATCTGGGTTCTTTCCAGGTTCTGATTATTATAAATAGGGCTGCAATGAACATAGTGGAGCATGTGTCCATGTTGCATGCTGGAGAATCCTCTGGGTATATGCCCAGGAGTGGTATAACAGGGTTCTCCAGAAGTATTATGCTCAATTTTCTGAGGAACCTCCAAACTCATTTCCAAAGTGGTTGCACCAGCTTGCAATCCCACCAGCAGTGGAGGAGTGTTCCTCTTTCTCCACATCCTTACCAGCACCTGCTGTTCCCTGAGTTTTTGATCTTGGCCATTCTGACTAGTGTGAGGTGAAATCTCAGGGTTGTTTTGATTTTCATTTTGCTGATGACTAAGGATGTTGAACATTTCTTTAGGTGTTTCTCAGCCATTCGATATTCCTCAGGTGAAAATTCTTTGTTTAGCTCTGTACCCCATTTTTAATAGGGTTATTTGGTTCTCTGGAGTCTAACTTCTTGAGTTCTTTGTATATATTGGATATTAGCCCTCTATCAGATGTAGAGTTGGTAAAGAATGTTACCCAATTTGTTGGTTGCCGTTTTGTCCTGTTCACAGTGTCTTTTGCCTTACAGAAACTTTGTAATTTTATGAGGTCCCATTTGTCAATTCTTGATCTTAGAGCATAAGCTATTGGTGTTCTGTTCAGGAAATTTTCCTCTGTGCCCATGTGCTCAAGGCTCTTCCCCAGTTTCTTTTCTATAAATTTCAGTGTGTCTGGTTTTATGTGGAGGTCCTTGATCCACTTGGACTTGATCTTTGTACATGGAGATAAAAATGGATTGATTTGCATTCTTCTGCATGCTAACCGCCAGGTGAACCAGCACCATTTGTTGGAAAGGCTATCTTTTTTCCACTGGATGGTTTTAGCCCCTTTGTCAAAGATCAAGTGACCATAGTTGTGTTCGTTCATTTCTGGGTCTTCAGTTCTATTCCATTGATCTACCTGCCTGTCCCTGTACCAATACCATTCAGTTTTTAACACTATTGCTCTGTAGTTCTGCTTGAAGTCCAGGATACTGATTCCATCAGAAGTTCTTTTACTGTTGAGAATAGTTTTAACTATCCTGGGTTTTTTTTTATTTCAGATGAATTTAAGAATTGTTTCTTCTAACTCCATGAAGAATTGAGTTGGAATTTTGATGTGGATTACATTGAATCTGTAGATTGCTTTTGCCAAGATAACCATTTTTACTATATTAATCCTGCCAATCTACAAGCATGGGAGATCTTTCCATCTTCTGAGGTCTTCCTCCATTTCTTTCTTCAGAGACATGAAGTTCTTGTCACATAGATCTTTGACTTGTTTGGTTAGAGTCCCACAAAGATACTTTATCTTGTTTGTGACTATTGTGAAGGGTGTCATTTCCCTAATTTCTTTCTCAGCCTGTTTATCCTTTCAGTATAGGAAAGCTACTGATTTGTTTGATTAATTTTGTATCCAGCCACTTTGCTGAAGTTGTTTATCAGCTGTAGGAGTTCTCTGGTAGAGTTTTTTTTGGGTCACTAAAGTATACTATCATATCATCTGCAAATAGTGATAATTTGACTTCTTCTTTTTCAATTGCTATCCCTTTGACCTCCTTTTGTTGTCTAACTGTTCTAACTAGAACTTCAAGTACTATATTGAATAAATGTGGAGAGAGAGGGCAACCTTGTCTAGTCCCTGATTTTAGTGGAATTGCTTCAAGTTTCATCCAGTTTGATGTTGGCTACTGTTTTGCTGCATATTGCTTTTACTATGTTTAGATATTGTGATGGTTTTTTATGATTGGTCCAGGAAGTGATCCTATTAGGAGGTGTGGCCTTGTTGGAGTAGGTGTGTCACTGAGGGTGTGGGCTTAAGACCCTTATCCTAGTTGCCTGGAAGTGAGTCTTCCACTAGCAGCCTTCAGATGAAGATGTAGAACTCTCAGTTACTCCTGCACCATATCTGCCTGGATGCTGTCATGTTTCTGCCTTGATGACAATGGACTGGACCTCTGAGCCTGTAAGCCAGCCCCAATTATGTGATCTTTTATAAAACTCGCATTGGTCATGGTGTCTGTTCACAGCAATGAAACCCCCAACTAAGACAGGTATGAACCTTAAATTCCTAATCTCTCCAAGTATTTTAACATGAAAGGATGCTGAATTTTGTCAAATGCTTTTTCAGCATCTAATGAAATGGCCATGTGGTTCTTTTCTTTGAGTTTGTTTATGTAGTGAATCACATTGATGGATTTCCATATATTGAACAATCCCTGCATCCCTAGGATGACCTACTTGATCATGGTGAATGATTGTTTTGATGTTTGCTTGGATTCGGTTGGCAAGAATTGTATTGAGTAGTTTTGCATCGATATTCATAAGGGAAATTGGTCTGAAGTTCTCATTCTTTGTTTGTGTGATTTTGGTATCAACGAAATTGTGGCTTCATAGAATGAGCTGTGCAGTGTTCCCTCTTTCTATTTTGTGGAATAACTTGAAGAGTATCAGTGTTACTCTTTGAAGGTCTGATAGAATTCTGCACTAAAACCTTCTGGTCCTGTGCTTTTTTTGGTTTGGATACTTCAAATGACTGTTTCTATTTCTTTAGGGGTTATGGGACTGTTTAGATCATCTATCTGATCTTGATTTCACTTTGGTATTTGGTATCTATCCAGAAAAATTGTCCATTTCATCCAGATTTTCCAGTTGTGTTGAGTATAGGCTTTTGTAGTAGAATTTGATGCGTTTTTAAAATTTCCTCAGTTTCTGTTGTTTCTTCCTTTTCATTTCTAATTTGGATACTGTCTCTGTGACCTTTGGTTAGTCTGGCTAGAGGTTTATTTATCTTGTTGATTTTTTCAAAGAACAAAGTCCTGGTTTTTTGATTCTTTGTATGGTTCTTTTTGTTTCTACTTGGTTGATCTCAGCCCTGAGTTTGATGATTTCCTGCCATCTACTCCTCTTGGGTATATTAGCTTCTTTCTGTTCTAGAGCTTTCAGGTGTACTGTTAAGCTGCTAGTGTATGCTCTCTCCAGCTTCTTTTTGGAGGCACTCAGAGCTAAGAGTTTTCCTCTTAGCACTGCTTTCATTGTGTCCCATAAATTTGGATATATTGTGCCTTCATTTTCATTAAATTTTAAAAAAGTCTTTGATTTCTTTCCTTATTTCTTCCTTGACCAAGGTATCATTGAGTAGAGCATTGTTCAGCTTCCATGTGTATGTGGGATTTCTTTTGTTTTTGTTGCTGTTGAAGACCATCCTTATTCCATGGTGATCTGATAGGAGTCATGGGATTAGTTTCATCTTTTTATATCTGTTGAGGTCTGTTTTATGACCAATTATATGGTCAATTTTGGAGAAGGGACCATGAGGTGCTGAGAAGGTATATTCTTTTGATTTAGGATGAAATGTTCTATAGATAGTGTTAAATCTATTTGGTCCAAAATTTCTGTTAGTTTCACTGTGTCTCTGTTTAGTTTGTGCTTACCTGGTCTGACCATTGAGGAGAGTGGGGTGTTAAAGTCACCCACACAGTTATTGTGTGAGGTGCAATGTGTGTTTTGGGCTTTAGTAAAGTTTCTTTTATAATGCCCTTGCATTTGGAGCATAAATGTTCAGAATTGAGAGTTCTTTGTAGATTTTTCCTTTGATGAATATGAAGTGTCCTTCTGTGTCTTTTTTGATGACTTTTTGTTGAAAGTCAATTTTATCCGATATTAGAATGGCTACTCCAGCTCATTTCCTTGAACCATTTGCTTGGAAGATTGTTTTCAAGCCTTTTATTCTGAGGTAGTGTTTGTCTTTGAAACAGGTGCATTTCCTGTATGCAGCAAAATGCTGGGTCCTGTTTACATATCCAGTCTATTAGTCTAGGTCTTTTTATTGAGGAATTGAATCCACTAATGTTAAGAAATATTAAGGAATAGTGATTGTTGCTTCCTGTTATTTTTGATGTTATTATTATGTTTGGTGGTTATCTTCTTTTGGGTTTGTTGAAAGAAGATTACTATCTTGCTTTTTATAGGGTGTAGTTGCCCTCCTTGTATTGGCATTTTCCATCTATTATTCTTTGTAGGGCTGGATTTGCAGAAAGATTCTGTGTAAATTTGGTTTTATCATAGAATATCTTGGTTTCTCCATCTATGGTGATTGAGAGATTTGCTGGATATAGTAGTCTGGGCTGACATTTGTGTTCTCTTAGGGTTTGTATGAGATCTGCCCAGGATCTTCTAGCTTTCATGGTCTCTGGTGAGAAGTCTGGTGTAATTCTGATAGGTCTTCCTTTATATGTTACTTGGCCTTTTTCCCTTACTGCTTTTAATATTCTTTCTTTGTTTAGTGCATTTGGTGTTTTGATTATTATGTGACAGGGGGAATTTCTGTTCTGCTCCAGTCTATTCAGAGTTCTGTAGGCTTCTTGTATGTTCATGGGCATCTCTCTCTTTAGGTTAGGAAGCTTTTCCTCTATAATTTTGTTGAAGATATTTACTGGCCTTGTAAGTTGTAGATCTTTGCTCTCTTCTATACCTATAATCCTTAGGTTTGGCCTTCTCATTGTGTCCTGGATTTCATGGATGTTTTGGCTTACATGCTTTTTCCATTTTTCATTTTCTTTGAGTGTTGAGTCAATGCTTTCTATGCTATCTTCAGCATCTGAGATTCTTTCTTCTATCTCTTATATTCTGTTGTTGATGTTTGCATCTGTGACTCCTGATTTCTTTCCAAGGTTGTCTATCCCCAAAGTTGTCTCCCTTTGTGATTTCTTTGTTGTTTCTACTGTTTTTAGATCCTGGATGGTTTTGTTCAGTTCCTTCACTTGTTTGTTTGTGTTTTCCTGTAATTCTTTAAGGGATTTTTGTGTTTCCTCTTTAAGGGCTTCTACCTGTTGACCCATGTTCTCCTGTATTTCTTTAAGAGATTTCTGTGTTTCCTCTGTAAGGGCTTCTACCTGTTGACCCATGTTCTCCTGTATTTCTTTACGGGAGTTATTTATGTCCTTCTTGAAATCCTCTATCATCCTCATCAACATGAGATGTGATTTTAAATCCAGATCTTGCTTTTCTGGTGTGTCGGGGCATCTAGGATTTGCTGTTATGGGAGAGCTTGGTTCAGATGTTGGCATGTTGCCTTGGTTTCTGTTGATAATGTTCTTGTGCTTGCCTTTAGCCCTCTGGTTATCTCTGGTGTTATCTGGTGTTGCTGTCTCTGACAGTGTCTTGTCTGTCATGCAAGCCTCTGTATATGTTCTCTCTGTGTACACAAATATGTGTGTACTCCTGTGAGACCTGCTCTCTTGTAGTTGTTTTAGGTACATAGCTCTGTGGCCCCGATCAGTTCTGGGTATGGGCAGAAAACAGAAGACTCCTGTCCCAGGCTGCTCTTATGTTCTTGTGTCCTCAGGGCTTTTAGCTGCTTCCTCTGAGCAGCAGGGCAGGTCTCACCTGTGCTGACTGCCTTCTCTGCATCACTGGATGGTTAGCTACCTACCTCCAGCATCTCTTAGAACCACAGCCAGCATAGTTAGATGTTCAACAAATATTTCTTGATAGAATGAACATATTCATTCACTCGAATTGTAATTTTCTAGGCCCAGCATAGCCATTGATCATGCAGCAATAAACAAGACCCATTTCTCTGGAAGACCACATCTCACAGTAAGGCAGAAACCCAAACTTAGATATATAAAGTTGGGAAACATAATAAATAGAATACAGTAGAGGCATGCACAGGCATGTGAGCATGTTTCTGTCTATATCTCTGTATTTTTGTACCTGTGTACATGTGCATTTGTATGTAGTTTTGATGCCTATTTGTATGTCAGTAACATGTCTATACACATGTGCATGTGCATGTATCTGTTGTGTGCAGGTGTGTGTCTTATCTCCTTGTGTGTAAATTATGTATTTGTGTGTCTATGACTAAGTATGCATGTGTCTATCTGTATGTCTATATATATGCATTTGTGTGTTTATGTGTGTGTACATTCATATGCTGGTGTGTGTGTGTGCATGTGCATGTATCTGTTGTATTTATGTGTGTGGCATAAGCCTGTGATAGAGAGGATAGACCAAGGTTGTTGGTTATTCCACAACCTGAAGGCCATATTGTCAAAGATACCACTTACTCATGCCATCGAGCACAGAAAAGTCGACCTGGTATCTAGCTAGAGGCTTCATTCCTACTATGTTCATGATACTAGAAGGTAATTTTCCTGCTATCAGAGGGGAAATGTAATCATATTACCCAGCTACAAGCACAGAAATTTACAAGAGCAGCTTACATGCAAGATGGACTAGTGCCAACATGGCACAAATGTTATGAAACCAACCAACTATTTTTTAGACACTGGACTTAAGGCTCATTCCATGAGACAGAATCTATACCTAAAACATTGTAAGAGTGGCCAAAATTCTGAAACTAGATAGGCTGTCTTACTCACTGTTTTATTGCTGGGAAGAGACACCATGACCTAAGTAATGTGGGGGCAAGTGGAACCATGTCACCAGACAGGAAAACTGGTCAAACAGATTAAGTAACCCTAGCAATTCTTATAATTGAGAATGGTATGCATTTAAATATACTCCCAAAAAGATTCTTGTCCTGGATCATTTGACCACAACACCCTGCTAAAAGGACCCTGATGTAGCACAGAGGTCTCCATGCTAATGAGGTATAGCCCCCAAGTGTCTAGCCAATGAACTTTCCTTGCTGGGCATCCCTTCCTGCAAAGGGTATTTAATCTCTGGTTCACCCTTACTAAGTGGTATGCATCAATTTCTGCCATGAATAAACAGTTTGGACAAGCAAGAACTGTCCCCTCGTGTCAAGGACTGTCGCAGACTTGTCATACAGAGCCTTGTCTAAGTCTCCCACAGAAGATATCCCAGCACCCCTGGCACTCACCCTGAGCTAATCCAGATTACCCTGCCAGGGGATCATCTCAGTTCCATGACCCACCACACACACACACACACACACACACACACACACATACACACACACACTCAGAGAAACACGGGCTGGGACCCTTATCTTAGGCTACATTTCATCACCCTGAGCAGCATCTTGGCATCCCACAAGCTCAGCACTCCAATGGGGAGAAAGGAATGTAGCCTAGTGCTTTTGTGTTTTGCCTCCCAGGAGGGCATTCTGACACATAAGTGGCCATGAAGTGAACCGAAGACCCACACATTTAATTGTGAGTCTTATAGAAAAAAGGATTTAGTTGAGGCTTTGCTTGTGGTTTTGGAAACTTAGTCTATTATCATTGTGGCAGAGAGCATGGCAGCACACATGGTGCTGGAACAGCAACTGAGAGCTATAGTCTGGTCAGTAGGCAACAGAGAGCAGGCAAAAGGGGTAGGGAAGAGACTGAGCCTAGCATGGGCTTTTGAAACCTCAAAGCCTGCCCCCATTAAAGCACTTCCTCCACCAAAACCATACCCCCTTATCCTTGTAATCCTTTCCAACAGCCACTTCCTGGTGACCAAACTTCCAAATATACAAGCCTAGGGGATGATTCTTATTTAAACAATCACATAGGTTATGGGCCCTAAGGGAAAACCTACTACTACTATATGAGGGCTCTGCTACATTGGATTCGCCTGTGGGAATTACCTTAAGTTCAGTGATGTTGGAAAACTCAGCCCAGTGCACATCATTCCCTAGGTAGGGTAGCCTGAAATACATAATAGTTGAAAAGTCAAGCTAAGTATAGCAACAAGCAAGTGGTTGTGTTGATTCATTCTCTCTGCTCTTGGCAGTGAATGTGATGTGATGAGCTGTTTGAAGTTTCTGCCTTGAATTCCCCACAATGAAAACTATGAGATGGAACTGTAAGCTGAAATAAGCCTCTTTTTCTCCTAAGACAGTTTATGTCAGATCATTTTGTCACAGCAGTGCAATGGAAATAACCTAGATCCCTCAATTCTGTGTGCATTTAGTCTTGAAGGACAACAAGAAGGATCTCCATATAGACAGTCTCTGGGTGGTCAGCAAGTATACACTTAGGGTTGAACAGGTAACAGACTCAGAGCAAAGGAAGCACCAAAATGAAGGTGGAGCTGTCAGGTGTTTGCTCTGATTTTAGCTACTGTAGGGACTGGTGACAAGTCACAAGGAAACCAAAACAGCTTCTAGGAGCCGGGTACACTTCCTACAAGACAAGCTCCTCAATTTTCCCAAGTTCCCAGAGAACTTCAGAGCCTCTTATCTTCTGTGGAATGGGTTAGCCTTGGGCCTATTTTCCCATTCAGACATACAAAAACATTCTCTATTAAAAACTAATAAAGGGGGTACTTTAATTTTTCAGAATCCCTTTGTCTTCCAAATCTATCTAAATGAAAAACATTTCTCTCACCATTTCCTCACCAGATGCATTGAGTCTGCCTTCACACCCCAAAAAGCAAATTGACCAGATATTTCCAAAAAGCAAATTGTGACTCTATTTGTGCACATGGCTTGATGATCTTCCCTTCACCCAATTCCCTGAGGTGATTGTATTGAGTCCTTCTTACAGCACTGTGAGGGAGGTGTTATCATCCTATTTTTTCCAGAAATGTGTTTTAGACCTTTGTATCCCAACAAATCAACAGAGTCAGTGCCCAAGTCTGCCTGACTCCAAGGCTGAAGCTCCTGCCCATCACACTGAGACACAAAGCAGCAACCTGAAGATTCTTTTATTATTATTATTATTATTATTATTATTATTATTATTATTAATTCTATATTCTTTGTTTACATTCCAAAGGCTTTCCCCTTTCCCAGTTTCCCCCTCACCATATGTCCCATAAGTCCTCTCCCGGCCCCCCTACCCCCCACCTATTCTCCAATCACACCACCACCACCATTTCTCTGTTCTGGTACTCTCCTACAAAACTGGATCCAGTCTTTTCAGGACCAGTGTCCTCTCCTTCCTTTTTCTTGGGAATCCTTTGATTTGCTAATTGTGCCATGAGTATTCAGAGCTTCTAGGCTCATTAATATCCACTTATCAGTGATTGCATTTCATGTGTATTCTTTTGTGATTGGGTTAACTTGCTTAGGATGATATTTTCCAGATCCAACCATTTGCCTACAAATTGCATGAATTCATTAGTTTTAATTGCTGAGTAGTATTCCATTGTATAAATATACCAAATTTTCTGTACCCATTGCTCCTTTGAGGGACATCTGGGCTCCTTCCAACTTCTGGCTTTTACAAATAAGGCTGCTATGTATATAGTGGAGCATGTGTCTTTGTTGTATGCAGAGGAATCCTCTGGATATATGCCCAGGAGTGGTATGACAGGGTCCTCTGGAAGTGTCATGCCCAATTTTCTGAGGAACTGCCAGACTGATTTCCAGAGCGGTTGTACCATCTTGCAATCCCACCAACAGTGGAGGAGTGTTCCTCTTTCTCCACATCCTCGCCAGCACCTATTGTCTCCTGAGTTTTTAATCTTAGCCATTCTGACTGGTGTGAGGTGGAATCTCAAGGTTCTTTTGATTTGCATTTCCCTGATGACTAATGATGTTAAACATCTCTTAAGGTGTTTCTCGGCCATCCAAATTTCTTCTGGTGAAAATTCTTTGTTTAGCTCTGTACTCCATTTTTTGATAGGGTTATTTGGTTCTTTGGGGTCTAACTTCTTGAGTTCTTTGTATATATTGGATATTAGCCCTCTGTCAGATGTGGGTTTGGTGAAGATCTTTTCCCAATCTGTTGGTTGCCGTTTTGTCCTTCTGACAGTGTCCTTTGCCTTACAGAAACTTTGTAATTTTATGAGGTCCCATTTGTCAATTCTTGATCCAACAAAGAAAGAGAATTACAGGCCAATTTCCCTTATGAATATCAATGCAAAAATACTAAATAAAATTCTTGCCAACCAAATCCAAGAGCACATCAAAATGATCATTCACCATGATCAAGTAGGCTTCATCCCAGGGATGCAGGGATGGTTCAATATACGGAAATCCATCAATGTAATCCACTACATAAACAAACTAAAAGAAAAAACCACATGGTCATTTCATTAGATGCTAAAAAAGCATTTGACAAAATTCAGCATCCTTTCATTCTAAAAGTCTTGGAAATAGCAGGAATTCAAGGCCTATACCTAAACATAGTAAAAGCAATATACAGCAAACCAGTAGCCAACATCAAACTAAATGGAGAGAAACTTGAAGCAATTCCACTAAAATCAGGGACTAGACAAGGCTGCCCTCTCTCTCCATACCTTTTCAATATAGTACTTGAAGTTCTAGCAAGAGCAATTAGACAACATAAGGAAGTCAAAGGGATACAAATTGGAAAGGAAGAAGTCAAACTATCATTATTTGCAGATGATATGATAGTATACTTAAGCGACCCAAAAAACTCCACCAGAGAACTTCTACAGCTGATAAAAAACTTCAGCAAAGTGGCTGGTTATAAAATCAACTCAAGCAAATCAGTAGCCTTACTGTACTCAAAGGACAAGCAGACTGAGAAAGAAGTTAGGGAAATAACACCCTTCACAATAGCCACAAACAACATAAAGTACCTTGGCGTGACTCTAACCAAACAAGTGAAAGATCTGTATGACAGGAACTTCAAGTCCTTGAAGAAAGAAATCAAAGAAAACCTCAGAAGATGAAAAAATATTTCTTGCTCCTGGATTGGCAGGATCAATATAGTAAAAATGGCCATCTTGCCAAAAGCAATCTACAGATTCAATGCAATCCCCATCAAAATCCCAATTCAATTCTTCCTAGATCTAGAAAGAGCAATTCTCAAATTCATCTGGAGTAACAAAAAACCCAGGATAGCTAAAACTATTCTCAACAATAAAAGGACTTCTGGGGGAATCAATATCCCTGACCTCAAGCAGTACTACAGAGCAATTGGGTTAAAAACTGCATGGTATTGGTACAGCAACAGCCAAGTAGATCAATGGAATGGGATTGAAGACCCAGAAATGAACCCACAGAGTTATGGTCACTTGATCTTTAATAAAGGAGCTACAACCATCCAGTGGAAAAAAAGATAGCCTTTTCAACAAATGGTGCTGGTTCAACTGGAGGTCAACATGCAGAAGAATGCGAATTGACCCACTCTTATCTCCTTGTACTAAGATCAACTCCAAGTGGATCAAGGACCTCCACATAAAACCAGACACACTGAAACTAATAGAAAAGAAACTGGGGAAGACCCTGGAGGACATGGGCACAGGGGGAGTTTCTCATCTTGAGGATTCTAAAGCATAGAATGCATCCTTTCTTTCTCCTTCATCTATGCCCATATGAATATTAATTTCCTTTGTCTGCAAATACAAGCATTGACTAAGACATACATCATAAAATATGCAAAAGAAAACATTCACCTTCTTCCAGGTTTTGCATTGAAAATGCACATGAATGACTTTCTTCCCTGCTGCCTATGCTAAACTAGGGGTCATCTCTGCCCTGGCTCAGAGCCGTCCAAAGGAACATGGTGCCTGTGAGCTGCAAGCAATCAAGGGCAAATTCCCACCAGGAACCTGAGAATCTGAGCTCTGGGCATCAACCAACATTGCACTCTTGTCAGGAGGCAAGAGAACGAGAAAGGGTCTCCTATCTGGCCAGCCTAGATGAGGGGACAGGGAGAGAGAGGCTGAGAATCAGGTAAGAGGACCCACCAAGTCAAATGGAATCAACTGCTTATTAATTTCCCAAAGGAACCTGATTTTTGCCATTTCTGGGTTTTTAAAAGTTGGTAACATTTTACCATTTTTTTCTTGGAAAATATCATGACCAGATATTTCCAAGATGAAACTTTATGCAAAGAAGAGAAAAATTAACTGAAATCCTCTCAAAACAATGATGACTACTTTAATTAGAATAGTATTAGTCCCTACAGGAGTGCAGTTGCAAAAAGAACGGCACTCACAAGGAGCTTCAACTCTTTTCAGGATGGTGTCTTTATCTGACTTGATGTAGGATACCTCAACATTCCGTACACTGCTTTTCCGACAATCTGTTCACTTATCTTAGATATCTCAGTGTTGGTTTTTCTACGCAGTTCAGTGACCTGCAGCCCACGGAAGTCACCTGTATGCCCGCCACCCTCGGTGGAGAAGCAGCAGAGAAGCCAGGGAGATGTGGGCCGCCACAATGAGGGATCAAACCAGACAGTTCCACGTGGCTTTATTTAAGATGGGGTAAAGGTGAGCGGGTGGGAAGAAGGCAGGGAAGGAAGGAAAAAAGAGGGAGGGGAAGAAACACTACCCATTATATATGGGTGGTAATGTAAATTACAGGTAAAAAGGTAGGCCCATTGAATTCTGGGTACATTGTGGCCGTTGCCTTGGTAACAGGCCTATGCTTGCCGAGCTAGTTGTCGCCTATATGACGTCACAGGTCTCAGAACCAACATTCAGAACAGATGTTTGAGAGTCTGTCTTGTCTCCTGTTCCTGATGCTTACCTCTTCCATTATGAACATTATTAACAGGCCATGTAACAAAAGAGACTTTCCTTTCCTTTTATTTTTTATTTTTTTGCTTGTATTTTTTTTAAATTAGATATATTCTTTATTTACATTTCAAATGCTGTCTGCTTCCCCCCCCAAAAAAAAACCTCTAACCCATTCCCCCTCCCCCTGCTCACCAATCCACCCACTCCTGCTTCTCTATCCTGGCTTTCCCTATACTGGGGCATCCAACCTACTCAGGACCAAGGGTTTCTCCTTTGATGTCTAGCAAGGCCATCCTCTGCAACATATGTAGCTGGAGCCATGGGTCTCTCCATGGTTGGTGGTTTAGTCCCTGGGATCTCTGGGGGTACTGGGTGGTTCATATTGTTGTTCCTCCTATGGGACTGCAAACCCATTCAGCTCCGTGGGTCCCTTCTCTAGCTCCTCCACTGGGGACCCTGTGCTCAGTTCAATGGTTGGCTGAGAGTATTCCCCTCTGTATTTGTCAGGCACTGGCAGAGCCTCCCAGGTGACCGCTATAACAGGCTCCTGTCAGCAAGCACTTGTTGGCATCCACAATAGAGTGTCTGGGTTTGGTGACTATATGGGATGAATGCCCAGGTGGGGCAGTCTCTGGATGGCCTTTCCTTCTGTCTCTGCTCCACACTATGTCCCTGTATCTCCTCACTTTTGACAGATATTTTCACAAGGAAAGTAACCAATAGGAAGTTCTTAGGCCAAGAAAATCTCTCAGTCAGTAGAGTGCTTGCTAAGCAAGCTCGAGGACTTGGGTTCAGAGTCCCAGAGCCCATGTAAAAAAGCTGGGCATGTGTTGATTCGTGCCTATAATCCCAACACTGAGAACCAAAATCAGGGAGTTCTCTCTATCTTGCTGACTGGCCAGTTAGTCTAGCTGACTTGGTGAACTTTTGTCTCAAAAAATAAAATGGACAGAAATTAAGAAAAACACTCAACCTGATATCAACCTCCTCCCTCCACAGGCATATGTGGGTAAGTCATGTATGCACAGAGAGACAGAAAAGTAGTTCTTGGGTGATGGTTGGATGAGTGTGTGAATGGATGGACGCATGGATGGATGAGTAGATTAAACTTTACTCTGCCTTCATTGAGAAGGTAGGCCTAGCCATGTCTGCACTGCAAATGCCATGAAGGCTAGCTGCACTGGCTTCTGTAGGCCGCTCTCCAGCTCCTCCCCGCACTGGCTTCTGTAGGCCGCTCTCCAGCTCCTCCCCGCACATAGCCAACAGATGAGAAATGATGACCCATCAAGACAGTGTCGCACAGATGTGCCCACAAGCCAATCTGATTTGGGTAATCCCTCAACTGAAACTCTTAGGTGACTCTAGACTGTGTCAAGTTGATCATTAAAGCTATCTGGGACAGAAACTTTGTGGTCAGTAACCCTCACTACATGGTTACTTTGTTCCTTCACTATTCCAGCCTTAGTTTTTATAGAGAGGTACCCACTAGTCTACTTTACCTAAAGCTTTTTCTTTTCTTTCTCTTTATCTCTTTGGAAGGAAAATACAATGAAGAGCCCTCAAATAGTCATTTTAATATAATCTCTTTGAACCTCAAAACACATTTGACAGAAAACAGGCTGACACATGCAATTTTATCTTTTCTTCTAGGTAACTACTGTTTACAAATGTTGCTCACTCCAGCTTAGCTGGGGAAAGCTTTTCAAGGCTCCAGTGGTTAATTATAGCTGCCTCAGGGACTGTGAAACCTGAGTCACACTTGGAGATCAATAGCATTGACTAGACTGGGAGGGGAGAAGTGTCGCTCAGGCAAGAGGAGCTGAATGCAAGCAGCCCCAGGAACCAAAGTCTCTGGAAGTCTCTGGGCTCTCTCTAAGTTCTATTTGCAGTAGAGAATAGCACCTGCAAACCTTAACTGGAAAACAAGCAGCCTGTGATTCTAAAAGAAAGCCTGGTGAGTTCGTCACAGCTCCCCCAGAGAAGCAGAAATAGTATAATAAACATAACATAGAAATACATACAGTAAACATAATATGCAAATATATACTGTATCATACATAGTTACATACATGTGTGTATAGCTATCAAGAAGTTTGTTGCAAGGTATTAGCTTCCCTCTGCAAAATGAAAATCTGACAGCTGCTGACAGTTGCAAGGCCAGAGAATTGGATAATCAATGGTGTAGATTCCAAGCTGAGGCTGATGGCTTGAGAATCAATAAAAGCAAATTCAAAGGACTAAAGTACTAGCTCAAAGAGTGGGACAAAGGAGTCTCATAGTTTCCCTCTTCACTCCGGTTCCAGCGAATATGAATAAAATGAATATTTTTGTTAGTGTGTCTATCAACTTGCATTCTAATTTCTCCCAGAAAGACTCTCAGGCACACCCTGGCATAATGTTTCACCAGGTACCTAGGCATTCCATAATACACTCTAGCTCACACATAAAATTAACCAGCATATTTGGACTCTCTATTCTGTGGTGGAGGGAATATAACATGACTCTTTTTTTTTTTTTTTTTTTTTTTTGAGACAGGGTTTCTCTGTGTAGCCCTGGCTGTCCTGGAACTCACTCTGTAGACCAGGCTGGCCTCGATCTCAGAGATCCGCCTGCCTCTGCCTCCCAAGTGCTGGGATTACAGGCGTGCGCCACCACCGCCTGGCCTAACATGACTCATTTGACTCATCCCTTTAATGACTGATGACTGAGCACTAGGAAAGGATGGTCAGTGAACAAGACCTGGCCATCTGAAGAGAAACAGAAGACAAATAGAAAAAAAGAAAACAAAGAAAATATAAAAGGCAAGTGCCCTTTCAAATAAATTTAAATAGAATGAAATGGTAGAGAGAGGAGAAAGCTGCTTACCCCTGGGAAAGGGAAATGCAGACTGAGGACAAGAACTGAGCTTTTCAGAATCCTGAAAGCATCCTGGGCAGACAAAGCAACTAACACAAAGGTGCTGGGTGGACCATTACCTCTGAGACAAAGATGACCCAAGCAGGAGAGGGTTACTTTGGCTCCTGGTCTAGAAGTACAGTGCATCCGAGCAGGAAAGACATACTGACTACAAAGTTTCTGTCCCAGATAGCTTTAATGATCAACTTGACACAGTCTAGAGTCACCTAAGAGTCTCAGTTGAGGGATTACCCAAATCAGATTGGCTTGTGGGCACATCTGTGTGACACTGTCTCGATTGATCATTGATACTGAAGGTCCCAGCTGACTGTGGGTGGTACCATTACCTGGGCAGTGGGCCTGCACTGTAGAAGCATGGATCTGTGAGTATGCTAGCCAGCAACATTCCCCTATGGTTTCTGCTTCAAGTATTTGCTTGAGTTCCTGACCTGACTGCCCTATACTACAATGTGTAAGATCAAATAAAACTTTTCCTCTCCTAAGTTTCTTATCAGATTGCTTTATCTCAGCAACCGAAGGCAAACTCAAGAAGGTACAGCCCAACCAGGAAGTAGACAGAACTCAGGCAGGAAATGAAACTTAATTACAACGTTCAAAATGCCTTCCTCCAGTCAACCCACTTCTTTCAGATAGGCCTCACTTGATAAAGATTCTGCAATTTCTTAAAATGTATCATCAAGAGTACAAGCTCTTGAGTTATGCAGACATTTCACATCCAAACCACAGCAGATAGGGAGCTTAGTTATGGAAACATGGCAAGTGAAGGGAGACTTGCAAACAGTATTAAGGTGGTAGAGAATCACCTTGAAAGGTATGGCAAAGAGTTCCTATTTGAGCCTAAGAAATATGGAGAGCCTCAGAAATGCTTTAAGCAAGGGTATAATATGATAAGTTTTTCATGTTCATAAGATTGTTCTGGCTTTTTGTAGGGGATATGGCATAAAGGGTGTGTGGAAATCATAAAAACATCCCAAATGGCAGATCAAAGGGAACTTAACAAGCCTGAACTTTGAGAATGTCTTTCTTCTTTACTACCCTACCAGAAAAAAATTTTTCTTTGTTCTCTTGGTGATGTGGAGAGAGAGGAGAGGTTGCCATTTGTGACAGAGAATCCAACTTCAAGTTTATGCACTTGCTTACAGTGGTGGGAGGAAGATAGGCTGATGATGCCGGTGGATAGGTAGAACCTGTTATTGAACAGTACAGGACTTAAAGGTCACAAGGCACACATTGCAGCCTTCACATGCTCTCTTGGTCTGGGGTTTTGTTTATTTATTTGTGTAGTTTTATACCATTCCCACCAATTAAAATATGATCTCCCAGAGTGCAGGAGCTTGTCTCTGTTTTCTTCAATACCATAACCAGAGGGGGACTTGGAAATACTGATACTTCTTGTTAAATGACTAGATATTGAAAAAGGCCAAAAAGCTAGCCTTCCAGAAGGAAGTATTGATAGAGAATGCTCTGCAAAGATATTGAGGGATTGCTTTTTATGCACTGTTTTTATGCATTTTCATTTCGGCCAACTTTTGTTGACTGACATGTTGCTAAATTGAATGGGTTTAACTTGGGTAAACTGCAAGTCATCACTAACTGTGACTAAAATGTACAGTCAAGTCCAAGCTCAGTAGCACTCGCAATAGCTCACAGGGTAATAGTTCCACAGTACTCCATGGTTTCATTCATTATGCTACAACATTTATTACAAGCCACCCTGCAGCAGCCCCTGTCCTAGGCAACAGGGAAGACTGCTGAAGTATAATTGTCAAAAAGGGTAAAGTCATGCAGATGTCAATTAAAACAGTTATTAATGATTTTCCCAGTTACCACTGTCCATTTGACATAGCCTAAAGTTATCTGAGAGGAGAGCCTCCTC
This sequence comes from Apodemus agrarius, assembly GCA_964023405.1. Lineage (NCBI taxonomy): Eukaryota > Metazoa > Chordata > Mammalia > Rodentia > Muridae > Apodemus > Apodemus agrarius. The sequence continues at coordinate 1,798,808 of OZ030015.1, read as the reverse complement.
TGAGGAATTGCCTACATCAGATTGGCCCATGGGCATGTCTCTGGGGGACTTTCTTGATCACTAATTGATGCAGGATGGCCTAGACCTACCGTGGTCAGCACCATCCGTAGGCTGGTGGTATTGGGCTACATAAGAAAGCTAGTAGAGTATTAAGTCATAAATAAAGCCAGCAAGTAGCATTCTTCCATTGTTTCTGCATTGAGTTCTTACCCCCTTCTTCCTCAATGACAGACAGTGAGCTAGAAGCATAACATGAAATAGACCCTTGGTTCCTAAAATTGCTTTTGGTCAAAGTGTTCTTATCACAGCAACAGATGAAACTCTGGCATTTTGTGAGGCAACCAGCAGATTGCTACCATCTCAAATGAATGGGCAGACTAGATATATGTATCAAGAGATCTGAAGTGATTCTGCAACTGGAGGCAAAGCTGGCTTCTTCCGCAGCCAAGAAGCACCATTGCACAGAACTAGACCTTTGCTAAGCAATTTTAGCATGTAGGTAAACAGAAATTCATTTCAATTGCTACCAGTCATTTAGAGTTAGAAGACTTGTCAGATAACTCAATACAGTGAGAGGAAAAAGACTAATTAGTAATAAACTAGAGGAGTGAACTCAAAACAATGAGTGTGTTATGGACCATAACTTCTCCATACTTAGAGAAAATACTTAAGATATAGTTTCTTGCTTCTCATAAGTGGTTAGAAAACCTGGATCCACAATGAACCTGCTAGGATCTGGATAGGATGGGTGTATGTCCTTGTTCTTTCCTGTTTATGAGGCCACTGTGGGAAAACAAACATATTAGATCCTTCCAAAAGACTGAGTGGAAAAGCTGTAATTTGTTTCTAAGGGCACCCTGAATATCTTTGCTTTAATAATTGTATTATACAAACTTAAAAAAATAAAATTCAAACCATTTTCCATGGAAGTGAAGTCAATCCTATCTTGGACTGTCCACTTTCCACAAGTCTTATTTCTCAACCAGCAAACAGCAATAGTGTGCACCAGACAGATGAACAGAGAGTAGACCAGAGGTTAACTGGTGAGGGGCAAGAACGGAGTGCTAAAGGGCTCCTCATCTAAAGCACATGGGCCCATCAGAAGCTGCCAGCTGACAGGTAGAAAGAGAGAAAGAGAAGGCTGTGTCCTCAGCAGAGATAGAACAGAGGCAAAGAGATGGATGCTGCTAAAATGTCGGGACTGGAAATTGTAAGTCTTCATCCTAAGTTACTGTTCATCTTTTCTCATGTTTTAACTTTCCTCTATTTGCAAAAAATAAAACTTCAGTCAATAAAATGTCTGCTATGGGGCTGGAGAGATGATTGAGAGGAACCTGTGCCACTCTTCACCAGGACCCGTGTTCAGTCCCCAGCACCTGCAACCATGGCTCCAGGGTTCCAAGGCAATCTTTGGCCACTTTGGGCACTGAACTCACATGGCATACACTTCTCTGTCTCTGTCTCCGATTGTCTCTCTGTCTCTCTCTGTCTCTGATTGTCTCTCTGTCTTTCTGTATCTCTCTCTCTCTCTCTCTCTCTCTCTCTCTCACACACACACACACACACACACACACACAAGCTCATGCACACAAATATGCTTACGCACACAGACTTAATCCTTATAAAAACTAGAGTAATCTACATGTACTCCCCCAACACACACACACACACACACACACACACACACACACACAAGCTCATGCACACAAATATGCTTACGCACACAGACTTAATCCTTATAAAAACTAGAGTAATCTACATGTACTCCCCCAACACACACACACACACACACACACACACACACACACACACACATTCCTCTACACATACAAACACGAGCTTCAGCTTGCAAGTCTCATGTCAGTTATGCCAACAGAGGGGAATGGAAAACACTGAACCAAAGCTGGACAACGCTTTGTCCTCCTTCAGAGGATGATTCTTGTTCCCTTTGCCTCAATTCAAGTTCCTGAACTATAAAAATTATCACCAGTTGAGGTTAATTTTCCCAGACTTGTTCTCCAGCAGGTTACATTTGTTCAGGATTGTGAAGGTAGAAACACATCATTATAAGATTTCATTGATTCTACAGATGAACTGAAGGCCCAAGAAACTGATTGTCTGTGACAGAATGAATATTAGTATTTGGATCCCTTCTCTCCATGAGGCTTTGATTCTCACTATTGGATGGAGTTTTTTGTTTTAAAAAAAATTAATAGATTTGTTTATTTATGTATATGAGTGCACTATCCAACCTTCAGACATACCAAAAGAGGGCATCAGATCCCATTAGAGGTGATTGTGAGCCACCATATGGTTGGTTGCTGGGAACTGAGCTCAGGACCTCTGAAAGAGCAGTCGGTGCTCTTAACCACTGATCTCTCTCTCCATCTCCCCTCCCCTGGATTGAGCTTTTAAAATTTGTCTTAATATTGCCTAGAATGTGGGCCTGTGTTTCAAGTCCTCAGAACTGAGAAAAAATATGTAATAACATGGATGAGAGAGGTCCGGATTGGACGGGGAATTGTGTTCTGGCAGCTTTTCTAGGATGGGCTCAGAGAACAGCAAACCTTCAAACACCCTCCTGCATCTCTTGTGGTTTTAAGGTAATTCCCTTTGTCCCTCCGGCTCGGCCCCATGGGTGAGGCACCATCAGCATCTTCCACATGGTCTCCATGAGAATTCATCCCTCTGTACCTCTGCTACTCCCCTTCCTTCCCTCATCATACAAGGAAAGACTTCCTACCAGAGATTTGCCATGTTCTTGAGAGATATGTTGTGGCTTCATGGTAGCAATACTACTATGTGTATGTGCACCAGACATTATGTCAGAATACCATCAGTTGGCAAAAACTTAAAAACAAGAAACAAAAAAACAAAAACAAAAACCTAAAATACGTTATGTTTATGTGTGAAGAGTTCAAAGAACAAATACACATAAATAAATAAATAAATAAATAAATAAATAAATAAATAAATAATGAATGAATGAATGCTGCATGTGACACTCCAATCCAGAGAGCCTGGAATCTCTGCCTTCTATACAGAGATTTTTTGATAGAATCTGGAATGGACTTAGTGGCTATTTCTCCTCCTCCTCCTCCTCCTCCTCCTCCTCCTTCTTGTTCTTCTTGTTCTTTTTCCTCACGTGTCTCTGTGTGTGTGTCTGGTACGTGTGTGTGTATGTCTGTGTGTGTGTGTGTGTGTGTGTGTGTGTGTATGTGTATATATATGTATATGTATATGTACATATACATATAATATGTATATGTATATGTATATGTATATGTATATGCTCAAGCGCTTGTGCACTGGTGTGCACTGGTGACTGAATTGCCAGTAAGCTCCAGGGAAACACCCCTCACCCCTCAGCCACCTAGCATGAGAATTACAGGTGCACATGACAGTCCTCAGCTTTGGCATGGGTTCTGGGGATTGAATCTTGGGTTCTAATGCTTAACTACCTTGCCAGCCCTTCTGTTGCTGCTGCTGCTGCTGCTGTGGTGGTTGCTGTTGTTTTTGGCCATTCAGTAGCTGATTGTATCTGGTATGCCAAAGGAGACACAAGTTGCCTCCCAGCAGTCCATGGTTTAAGGTTTCTCAATTTCACAGCTCACAGTGGAGCAAGAACAATCTAGATTCCGGAGAAACATCCTGTTTCTTCAAGATTTTTCTCCATCCTAATAACGCGTTGACACCCTGTCTCAAGAAAAAGAGGGGGCGGACAATAAGGTGGCTCAGTACAAAGGACAATAAGGTGGCTCAGTACAAAGGACAATAAGGTGGCTCAGTGCAAAGGACAATAAGGTGGCTCAGTGCAAAGGACAATAAGGTGGCTCAGTATAAAGGACAATAAGGTGGCTCAGTACAAAGGACAATAAGGTGGCTCAGTACAAAGAAATTGCTCTCCTAGAGCAATAACCTGAGTGCAAATCCCCAGGATCCATGTGACAGGTAGAACAGTAACATGCACATCTGTACTCCCATAGCTCCATGCTGAAGTGGACAGCAGAAGCAAGAAAGGCCTCCAAAAGGAAAGGCCAGCTAGCCTGACACCAGCACAGAAACCGGAGACACTGTCTCAACTAAGGTAGAAAGTGGGGCCTCACACCTGAAGGCATTTTCAATGCAGGCACTGAAGACACACACTGGGGGTGGCAGTGGGGGGAGGGGTGAGCCATGGACGTGGAGGGATGCACTCTGACTTTTTAAATTACAGGTTGATTGGAACATAACCCGCCAAAACCAAGGATCATCTGCATTTCATAATGAGAGGCTTTAAAAAAAAAGTATTAATATATACATTTTTTACTGGATATGTGTTTAACAGAAACACAAGGCATGATGGACAGACAAGGTACGGCCACTTTAATGCATAGGCACCCTTTGCTCTATCCCTTCCTTCAGCATCAAATTTGGGGATCCTGGTTGGATCCTGAGCACTCCTATGAGCCCCAGTGCTCCGCAAAGCCACATCAACTCAATCCCCAAGCCTCACTCATGTGGGGTGTTTTCTCCTATGTTGATGTTTAACCCCCTGCCATCTATCCTGTGGGTGTTAGGAATAAGACATGTGGGACTCTGGATACACAGGTAGGGGTCAGAGAAATTCACAGGTTTCCAAGTGCTTCTGTGGATTAAGGCAATGTGCTCAGACAAGTTAAGCAAATTCAGTGTGGTGAGTAAAAACACAACACTACCCACAAGTAATATGTTACTGGATACTGGAGTTCCCCCTTTTGTATACCAAGATAAGAAAAATAATTTAAAAACAACTTAGCAGCTTAAGGACCCATTTTATTAGAGTTTGAAAGAAAAATGAGACAGGTAACCTAAAACTAAGCAGCTTGGTGATAGGAGAAACAACTGTGCCCTTTTGACTGTACATCCAAGGCAGCAATGGACCAGTGCAAGCATGCTTAGAACTTTGGATGGCATTCAGAGGACATACAGAACGGGTGCCATGCCTTACTGGGAGCCTGGAGCGGGTTGAAACAGGACACAAAGTAGGACTCTGATGTGGCTTTAAACACTGATGGTCTTACATGTTCTAGTTCTCTAACTGTACTGAATGCTGGTGATAACTTCTAAAAAGTCCTAAAGACGTTCTTGCTCATTCGGAGGGTTAAAAGCAGCTGGCTCACGTGATTAACACCTGTAGCCTAACAGCAGAGGATTAAGGAGTGTGGACTTTGTTCTATCTCTGCAGGAACTGAGCCGCTCTGACTTTCAGCCTGCTAGTTCAAGTCCCAGGAAGAAAATGAGACACTGAAAGGTGATTTGAGCATACATTTTTAAGTTGTAAACGGTTCCTACTATGAAAGCTCTCTGAAAAGGGGGAAGCAGAATGATCACAACAGTCCTAAGTGGGACACAGGAAATTCTAAAAAGAGGGGGATACGGGGAATAATGCTAAGAAAGGTCAGGACAAGGAGAGTAAGTAAGAGGGAGCTCTCTTCTCCTTGTCCTCAGGACTTACACATCTTTCAGAATACATGATCATACGGTAAAAAGGTAATGACAAGTTTACACATAAATTCAAATCATAAACTGAATAAGACGTTTACAGCAGTGACTGTCTACACGCATGCCCATTGGGAGTAACTACCGGGCTAAACACAAACCACCTGTCCCGCTCCACAGGTGCATGGAGAGTTAAAAACATAACTCGGTTATTAGTGAAGTTTTGTATAATAAACAACCTGCTCAGTATTTTATCTTCTGTCCTAGCACCTATAATAAATCATTAGTTCCCCTTTTATAACTTCTGGTTAAATGGTCTTACAACTTCTTAGAATGTGCTGAGTAGTAGAATGCCTGGTTATTATTTAGAAGCAATTAATTGGTGACACTGGGCGACTGGCAGAGCTCTCACTGCAGTTTTGACTATCAGAAAGAACCTGATAGCTGTCCCACTATAAAAGAACTTTAATACTGATAGAATTTTAGGAATTCTTATAGGATCAACATTAAGAATTAAGAAGTCATCTATTTGTCTATATAGTATCACTAAGATAGTACATCATTGTTCTGCAGAGATCTGCTCAAAGGGGTGGGCTAATTCCTAGTGATTGTTATATTTGTTTAACAACGGGAAAGGCATATTAATAGCAAAATCTTTCCTAAACTGATTTTTCTCATGGGCCTTGCCTATGGAAACGAATCTGCCATGGATTATTTGAATCTCGGGAAGATCACCTGCTAGTTAGTGGCTTGTCCTGTAATGCCTCCTGACAATGCCTTCAGGCTTTGGGCAACTTACAATGTTACATCTTTGTCCAGAACTCAGATTCTATTCCTGTCCACAAAGAATTCACTTTCTCCTAATGAACCTTGGAGTAACTCTCCTCTCCCTACCCACTTTAATATGGTATCTTAAATTTTGATTTGAGGGGCCATTATGCTCCTTTTTCTTAAAATGAGAATTACCAGGGAAATGGGCAATGAAATCTGAAGCTAGTCCCCCACGAGGATATACTGTCTCTATTGACTTTATTCTAAGATTAGAGTGCAGTCTTTATAATAACATTGATTATAAAAGAGTGAAAGTAGATTCGAGAACCACTGCAATACACCCCATCATTACAGCATCAAGATGAGCAGTGCTGGGACATGCCACAGCCCAACAAGCTACGTGGCAGGCAGATGGACATCTGTCTTCGAGCTCGCTTTCAGGTCGTTATCCCAGATGCTTTGGAAGGCAGCTGTCTTGCTTATGTCCCTGAAAAATGGAATCAACCCAAAGACTCCTGAGTCTCTCTCCTGGATCTTCCCAGGCTTCTGGACATTCTTCATGGGTCCCTTCCAGCAGCTTCTTGAGTCCACTCATGAGTGATCCCCAATACTGTGACCCCATAATTCACAGGACTGTAGCACCTCTGGCTGGCCTTTGGCTTCCTCTTTCCTGCTATGCCTCACTCTGGGGTACCACTCTATTCCTCTTGTGTGGCATGCAGCAGCAGAGCTGTAATAAACTGGCCCCAATCCTCCTTGTCCACCTCTTCCAGCTCCTGTATGCACTTCGGATTGAGTCCATTGTCCCATTGTGCCGTGTCCCCGTGAAGACCCTGTCCTCAGCAAAAGTAGATATCCTCTTCTGTTGGCAGTGGGGCAGCATTACAGGTACAGTGGCACTTCTTCTTAGCCTCTGCCCTACCTGCTCTTTTTCCTTAGAAGAGCCAGTTTTTGAGCATAATGAAAGAAAGACTCGAATGGCTGGAGTATTGGTCCTCCTCTTTTGGTAGCAAGGGAAGGTGGTAGGGTCTGTGAGAGTGGGAAAAGGTGTTACTCCTGGTTGCACTGGCTCAGGTTGGCTGACGTAGTCATCCTGCTGGCGTGCCTGGCATTGTAATAGGCCATAAGTTGCCATGGGTTCGTTATATAACTTATCGAGTAAAGATTTCTGGACATCACGTGGGTCGAACCCCATAGCTGCCATGGCCGCCATGATTGCAGGGTCTGGTCGGCTAGGATCCATCTTATCCGTGTGGTTTGATGAACTTATAGATCTTTGCCTAAGCCAAGGGTGTACCATAATGTCCTTCAGTGTTGGTCTTTCTGTAGGATTTACAGTTAGTAAGTACCGGATAATCTCTCGTAACTCTTTTGAGAGGTGAGAGGGAATAGTGTATCGTCCTAGCAAAACCTGGTTTTCAAGCTCTTTATAGGTGTTACCTTCAAATGGCAGGACCCCAGTCACCATAAAATACAGAAGGACACCTAAGTTCCATGTGTCAACTTTGGTGCCATCGTACGGTTGTTGCAGGAAGAATTCTGGGGCACAAAATCGTAAGGCACCACAAAATCTAGAAAGCTTCATTCCAGGCTTGACTAAGGCACCCAGCCCGAAGTCTATGATTTTGACGTTGCCTGCGGAATCCACCATGATGTTATCGGGTTTGAGATCTCTGTGAACTATTCCGATGTCGTGGCAGTAACACATGGCATGGACGATCTGACTGAAGATTTTCTGGGCTAGGGCCTCATGCATGTAGCCAGATTGCTCGATCCAGTCAAATAGCTCACGCCCATCAGCCAGTTCCAGGATTAGAAAGATGTTCTGTTCCGTTTCAATGATCTGGTGTAGCGAAACGATGTTGGGATGGTTCACCCTCTTCATTATGCCCACCTCCGTCGTAATCGGGTAATACTCTGTGTTCTCCTTCAGCAGGACTTTTATCGCCACGGCTGTGCCTGTAAGCCGGTGGTGGGCCAGCTTCACTTGAGCATAGCTTCCCTGGCCTATGGTCCTTAAAATATCATACTGTGACCCAAGGGTGTCATATGAGATGGTGGACTCTGCTGTCACCTCATCGTTTGGACCACACATGACTGGTAGCAAGGCTACCCAGACAGACAGACAGACAGATAAGAAGGTAGGTAGGTAGGTAGGTAGGTAGCTAAGTAGGTAGAGGATAAGTAGGTATGGGTAGGTAGATAGGTAGGTAGAGGGAGGGAGGGAGGGAGCTTGATATTAAAAATTAATAGCTAGAATGAAAATAAATTAAAAAAATAAATCAAACCAAAACAAAATCCACTCTCTCTCTAACATACACACACCAACAAGCAAAATTCAAAAAGTCAAAATAAAAAGCCAAGCACCCAAGCTAAACACACACAAACATATACACATACAAAGGTATATTAATACACACACACACACACACACACACACACACACACACTCATTCACTATATATCAGTCAAATTATACAGAACACTGCACCAATCAGAATACCTCTCGAAACACCCACAGAAAGCCAACCTAGTTCGTCCTTCCTTATATCTGCTGGTTCAGCGCTCTCACAATGGCCCTCCTGATTAGGTCATAGAGGATAGAGACTAGTTACTATGGATACAGCTCATACTAAGGGAGAGTAGTCAAAAGTCTTGGGTGTGTCTTAGGTGTGCTTTGGAAGCTGACATTTGAGCTTTTAAAATGAAAGTTTCAATATCCTTCTGGTTTCTGGTTTGAACGTCTAGAATGCCTTCTGTTTTCAAGACCAATTGTCTCCCCCAATCACTATTACACAGTCTTTTTTAATTCTGGCTATTTGGTTGCAAAGCATTGTTGCCACTTAACTGATGTTTATAACAGGTAATAAAATTACCTGTAAGGCTATTTGTAAGACATCTTTATAGATTTTTAAATACATGTAATTAATATGACATGACTCTGCCACACTCAATGAAGTAATCTGACATGATTTCAATTGCCCATGTCAACATGGCAATAGCTACTTTGATCATAACTACATGTTGCCAGGTGATCCTAGAGAGCATCTGAAGTCCTAGAGCACAGTGTCAGACAGCCAATGAGCATTGCATCTTGGGCGTGAATATCCAGATTCCTCTTTAATTGACTTTTGACCATATAGAGAAGGGTGTATTCTCCCCTTGGGATACAAGGCTCTGTCTTGAAGCTGCTCTCTGCGTTGCTTCTCCCTGTGAATCCTCACTGAATTTCTCTCTGTAGTCCTAGAGCTGCTGCTTTAGTTTCGTGGCTGCCTCTGCCAGTGGATTTTACATAAATGAACTGGGCAGTTATTTGGATTTTGTCTGTTCTTTGTTACAGTGACTTTATTTAGTCCCCAAACCATCATACACCTCAAAAATTCTTATTGTGAAAAATCACATTTTATGTTTCTATTTCATTAGGTTTTAAGTTTTTCTTAAGAGTATATATTCTAGGTAGAGTGTATTTCTCTCCTCTCTCACTCTCTTTCCTCTTCCTTTTCCTCTCCCCACCTCCCTTAGTCCCTCTTGTTCACATAGACAATTCCATTTCACTTGTACCTGATTCATACATAGATGTTTATGTGACTAGATAAAATTTAGGAGCAACAGATGAGAAAAAATGTGCTAGGTTTGTCCATCTGAGACTGAATTAACTTTGCTTAGTATAACTCTCTCCAGTTTCATCCATTTACCTGCAATGATGTAATATGTTCTTTATGGCTGAGCATTTTTCTGTTATGGGTGCAGAACACATTTTCTTTAATCTACTCTTCTGTTGTTGGACATCTGGGTGGATTCCACACCTTAGCCATTGAGAATAATGTTGTAATAATCATTGAAGTGCAAGTGTCTCTTTGATATTTGGACTTTGTAGTCTTTGGGGTAAATACCTAGAAGACAGCTGGGTCAGATGGAAGCACTGTTGTTTTCTGAGACACCTAATAGAGGTGGATAAGCACTATCTTCCCTTTTATCTACAGCCTCATGAGCATTTGATATTATTTGTTTTCTTAAAGTTACAATTCTGACTGGGGTAAGGTATAATCTCAATGAGGATTTCATTTGCATTTTTATGGGAAATGAGGTTGTAAATGTGAGCTAGCTGTCTATTTGAATTTCCTCTTTTGTGAACTGTTTGTTCATTGCATAAACCCATTTGTTGACAATTCTCTCCTCTTAGTGCTTGGATGTAGAACTGGTTGAGATTTTCCCTCTTTCTATAGGAGTTCTTTCCATGCAGTTATCTGTTTCTTGTGCTGTGCAGAAGCAAAGTTCCCTTTTCTAAGAATAGTCATTGATTTCTACCCATTCTGATACAGTGTGACTGCATCTTGGCTTAGTCATATTTGCAGAAACCTTATTTAGAAACAAAGAAGTAGTCAAAAGTTTCAAGGAGAAATTAATTTAGAGGCCACACTACGTCTGTCACAACACACACACACACACACACACACACACACACACACTTTTTGTGCTGCTCTGATAGTCTTTCTTTTTTATTTGTTAGAATTTTTCTTACAGTGGCAGTATTAATAACGGTAAATTCATCAGGGAGTGGAATTGTCAGAATCACAGAAGATGAAGTTGTCTGTGATGCTTAAAATCTTAACAACTTGACTGTAGTGGGACCTCCTAGGAGACTGGACAAGCACACTCCTGGGTGCATCTGTGGCAGTATTTCCAATATGATTGTCATGTAAGACAGAAAGTAGGGAAGACCTGACTGTGGAAAACACCATCCAGCAAGCCATGGATTTGGATAAAAGAAAAATAGGGAGGAAAAGGAGGGTGGGAAGAAGAATGGGAAAGAGGAGGAGGAGGAGAAGGAGGAGGAGGAGGAGGAGGAGGAGGAGGAGGAGGAGGAGGAGGAAGAGGAGTAAAAGAAGAAGAAGGAGAAGGAGAAGAAGAAGAAGAAGGAGAAGAAGAAGAAGAAGAAGAAGAAGAAGAAGAAGAAGAAGAAGAAGAAGAAGAAGAAGAAGAAGAAGAAGAAGAAGAAGTTGACTGGGCTCCCTTCTTTGCTTCCTTCCTAGACACTGTGAGCTAGAAGGTCCCTACCATCGCAGCTCACCTTACTACAGCCAAACAGCCATAGGCAGCTCTCTGGTACCATAAACCAAACCAAAGTCTCCTGCCTTTGATGTTATTTTGGTCATGTATTTTGTTACAATAATTATAAATCCAGTTTGAAGCTGAATGTGTCCAGTTCGTCTGATCTCAGCTGGAGGTAAAGGTAGGACGTGAATCAAGGACTAGATGTTAGACGAAATGCAGAGAAGAAACCTTGTTCCTCCTAATGTAATTATCATACCAGGAAAAGCATGGACAAGAGAGAAATAACTCACAAGAGCAAGGGTTGGAAGGCACCATGCAACACAGATCCTATCTCCACAAGAAGATCTATATGCTATTTCTAAGGGTGTCAATCATGCCAGCATTGAGTGAGACATTTCACCACTTCTTGGGCAGTTTGCCACATGTAACAGCCTTCACATTTTTTATATGCACACATGGATACATGAGAAGAACCAACCCACACACTTTTACAAAACCTAATTGTTAAAGCTCTTATTAGAAAGTTGAATGGGAATCAAAACCCAACTATAGGTAATTAGCTTCTATGCCTCTTTGATTACACTATTGTGGAATTTTTTGGCTGCAAAGAAATTCCTAAACTGTAGACAACACTGCAGCTATATGCACAATGAAAGAGATTCGGAGACAAGGATGGCAGCATTTGATAGTGGTACAGGTAAAGGAGGTCTCATAAAAGCAAGAGGAACTAGAAAAGTATCACACCCTCAACTCTTTTTTGTCTTAATTACTAACCTGACAGTCCAGTCCAGGAACAGAAAATCAAGCATCATTTTCTTGCCTAACCCCATAGTGATATTCCCCAAAAGTTGATCATCACCTTCAACATAAAGGGAACATAATGCTTTACTTTCTTCTACTCAAGCATGTATTTGTCTGGTAATAGTTGAAGAATCTTATACGGCTTTAATGTTTAAAAAAAAAATAGTCATTTGATGAAGTATTTCTCCTGTGCTTCACACACATTTGAATGTATCCAGTTATGGTGATTGCTCAAATATTGCTAAACACTTTGAGACTATATACACACACAAATTCACACATACACACATTTTTTGTACATATATATATTTCCCATGTAGCTGAGGCTAACTTGAACTCCTTATCTTCCTGTCTCTACTTCTCCAGTGGAATCACAGGCATGTACCACCATATTCAAATTCCACATACTTTTATGCTTCCATTATCTTTGTGGTATCAACTTATTTGCCCCACATAACTACTCATTCTGTTATAACCATGGCCATGTCAGACTCAAAAGGACTGAAGTGGAGAAAATGTGATGGGTCTGCACATTTAATGCCACAATTTGGAAAAAGCTCACCCCAAATTTCAAGGTCTAACCCTCTCCTTTTTCTCCATGTTTCCTATCTATCACATTATAAGTCCAAACTCAATCTGTGACAGGAACACAAGTCTCTAGACAGAGGAAAAAGTTGTTTTACAATACACTGGTGAAAATTATATATTTGCAGTGTTTTGAAGCTCAAAAAATAAGTCTACTCAGAGAGGAAAAAACCCCACAGGTGTAAAGGAAAAATCTACCAAATGTATAGTACAGGAAGTCCATTGCTCTGTTGTGACTTAGATCTAAAAGTGCCTCCTTCAGACCTAGGTGCTTGAAGGTTCCCCTACTGCAACATTAATAAGAAGTGGGGGCTTTCAGAGTGTGATTAGATCTTGGTGACTCTGACTTCATCAATGGACTAATAAATTAAGATTCATAATTTGGAGGAATTACTGGGAGGTGGCAGAAACTTTAGGACATGAGGCCGACTTGATCCTTCAAGTAGGTCACCGGGTAAACCCCAGAAGGGTATGTCCTCATCCCTCCTCCAGCTCTCAGCTTTCTATCTGCTATGGTGTGACCCCTGTCTGAGTTACCATACAAGCTACTCACTACGATGCTCCCCCTCACCATGAACTCAGAATTAATGGAGTCAAGTGAGTATAAACTGTCATCTCTGAGACTGTGAGCCAAAACAAGCCATTCATCTTCTGAATTGTATTTTTCAATTTGTTACACTGTACTCTGTTACACTAATGGGATGGTGACTCAACCACCTTCACTGAAATAAGATCAGAAATAATAAATGTCTAGCATATCATAGGTAGTAATAGCAGAGCTGTCTCTACTTAGGGTGGTGGCCAGTACAGTCATGGAAGGTCTGTTACAAGCTGCCCAGAGACAGAGGCCAGGGATGTAGCTAAACATCCATGACTAACACAAAGCTACCAGTTGATGCCTAGTAAGTAATAGTATTCAATAGAGTAACATAATCACTCTAAGAAATGCTGCTTTTACACTGGCCATTGTACCTCTAGAAAGAAGCCAAAGCAAACTCAGCGAGCTTCCGGGTCTGACAGTGAAAGGCGGCTGCCTGGTAGATGGAGAACGAGGCCCCAAGGGGATTTTTACTCTGTGAAATGTTGGTCTTATATTATAAAAGCATCAGTCATGGAAGAATGTTCAATCAGGTTCTTTTTCAAAGCTTCTTGGACCCTAAAGGAGTAAGAACCCTGGCAAGCTTACCAATTATGATCTTGGAGATAAAAAGTTGCCCTGTCCCTCATAGAAATCATAAGAGATCCAAAGAAAAATCAAGATGACTGAAGCCCCTTGGTCATTTTATATTTGGATGTTTCATATTCTTGAAACGAGAGGGTGAAAAGTTATGTTTATGATAGACAACATTCTTTGCTTCCCCAGCAGCTGTGACCTTCTCTTCTCTCTTCCAAAGGAAATGTCTGTAATGATGACCTTTGTATTCCGTAGCTAGAAGTTAAACTTAACTTTAAGACACCCTGGCAGCTCCCTTATCTGTAAACAGGTGGAAAGTGGATACATTTGGAGGACACAACAGAAGTCCAGGGGTCTTCTAAGACCCTTGACTGGTCTCAGTGACTTCCCAAGACACACAGCACTTCATGAACAGGAAGCTATGAACCCATGAGACAAAATAAACCTTTTCTTCCTCTTTAGGTGTCTTGTTACCACAGTATAGAGCAAATAATGTGGTGTGGAGAGCTTTTGGGGGTCACTTGATTCTAGACACTTGGCAGGAATTTGATATAGGGCCTGGACAAAAGAAGTAAATTCAAGGCAGGAATCTGAATTGTGGGTCAGGCCTCAGGAAACAGGTCCAGATTAAGGACATTTACATTTGAGTTAATGCAAAGCATTCCTTTTGATTGGTAATCCTGACTAGACTCTAGAAAGGGGTTTACAGAGTTTTGTTTACTGCCTTGCTTGTTCCTTGACCCAGAACTGATCTTATCCTTTGGCATGTACTTAGAGTGGTATAAAAGCAGAAAAAAATAAACTTGCTTCAGCCTCAGAACTGGCTGGGGGTGGGGGTGGGGTGGTGTCACACTACAATGTTGTCTAATTGTATTTTTTTCTTTTTAATTCTCACTCCTGCCCTGGAGAACCTGTTGACTGACTGAACTGGCTTGATCAACATGGCCGGAGCCTGGGAAGCTCTGTTTGAAGTTCAGGGTTCTTACCTCCCTGTGTGACTATGAGCAGCTCTCTCAAAGGTTCTGAACCCCCATTTCCTCGTCTGAGACAGACTGAACAAATGACTTACTTAATTGACAGTATTTGGGAGAAAATAGTTTGGTAACTTTTACCTTTGAGGAAAAGAAACTCAATTAAAACAACCCGAGCAAGAAACAGAAAGCTCACTTGGTGGCAAATGGTGCATGTGCGCACTATCTCAAGGCCACGTGGTAGTGCTGAGGAGTAAAGAGCTTACCTGGGGTATGACAGGGTCCCTTTGGGAGGAGCTACCCCAGGCGGAGTGCATCTCCCTACTCACATCTTGAAGAGTGAATTGTTCACATGGCGTGAATTGAGGAGTGTTCTGGAATGAAGAGCAATATGAAACATACATAATATTGTCTTCATATAGGCAAAGTACACTTCCTGAAGTGGCTTTGAATTCATTCTGTAGCTAAAACAGATCTTCAGCATACAACGCCCCCGTCTTAGCCTAACTAGTAACCGGAATTACAGGCCTATAAGAAAACAAGCAAACAACAACACACAGCACTATATTTTAATTCCTGCACTGTTCCCATTTTCCAGATGAGTAACTGAGAAATGACCAGATGCATTTTTATTAAGTATACACACGCATAAAAATACTACACAAAGTGAAGTGACAAAAAAAATGGATGAGCTTAGGGATCTTGAGAGGTATGCTGAACATCTGCATTCTCAGGCTTTCTTGATTTTTCCCTGTGGTCTTAATACCTGGACTAAAGAGGCTCATTTGAAGTAGCTCACTTGGATACATAGGAGACACATAGGAGATACCCCTGCCTGCACAAAAGAGGCACAGACCCTGGAGGAACCTGCTTTAAGTAGGTCATCTTAGAGCTAGAACACAGCTCAACACTACATACAGCATTTGCCTAAACAGCCCACATACACACAAGTTCATATTATTACGCACATTTTACAGGTGATGGAACTAAGACTCTGAGAAGCTATCACTATCCAAGGGATGCTCAGCTTCCACGGATGGAGAGGGGTTTACAGTCTGATCTTTTGACTTCAATGATTCCAATCATTTTTAAAAATAATGTTATATTTTGAAAAAAAAAGCATCATCTGTTTTCACTGATGGTTCCTAGATGTTATTGAGACACATAAAATCATGCTTGACCTGGAAGTAGAAGAGATAGTATGGGCAAGACACAGAGACAGGAGGGGGGAGAGGATTATTCGTCAGCACACAACCTACAGTTGTATGAAAACGTACGGAAACCAATATGTGTGCTAGCAATGAATTCTGCTGAGCATGCTCCTTCTTCAGTGGGCCCACTGCTTTGTAAATGGTGCCTGCTGTAGGTGAATCACCGCACATTTTCACAGCAGCCTCACCCCACCATGAATCTTATGAATGGAACCAAGCTGTCAAGCTGTACAGTAAGAAGCACAAGACGTAGTGTTACCCCAAATCAAGCTTTCTGTGGCTAATTTTCACTGCATAGCAGGCTCTAATTTAGCTGTCAGACCCTAGGTCTTTTGCCAACGCTAATGTGTAACTGTGGCAGGGGTGGTAATTATCTTCAGACTCCAGTACCTCCTTCCTTTACCTTCTGGCCGCCAATGCTCAGCAGCTTCAAGCTAATTTTCTCTTATTTTCTTCATTAGTTTGCAAACTACTACTGCCAACAAAACAACCCATCTGATAAAAAATGTCAACATAGAGTGCTTAAAATATTAAAACTGTCAAATAAAAACTCCATTTTTACATACCAGCTCAATGAGGACACATATGTGAAAGCTGATTTCTAAAATTAGATTGTGTAGATTACAAAGTGCTGGGATTTTCCTTTAGGCCTATACAATCAAGTCCCGCATCAAGTTAGACTTGATGGCTCTAGTACTTGTTGGTTCAATGTCTTCAAAATCAGCTTCTAATGTACCCTTGGATGAGATTGATTTTTGTCTTAATGATAATGTCAAATGTCCTACACTCAATTGAAGGCACTGTGGCTTTTTCACTCAGAGAAACTCACAAGAAAATTACCTAAAAGAAGAGACTAGGATTTAGCTTACTATTTGTATTTCTTTCTCCCCACCATTAAGCAATGTGGACAGAATGTGGAGCCTGTCCTCCAATGCGTATTATCTGGGGTGCTGTTCTCTGGGAACCCTCCAAGGCTGAGCACCCTGATTCAAACTATAGCAATGAAAACTGTAGATGGGAATGACAGTGACACAGATAATTGAAAATCAGAGAGTAAAGGGAGCTTGCCTTTGGTAGGACTGAGCTCAGAGACAGCATGCAGGACAAGCAGACAGCATTAAATGAGACTTCACATCCACAGGCAGAACTTCTCCCAAACAATATTTGTCCAAATAAATACTATTATGTCTGCAACTTGGAGCTATAGAAAAGGAATGCTTTGCTGAGTCCCTCCACTTGGACTAGTTAAAGGAGGTTCTGACAAGAGGGACAGTAGATGGATGTGGATTGTTGAAGCTCACTTTCTCATAGTAAGAGGAGTTAGTATAAGGTGAAATAAGCAGCTGTGCATGTGTGCATACATATATGCACAGACAGAAAGGCTTACATGCATGTATGTAGCACATACCTATGTATGTACATGCAAACACATATATGTTTTTGTATATGTATATGTACATATACATATATACATATATAGGTGCATGTGTGCAGACAGACAGACATATGATACTACATGTGTTGTTCTGGGATATGCTAGAGATCCAGAAATATGGAAAAGTAGGCAAAGGCAGAAAACACGACAAAGCTGTAGAGATGAACTTATAGAAGACAAATTAATTGGGAGGCAGAAAAGAAGGCAAGCAGCATCTATGAATGAACAACAACTGTACATTCAAACAGCCAGGTCTTGACTATTCTCTTCGCTTGCATTTTTAAAGCTTAAGTACATGTCAGGGAGAAGCAGAGGAACCAAGGACTTGAACATTCATTGAAATGAGCAAAAGAGATTTTCAAACTACCGGGGAACAAATTTGGGGGGTGGGGGAGGAGATTAGAATTTCTTGTTCAATACAATGAGTTTTCAATAGCATTGTTTTTTACTTATTATTTTAAGATTTTCTTTTCATTTTGATTTATGTTTATATATCTGTGATTATTCATGCACTCATATTCATGCAGTTGCCCAAAGAGGCCTAAAGAGGGAATAGAATAGTCTAGAATTGGACTACCAGACCATGTAAACCACCTAACATAAGTGCTAGGAACCAAGCTTGGGTTCTCTTTGCAAGATCAGCAAGTATTCCTAATTGCTGCTGAGTCAGCTTTCCAGACCATTTTTTAACTGCTGAGTCCGCTCTCCAGAACCTTTGTTAAGGGCTGAGTTAGCTCTCCAGAACCTTTGTTAAGGGCTGAGTCCTCTCTCCAGAACCTTTGTTAAGGGCTGAGTCCGCTCTCCAGAACCTTTGTTAAGGGCTGAGTCCTCTCTCCAGAACCTTTGTTAAGGGCTGAGTCCGCTCTCCAGAACCTTTGTTAAGGGCTGAGTCCTCTCTCCAGAACCTTTGTTAAGGGCTGAGTCCGCTCTCCAGAACCTTTGTTAAGGGCTGAGTTAGCTCTCCAGAACCTTTGTTAAGGGCTGAGTTAGCTCTCCAGAACCTTTGTTAAGGGCTGAGTTAGCTCTCCAGAACCTTTGTTAAGGGCTGAGTTAGCTCTCCACCCCCCTCCTTTGTTAACTGCTGAGTCAACTCTCCAGCTCTGTTATTTCATTCTAAACATTCCAGGATTTACAGAGTGTGAGCATCCAAACTCTATCTTGTCATTTATTCTTCATGAAAAGCATACAAGTAATAATAGCTAACAGTGAGCGGCTTCTAGGGATTAGACATTTCATCCTGTACTTACATACATATTAATCCATTTCCTCTCTATGCACAGCTATACCGAGTGAAAACTATGAGCACCATTGTCTTAGTGTTCTCTTGTGAACAGACACCATGACCCTGGAAATTCTTATAAAGGGCAATATTTAGTTGAGGGTGACTTACAGGTTCTAAGGTTTAGTCCACGGTCATCATGGTGGCATGTGGGCAGGCATGGTGCTGGAGAAGGAGCTGAGAGTTCTACATCTTGATCCCCAGGCAGCAGAAGTGACTGCCACACTAGGCATGGCTTGAGCATGTATGACATACTTCCTCCAAAGAGTCCACTCCCTGTGGCCAAGCATTCAAACACACGAGTCTATGAGGTCATTCCAATTCAAACCAGCAGAGTTGCCTTCATTTTGTACATGAAGAGACTGAGTTAATAAGATCAAATAATTAATCAAAGTTCTATAACTGGAAGACATGGAGCTGGGATGTAACACAGGCAAACCTGACATCCCTGTTAAATGTTCTTAAAACGACCATGTCTTCAGCTCTGCCATCATGTACATTATACATCTAATTCTAGTATACAAAATAAAGTGATATGAGGAATTCCAAAGACATAAAGTAACAGAACCAGAGGCTATCTCGTAAGCTAATTGCCCAGGGAGATGGTGAATATGGTCATTTGGCTAGATCTGCCTGGGCATGTCTGTTAGGGACTTTCTAGACTGGGTGAGCTGAGATGGGCAGTCACTTTGAACATGGATGGCGCTATTGTATAGAGTGGGGTCCCAGGCACAATATAAAGGAAAAGGAAATCTGTTTCCTGACTGCAGATACAATGGAACCAGCCACCTCACACCTTTGTTGCATGATGGGCTGTGCCTGCAAACATGAGCAAGAATAGATTCTTCGTCCTTAAGTTGCCTTTTGTTATCGGCTACACTGTCATACGCAGAAGCATACAATGTTACCAGGAGAAGTTGGAGGAAGCTGATTTCTCCATACCAGTATGTCCTGCCTCTCTTAGGTCGGTGTGCATCACAGTTCTCAGGACAAATTCCCTTCCAAATCCTTTCTGTATTCCCATGATGAATTCCTAAAAAATTTAAAAGGCCTCAGAGCTAGAGTCAACCAGGCCATCTGATTATTTTGCCTGCCTGACTGCTGGCTGGAGTCAGTCTGTGGCCTTAACCGGGCATTGTCAGCAAGGGACCGATCCCGAATAACAAAGCAGAGTCAACCACTGTGCTGACTATCTCTGAGAGACTGTAAATTTTTCCATTTTTATTGTCCACAAAGGATGCCACAATATAGGCAGCTGTATTGAAAAATTAAAAAAAAAAAAAAAAGTATTCCTGGCTCAAGGCTTCAGACTATTCAGAATTACTAATGAAAACACCCACAATATCTTAATTCAGAAAATTATTAATTGGTGGTAAACCAATTAGCAACAGCCTCAAATGGCTTTGGCTTTTTTAAAGTCTCAATTCAAAAAAATAGGAACCTAATAAACCCACAGCTTCCATGTCATGGAAAAACTAATGGTTTTCTTAAATCGTTGCCGGTTAAGTTTCTTTCATTTGTATGCATTATTTGGTACTTTTTTCTGAAAAACATGACAGTCTAAGCTTTTTCAAGCTTATGCCTTTCTGTTGTTGGCGGTGACTATTAGATTTTCTCCAATAAACTCTCCAGCTGTGTTTTGTTTATCAAGGTTCCAAAAAATTGGATCTGTTTATTTGAATACGAAAGAGAACGGAATGGTTAGATAAATTATACTTAGAAAACAGATAGGTAGATAGACTGATGACAAAGAGATTTTCATTTATATTTATTTTTTGTACATTTTATGTATTTACATTTATATTAAATTATGTTGTATTATTTTTATATTAAATTATATATTACATTATATTTATATAATATACTATATATTGTATATATTTATATATTTTGTATAACAAAATATATACTATGTGTATATATCAATATTATTTAATTATATTTTTATATTTTATATAATATGAAGTATATTGCGTATTATATAATATGAAATGTAAATATAATATATAATTATATGATATTATATATGTATATATACATACGTACACACACATATATATATATTTATGTCCAACCATAGAAGAAAATAAATAATAAAAACATCTTTGTTAATCCTCATAAGAACACTGTATGAAACAATTGTATTTGTTTGGTTGCTTGATTTGGGGTTTTTGAGACATGTAGTCCTGGCTGTCCTGGAGCTTGCCACATAAACCAGACTGGCCTTGAAGTCTCAGAGATCCCTCTGACCCTGCCTCTGCAGTGCTGGGATTAAAATCATGCGACTGCATGCCCAACAAAGCAGTTAATCCTGGATCTGAGTAATGTTAAATAATTTGTCCCAAGGTGAATAGTTTAAAGACAAAGGAAATGTTGAAAATGATGATGGTGGTTACCGGTTACAGTGACACTGGTGATGGTGGTGGTGGTCTCTGTGATTATGATAAGGGGGTGGTGCTGGTAAGGGTAATAATTATGGGATATTGATCACTAGTCACAACAATTATTTTAAAATCTATGTGAATTTGGAGAGCTGGTTCAGCAAGTAAAAATGCTTACTGCTAAGTCTGACCACTGAAATGAACATCTTAGAATAAAAGTGACTTCCAGAAGTTCTCCTCTGACCTCCATACAAGTACGCACCGAGACAAGCTCTACTCGAGCCCCACGCTCGCCTCCCTCTCTCCCTCTCTCCCTCCCTTCTTCCCTCACATAGTAAATAAAAATGCAAGAAAAATAATAAAATACAGTGTGCTGGGCATTACACTTGCAGTCCTTACATGTATTATTATGACATCGGCACAATAACACAACTTTAACTGACACTCTAGAATGAAGAGCTAGACGACCAGAACACTCATTCTGCACAGCACAAACTACAAGGACAGGGATGCTGGCTACATCTGTCTGTATCAGGAACCCACAATGCCCCACTGCCTAGTAGCCTAGCATTCCTTGCCTCTCTCCACTTGGCCTTTTGAAATTTTAATCAGCACTGGGCCCCAAACTCAACAACTCTGGGCTTCTTGCAGATGTCTATGAGCGCTCTATGAGATTCTTAGTCCCCTTCCGATTTCATGGCTGCCCACAGAAGCCGCAGCTGTGGAACACAGGAAGGCTGTGCTTTGGAATGCCTCCTGGGTATTGAATTTTGAGAGATAAGTAAATAGCTTCTTTTAAGGTGTAGGTAACACTGAAAATTTTAAGCCTATTAGAAAGTCACAGCTGAGTTTGAACAGATAATTCATTTAACCATTAGGAGCGTACACAGTGGGGATGTGATGTCACCAATGAGCCTGGGTCTTCTTTGCTCTTAGCCTGGAACACAGCAAAAGAGAAAGGGGAAATGTTTTCCCCACTTTTTGACTAGGTCTGGGTTTGTGGGGAAAAAATCATAAGAATAAGGCAAAAATAGTTACTATGCATTTATCAAAACAAATCAACCAGTATTGGTAGAGTATTATGACCAATGATTTGTATATAGTTAATTCAGGTTATGTTGGGGCTTTGCCTGTTACTGTTTATTGTAATGCTAGGTGCTGGCCTCCAAGACCTGGAATCTGCAGGTAGCCTAAGGGACCTGCTCCCCCCCCACCCCCCCCACACCCTCTGTTAATTCTGATTGGTAAATAAAGACACCAGCAGCCAGCAGCTGGGTGGAAGAGACTCAGGCAGTTTTAGATTTCCCAGGCCTGGTACCAGGAGGAAGGAACAGAGGACACAGAAGCCATCATGGATATAAGAACGTGCAGGAGAGAAACAAGGAGATCACTCTGGGCTCTGGGCTCTGGGCTCTTCTCTGGAAGAGAAGAAAGAGCATGGTGCAGAGAGCTTACTAACTGCAATTAAGAGCAGCCCAGATGAAATGCAGTAAGTGATAATGGGGTTTGAGATAGGAGGTGGATGCTAAGAGCATGGAGGGTAGGCAGCTGCCCAGCTACTGTGCTGCTTAAGGCAGATAAAATAAAAGGGCTGTGTGTGCTTGTGTCCTTCATTCTGGGAACATAAATGGTCGAAGACAGGAAGGAACCTCACAGCAGGAATTTTTTTTTTTTTTGGTTTTTCGAGACAGGGTTTCTCTGTGTAGCCCTGGCTGTCCTGGAACTCTGTAGACCAGGCTGGCCTCAAACTCAGAAATCCGCCTGCCTCTGCCTCCCAAGTGCTGGGATTAAAGGCGTGCGCCACCACCGCCCAGCTCAGGAATTTTTATTTTAACATTTATTACAACAGGGTTAACTGTGTCCATCTGATGTCTTTCTGCCCCAGGATTCCAAGTGAGCACAGCAGCACCTTTAATAACAGTATCTTCTTAGCATCCTTTGGTTGTGCCATGACCAGAGATTAACATATTTTTTATAATCTCCAGTTTTTCAAGTATCTGTGGCCGTTCCTGTAGGATTGTAAGAGGAAAAACACTGAGATAGAGAGACCTGACATGGAGGATACTTACTATCTAACCAGCTGAGCCCTGTTGAGGCTAACCTTGGTCTCAACAGAGTACTGTCTTCTAAGTTTCTCCATTTGCAAGTATGGCAGCTACTTTACTCACTGCTGTACAATGGAAGAGAGGAAGGTTTACTTTGTCTTACATTTCAAAGGGCTATGATCCAATATGGTGGGAAAGTAGTGCTGGCAGAAGCATTAGGCCACTGGACACATTGCACTCTCAGGAACTGGTGAGTCAACAGGAAGTATGGACAACCCATTAGATTTAAGGCTCATCCTTAGTGGAGCTCTGCTTTCTAATATTATACAACATTTCCAAACAGTATTGCCATCTGTGGGCCAAAGGTTCAAACACATGAGCCTCTGAGGGGCATTTCCCTTGCAAACCTCAACATAAGGCTACTCTTTTTCTTCCTTTGCATACCCTACTGTGCCCATCCACCAGCCTTGAGCAGGCTAAATAGACCTTAAGTGTTTGCAAAGACCACAGATGGTCTTCTGCTCACCTAGCTGACCTGGCGGGGGGGTCTTCCATTTTGCCACACCTGCAATTTCCTACAGGAGCAGACTGCCTGCTGAGCTTGCTTTGCGGATGGGTCTGTGGGCTCTCCCTATATAAATACAGTGCTAAACATTAAACTTTGAGCCTTAATCAGAAAGAAACCATTGTCTTGGCTTCATCCTTCTCTTGGCCCTGTTCTTTTTCACTTGCAGCCTCCCTTCCCGGTACCCAGTTCATCCATGGCTGCTGGGCAGCTACACCATACTCTTTTTTTTCCGGAGACAGGGTTTCTCTGTGTAGTCCTGGCTGTCCTGGAACTCTCTCTGTAGACCAGGCTGGCCTCGAACTCAGAAATCCGCCTGCCTCTGCCTCCCAAGTGCTGGGATTACAGGCGTGCGCCACCACCGCCCAGCTTACACCATACTCTTTAGAAGAAAGCACCATACTCATGGAGTGGAGACTCACATCCCCTTCCTTGAAGAAGTAGTAGCCATATAAATTATTTGGATTGTTCTTTATTGTTTATTTATTTATATGAGTACAGACTCATGGGTGTTTATTTTATGCTGTGGTGTGCCATCTAACACTCCTTTATTCTTGTTTCAGCTCTGGCCATCACCATTAAGGACTCTTTAAATGGAGTTTTGTATATCTTTGGCCCCACACTTGTAGAATTTTGTCTTTAGTGATTCCATACTTCCTGTCATTCTATAGTTGCTATAGTTTTGTCCTGTGAGTTATTTTTCCTCATCTTACAATCACATCTCTTCAAAGAGCCCTAGTTTCTTTTATTAGAAATTGGCATTATTAGAAAATGCTATTATCACAAGAATATATTGGTTCTTGGTGTGCTAGTTGCTACTGGAGTGTCATTGCCTTTTGGTCACCACAGCTGGCAAAAGAGTATTAACAGTGCATAGATGAAGATGAGAGATGGATGGATGGATGGATGGATAGATAGACAGATACATTTCCCATAAGTACTTCTATATATTACATTTCTATTAGTTCCAACCATCGTATCTCTGTTAGTTAAAATGAATCTGTACAAAAGGCTGAGATCAATTGAATAAGAATCAATTAGAGCTTACAAGATGGCTCAGTGACCGAAAGCCAAGCTGACTGACAAACTAATCCCTGCAAGTTGTCCTCTGACTGCCACACACACCATGGCATGTGTGTACCTGCCCACATACCAGAAATAAATAAATGCACTTTAAAAAAAAAAAAAAAAAAAGAATTGGTTACATTTAAACCCAGATAGGTGGAAAAGCTGTAGAGCACTGACAATTTTTTGCAATCTCTCTATGAAACTGAAATGTGATATTATCCTTCAGAGTCATGCATGGAAACAAGATAGCAGGTGTAAAGGCACAGTGAGGCATTCCTGGGAAACCACTGGTTTAGATCACCCATAGATGAAAATTCTATCTATCACGCGCATCTCTTGATCACCGTAATTTCACGCAGCCAAGCAGCAATCCAGGCGGAGGCTGTGTGATATTTACTGGGAAAAGCCTTGTTTGGCAGGGCTGTTCAAGGTGAATGCCGCTGTGGGCCTCCTTGGCTGCAGATAGGGCTGAGCTGAAATTTCTCATGGCAAGCTGTGTGACCTTTTTCTGACCTGTTCTTTTACTTACAAGATGTCTCTGCCAGCCAGAGGTGCGAGCATCCAGGCGTGATGATTCACTGGGAGTTTATTCTTTGAACTACAGCACTGGCCATGATTTATCCTCTGGAGATCCATTGCTTTGCTTTTAATTAGCTGTACAGTTATTACCTAGATACATTAAAGAATTAACCTCCCAACAATTTATATTATTTGTATGGTTAGCTGGCTTTGGCACTCTGACATGGAAACCATCAGTTAAGTAAAGTTTTAAAATAAGCCTGAGAAAGATAGCATACATAGTGTTTCCAAGAACTAATTACTAATTCCAATTACTAATTTATCATTGACCACAGAGGGACGCAATGACCTTGTGTGTAATCTCTGACGTTCGTGCCTGATTCATTTTGTATTTCCTTGTGCCAGATACTCATGGTAACCATTCTTTGTAAACATTTAAAAATTCCTGCCTCAGAACAGTAAAGTGCATTCAGACGCATTCAGATCTTGTGTGTGTCTGTCTGTCATTCGCCGGACCTGTACCTTCCTGCATACCAAAGACCCTGACTCCCCACGGGAGTGTGTGTTCCGACTGAGTCGGTCCGTGGCACTATCAAAAATGTTTTCCTAATCTCTCACATCCCTATACCATTAAAGTTTTCCTAAAATGTTTTAATTTGATTTTATATGCACTTAGAACCCAGTGGCAGCAGAGTTGATATATTAAAAATAAGACTAAATAGAGTCACACAAACCTATTAACAAGATTCAGGTGAGAAGAAAGTCCAGGTGTATGAGACAAACAAATATTCATAATTTCCAAGGAGACTGGGAATCACCAAAACTGGCACAGGTAATGGAACACCTATATGTAAAATACTGTGCTAGGCACCTATGTTAGAATGTCATACAGCAATATTTTCCATTCAAAATACTAGTACATTAAGAATATATAAATGGGCATTTGATCTTTGTCTTTGTTTTTTCTGACTGGTCTTTAGAACAGAGAGTTAAAGCTGATCAAATTTCCCAGAGTCACAGGGTGATGAAGTTATGTAAAGATTTCTGAGAGCCTGTGAGAGAACTCCAAGTACACAAAACAAGAATCTTGTAATTTCAATTCCTCCATAACTTTGGATGTAATTTGCCCCTCCCAGATGTAATAAGAGGAGTGGGTTTTGCTTCAGAATCTTACTCATTATCATTCAGAATGACATTTCCAGGCTTGACTTGTCCTCCAGAATGTATACAGAAATAATCTGACCAGGCTTTCTAGGTTCTAAAAGCCTAAATTCATCTGATCTTGCCCTTGTGGCCTTTTTTTTTTAGTTTATTTTAATTTCTTGGTTTTTGTTAGTTTTGGTTTTTTTTATTGCATATTTATGTTTCAAATGTTATCCCCTTTCCTGGATTCTCCTTTGAAAACCCCCTATCGCATCCCTCCTCCTCCTGCTCACCAACCCACCCACTCTCACTTCCCTGTCCTGGCATTCCCTTACACTGGGACATTGAGCCTTCACAGGATCAAGGGCCTCTTTCCCATTGATGTAATACAAAGCCATCCTATGCTACATATGCAGCTGGCGCCATGGGTTCCTCCATGTGCACTCTTTGGTTGGTGGTTCAGTCCCTGGGATCTCTGGGGTACTGGTTGGTTCATATTGTTGTTCCTCATGGGGCTGCAAACCTCTTCAGCTCCTTGGGTACTTTCTCTAGGTCCTCCATTGGGGACCCTTTCTGTGCTCAGTCCAATGGTTGACTGAGAGTATCCACCTCTGTATTTGTCAGGCACTGGCAGAGCCTCTCAGGAGACAGCCATATCAGATTCCTGTCAGCAAGCACTTGTTGGCATCCACAATAGTGTCTGGGTTTGATGACTGTACATGGGATGGATCGTCAGATGGGGCAATCTCTGGATGGCCTTTCCTTCAGCCTCCGTTCCACACTTTGTCTCTGTATCTTCTCCCATGCGTATTTTGTTCCCCTTTCTAAAAGGGACCTAAGTATCCACACTTTGGTCTTTCTTCTTCGTGAGCTTCACGTGGTCTGTGAATTGTATCTTGGGTATTCCAAGCTTCTGGGCTAATATCCACTTATGAGTGAGGGTATATCATGTGTGTTCTTTTGTGATTGGGCTACCTCACTCAGGATGTTATTTTCTAGTTCCATCCATTTGCCTAAGAATTTCATGAATTCGTTGTTTTTAATAGCTGAGTAGTACTCCATTGTGTAAACGTACCACATTTTCTGTTTCCATTCCCCTGTTGAGGAACATCTGGGTTCTTCCCAACTTCTGGCTATTATAAATAAGACTGCAATGAACATAGTGGAGCACATGAATAGTTTTCATCACTATTGCTCTGTAGTACAGCTTGAGGTCAGGGTCAGTGATTCTGACAGAAGTTCTTTTATTGTTAGGGATATATTTCACTATTCTGGGTGTTTTGCTATTCCAAATGAATTTGCAACTTGCTCTTTCTAATGAAAATTCTATGAAGAATTGAGTTGGAATTTTGATGAGGATTGCATTGAATCTGTAGATTGCTTTAGGCAAGATGCCCATTTTTACTATATTAATCCTGCCAATCCATGAGCATGGGAGATCTTACTATCTTTTGAGATCTTTGATTTCTTTCTTTAGAAACTTGAAGTTCTTGTCATATAGATCTTTCACTTGCTTAGTTAGAGTCACACCAGGGTATTTTATATTATTTGTGACTATTGTGAAGGGAGTTGTTTCCCTAATTTCTTTCTCAGCCTGTTTATCCTTTGAGTAGAGAAAGGCCACTGATTTGTTTGAGTTAATTTTATAGCCAGCCCCTTTACTGAAGTTGTTTTCAGCTGAAGGTGTTCACTGGTAGAATTTTTGGAGTCATTTAAGTATACTATCACATCATCTGCAAGTAGTGATATTTTGACTTCTTCATTTCCAATTTATATCCCTTTGATCTCCTTTTGTTGTCTAATTGCTCTGGGTAGGACTTTGAGTACTATATTGAATAGGTAGGGAGAGAGGAGGTAGCCTTGTCTAGTCCCTGATTTTAGTGGGATTGATTCAAGTTTCTTTCCATTTAGTTTCATGTTGCTAATGGTTTGCTGTATATTGCTCTTTTACTATGTTTAGGATAGGACCAGATGGTTTTAGTGCAGAGGTCTATCAGACCTTCAAAGAACACCTAATACCAATACTCTTCAAACTATTCTCAAAATAGAAAGAAGGAACACTACCCAATTCATTCTATGAGGCCACAATTACTCTGATACCTAAACCACATAAAGAACCAACAAAGAAAGAGAACTTCAGATCAATTTCCCTTATGAATATCGATGCAAAAATGCTCAATAAAATTCTTGCCAACCAAATCCAAGAACACATCAAAATGATCATCCACCGTGATCAAGTAGGCTTCACCCCAAGGATGCAGGGATGGTTCAATATATGGGTATCCATCAACCTAATCCACTATATCAACACACTCAAAGAAAAAGAATACCTCATGATCATTTCATTAGATGGCGAGAAAGTATTTGTCAAAATCCAATAACCCTTCATGATAAAAGTCTTGGAAAGATCAGGAATTCAAGGCCCATTGTGGTTTTATACAACTACGACTTGAAATCAAGTGAATTTGCTCACATGACTTTGCTTAACATTCAGAATGCCCTCAGTATATAAACTGTCTGATACCCTGAATAAAGTTGAGTGTTGCATGAGACTTAGACTCCATTCTCTCAGGTTCATGAGGCCAACAAGAGTGGCTAATGACCTAATCATCCAAGCCCAAGTAAAGAAGCCTTCTCAGCAGTTCTGAACACCAAGGCTCAGGGAGCTTCCTAATTTTGACCATATCAATGGTCCAGGATGTCAGTGCACCATAACTACATCAAAGCAATAGCTCCTGAAAAGGGAACCATTCTAAACCTTGCAGTTCTCACAAGTCTTCATGTGGCTGTTTATGTGATGTCTGTTAATGTAGTGATATTAAATGCAATACCTTACAAAATAAACACATTCTCTATGCTGTTAGCCCCCAGAAGAGCAGCCTCTCTAAGGACATGTCACAGGCATTGAGCATATTGATAGGGTACTCAGGAGGTATTTGACTGTTAGATGAACTAGAAAAGCCATT
This sequence comes from Apodemus agrarius, assembly GCA_964023405.1. Taxonomy (NCBI): domain Eukaryota; kingdom Metazoa; phylum Chordata; class Mammalia; order Rodentia; family Muridae; genus Apodemus; species Apodemus agrarius. The sequence goes on along the minus strand of OZ030015.1, from coordinate 1,769,379 downwards.
TCTGTGTTGAACAAAATGAAAAAGTCAAAAGAAAGGCTCTCTCTCTCTCCCTGTCTCTCTCTCTCACACACACACACAGACACACATACACAATGCACACACATCAGTAGAAAACACATCATCTCTTTAAATGTTTAATATTCTCATTGAGATAAGTCTTGAGACATGGCATGTTCTTTGGCTTGGGGAGTTTAAGAAGTAATTGTATAAGTTACTTTTCTCAGGCCATAACCAAATACCTGACAGTAGCAACTGACAGGAGGAAGAACTTATTTCAGCACATGGTCCAAACAATGCAATTCCTCACAGAGGAAAAAGTGGGGAACCTGGGAGAGGTGCAAACTTATGGCTCAGCTTGCCTGCAAATTCAAGTCTGCAGAAACAGAAATGGAGATGAGAAATAGAGACAGCCTAGAACCCTCAAGGCCCACACTTCTTAGATAATCATAGTAACTCTGAAGGGAAAGAAGAGCTGAGGAACAAGGCACCTAGGCATGCATAACTGCAGTAAGTGATCCTCAACTTACTTAGAAACCATGCTCTTTAAAAAGCTGCACTTTTAGGAGATGGCTCAGTGGGGACACTATCTTTTCCATAAGAAAAAGACCAGAATTAGTGAGCTTGGAATATAGGACAGGACAGACGGGGCAATTCCTGTGCTCCCAGTTACTCAAGAGGCCGAGATTGACTCCCAGGTGTCTCAGTCAATATTCTACTGCTGTTAGGAGACACCATGACCAACATAACTCTTATAAAAAAAACATTTATTTGGGGATCACTTTACAGTTTTAGAGGGTTAGTCCATTGTCCTCGCAGAGGGGATCATGCTTCAGTAAGCAAAGTGGAGGGCAAAGCAATGGAAAGAGACACCCAGAATTCCTCAAAGCTGTCAGAAGGTGTCTGCTGCTTTATTTCTTCTCACAGAAGTGATTGTACACACACTATTTCAGGATTATGTTATCTGTCCCAGGAGTGACATGGATTTCTCTCTTAGTCTGCTCAGGCTGCTGTAACAAAGCACTATCAACTGGGTGGCTTAAACAGTAGAAATTTATTGTTGAAATTTGTAGGCTGGAGTATGACACTGAGTGCAGCATGGCTGAGATCTGGTGAAGACTCTGTAGCTTACAAACTGCCTTCCTCCCTTTGTCCTGTGATCTCACAGGCACAGGACAGGAGTAGGAGTGAGGCCACAGCTCTCTCTCTCTCTCTCTCTCTCTCTCTCTCTCTCTCTCTTCTCTCTCTCTCTCTCTCTCTCTCTCTCTCTCTCTCTCTCTCTCACACACACACACACACACACACACACACATCTCATCTCTTTCCTGACAAGGAACCCATTCTAGCACACCAGACTTCCCTCTTGTGATGTCATTGAATCTTAATTACTTTCAAGAGAGGTCTCACCTGCAAACATCACCATACTATGAGTTAGGACTTTGAGATATGAATGGAAAGTACTTAGTCTACACTCTGTAGACACACAGCATCTTCTGCATGAATGAATTATCATAGCCAAGCAGGTGTGCCAAGTCACTAACTTGGATGCAAAATATAGTGGGCATCTAGATACCCGTAGATGAGAAAATCCTGTACCTGGATGCAGAAGCCACACTGTATGTGATGGTTTGTTTATTAATGTAGTTGTTGTTGTTCCCGGGTTTCGGCACCATTGATGGGATTTAAAAGAGAGAAAGGGTATTAGTGAGTATGGCACGGCGGTGTGGGGGAAGGGGGGTACCTAAGCGGGCCCAGGCCTAGGCATCCCTTCCCCCTTAAGGACCACACACACACCAACATGGTATACAATAGAGTTTATTTAGAGAATAGGATGAGAGTCAATGGTATAGAGAGCGAGGAGGGGCAGGCAGCCCCTCTTATAGTGGGCCAGGCATGTGGGGCGGGGCATACCTGGCTATTGCCAGGTAACTGTGGGGTGGAGCTTGGACAGAATACCAACAGTATGTCTCAGGTCCAAGAAGTAAGTCAAGCACCTGCTGATGAGATGGACAGCCCTGCTTCTTTATGTGTCTGTAGAAACTGCTTCTCACAAATAAGAGATCAGACTTGAAGTACCTTGAAGTACATATCAAGCATGATGCAGCCTGGGCTCACCCAGCTCGGAAAAGAATAGAGCAAATTACAAAACTTCCGTGAAGAAACATCTCCACGAGTCCCCTAGCTGAACCGTGACAGCAAAGGAGCCACCATTGAAAAGCCTGTGCCTGTGCCACCCAAAGTTTGTCCCATGCCCAGAAATGGACTCTTTACGTAAGTTCAACTGCCCCTTGAACACAGACTTCTGAACAGACCTGTCATGGTCCTTAGCCACCCAAGTGGCTGCTTTTGTTCTCGTCCATGATAGGTGACATGAGGAAGAGACAAGGGAACAAAAGTTTTAGGGTCAGTGGAGGCCGTGGATTAAATTCTATTTTCATTTCTTACAAACTACCATAAAATACAAGTTCTTGACCATCTCCTTGCCCCAACAGATCTTTGCAGATCTGTAAAACAGATCATAGTGTGTTTCTCCCTGAAATCGATGGAAGCAGTAAGTTCAGTATTTACCATGGTTAAGTCATCCAGTCGAACTTCTGTGGCCCTCTCAATGGTCTGTGAATTTAAGATTGTTTTCTTCCTCTTTGAGGCCTGGAGGAGTCTGCAGCAGGGTGTCTACCCACTGTCATGCTAAAGAGAAGGAGCCCGCGCTGCGCTGTGTGCTTCTCTGAAGGCTCTCAAGAAATCCCTCTTCGCCCCGTGGTATTTGCACTACCACTAATAAACATTGGGTTTAGGCAGCCAGGCCTCTTTAAAATGTAAATATTTTAACTAGGACAAATAGCACATCAAAACATATCAACCATGAAATCCAATTAGCTTAGCCTCTGGTTTTCTAAATTTCCCTGAAGATAAAAATCACCTGGGGCACTTGATGCATCTCCCCACCCCCCAGGACACTACACTGGAGACACTGAAACATCAGCTTAAAAGAGGCGGGGATTTGTGTTGCTAAAGCACTTTATAAGCATTGTCCTCTGTTTCTGAGACTCGGGATGTCAGAGACCCAGAAATACACTCCAGACAACACAGAGAATATACCTGATGGGAATCGTGTCTATTTAAATTGAACCATCAGCGGGGCTCACAGACTTGGTTTAATAACATATCTTCATTTTATTGATGGAGAAGCTGATGACAGAGAGAGAGAGAGAGAGAGAGAGAGAGAGAGAGAGAGAGAGAGAGAGAGAGAGAGAGAGAGAGAGAGAGGCGGGGGGGGGGGTAGTAGCCCAAGGTCACATAGCCTAGACAGTTGAGGTTTGGGAACTAAAGTGGACATTGTGACTCGAAAAGGTTACTTTCCTCTGTTCTAACAACTTTAGTTTGGAATAACAAGCACAGAGATCAGAGCTATCAAGAACCCAGGGAGTAGCTGGCTGTGGTGGTACACACCTTGAATCCCAGCACTCAGGAAGCAGAGGTGTGCAGATCTCAGAGTTCCAGGCTAGCCTGGTCTACAAAGCAAGTTTCAGGACAGCCAGGGCTACACAGAGAAACCCTGTCTCAAGAAAACAAATGAACAAACAAACAGAAACAGAAACAAACAAAAAAAGAACCCAGAGAGATCCCTGGGTAAGAGGAGGGCAGGCTGCACTGAGTGAGTCCAGATGATAACAAAGCCTCCTACATTTGACTGTCAGCAGCAAGAGAATAGCTATGACATGTCCTCAACAGACAGTAGCGACAAGCATGCAAGAGACCAGATATACTAAGTAGGCGAACTGACTCAGTCCACCATACAAAACATCAAGACACCTTAGTGTGCACCACACCATAAACCCACACAGCTTAAGTCATCAATTAAAAGATAACCATTTTTAGTAAGTGTAGAGCAGACCCCCCAGGAGTGTAGAGTACGTATGTGCCTGAGCACCCCAGGATGGAACATGAGGGGCACAAGGGTACAGACTGAACAATGCTTCTGTTGTGCTGTGTGGGAGGGATGGGCTCTTACAGCCAGTCATGCTTGCAGCGTCTTGCTCTCCTCAGCGGCCTGTCTCTCTGTCTCTGTCTCCCCCCCTCTCTCCTTACAGCCTCTTACTCTCCTCAACTGCTACACTTTTTGTTTCTCTGTCTGTCTTTCTGTCTCTCTTTCTGTGTGTCTCTCTGTCTCTCTCTCCCCTCCCTCTGTCTGTCTCTTTCTGTCTGTCTCTGTCTCTCCCTCTCTCTGTGTGTCTCTCACTCTCCTTATAGCTTCTTACTCTCCTCGGCTGCTCCTCTGTCTGTCTCGGTCTCCGTCTCCGTCTCCGTCTCTGTCTCAGTCTCGGTCTCTCTCTCTCCCTCTCTGCCCTGAGTTTTGTGACAGCCATGTCACCAGCAAACCACAGTGATGCTTCTCTGTTCTTTTCCCTTCTCTTTATGTCTCTACACAAAGTGCAAAATTCTTATCCAATGCCTGAAAAGGATCAGATCTTTCTTTCCCTCCATGATAGCTATTTTCAGGGAAAGAATATAAATTCAAAACACAACAGCAACAAGAACAGAACATTTCTACTTCTTCACAGAGGTGGCCAACACAAAATACACAAATGTATCCAGGCTCTCCATGAAGCAAATCTATACCACACATGGCTAGGGTCTGTTCCTTTTCCGTGGGACAGAGCCTTAGGATCACAGAAGGTTTTGTTCCTCTGTACAAGCCTACTTGTTGGAGGACACATCTTGACCTCAGCGAAGAAGTTTGTAAAGGAAAACTCAAACCAACGTGAGGTGCTTAACTTTGCTCTGCTGCAACTGACTTCCCAGAGTGATGGGAAGGCAAGCCTGGGCTTCACAAACAGAAGCAGAAAAGCACAAGTTCTTTCAGGCTGTGAGGGGGCAGTCAGCTCACTCGGATGGACCTTGGGGGCACAAGATAAACTCAGAGGATCGCTCTCAGAAAAACAGGGCCCTGCTACCCCTGGGAAACACTAAGCCACAGGCCTCCTCTGATCCCTGGACTGGAGATTTTCTAAAGTGAGCAAGAATGTGGTCTCAGATCCCTCAGGCTGCTGAAATCTGAGAGTGAGAATGCTGAGCCAGAGATGGCACCCTCTCACTCTTCTCCATGGTGTTCACTGGATACTCCACGAAGCTCAGGAGCCTGGAGCAAGGGGATGAGCTCTTTCCATGAGAGGGAAGTGGAAGCACAGTCGCTCAGACACCATCAAACCTGATTAGCTGCAGATCCTGGCTCTGCCCCTCATGGGCTTCATGGCCTTCACTTCTTGAGCTAGAATGTCCTCTTTTTTTTAAAATTGAAAATAGATTCATTTTTATAAAATATAGTCTAATTATGGTTTCACCTCTCTCAGCTCCTTCCTGTTTCCCCTTCCCCACACACCCAAATAGCCCCAGGAATGGCACTACTAGGAGGTGTGGCCACGTTGGAGTAGGTTTGTTACTGTGGGCATGGGCTTAAGGCCCTCCTCCTGGTTGCCTGGAAGTCAGTATTCTGCTAGCAGTCTTTAGATGAAGATATAGAATTCTTAGTTCCTCCTGCACCATGCCTGCCTGGATGACAACATGTTCTGCCCTTGATGATAATGGACTGAACCTCTGAATGTGTAAGCCAGCTCCAATTAAATGTTGCCCTTATGAGAGTTGCCTTGATCACGGTGTCTGTCCTCAGCAGTAAAACTCAAACTAAGAAATTGGTACCAGGAATGAGGTATTGCTGTGATAGGCCTGACCATGCTTTTGTTTAGAAGAATGTGGATTTAGAGTCTTTGGATTTGGAAAGCAGTGGAATGCTTTAAATGGGGCTTAATGGGCTATCCTACTAGGAATATCGAAGACTTTGTTGCTGGAGTAATTTGAACTGTGCAGATCTGGTCCAAGAAATTTCAGAGGAGAATTTCATGTGACGTGTAGAGACTGTTTTTGTGGTATTTTGATAAAAAATGTGACTATTTTTGCTCTTGGCTGAAGAGTCTGCTTGAGGCTAAGGTGAAGAGACTCAGATTAATTGAGTTGACAAAGGAAGTCTCAGAAATGCCCATCATCGACTTTGGTCTCTGGTTAACTCTCATGAAGAGAATTTTAAACAAGTGTAGCAAGCCAGTAAGCCATGGCCTCAGCTCCTGCCTCCAAGTTCCTGCCCTGTGTGAGTCCCTGTCCTGACTTCCTTTGGTGATGAACAGCAATGTGGAAGTATAAGCTGAATAAATTCTTTCCTCCCCAACTTGCTTATTGGTCATGATGTTTGTATAGGAATAGAAACCCTGACTAAGACACAAATCCATATCCTTTCTTTCTTTGTCTTTTTAGAATGAAGAACAGTATCTATAATAGTAAGATAAAAACAGAAAATACAAATAGGACAAAACAAACATACCCCCCCCAAAACAAAAAACAAAAAAACACACACACAAGAAAAATTTTAGACCCTGAGACACATTCATTCTCACACACAGAAAACCCATTAAAAAACACACAATATAGAAGCCAAAAATTATTTGTATGGAAAACAAACAAAAAACTCCAAAGTACTATTAAGTTTGTTTTGTATTAACCATATTCTGCAAGGCATGGGGCCTGTGCTTAAGTGTGGTGTGTATAGCCACTGAGACTAATTTTTTCTTTGTGAGTGGTTACCAATTAGAAATAGCTTCTGGGTTAGGGATAGAGATTTGTGTCTCCTTCGCCTCAGTACAAACCAGAATCTCTTCATCTGTCAAGTGGTAATGATGTTCCTTGGAACAACATTAGAGGAATATTGTGAGGATTACATGAGATGACACATGAAACACTTAGATAAGCAGCCAAGGCCTAGTGTGGAGTTTAGCTAACTGTAGAGCTAGAGCTGACCTGGTTGAATTATTACAACCTGTTTGCTGAGTTTTCAGTTGTGGGTTGGGGGCTCCCTGAAGCTGAAACAATAGGTCCTGAGCATCAGAGATCCTTTTCAGCTGTTTGCCAATCCCAAAGCACTAGCCAGGGATGCAAAGTGCAGTTACGGAGAACATCCATTGCCTGATCATTTCCAAGGCCATTTTGATATGACTTCAGTGGCAGACTGACTGTTTGCTATATTGTGTTGTGGCTAATATTAAAATGAGTGTTTGGGTTCCGAGAATGCTTTGGTGGCTTATATTTATGGCGGGTTTCAGAAGAGAACCCTTGCTTATTCTAAGGTAGGAAATTGAGAGGTCATAGAGTTAGGCTGACCAAATTGGAATTCTGTTTTGAATTCTTGATATTTTGCAAACCATTTGGGGACAATTTCTATATTTTCTGAACCATTGTTTCTTGATCTGAAACAGAGACAATTATAGCAATAACTTCCATAGTGTCATGAAGAGATGAACCAAAATCAGTTATAGACAGTCAAAAAAAGTCTTCTTTCTTCCTTTTTTAATGCCCAGGTTCTCTGGGCTGTTTTGCATTCTGGCTATGTGAGAGATTCATGGGGCAGAGAACATGTCTGGCATTTACCACTGTCCGCCTGGTGCCTGGATGTACGACTCATGATAGGTGACCAGTAAATACCCATGGAGTGGGGGGGTGTTTGGATAGTCATCAGTTTTCTAAAAGATCTGGAAATCCTGTTCTTTCTCCATCCCTTCCTACTCCCTTCCGCATCCTGCCTCTGTCTTCCTTCTCGTTCCCCTGTAGCTATCGGAACAGTAGTATAATGGCAGTAGGTATGTGTGGATGAGGATGCTGAGCATTGAGCTCTGTCCCCTCTCTGTCCCCTCTCTGCACTACTAGTAACTTTGTGGGACTTCTCCCCTGCACAAAGAATGAATGGCAGCTCTTAGCAAAGAGCGCTTTCTGCAATGACCCTGGGATGTGAAGCCATTTTAAACCTGTGAGCCCCATGGGGTGAGCCCCATGAGCCTTACTATAAGTATATCCCATATTAGATGTTCAAGGAACAATAAATAATGAGGCATCTCTTTTATCCCCAAATGCCAAATAAGGCCAAGGAGTAGCCATGTACCTTGATGCTGTGATAAAGCTTGGACCACGGTTGGCACTGGATAGTTACATCTGGGGACCCAAAAGATAGAGGCAAGATTAGAAAGAAAAAGTCTTCATCGACCACCTACTCCATCTTGAAAAAGTCTGTCTTCACTGACTACCATTCCATCTTGCCTTCTCACGCTGCCTTTGTTGACTTCCGCAAAAAGCCTATGGCTCCCTAGCATTTAAATTTTATTTAATTACTATAATTTCACTCTCACAGTGTTCCAGCTTTCCTTTAATCGGTTTAGTTTTTAAACTCACATTTACATGTTGGTAAAGGAACTAATTTTTTAACTTACTTACAAAAACAAATTGAGCTCTCTTAGTTACTTCCCAATAGGCTTTGACCCAAATGTGAGTGTCTCAGCCCCCAGCATCCCATCAATAGAAACCAGCATGTAACTACACATCTGGTAGATTCTCAATACACATGGGAAATATAAAATCATGGACTGTTCTATGAAGAGGGAATTAATTTTAGACTTTATTACAACTAAAAAAAAATCACCTTACGTTAAAACATGTTTCCCCTCTTAAATAAATACTTAGAGGTTAGTGGTGCAGGATTGATATGGAAATCCTAGTTCATTAGAAAAAGAAAATAGAAGAAATAAGGGAGAAAAAGCATGTAGGGATTTCAATGCTTTGAAAAGTTGTAAGAACTAGACGTCGTTATGTTATGTGAAATGTGGCAAGCACAGAAAGACAAATACCAAATTATTTCATCTCGTGTACAAATTATTGATTTAGGTATGTATATTATTGTTATTCATATGACACAAAAGTAGAGATGGGATTAGTAGTAATTATATGGCAATCTTACAGTATTTATTCATTACTCTTAATAAAGCTTATTAGCATATATTCAAAAATAGGTTTCTTTATGGCACTCAGTTCACTTTGACATCCCACCCCATGGCAAGGTGCCAACACCACACAGGTTAAGTATCCCTCCTTAGCTAACTCTTTCTGTAGACATCCCCACAGACACAACTCGAGGTGTTTCCAGTCAATTCTATAGTCACAATGAACTGTCATGGGTGCTGAGTACAAGACTTGGTCCTTCTACACAATGCACACACAAACGCCTGTATACATCCATTCCTTCTCCATCCCTCAGGATAATTGGTATTCAGGATATGCATCATCAAGAAGAACAGCCCTCTTGCAGACTTCCATCCTCAGATTTAAACCCAGTATGATCCAATTCGGCTTGTTTTAGCCTCAGGATTGTGACGCCTGATCTCCTGTAATAGTTTTAAATGAACATACGGTAGCTCTGATTCTTGTGCATTTAGCAGTACAGTGTTATTTCATTATCATGCTTTAACTACACTGGAGCACAACTGATCAATCAGGAGCCACACCCTTACAAAGAACAGACTCTCCTTCTTGAAGCTGACAGCTCCTGAGCTAGGTGTGGGACTTTCCTTGGATTTTATCTGACTTGTAAAAGCTTTGTGCACAGTATCCCACCTTTTCCATAGGTACTACTGTTGCTGTGCAACATCCAGAGGCTCTGTTTCCTCATAGGCATCCATCACCTCAGGCTCTTATTAATTGTTCTGCCTTCTCTTCCACAGTGAGGTCTGAGCTCTTGGAGGACAGAATGATAGAGACCATTGATATTAATGAAAGGCTCTACTGTTTCTAGAAATTATTAGTTAAGGAACTTCAGAGTTAAGAAATATTTCCTTTTACTCTTCCTAACCAAGGTGGATCTGTAGTATTGCCTCTCCTGGGAATGGCTTTGCCACGACTTCCCTTTTCCATATAGCTGGTCTGGAGCTGACTGGCAGTGTTTTGACTCTAAGACACAGAATTCAGCACAGAGATAATCTCTCAATAAAATATGTCTTGTTTAGGACATATTTTGCTACAGTCTCATCTGAATCAGACATCCTAATCTAAGAATTGGTTAAATTAAAATCTTCCTCTTAGGAAGGACCACACAGCTAGGTGATGCTGAAATTCATAGCCAAGTGATCACACAGCTTATGTCTGTGAGAGCTTCTGATTGCTGTTCTGGCTTTGGTCCCTTTTCACATGTTTTTCTCTGACCTTTCCTGAATAAATTTGTTTGTTTTTGGCATTCCTCCTCTCTTCTCAAACATGCCTGGTTTTCAGCTTTCCTAATATTCTCCATCAATTATTTCTTAACCCATTTTTCCCAGAATTTCTAAACTATGTGGACATGCCTTGCCTCCTGGTAGGTCCGTAGCGGGTGGGAGGTTCAGTTGTTCCTTTTTATCATTATGTGGACTTTCGGTGGGCCCAAACAAAGACCTGGACAATGCATTCCATTTACAACACTGAGATCATGTGATTTATTTCAAAACGAAAGACACCAGTGTTCGCTATTGAGATGGTAGAATCACATACTAAACTCAAGAAAATCTGATATCAGGCACTAAAATACCCTGAACAAGCCACACAAAAAGCACACACAGAATAAGAGCCAATTGAGCATAGCATTACTGGAAATACACTTCTCATTTGCTGTGGACAGTAAAATGCTAAAGACAGTATGATTCACTTCATTGCCATGTAGTAGGAAGAGATTGAGGTTCACAAATGTTGATGGTCAAGAATGTATCACCATGGGTACAGACTTTCCAACTGCAAGCATTGTACTACTGTCTAGTTCCTCCTACAACAGTCTAAAGGTCTGTCCCTCCAAATCCATATGCTGAAAGCTAAGCCCAGTGTGGGAGTAGGGCCGTCTGACTTTACCCAAGATTTCTGTTTTCTTTGGTGATCTAGTTTGCTTCTTATTGCTGTGATAAACACCATGACCCAAAGCAACTCGGGAAAGAAAAGGTTATTTCATCTTGCAGCTTTAGTCCATCATAAGAGAAGTCTGGATAGGAACCTGAGGCAGGAACTGAAACAGAGGGTATGGGGAACTTCTGCTCACTGCTTCACAGCTAACTCAGTCTGCATTTGTCAACACCCCAGATCACCTGATCACACCACAGTGGGCTGTGACCTCTCACATCAATTATTTATCAAGGAAGTATACCACACACCACAGGACATTCTGCCCTGGTGTTTTCTCAGATGAGACCTCTTCTCAGATGACCCTCACATGTGGTTTTAGTTGCCTATAGTTACCTACACTTCATATTTTAGTCTAAAATACTAAATGGAAAATTCCAGGGAGAAACAAAGTTGTGAGCTTTAAGTTGTGTGCCATTCTGAGCAGAGCAATGAAATCATGCATTGTCTTTTCTGTCTTCATAGGAAAAGCCCAGAATCAACCTCATTAACCCAGTGATCCTTGAGAGACTGTAGGGGCTCAGGCCTCCTTTATAATATGACTACCGAAAAGACAAGATTATTATAAAACCAAGTGAGATAATTCATGTAAAGCAATTAGTGTACTGTCTAATCCATGTCTTCAATAAGTATTAGCTCTAATATCTGTGTATCTTCTTAAGATTTTTGAGCTGTGACTGAATCAAGCAGATTTTCTACAATCAGGAGGAAACCCAGTTTGAGACATTTATTTACTGACACCCATACCATGCAGTGTTTTTCTCACTCCTATAACCTTCTCATAGAGATATATCTTACTGTTTTCCACTGGGAACCAAGAGGCTTTGAGCTGACCCTGACATTAAAAATATAATAACAGCAGTTAAAAAAAAAAAAAACAAAAATCCCACCCTGTGGCACAAGCAATGTTCTAAGTTTGTTGGTTTCGCTGCAGCATTTTAAGACCCTCCATTTCTCACTGGTCCTGTCTGCGTTAGTATAACTTACAGCCGCTTCTTTGAAAATGACACTCTAATCTCTAGCTTGTAGATCATTAAGCACTAGTCATTTAGCCTGTGGTTTGTGAGGTACTTTTGTCTGCCTCTGGACAGCATGGTCAGGAGGGCAGGTGATGAAGGCTTGCTTGTTATGATAATTTGAATCATTCTATGCATCATCTTAGCCCTTAAACCTGGCTCACAGAAAGAAAAATCAAATTCATAAATTACCCAAAATCCAGTACAACTTGATTCTCTCTGCCTTTCCTCTGTTTATTATGCAACTGTACTGCTCTTTACAAGATCTATCCAGGACCACCCAGAGTTTAATGGTGGGTTCTCTTTATTAACTTGCAAGGAATCTCACCTTCTCCTTGAAGTCTTATCACTATCCTGTCCCTGGATATCATCTATTCTGCTGAGAAAGAAAGACGTCAACTTTGTTGAGTGACCCCTACTCCATCTCCCAAAAACTGGTAAGGGGAAGGGGATGTCAACTGGCAGTATATGCCAAGCATTCTCAGTGATGTTTCCTGCCTGGTTTCCATGGTAGATTTGGGTCTGCGCTTGCTGCATCCTCAACCTGCCTATAGGTGCGTGATGCTTGTTAACTATTTTTCTCATCACTGTGTCAAAATGCCTAAAATGAAGCAACTTGTGGCAGGAAAAGTTTTCTTCAGTTCATATTTTAAGGGATACAAGCCATCAGGACATTGTATGGTGAGAATATGGCAGCAGGAACAGGAGGTGGGTAGTCACATCACATCCAGCCAGGAAGCAGAGAGTAAACTCAAGTAAGACTGTGTGGTAAAGCCTCATGGACCACCTCCAGTGGCACACTTCCTCAACAAGGCTCCATCTCCTAAAGTTTCCACAATTGTCCCAAACAATGTCCAAACAATGGAACAGTTCACATTCAAACTGCAATCAGGACTCAGTTTTGGGGTGTGGTACCAGATATGAAACCTAGGACTTTGCAAATGCCAGGAATGTGTTCTATCACTGAGCTGCATCCCAGACACCCTACTACTGGGCCTTCAGTAAAGTGACTGGTAGCTTCTGCTGGGCATCATTTGGTTCTGCAGCAACTTCTGTCCTGTCTCCTTTAAATGGAACTCATCTCCATTCCTTCTTCCTGTCTCCAGTGGGACCGTTCCAGTCACTGACATCTCTTCACTGGATTCAGAAGCAGTTTTGTCTGGCATTTTAGCCTCCCATCCTGATGGTCTGTGGTCTGATTTCCATACAGAACAGTCTTAAATCTGATGCAGTGTGCATCCTGACAATATCCTACTCTCACTTCTCATTCCCAAATCTTCTTCCAGGGACTTTCACTCCCATGTAACCTTGGTCCCTCCACTTCTCAGACCTCTTCTCCTTAACTCTGTTCCCACCCCATCAACCTCGTTTCCAGTTCCTTAGAAAGTCTGTGCTTTTGAATGTGCTGATGTCAACACAATAGTTTCCCCTTCACATCGGTTTGACTGCCACACTTTCTCCTTCATATCCTTCACAAGTGTTAGCCATCTAACATCACCATCTAGTATTTGCAATCTGTTTGCAGAACATTTAGTACAAATTAAAACAGCTCTAGTTAGTATTATTATTTTCTAGCTTTCCTAACAAATATATTAGCACAGCAAAGAACACAAATGTTTTGAAACACATAAATCAAGATTCTGATATAATCCAAGGTTCCAGCCTTTTACCTCCTATAATTCAAATCCCATCAAACCCCCATCCCTTGAACAGAGGTTAGATTTATAAGATGAGAATTTACACTTGTGATAAACTTTTATTGTGTGAGAAATATCAAGATGTAATGAAGACAAAGGCCCTTTGAGTTCATCAGTGGGACCATTATCCTAGCTGTACTGATTTAGATAAGTCCTTAAATGACATTAAAGTCAAGTGGCAGTAGCAGGAGCCTATGATAAGGGTTTGGGGGTGGCCGTGGGAGTTCAGAGTGATACCCTAGTTTGCAACAGGGATCTACAATTTACAACCTGAAAATAAATGGGTTCAACCAATAGTCTGAATATCCCAAGCATCATCAGACTTCAGCCTGGATGACATTTTAGGCTGGTGAGTAACTGAGTAGAGGCCTCATCTAAGTCATGCTGGAGTCTTGATGAACAGGAAGTACAGGATAATAAATGTGTGTTAGTTAAGCTGCTTAGATGACAAACTATATGGTAACAGACAGCAGCGGTAAATACTAAGCACCTGTGCCTCTTAGGGCTGCTGTATGTGCTGTCCAATGAAGAGCTACCTAATTAGTTTTTCTATGCATTCCTGGAGGTGTAGGATACATTTAGGTAAGGAAAGGGCAGGGACATAAGGGAATTGAGCACTTGAGAGCATAAATAAATGACATATGTTTCCCAGATGCCTGAAGATGAACCCTGCTCTTCCCGCATAGCACATTTCCAGTAAAGCAGTACTTACTGCTTACACACCTGTGTCCGTTTGAAGCTGGGAGTGCCAGGGAAGTGGGCACAACTTGAAAAAGGTTCTATCCAGAAGACCCACATGGCAGAAACTGAGGTAAGAATTCCATTCAAAAGTGGCGAAATGAAGATGATTCCAGAAACTCAAACAGAGCAAATGTTCATTCAGGCAACCCCTGGTACACTCCAAACCCCTCTAGTCAATGCTTGGAGAAGAGAAGAACTGGCATCTTTGTTTTGTTTTGTTTTGTTTTGTTTTGTTTTGTTTTGTTTTGTTTTGTTTTGTTTTGTTTGTTTTGTTCTTTCCCACAGGGTCATGAGCCTTTTGTGCATGTCTTAACTACAAGCACCACTCCCTAAATTCATCAAGCTGTTCCAGAGATCTCAAAGGACTGCACCTGCATGAGGGAGTACTCAGAGAACCCCAGCAAGGTTGGAGCATATTGATTGCCATTGCAAGCCCTGCACTGGGAGACTAATGTCAGGTCCCTTCACTTCCAGGGTTGCTACACAAGGGGAGCAGTTGTTCAAGCTATCCATCATTCCTCCAGAATGAGCTCAGGTCACAGAGACGAGTGGAGGGAGCAATGCGAACATGCAGCTTATTAAAAGTGGTCACACAAGGCAGTCAGGAAACCATTTACTGGCAAAGATCTTGCCCCTCACTGTCTTCTGTTTGGCAGTCAGCAAAGGAATCCAAGAAATAATCAATCTCCCGAGGATGTTGCTGAAGGACTCATTCTGTTAGCTTGTCCAGGGAGCTAAGCACTAAGAGAATGCAGAGCAGCCATTGGCCAGCAGAGTGATGGGGTCCATAGTCTGCTAATGTTAGATCAATTCTGATGTAAACGTTGACTTGCTATTTATGCAACTGATAGATATTCAATATATTGAATATGTTGAGCTGTAAACATTAGGTATATGACAGGAAATGAAATGAAGCCCTCGCCTTCACAGAGTGTACAAGGTGGAGATGCAGCCTATGACTGTTGCCCGTTCTTTATGACTTCAGTCCACCCACATGTGCATCCAAATCATTCAAGCATAGTACATTGTTGAACTATGGAGAACTATGGAGTACTTAAGCTTATCTCTGACTAGCTTAAAAATGGATGAGACTCAGACTATGGTTATTTTATTTGGCTTTGACAAGTACTGGGGATAACCCTTAATCTTGTCTTTTAACTCCCAGCCTGGCTACCTCCCCAGCAGTGTACCCAAAATACTGTAAGACTCTAGGAGACTTAACTTATTGGAGACTCCCTGAGTAAATAACGTGGAGATGGGAATCAATGCAAAAAGCAAGAGGAATTTTATTCATTCCAGCATGCTGGGGTCGCCCTGCACATGGGGAGAGAACAACCATGCTCAGTGAGCTGCGAGGGCCTTTATACAGTCCTCAGGGCAGCCACCATTAGGTACAATGTGATTGGCAGAACAGTGTTACCTTTAAACTAATTGGTTCTTAGGGAATGAGGTAGGTGGCCAAGGGTCTCGGAATAATTCTGGGCCTCCCTTAGCTGCAGTTACCTCCCTGTGGTCTGAGGAATGTCATTTAGTCTCTCTCTTCTGGGAGGGTCAAGTGTTCCATGACCTTTCCGAAGTTCCTGAACTAACCCTTTCATTACCTGCTGTTTCTCCAGGCCATGTGCTCACCATCCATCTGCCCTCATGGTGGCTTCCTCTGTCCTATTCTTCCTCTTTCTCGCCTTCCACACCTCTTCTCCAACCAGGTCACTCCAGACCCACCTAACTCTAATCCTTCCAGTAACTGCTGTAGACAATTTTATCTAACCAATAGTTTTAAATCATGAAACAAGGTTTGCACAACAACAGCTTTTAAACTAACAAGGTTTGCACAACAACAGCTTTTAAACTTGAGAAGTCATTCTTAGGCCCAGACCCTGCAGTACAGAATTTAGCATTACAATAGCAACAGATCAAACCTCAACAGAGACACCTCCTTTATAGAGATTTCTCTGTCTCTTCTGACCCATTGGGTCAGGCACACCCTGAGAGTTGTCTTCTCTCATATGTTTCTCTTCTCTCCTTTGACACACTTAAAGGCAAATAGGATACTTTGCATGTCACCTAAACTCAAACGATGTCCATCAGTACTAATGGCTCTCGGCCTCATTTTATATAAAGTTTTATGTAATTTTCTTTTGCTAAAATTATAAAATTAAGATGTCTTTACAAGGGGCTTTACAAGATGTCTTTACAAGCCCCTTACTAGGGGCTATTTAAGGTCAACCTTCATCTTGGTTCATTTCTTGCTGTTGTGATCAAATGTCTTGACCAAAAACAGCTTTAAGGAATGGTTGATTTAGCCTCTAGCTCTAGGCATACATACATACATCATACATACATACATACATACATACATATATCATACATACATGCATAGGCATACACACATACATCATCACAGAGAAGCCAAGGCAAGAACTTGGAAGCAACCAGTCAAGTCCTCAGGAATGAGTAGAGAAGGGTAAGTTCATGCATGTCTACTACCCAGGACCCATGACCCAAGGAGTGGTACCACCCACCATGGTCTGGGCCTTCACATCAACATGAGCCCCCACAGACCTGCCCAGGGCACACACGCAACCTGATCTCCACACTCCTGCACTGAGATTCTTCTCAGGTGGCTCCTGGCTGTGTCACGTTGACGGTTAAAGCTGACCCAAACAACTGAGGTGCTTGAAGGATAAGGATAAGGAGGCAGCACTCTCTCAGGGAGCAGTGCCCACATGTGAGGAAAGAGCAGCTGTGGGAGTGTGCCATTGCCATAGTGTGATCTGCATTTCACATGAAGGAATGATTAGACTTACTTACAGAGGTGATTTTCAGGCTATGTAAAAATAATTTCTTACCTAGATTATATAACTCCTGTACTAACCCAGTACATGCAGTCATGTTGTAATTCGAATGTGAACAAGGCCCCTACAGCTTGCCAGGTCCCCAGATAGTTGCACTCTTGGAAGCATTTCTGGGAGGTGAGTTCTATCTGGAGGAAGGTTCTCTGGTTGGGTGTGGTGAGATGGTCTTTGGAGAACACACACATATCTTGCGCTGGGCAGATCTTACTCTCCCTTCCTCCTCCTTCCACATCTACCAGTTCCTCCTCCTCTCTCTTCTTCTTCCCCTTTTCTTCTTTCTGATTCCCAGCTACCACAAGGTGAAGAAACTCCACCTTATCTTCTCACCACAAGGAAATCTGGTTCACTGTAGGTCCAGAACCAACAAAGCCCCAAACTATAGAATAAAATAAAATAAAATTATCTATAAAGAAAAGGAAATCTCCCCTGTTCAAATTACTTCTCATGGGTATTTGGTGAGAGCAGCAGAAATCTGATAACAGAGGTTGCTAGGGAAAACAAAAAACAAAAACTAAAACTAAAAATCTCTCTCTCTCTAAACTATCTACAGAACCACTGTTCACAGATTGGCCCATAGCCTTCCAGATTTTTCTGTGCCCATATGTCACATGTTCTGATCTGGAGCCACACTTTAGAGCCCATAAAGCGCACTTGTGGAGCTCACCACAGCGTGCCTTCATTCGGTCTATCTTTTCTAGGGTGGACTTGGGTTCGACTCCTTTTTCTCCTGTGTGTGGGAGTGTTTATGAGTGTGTATGCTTTGGGACTGTCCCAAACTTAAGATGCTATCCACGCTTGCTCTGAACTCTGGATCCTCTGCCTCAACCTCCTATACTGGGATGGTTTCGAGCATGTGTCAATATTTGCTAGTGACTGCCTGCTTTGTCACTTGTTATTATGATAAGTTTACTAGACAAGACAGTGAAATACCACTTCTTATTAAGATGATATTGCAGCAAACATTTGTGTACATCTGGCTTTGTGTGCTAATATAACTGGGTTTTAGAAGACAAAATGCTTGAAATGTCACTTAGCAGTACAACAATTCACAGAGTACCTTGCCTCCAGCCCTGTAACATTACTTAAAATAGGATTCTCCTCTGTGTGTCTCCCTCCAACCCTACATTTGTTCTTTTACAATAGATTTCAGGACAAAGCTTTGGGAAGAATAAAAAGGTTTTGTAATGCCCGAAGGGTGCAGGGATTTGTTTCTGCCAATGATTGTGGAGGGTGAGGTAAGCTGCCACATTACCTCCACCAAAGAGGCCCAGTTCAAGCTTAGGGACCGTGTGTACTGGCCCAATACCTACCAATGATGACCAGTATAAGCTTGGGACTATGTGCTTTGGCCCAGTTTCCTTTGGCTTCTTTGAGGATTCTGTTCTGAGGGAGCTCTTAATGATGTGAAATATTTGCAAGCTGATTCCCTCAGATAAGCATCAAGGTGAGGCACCCTCACTGGCCAGCCCTGCTCTTCATCTTCTTTGTCTCAGATGCAGCCAGTGGTACTTTGGAATCTGCTCTTTGGTGTTGCCTTAATCTTCTGCATTGCATTCCCTCTGAAGTACCCAGTGTACAGTAAACATGGAGGAAAAGGGCGGACGAGACTTTTATCTCTGTCCAGTAAGCTGGGCAGAAGACTCAAAATTATTTCCTAGAGCTTCCATCCCTGTTGCCTGCACAGACAGGAAACTTAGCATATCACAACAGACAGATCTTCGTGATAGCTCAGTGGGAGAGGGTATTAGCCAACAGGCCCAATAATCTGAGTTCCTGAATTCAATCCTCAGGCTCCACATGTTAGAAAAAGAGGACTAACTTCCTACAACTTGTCTTCTGACCTTTATACATGTGCTATGACACATATAGACCTACACACACACACACACACACACACACACACACACACACACACACAGTAATTAACAAACAAGTGAGTTATTCAACTATAATCTAAGGTGATCCTATAGAATGCAGTGGGAGCTTTCCCAGAAATGGAGCTACAACACCACACAGGTGTGGCAAGGCAACACTGACCACCAAAATGCCCCCAGCTTTCCACACATAGAATGCAGAGTGAGTCCCTGTTGCTGCAGAGGCTTCAGGCCCGTAAAGAGATCCAAACCAGTTGAAATCGTGTTGTTTTTTTCCATTCACTTAGCTCAGTGCTCACACAGCAGTGTTTTAAAAGTATGCCCACATGATGTTGTGATTGCCAACCACGGATCATCCAAATTGAAATAGAAGTAAACAAATTCTATCTTAAAAGCCTCACTGCTCCATAGGTTTTATGAATATGTCCACTGCAGACATATTATGACTCATCAAATTACTGTGTAAAAAAAGAAAAGCCACAAAACTAATAATTAAAACTTTAAATTGATTATGTAAAATATACATAATCACCTTCAACACCATGGACATCAAGGTGCTAGTCTGTTTTATCATACGAAATGAATATTTCTTTTTTTAAAGAAATCACCCTTCATCTGCAGCTATAGCTGAGGGGGGGTATGTAATAATGTTACACAGGAAGTAACACAGTAGGTGATCCTTTTCAGCTTGGACATGGTGAAATTTTCCTTTCCTGTCTACAAGGGATAGAAATAAAAAAAAATCCTCCTCTTTTCACCAAAACTCAAACAGAATGCAGAAGCAGCAGTAGGTGAGACACAGAATACTCCATAGAAATAGAGAAGTTATTTCTGGATAATTGGCAGCAGACATGTTGCTGAGCACATGGGAGGAAGGGTCTCCATGGCAACACAGTTGATGATGGCTTCATATTTAAATAAAATGTTGAGCTTTTCTACATTCAGAGACAGAATTTTCAGTAATTTGGTATTAAGTTCTCTAACTCAGGAAAAGCGTTCTAGCTGAGGGTACAAAAGGCAAGATAGGAAAGGAAAGGAAAGAAAATTTCGAGCCAAGATCCCACTGTGCATGCAGTGTCTTGTACACAATTGTGCTCATATTGACAGTAAGGCATTAAACTACACATATTCATTCTCTGTAAGTACCTTTTATTCTTCATAGAGAGTTTTAAGATCCAGATGAATTGAGACTCAGTTCACAAAAAGGTCTCTTGTCTATGGTAGGCTCAGGTTGACAAACAGCCTTGTAGAATTCTCTTTTCTTTGAATCATCGGAGGAGACGACACACTCCTCCCATAGCAAAACACATCAATTTATAGTGTTCATTTCTATTATTACCTGCTTGGAAATATAATGAGCTATGGCATAATCATGATTTTGATGTTCCTCCGTGGAGTTTTCTCCCCTACTCATTCCTTCTTAAAATTGGCCAGAGGTGGATCTGTAAACTCATATCACCACTACATGCCACACCCTGGTAGCCTTAACCAACTCCTGGCAACTCATCATATCATCTTTGAACCACTGGTCATTACACTTCCACCAACATAGTCTTTTTTAAAGATATAGAAAAACTAAATTTGTTTTCTCAGTGTATAGCCTTTAACTGCTACTATTCTAACTGCTAAGAGCCTTTTAGTCTATAACATGTGGATTTTATAAACAGTTATAAGAATCTAGGGTGGGGACCTCGCTCAATAGGTCATGTTCTGGCTATATAAGCATGAAGACTTAAATGTGGATCCCCAGCACCCAAGTAAAGAGCCTAGTGTGGCCATCTGCTTCCATAGCCAAAGGAAGACATAGGCAGATTCCAGGAGCTGTCCAGCCAAGGTGTCCAGCCTAAATGGCAAGATCTAGGTTGAATGAAGGATGCAATCTCAAAAACTAAGATGGAAACCAATAAAAGAAAACAAAGAGCATCAGCCTCTTGTCTCCACACATAAACAAGCCAAGCACACCCATGCACATACACATGAGCACCTGACACACACCCAGACAAGGAGGGGAATTTGACATTATTCTTACATGAAATTTTCCACTCCCCAATAAGCAGTAAAATTTATACCTAACAAAGGAAACAGAAATTTTATGTGTAATTTAATTCTCTTTGGATTTGGAAAGAAACTATTATAAGAAAAGTTGGTTGTTGTTTTATTTTGTTTTCATCATTATGTGTGAGAGATATTAATGGAAAAAGAGAAATATACATTCACTACTTAAAACATAAACCTTGTATATACGTATATGAAAATGTGTGTGTGTGTAGGGGGGTTCTGGGTGTGTATTTTCCTTTGAAACAAACTTTTATTACAATCACTTTTTTCTATTAGTTGTAAATTTTAGAAAATAAAATGTAAGAATAACTAACAATAATCACAAATTTTTCTTCTCTCTCTCTCTGTTGTTTTTTGTTTTTTTGTTTTGTTTTTTTTTAATTTTTATTTTCTATATTCTTTGTTTACATTCCAAAGACTTTCCCCTTTCCCAGTTCCCCCCTACCATATGTCCCATAATTCCTCTCCCCCACAACTATTCCCCAATCATTCCCCACACACACACGATTTCTCTGATCTGGTTCTACAAAACTGGATCCAATCTTTTCAGGCCCAGTGTCCTCTCCTTTCTTCTTCTTGGGAATCATTTGACTTGCTAATTGTGCCTTAAGTATTTAGGGCTTCTGGGCTCATTAATATCCACTTATCAGTGATTGCATTTCATGTGTATTCTTTTGTGATTGGGTTAACTCACTTAGGATGATATTTTCCAGATCTGACCATTTACCTACAAATTGCATGAATTCATTATTTTTAATTGCTGAGTAGTATTCCATTGTATAAATATACCACATTTTCTGTATCCATTCCTCCTTTGAGGGATATCTGGGCTCCTTCCAATTTCTGGCTATTATAAACAAGGCTGCTATAAACATCATGGAGCATGTGTCTTTATTGTATGCAGAGGAATCCTCTGGGTATATGCCCAGGAGTGGTATGCCAGGGTCCCTTGGAAGTGACATGCCCAATTTTCTGAGGAAATGCCAAACTGATTTCCAGAGCGGTTTTACCATTTTGCAATCCCACCAACAGTGGAGAAGTGTCCCTCTTTCTCCACATCCTAGCCAGCACTTGTTGTCTCTTGAGTTTTTAATCTTAGCCATTCTGACTGGTGTGAGGTGGAATCTCAGGGTTGTTTTGATTTGCATTTCCCTGATGACTAATGATGTTGAACATCTCTTAAGGTGTTTCTCGGCCATGAGACAGGGTTTTTCTGTCCTGGAACTCACTCTCTAGATCAGACTGGCCTCAAACTCAGAGATCCGTCTGCCTCTGCCTCTGCCTCTCAAGTGCTGGGATTAAAGGCGTGTGCCACCACTGCCCGGCACAAATTTTTTAATTGTCAATAAAATTCAGCTTCCTGGACAGATACAAGTATGAGACATGTTGCTAATAAGAAGACTACATATATCCCTGATACTATGTTTTTCTCTGTCTATACTCCAAAAAGAACCTGGCATTTAGCAGTCACTGGATAAAAGGACAAAAAAATGTCACCCCCAACTACTATATCCTAAGGTACTGTGATGACAAAAGCTGTTGTCTTGCTTGCTACACCATGCGATGAAGTACTATAGCATCACAATAACCATGAAGTCAGTCTTCATTTCCTTCTTTGGCAGCAAACAGTGGTAGAGATATGCTTTTCAAAGACTGAATCTCTAAGTGTTAAATCTTTGAGAACTGTTCTTTAATGAAAGAAAAAGGGATGCTTCATCAATTTAATTTTATACCGATAAGGGAATCCTTAAAGTACTTTTTGTGAATAACATTTTGCAGTTTTGTATTATTTGATCCAGAATTTCCATTCTGGTAGTTCATCTTAAGTCATCCAAATTATGAGATACATACATATATATGTATATATACATATATATATATATATATATAATCAATGTTAATACAATGTCATTTTAATAGCTAAAATTGCAAATAATCTAAATTTCTAGTAATTAAGTAAATTATGATGCATTCAGTTATAGTGAGATAATATCCTGAAATATTAATCTTTTTTCTACTCTATTATATATGGCCCTTCTCATAGTTAATCAGAGGCATTCAGAAAGATTGGGATTGTTATGGTAAGATTAGAAAGAAATAGTCAATAGTCAGTCATTTCAGCTTCCAAAATAACTCTTGCTAATCACCAGAAGTTAGCTAGGGGAACAGATGGCTGTTGAAGTTTCTGTAACAATACCTAGGCAGAAAGGAAAGAGTAGGCACTCATGGCTGCCATCTTTTCTGATATTCATGTTGAGAGCACTGGGGTGTGGCCTTCAGGTAGGAAAGCACAAGAGGACAAGTCAGTGCCACAGGACAAGCCACACATCCATTTCCAGAAAGCCTACATTAGAATGCATCATGAGACCTTATGAGTAGTTCTCACCACTATCAACATGCAAAGCTTCCTTGTCAATAAGTAGGATGGTGACCACCTGTGTGCCCTGGCCTTTTAGGGCACCTGAACTACTTTATGTGGACCAGAGTGCTTTGGGGACCTTTCTGAGCCTCTCAACTCCAGCTCTTGTGCCCTGTATGTTCAGATGCCAATGAGACAATGTCAAGAAAGGTCCCAGCACTGGCACTTGCTTGGGGGCATTTCAAAGTCATCTTTTTATATGCACAATTAAAACCACCCCTATCATTTACTGCTTGACAACCAAAATTCTAACACTGCACAAGCATTAGACTCCATTTCCATAGTGGCCCTTCATGGGGGTATCCAGTCTTCTTAGTCTATGTTACAGATTATAGCAAGAGACATTTAGTAGCTTTCCCATAACTACACAGCTAAAAAACAGCAATGAAAACTGTAAGTGTAGGCAGGATGAGCCTAGAGTCAATAATCCTAATTACTATGGTAGTCTATATCCAGTGAGCCATTAAAATGTATATATTCACAAATTAGTAAAAGAAGATACACGGAGGAAGATAATGTTTTCTTAATTGGACTGATCAGAACTAAATACTACATCTAATATACACTATAGAACAGGGGCAACAGAGATGGCTCCACAGGTAACAGTGCTAGCCACCAAGCACGGCAGCCTGAGTGTGCTCCGTGGTCCCTACGTGGTAAAGGAGAGGGCTTATGCAGAGTGCGCTTTGATTTATCATTCATGTCCTCCGGCCACTACACTTTTGGTGTCTTATTAAAAAAAAGAACTTTTCATGTTCAAAAGCAACTACGTGTGTGTGTGTGTGTGTGTGTGTGTGTGTGTGTGAGTGAGTGTGAGTGTGTGTGTGTGTGTGTGCGCGCGCGCGCGCGCGCACTGCATATCCCTCTGGTTAAAACGCCTACTCTTTCTCCACCTGCCTGTGAGACTGCCTCCTTCCCATGGAATCTTTCTTTATGTTCAACTGGTCTCTTTGTTTATGCCTATGCCTGGTACCATACTGGCTTAATTACTGCTGAGTTATAACAAGCCTTCAGATATAACAGCAGTATCAAAATATGAAGACTCACACACCGATGAGATCCAGGTGGGAAAGTCACTTCTGAATCTCCAAGCACAAGCAAAAGGAAAAAAAGAATAGAAGTGAAATTAGCAGGTGTTGATGCCCTTTTAGGTCTTTTATTTCTCTGTGGTCTCTACCTCCTCCAAAGGAATGCACAACTGTTATAGACTCCGGATTTCTCATAGACTAGGTTCATCATGGTAAAAAATAGAAAAGAAAAAGAAAAAAAGAAACTTGATGTCTTAGGGTTTTGTGCTGTGAACAGACACCACAACCAAAGCAACACTTATAATGGACAACATTTAATTGAAGCAGGCTTACAGGTTCAAAGGTTCAGTCTATTATCATCAAGGTAGGAGCATGGAAGCGTCCAGGCAGGCACATTACAGGAGGAGCTGAGAGTTCTACATCTTTATCTGGAGGCTGCTAGGAGAATATTGGCTTCCAGGCAGCTAGGACAAGGGTCTAAAAACCACAGTAACAGACCTGCTTCACCAAGGTCACATTTCTAAATAGTGCCACTCCCTGAACCAAGCATCTGCAAATCATCACACTTGAGAAGCTTAAAAATAAACACCAACAGTGTAAATTAAGAAAGCTGAGCTATGACTAAGACATCTACATACACACTATCCCAAAACAACGACCACGTCTGCATTTCCAGCTGCACCAACTAGCCAACCTTCAAAATCTCACAGATTTCATAAGAGCAGTTTGGTACTGTGAGCAGGTTTGATTGATCATCACTGATGCGTGGAGCCTGCTGAGTTGCCCCAGGGATGGCTGGCTCTGAACCGGACACGGCAAGAGATGGACTGTTTCCCTGGACCACTCATCAGGCAACAGTTATGCCCGTGATCTCATTGTAGGAGCCAAGGATGGTTCATTTATTCTTTTGAAAAATTGACAGCCATGGTAGCTTATTCTTCTTAAAGGTGCATACTACAACTTTCACTAAAATCAAACCTGGGCAAACAAAACATACAGGATCTAACAGACTGGACTCTGCTGTTGATGTTCCTTGTTGGCATACTTGATGTCAATCTGGTAACACTGAGGTCACTCCTAATTCCATCTCTGATAAACATTCAAGACATCTTTTGTCCTCAAATTTTCTCCACTATGAATTATGTAAGAGCAACAGGAAGACTCAGCTCCTGAAGACTCACTGGACAGAGACCCAAGGATGAGGTCATGATGAGCTCACTGCTGGGGGGGGGGAAGGGATAACCTCCTTAGATTCCTCTTCAATATTTCCTCTAAGAACTGGTTTCATCTAAACAACAAATTGTTTTTGAAATTTTATTTTTAATAAAAAGAATAGGCCTGGTATTTGTACAACCAAAGATAGATAGAATAGTTTGTCTTATTCTTGAAAACATCTCCACAAGGAACTGGTTGTCGAGGATTCTGTTATCAGAACAAGGAAAGGAAGCGGGTTGATTCACAGCTGGGCAATGCTGACCTGGGCCTCACTCCAGAAAACACGCATTAAAAGTGAGCAGGGTGTCCGTCTGCCTTATTATTTAATGGTCTACCCATCTGGTCTACAGAGAAAGAAGTAAAAATGCTTTAATGAGTGTTAGAAAAAAAGTGGTCGTTTGGCTATTTACTACTCCACCTACTACCAGCGTATCTACTGACTAACTCAGCAATTGTCTAATTTTTGTTATAGTTTTTGTTTTGAATAAGAGTAGATGATGTTTGGGATGGTGGTCGTAGTGGTGGTGGTGGTGTAGCTATGATGGTGATGATGATAAATAATAAATGATAGTGATGATAGTGGTGGTGGTGATGACGACGACGACGATGATGTTGATGATGATGGGGGCATGATAAACGGTGGCGGGGCGGATGAATGGTGGCAGTGGGGCTGCCAGTGGTGGTGGTGGTAATGAGGGTGGTGATGGCAGTAGTGGTGTTGGTGCCTGCTTTCCATCCACATTTTCTCTTCTGGTAATTAGCCCATTCCAGTATATTTTTCTGTTGACCTAAATATCTATCTTTATAATCATGAGTACTTTGTTCTCAAAAAAAAAAAAAAAAAAAGAAAGAAAATTGATTGCATAATTCTAATTAAATGCCAGTCTACTCTAACGTGTTCAAAACTAAATCTTTTACTTTCCCTGTAAACCTGTGGATCCTTTGATCCTTTCTATCAACAAAATTTCAAAACCAAAAATGTCTAAAAGTCACTCTACTTGAGGGATTGTCTTTGATTTTTTTCAGTCAACACATAAGCATATACACCTACTCAAATCAGTATATGCACATATGCATATGTTTATTCCATGTATATACTCAGGGTAAGTGGACTTAATTTCTTAGTGTTCATAATTTCTTTGTGGTGAAGACATAGACATTTCTTTTTCTTCTAGCCTTTTTTTTTTTTTAAAGCAGAGTACCATTCTCCACATCAGCACATTGTGCAGTACATCACCATAACATATCACCAGAGTCACCACACCTTGCAACATGACATCATAACATTTCTCCTAACTATAAATCTCTACCTCTTCCATCTTCCCAATTCTTCTGGTCTACTCCCCTCTGCACAGCCTGCCTACTCTAAACTTGTACACACACTGTAGCCTTAGACTCTACCTGAGTGAGTGAGGACACGCTGCTTTTATCTTTCTGCATCTGGTTTATTTCACTTGGCATAGTTCAAGTTTAAGTTCAAGTTTATCCTTTTTTTTTTTTCAAAAACAACAGAATTTCCTTTATTGCATTTATTAATTTGTCCAAGGTGAACTATTCTTATATTCCTGGGTGAAAACCCTTGGTGAATGATTTTTTTAATGTGGAACTAAATCTGTTTCATTAATATTATACTGAGAGTTTCCGCATCTGTCATTTGAAAGCCTCTGTCTCTCTCCTGCCCTCTCTCCTCTCTCATTCTCTTCTCCCTCACACAAACACACTCATCTGATTTCAGTGTTGAGGTACATGCTGGTCTTTCAGAATGAGTTTGAAAGTATCCTTCTACTTGAATTCTTTTGAAAGACACTAAAAATATTAGTTTTTTTCAAGTGTTTGGTGGAATTCAACAGTGAAGCCATCACGTCCAAGACTTTCTTGTTGGGGGAATTTCTATTGTAATGCCCTTACTTATTATTGCTCTGTGGGATGTTGAGGTTTTGTCCTTCATTGTTTATTGTAATGGTAAATGCTGACTTCCAAGATGGGGAGTCAGCAATTAGCCTTAGAGACCCAGTGCCCAAGTTAATTCTGTTTGGTGAATAGAGATGTCACCACCCAATAGATGGGGAGAAGAAAGACAAGCAAGGTTGTTTCCTGGGTTAGGGACCTCTAGGAAGGAACAGCAAGAGAGAGCCACCACCAAACAGCAGAAGAGCGTGCAGGAGAGGAGAAAGGAGTCGCAGTGGATTAGCTGATACATAAAACCTGGCCATGTGGGCCGCCACATGGAGCTGGGAGCAGCCCAGAGGAAACCTAGGCCAGTGGGGTCATGGGTAGAGAGGCAGATCTGAACAGCATGGAGCATAGGCAGTTGCCCAGCTACTGTACAACATAAGGCGTTATTAAAATACAAGGTGTGTGTCTTTCATCCAGGAACATAAATGGTCTAAAGCAGGAAGGAACCCCATGCTGGAATTTTTTGTTTGTTTGTTTGTTTTTGTTTCTTTGCATTTGTTTTTTTTTTTTTTCGAGACAGGGTTTCTCTGTATAGCCCTGGCTGTCCTAGAACTGACTCTGTAGACCAGGCTGGCCTTGAACTCAGAAATCCGCCTGCCTCTGCCTCCCAGAGTGCTGGCATTACAGGCGTGCACCACCACCTCCCGGCTTCATGCTGGAATTTTTAAAAAATATTTTCAACAATAGGATGTTTTTACTCCTTCATAATTTAATTTTGGTAGCTGGTATACATGCAGACATTCGTCTATTTCTTCTAAGTTACCTACTTTGTCGCCATGCAATTTTCATAATGTTTTAAGATACTTGATATTTATTTCTATAGTATAAATTGTCTTTTTAAATCTCCCTTTTTATTTTAGTCTACTTTTATGTACATTTGGCTAGGTTTTATCAATCTCGTATAACTTTTTAAAACTCCATTTGTTTTGTTATTCTTCTCAAGATCCTTACTTCTAGTTCATTCACTTCTGACGTCATCCCCTTCTTCCTGGCAGTTAAGGCCTTCATTCTCATTTTTCTAGTTTTTGTGGATGAAACAGTTTTATTTAAATATATTTCAGAATTTCATACCTAAGTAGTTTGTTTACATTATTTCTGTTTCCTGGTTCCTCCCATGCTTCTCCTATACACTTGCTCTCAAATCCATGATCTTTCATTATATAATTATTATTGTTACACTCACATATGCATGTATAAGTTTTATGTGTGTCTTATATACATATATAACATATAACATATACATTGTATGTAACACATATAGCCATAATTTTCCAGGACATTTCTGGGTGGCATTTTATTATGACATCCTTAGTATGTATACACTTAAGCACAGAGAGAGACAGAGAGAGATTTAGATAGATAGCTCTGTTTTTATCCACACAGTCATTGCTATAAATTTTTATCACTATATCCCATAAGTTTTTATATGTGGGTTTCTGCTTTTATTTCCCTCAGGAAAAAATTGATTTTCTCTTTCAATTTACTTATTGATTATTCAGGAACATGTTGTTTAATTTCTATATATTTTTATGTATTGCTTTTATTTTCCTCTAGTTTTATATCACTATGGTTAGAAAAGGTACTTAAGAGGCTCGAGAGATGGCTCAGTGGTTAAGAGCACTGATTGCTCTTCCAGAGGTCCTGAGTTCAATTCTCAGCAACCACATGGTAGCTCACAATCATCTGTAACAAAATCAGATGCCTTCTTCTGGTATGTCTGAAGTGTACTCATATACCTAAAACTATACACACACACACACACACACACACACACACACACACACACACACATATATATATATATATATATATATATATATATATATACACATACATATACATATATATTTTTTAAAAGAAAAGGTACCTGATATTATTTCAGTTTTCTTAAATTAATTAGGCTTGGCTTCAAAACAGCTCAATGGATAAAGTACTTGCCACCCAAGAGTAAGGACTTATATTCAGATTCCCCAGAACCCAAGTAAAATTCCCAGACACAGTATTACACGTATTGGTAATGCCAGTGGTGCCCCTGAGGAGCTGGGATACAAAAACAGGAGACTGTCTAGAACTTGAAGGGCAGATAGCAGCATGGAATAAGAAATCTAGGTTCAAACAAGGTTGGGCACAAGGACTGATGGTCCACTCATGGTTGTCCTCTGTTCTCCACATACACACTGTGGCATACATATATTCACATATGCACACATGTATACACACATGTGTATGTTTTGTGATATATGCTCTGTTTTCTATTGTGGTTAAGAGGAATGTCGTCCACAGAGACAGACATTCTCTGTCTCTGTTGGAACCACACGGTCTCAAGCATAGTTTAAATCCAATGTCTTTCTTTCTAATTCACTCTGTGGAGAATTATTCCACATGTGGAAGCAAGGTGTAGTGACTACTTACTAGTGCACTGCCCTCTCCTACTGTCTGCCCTCCCTTGGGGTCTGACGATGCTTGATTGACATAGACAGGTCTCCAGGACTGGTTGTGTATATTTTCAGCTGCTAAGTCTCCTTGCCAAGTCAACTCCTTTGACATTACATGGTAGCACTCTCTGTCTCTTTTAACTATGTTGACTTAAACTACAACAGTGTCTTGCTCTACAATGGTTTCTTTTTATGTGGAAGATATTTTTCCATCCCTTGAACTTTTTTATCCAGTGTGTCCTTGCAGTAAGTCTTTTATGGACAGTAAAAAGATGAGTATTTTATGTACTTCTCATGTACTTTGATTGGATAATTTAATTCATTTGAGAGTTAAAGACTTCAAATTGTCATTTATCAGTTGTTCTGCCTCCCCTCACATCTCCATTCCTTCCTTCCTTCCCTTATTGTCCTTCCAAGTGGTTGGCTGTTGGTATTTTGTTTTGTTTTGTTTTGTTTTTCTCTTATTGCATGTCTTGATTCCTTACTTTTAATTTTAAAATATCTCTTGCAGCTTTTGTTTTGTTTTGTTTTGTTTGTTTCTTTGTGGCTACCATGAAGGATACAAACATTTTATTAGTTTTAATAAGATTTTAAGCTGACAACAACTTAATTTTAATTGCACACGTAAACTCTAGTTTTGCTACCCCAGACCATTTTGAGCTTCTGGTGTCACAATAAATGTCAATGAAATAAACTAAGGAGAAGAAATGATCCAAATATGCATATAATCCATGGGTGCGACACAATGACAACTTGTGATTCTATTTGCTAGTGATGCCCATCTCATTTATCACCTTCACTGAGCAGTGTCACCATTACCAACAGTCACTCATCAGCTCTGCTTCTCCCAGAGACAGAGGAGAGGAATCCAATATTAGTTGTTTATTTTTGGTTGTTGTTGATGATGTTGTTGTTGTTGTTTTATTGCTTCATACCAAAAACCTGACCTCAGGCATTAAAGGGTTTATTCTAGAATTTTCAATGGTGCCTTCATTTTAAAGTGGATACTGAATGACACAAAAATATCCTCTCATCCCTTGCCCCAGTCATCAACAGACACTTTCTGACACTAGGTGCTGGTTGCCTGACTGAAACAGTCTTATCAGGGAGAAACCAGACAGCTGCACTCTATCCACATGGCTTCCAACAATTAAATGGCAATCATTACATGGCTGAATTCAATTCTGGACCAAGCATCTGTTCTTTGGCAAGGATTCAAAAGAGGACAGAGGGAGACTTTCCCTGGAGAAAGGCTAGTATCCCTGCCCTGACCCAGCTGTGTACTGTGGCTATACAGGCTGCCATAGGAGAAGCCCGGAGTCTGCCTCCTGAAGCCACTCTTTATCGTGTCAGCTGTTAGCTTTGTAACACAGCCAAGCCATAACACTTTCAAATCTCTGGCTCTAATCAAATTATGGCTTAGAAAAGATTCTTCTAAAATCTCCAAAGAATAAAGGTGTAGGTAGATTTACAAATAATCAACTTGCCTGAGAGCACAAATCTAGTGCAGATTTCTGTGTTTTAAAGCCATAGACTTTACATTCGATCAATAGTCAGAAACACACTTTGGGGAGCTTTTAACACAGTCATAATGGATCCCTTCATAACCTATGAAATGCCCTGAAATTATTGTGAAATTGGCATGGGCATTCTGCCACATTCAGATGAAATGAACAGAGTTTCAGACAAGGCCCTTCAGCTTCAATGAACTGACTGAACGCCCCTCACTGACTGGGTTTCATGACATCATAGACGAAAGCACATAGTTCCTTCTGTGATATGGTAATTCAAGGTTCAAAGACTGGCTCTCCAGCTGAACTCTTCAAGGTCATGGCACGCTGCATGTTAGTTTGAATCATCATCTTCTACTTTATTGCAAGTATTTAAGTAGTATACATTATGCAGCCATATAAGGAAAATTAAAAGAAGAAAATCCAAGTGAATATATAGTAGTCTAAATTCACAGTGCAATACTCTGCAGCCACTAAAAGCATCGATACAAGCCCTGTTTAGGTATAGAATTACATTACAAGGCAAGTAAAAAAAAAGATCTAAAGCAGTCCAGCTTTGTTTCAGTCACGTGACTTATTATACTAAAATAAATAAATGCTCAAAATGTGAATATCTTCCAGCTTAAGGGAAAATGAGTAAAACCTGATAAAATGAGCACCTAGTTCTGATCCTGAACAGGTCTGTGTGAGTGCAGCTGCAATGCGTGTTGGCTGTGCAGAGTTGACAATGGTATCCATGGCTCCCTTGCCTCATGGTGGCATTAGTTCATGCAGTGTATCCCCCAAAGCTTCTTGGAGATCAAAGTGGCAGCTCCAGCTAGAACTCTCTTCCTCTGCCTCTCACATCCCTCAGAGCTCTCTTCTGGTCAATCACTTGCAGGATTGCAGGGGCAAAGACGGTCCATAAAATATAGTGGTTCAAACAAACACATAGTCTTTCTCCATGGTGTTCAGTGATAGCTATTTCATGCACATGTGTAGGTGCACATGGATGCATGTGCATATGGAAACAGGAATAAGTCTCAGGTATTGTACCTCAGGTGTTCCCCTATTTTTTCTTCTTAAAACAGGGTCTCTAAGTGGTCTAGAACTCATTAAGTGGACTAACCTGCATGGCGAGTCAACTCCAGACAACCAGCTGTCTCCCCACCCCCAGCACTGGGATGCAAGAGCACACGGCCACACCAGCTTTTTTATAAAGGTTCTAGGAAAAAACCTTGGAACTCTGTGTTTTTGAGACAACTTATCTCCCCAGATCTCCTCCATTCTTTTGAAAGTTTAAAGATGATCCATTTCTCCAAATCTTGCGTGAATGTCCACTTTTCTCTAGAACAAGTCAGTTTGCTTATCAAACTTCAGCATACGCTATACAGATGGCCCTACTGACCCCATAAGTGCCTCCTCCACTCCACCTTCACCCTCACCACGACACCTATGGAGAGCTGGTCTCAGTCTCTTCTACTCACCACACTCCTTTCCACTGGGGAGGACTTTGTGCTTTCCTCTGCAATGCCCTAAATCCATCCCTACTCTCTCCCTTCCAACCCCTCCCACATCCCCACCTTCTCCCTCCCATTTTCATGTTCTTTCTTAAACCTACTGAGTCTGTTTTGTGCAGCTAATATATGTAGGGGAATAGGGCCTTCACAGGAACACGACCAGACTATCAGGAGTCACATCTGAGGAAAGTAATTCTCCCTCAACAGTCATCAATTGCCAATAGTTCTTCAACAAAAATAGTGTTTTCTATATCAAAAAATGATCATTGAATATTTGTTGAATAAACAGATTTTTGTTAATGACTATAACTAGCTAGAATTCAATGCTAAATTTCACCCTAGTATGCTTAACAACTAAACAAAGAAGATAAATGATTCATTATTAAATCTTAGTGTCTTTAGGCAAAATAATTATTCATGAGACAGATAATGTCTGCTGCTGAATCAAAGGAAAATGTCCTATACCGTGTGCCCATGCAAAGTGAGTTTTTAAATGAAACAATCTGAAAAACATTCACACAAGTGAAACAATAAATTTAGTTTCCATAATTCATTGTAAAAAGGTTCATTATGCATCTATTGTGTCCTAGGAGCCATGCGGTCCTCAGGGTAGTTAAACAATGATGAGTAAGAATATATAAAATGTCTGTTCTCCTAGATTTTACCTTACAAATAAGCAGACAGGGGTCAATAAAGCAGTGGGGTGTGCATAAGCACAACAAAGCAGAGTGACATACAGAGAAGGACTCTACAGTGAGTCAACCTGGACCCAGAAGAATAATAGAACGTTGCATTGACTTGAGAACTGAAGGCTGGGACTTTTCTAGGCAAAAAGAAGAGGGAAGGATGCTCCAAGAAGAAGACACAGCATGCGAATCTGTTCCACGGCGGGCTGCAGTAGCTCATTCAAACTGGCTAAAGTCAAAAGTACATTTTAGAAAATCTGAAGTTTAAATTGCTAATAATTTACAACTGTATATCATGATGGAACCTTTGATGGAATCTCAAGTCTGGTTTTAAGTAGCAGGGACCAGGCTATGGACAGTCACTGAGTCTACAACAGTGGAAGGGAGATGAAATGCAGACAGGAGTTGGACCACAGAATAATCTGTCCTGAGACCAAGGAGAAGCAACTGGAATCATTTCAGCAAGTGAGAAACACCATGGAACTTTCCTTTTGAGAGTCACATCTGACATCGGAGGGAGAGCTAGGTGGAGGGTGGTGTGGGCACCATGGGGCTACACCCTGTAAATCTACATGAACGATAACAGCACCTCTGCCTGTGGGGGGGAGGGAGGAGGGAGAGGGTGCATCCGACTTACCTGAGTGTCACAAGACTGAAGCCATTATCCTTACAGCCAAAACCAGTAAGTGATAGGCATGCAGCTCCTGATAAATTACTTTCAATAAGCTGACTGAATGGTTGAGGAAAGTTTATATATGTATCTCCCACCTGAGGTTTTGAGGAGAGTACTGAATTCAACTTTCAACCACCAGAAACTGGTATTTTGACAGTCATATAGCTAATATAGCATGCATAGGTTGTTATGGAGAAAGAGATAATCAGAAATTAACATATTTCTACAACATCAAAATCCTGCTATCATAATTGCATATATTTATATATATGCTTGAATGGATATGTTTAAGCGAATCATAAGTAAATGCATTCAGTTATTTTGAAATATTAAAATAGGTCTTTCCAAATAAAAATTCTGTATCTTTTCAAAGTGCTTAGATTACAAAAAAAAAAAATCTGCTTATATTTAACAGAGCACCCTCTGAGTCAAGTGGAAGGCCCGGCACTCCCAGAGAGGGCATCGTCCCAGCGAGGCTGTCTTCTGACACTCACTAACGACGGGGAGTGCTCTCCCTGTGAATACCTCATTTAAATAGGCAGAAAATTGAACAGCTAGCTTTTAATTTTTTTCATTACCTATTTCTTGTGTGTATATGTGTATGTTAATTTGTAGGTGCACAGGCCAAAGGACAAGTGGCAGGTGTTGGTTCTCTCCTTCTATTGTGTGGGTCTCGGAGATAGAGCTCAGATCATCAGGCTTGGTAGTAGGCACCCTCACCCACTGAATCATCTCACTGGCCCCTAGCTTCCTTTAAAATGCTCAAGAACACTACCTAGGTAGAACGTGTGTGTGTGTGTGTGTGTGTGTGTGTGTGTGTGTGTGTAATTGCTAAGACCGTGGTTTCAAATGACAAGTCTGTAGATTCAATCCCCAGACAAGTACAACAGGGTCAAATAGAAAACACTAGCTGTTAAGCTGAAGGAATTGGAGATGCAATCTTGTATAAAATAAAGCTTTTATAGAGGTCGAGGTAGAGAGTACATTCTTCAAGACCATCTAAGCAGTCCAGCAACAGGATTGTTTGCAAAATTCTAGGATGTTTGACCTCCAAGAGTATTATACAACTACGGTCTTGCCCAAACATAAATTGGTCTTCTTATTCTGAGCAGATTCACCTGGCATGTGTTTTATGTTTATGATTTGCAAGTATATAACCTGGGAATTTTGTACAGAAATATAATGGGTATTTGGATATGACAGACTCAAAGGAGAAAAGAAACAAGAACTCCTTAGGAAGTGTCACTGGAGCTTCATAAGAAACCGCAGCAGCTGGGGCCTGTCTGTGTTAGTAAAGCACTTCCCATGTGTATTTGGTAGGGTTCTACTGCTGTGAACAGACACCATGACCAAGGCAACTCTTATAAAGACCACATTTAATTGGGGCTGGCTTACAGGTTCGGAGGTTCAATCCACTATCATCAAGAGGCGGGGAATATGGCACCATCTAAGCAGGCATGGTTCAGGAAAAACTGTGAGTCCTATACCTTCATCTGAAGTCTGCTAGGATAATACTGACTTCCAGGCAGCTAGGATGAGGGTCCTAATGCCCAAACCCACATTGCTACACCTATTTCAACAAGGCCACACCTACTCCAGCAGGACCACACCTTCTAATAGTGCTGCACTCTGGGCCAAGCATACACAAACCATCACCCCATGCAAGCATGGGCCTGAGTTCAATGCCCAGATCCTATGTAGACAGCCATGCCTGATAGCACATCCTTGTAATCCCAGTGCTGAGGAGGCAGTCAGGGGAGGATCCTTGGGACTGGCTGGCCAGCTGTCTATGGGGACCTCCAAGCTCAGTGAGACATCCTGTCTAAATAAACAAATAAATAATTAAACCAGACGATTGTTGACCATGAAAGATTAAAAAAAAAAAAAACCAACAGTCCTAGATAAAATAGATAGACAATCTGGAATGGGAATTTTAAGAAATATGTCTGAAAGTCATTGGAAAGTAGGTGGCCAGCACATAAGAAAAGCCCATTGGCATGCACTAATTCTCGACGTGGAGCCTCTGCTGGACCGGAAGCAATGGAGAGGTGTGAAGCTGAGCCAAAGGTGTTTCTAACGGGCTAGCTTGTCTCTTCCCTCCCACGAGAAACAGCACAAGAGCTGCAGAGCTGCCTGTTCAGAAGTCAGGAGGTCCTGGGTAAGCAGAAGGCAAGGAGGCAGAAGGCAAGGAGGGCCATGCCTGAAGGGATGAAGAGGCACATTTGCACTTTGCTTCGGAGTTTCCCCCTTCAGCAGCCTAAGGACTCAAAAGCCAAGCAAAAAGCAGAAAGTAAAATCCTGAGAAGCTGGACCCCAGCCTCCACAGCAGTGGAGAGGCAAGCACAGGAGCTCCTAGCCATTCCCAAAACAGGGACTCCACGGTCCTCATTAAAAGTCTGAAGAGCCCCATCCTGAGCTCCAGGAAAACCTGAATTCTATCTTTCCTTTCTATAATAAACCCCACCCACCACCCCTCAGATCAGTCAGAGTGTGGACTAAGACTCCACTTTGACTGTACTTGCCAAAATCACAAGTGTATTGTATTGTTAAAAGGCAGGCTTGGGCACATTAAAATACTAAAGACTATCTGAGCAGAGAGCAATTGGTGAACTCATCTGGGAGGCACGGAAACTATGCAGAGAGAACGTGTGTGTGTGTGTGTGTGTGTGTGTGTGTGTGTGTGTGTGTGTATGGCTGAAGCAGAGTAGGAACCTGACTTAGGTTGCTCTAATCCTCACCGCACATGATGAGCAGTGTTTGCTGGCTTATTAGGGACTGAGGGTGCCAGAGCTGCTTCAGCCTAACAGCCCTGCAATGAATGAACAATCCTTACCAGAGGACAGTCACCTCCAGAGTTCCTGTGATGGATTCCTTACTTGAAACTAAATTTAAAAAAAAAAAACTACCTGGTTTATCAAGAGATAGGAGGGAAGGAAAAGGAAAAAAATATTACATATAGAGATTTCAAGAAAATAGAAAGCTGGGCATGGTGATGCACAATTCTTCTGACACTTGGAAGGGGAGGCAGAAAAACTGGAAGTTTCAGATTATCCTTTGCTACACAGAGAATTTGATGCCAGTGTGGGCTACCTAAGACAGTGTCAGAAGAGCAAATAAGAAAAAGGATAAAGATATCCTCACTAAACTGTCATCAAAGAACCCAATGGAAATCCTTGAAATGAAAAAGTACAAAAACCAAAGTTAAGAATTCAATATATAAATGTCAGATTGCACACACACACACACACACACACACACACACACACAAAGTGCACGCTCACTCATGCACACAAACACGTTTGGGCTACTAAAGGACAAGTCAGTATGGCATATCAAGAAGAAAATAGCTTGATGAGGAGCATATCAAATGCAGAAGACACATGGGAGCCTCCCTTGAGTCTAACATGAGCATAATCAGAAAGAAGGGGAAAAGAGTGGCCAGTGGAAGAACATGTCCCAAGCTGACTTAAGGTATCAACTGAAGGATTCAAAAATTCTGTGAACCCCAAGTAGGGAAGATACAAGAAATAACCAGAAACAGCTAACCTTATACACAACATAGCACAACTTCTAAAACCCAATTGTTATGTCATTTTAAAGAGGAAATTACCTTCAAAAAGTAGTAATAAGAGATGAATTTGTGGCTGTGGCAATGAGGGTGAGAAGACAGTGCAATCACAGTTTTAATGTGCTTAAGCAAAATTCCCATGAATAAAACAGAAGTCGAGGCTTGCTTGTTCAAATATCTACCCTAAGAAGGGGTAGGTAGTCACTGTGTAATGAATAAAACTATGGCAGGTGGAAGGAGAAAAAAGAAACATTCAAGGCAAGCAAAAACTAAAGTGTGTATTCTGATGTTGTTTTTACACTTTTCTATAGAAAACAGGAAAGTATTTTGCCCAATATTATCTAGTGAGCTGTGGAGAAGGGACAGAGATCCTGATCTAAACTCCTAACCCCATTCTCTTACCCTCTGTAGGATGCTATGTGAAGAATGGAGTGTTGATTCAGACCAGCTGATTCAAACCAGATACTCCTAGCATGGCGGGTACAGCTCACTGCCTATCTATCTAAAGAGAAATCTTTTTAGCACTCCATTTGAAAAAACAATCTTCTTTGGAGATGAAAAAATATTAACAGTGAAAAAGACAACCTTGCTCCTCTCAGATACAGAATGCCTGGTTCATCCATTGTCAGCTAATGTGCTAAAAGTCAGCTTTACAATCAAAGACCTGACCCCAGGCAAGGGAGTAATGGCTGTTCCATCTATAAATAGAACAAAAGCAAGGGGCACTGGCCAGATGATCCTGGTGAATGAAATCCCCTCCCATGAGAGAACAGTGGAAATAACCAACCCTCTTCACCTGTTGGATAGTCTGTACCAACATCTAAAGAGATAGAGAGAGCTGAGAGTGGTGTGGTTGATGAATATACTTAAATCTTGCTATTTTGGTGAATTATACTCATGGTACGATAAAATAAATACCCAAGGAAAGATTTCTGGAGCTTTGCCAACTGTTGGCTTCTCTTCTTTAATGAAGAAGTCATGAGGGGGTTCTTTTTCCTCAACCTTTCAAATCAGAGTTAATGAACATACATTAAAAAGAAGACAGCTCTTCAGACATGCACAGGCCCCTTCATCATAGCCTCCAACTCTACTTGTCTAGTAGGAGTGATTCATTTCGTCTCTGAGTGGTGTTTTCTTATTTTGAGCATCCATATCCCCATCCAAAAACACCCTGTCAAATCAGCCTTAGACACTGCCTATTAAAATGTTAAACTTCACCTGATAAAATATAATTATAGCATGCCTGGCATTTTAACATAGCACACACATGCTTCAAGCCAATTTTGCTAGAGTTAAGATTATTTCTTGGGATGTGTGAATGCATGACGAAGCTGTAAGGAAATATCAATATGTCAAACTCTAATATAGTTGAGAAAGTGAACCCAAAATAAAGTTAAAAAACAGAACATGGATTAAATGAATAAAAATTGAGACAAAGACCAACAATTACTGGGTGAGCTCACCAAATTATGCAATTAAACAGTTTTCTAAAGGAGCATCCAATGATGGACTGTTTTAAACTCAATGAGCCATTTTTTTTCCTTAGGTTCACTAGGGCTGTGGCTCCTTACCTGAAAAGCTCTTAAGAATAACAAATATTCTTGTCACATGGCAGAACAATTGAGTCACAGTTTCTGGAGGTAGAACCCCAAGTATCAGATACCTTTTTTTCAAAGTTTAATTTTTAACTATATGGTTGTAAGCCACCTGGTTAGGGTTAGGGGTTAGGGGTTAGGGGTTAGGGGTTAGGGGTTAGGGTTAGAGTTAGGGTTAGGGTTAGAAAGAAAGTGGCTGTGTCTTATTGGCTGCCAACCTAGCATTCGGTCCAGTGAAAATCTCTGTCAAGGGAATAAGCAGAGAGTGATAGGGCAGCATATATGCATATACAACACACAACAAACACACACACACACACACACACACACACACAGAGAGAGAGAGAGAGAGAGAGAGAGAGAGAGAGAGAGAGAGAGAGAGAGAGAGAACGAGTCACAAAGCCTGTGGAATGGTGATTAAAAATGGCCTCCTGTATAATCATATAGATTCTCTACCCATGTCCATCTTTGGTTCTTTCTCCTTCCTTTATTTAATATTTTACTTTTTGTTTTGCTTTGGGAGTTTCTTTGTGTTGCCTAAGCTCAAGTGTATGGTCCTTGCACCTGGGCTTCCTTAGTCTGGGACTGCAGCTGTGTGCCCCAGCATGCAGCATGGCATCCCATCTCTGAACACTGAAGTAATGAGGTGGCCCATAAGAGTATCAAAATAGGGGGAAAAGATCTGGAGAAGAGCCAGAAGTGAGCTTATTCTAGAGTCACCCCAGTGAGAAAAAGAGAAGAAAAGACCCTTACTCCACGGTTAGAAGACACAGCCTTATTGGGACGCTGTCGTGTACAAGCTGAGAAGACCCACTGTCGCTTGCCAACGGCTTTGGCATATGCCAAGATTTGAGACTTGCGCTAGAAAGGTGCTGATGTTTTTGTATCCTGAGTTAAGTGAGGATGACTTGCTTCTATCGGGGTTTTGTCACTTCCAACAGTATCAAGGACTTCCCCACAAAGGCTTTGTCAGTCCCTACAGTACTAGCAACTGGACAATTTTTCCACAAACCCAAAGATAAAGAAAGAGAAGAGACACTCATGACTTACTATGTTTTACACTGGTTGCGGGTACACTGGTTTCCAGGGGCAACCATGTGCTTCTAAACTAGCCAAGAGACATGAGCGCGGCAATGTGTCCCTAAGCTCTTCTAGCCCTCGAATGTGGATGACTAACCTGCCCCACCTAGAGAAGCTCTGCACATGGAAAAGGGGATTCAGCTAATAGCTTATCCTTCCAAACATGCTTCTGCCCTTGGCAAATGGGCTAGGGTTTATTTTCAGGAGGATTCTGGCTGGGTACATTTAGGCAAAATACCAGTTCTCTCGTTTGTCAGCTTGAGAGGTAGGGTGCCCTGAAGCACACATGAGCTTCCTTTCCCACAACTGCTGGCAGGAAATCGATGGTTCTAATGTGACTGTCACATGGGCATGCTGCCTCCACTGCAGGAGGTACATCAAGTTGACTTTTAAGAAATATGCTTGCTGTCTCTGCCTGAGTTTGTTTGGTTGGCAGGCTTATGTAGCACAAGGGCTCCTGGGGAGTTGCAGTCTGGAATACAGGACAGCAGGGACCCACCCAAGGTGAGATGAGCATGTTCCTGTCTGTTGAGAGCTGTTTGCAGGTTCCCTGTCCTCTCTGCCTCTGTCCAGAATCATCTATGGCACTGCCTTGCTTGGGAATCCACTGGGTTCTTTACTCCACAGATGGAGTTAGGAGGAGATTGGGTCTCCTTCAAAACAGGATACAGTATCATTGGTTCCAGAGGTTTCTAATGTCTACTATCAGGTGCACAAAGAGGACTATCTGTGATAATGAAAATTATTGATATCTAGATATGTACAAAGCCATGTGTGTAGGCATTTTGGAAATGAAGCAGAGGAGAAGAGGATGTTTGGGGGTTTAGGATAAAGCAATGGGCTGACCATGGTGCTGTGTTCTAGTTACATCAATTGCTTTGGCAAACCACTATGACCAAAGCAACTTAGAGAAGAGTTTATTAGGCATTTACAATTCAGAGGCTGAGTCCATGACTACCATGACGGGGAGCATAGCAACAGGCAGGAAGGCATGTGTCTGAGCAGGCACTGAGAATTTAACAATCTGATCTCAAAGCTAGGGGGAGAGGGAGGAAGGGAGGGAGGGAGAGAGGGAAGGAGGAAGGGAAGGAGGAAGAGAAGGAGGAAGGGAGAAAATGCTAACTGTCAATGGCAAAGCCTTTTGAAACTTCAAACCTGCCCCAGTGGCACATGTCTCCAACAAGGCCATGCCTTCACAAACAGCTCATCTAACGGGGAGCCAAGCATTCAAATACCCCAGCCTATGGATGGCATTCTCATGAAGAGTTTTCTGAACTAACGGACGACAGTTGTTTGGCTAAGATGATGGCCACATGAACCTACCTACCAACACACTGAAGTTCACACAACTGTCACTGGCAGAAAGTGATACTACTATAAACAACACATGTCTTTCAATAGCTATTCAAATAAGTATAAAAAACTCAAGAAAATATTTCTAGACACCACCAAGAATACTTGATGAATGCAAGAAGGTGCTGCTAACACTTTCTTCAGTGGTGTAGCCTCCTCGTGTTCCAGTAAAGAAGCTCCCACTCATGCTCATAAGGCAACCATGATAAAACTCAGCAGCATAAAAATTGTAAAAGAACATCAAAGTAGCTTGATGAGAAGAGAGAGGGGAGTGAATGAGCACAATGTATAAATTTGTCAAAAGATAAAAATAGGGCAAAGAAATTATAGCTATTATTTGGATCTGATAATGGTATTTGATGATATTTTCTACAATATTTGCTGATATTTTCTCTTTTCATCTTTTTTCTATTTGTGGGATGTATTCACATTATATCCCAATTGAACCTCCCCCTTCCTCCCAGTCCCACCCTCAAAAACTCCTGCCGCCATTACTCCTTCCCCATCTCCTCAGAGAAGAGAAAGCCTTTACCAGCCTATTATGAATAATTTGACCTTCCCATAGGTCCAAAGGTTAAATCATGGCCATGGTGAAGGTGTAAGATCTGCAGAAGGGAAACCTATGCAAACTAGCCATTTGAACAACTGCTCTGGTTAGATATAGCCATTGGTCCCACTTTTATTTTAGCCAGGATCTGTTGTGCTAAAATGGCTCACCTCAGAAGTAGTACAAAGAATCTCTGTCTTAGTTTGGGTTTCCACTGCTGTGAGCAGACACTATGACTAAGGCAACTCTTATAAAGGACAACATCTTACTGAGGCTGGCTTACAACTTCAGATTTTTAATACATCATTAAAATAGAGGGAATCATGGCAGTGTCCAGGCAGACATGATGCTGGTGGAGCCAGGAGTTCTACATCTTTATCTGAAGGCAGCCAGGAAGAGAATGCATTCTACTCTGGGTGGAGCTTGAGCATATATAGGACCTCAAAGCCCACTTCCACAGTGATGCACTTCCTCCAACAAGGCTCCACTTACGCCATCAAGGGCACACATCTCCTAATAGTGGAACTCCCTATGGGCCAAGCATTCAAACATATGAGTCTATGGGGGCCAAACCTATTCAAAACACCACAATCTCCAAGGAAGGGGGAGGTTCAATTGGGATGTAATGCGATTTTCTCTGGTACTCATTTGGAGCATCTGGTGTATTGGCATGGAGGCCAGCAGCCTTTTCTAACTGCTGACACCTGTACCCCAGAAGGGAACTCAGACATTCCCCCTTGATAGTTCTCAATGATTTTCACTCTGGGACGTTCTCTGGCCTTTTTCTCAGTGAGCAATGAAAGTGTGAAGTTTGAGCTTGGTGATAAGCTTCTCAGAGTAGCCAGCTCCTTGGAGCAGGAAGCTTTCTGCCAGTTGGGTCTGCCTGAGGAGGGTGCTGTTGATCATGGTGATGTCATAGGGAGATCACTGGCTTTTCCAAGAGAGACATGAGTTAAGGAGTGAATCGCCACACTGTCTTTCAGTGTCACCTAGAAGATTCATTTCCCCACATGAGGAGTTAGCATAGCCTTCAACCAGAAGTTGTCTTTGCTATCTGCTTTCTCACCTCCCCTTCTGGGGTCAGAATAACAAGACATACACCCCATTCTCTAGCTTTGGACATGCATGGAGTTCTAAGTCAGAGAACCGATTAAAAACTCATACTAACTGGAAACATCACAAAATATTGAAGAAAACATCAAATACCATTATCAGATCCAAGTAATTGAGAATAATGTATTTCTAAGGTTCCACATGAAGCAGAGGCTAGGTTGTTCACTGGAGCTGTGTTCCCAGGTCTCTTTGGCTTGGTTCTAAGTTGTTGCTGGTGGATGTTTGGTCAGCCAACCTTGTTAACACCTTCATTAATTCACTCACTGGCATTCGGCAGCTCCCTTTGCCCACATGGTCTCTCCTGCCTGTCTTCCTGTCT
Organism: Apodemus agrarius; assembly: GCA_964023405.1. NCBI lineage: Eukaryota > Metazoa > Chordata > Mammalia > Rodentia > Muridae > Apodemus > Apodemus agrarius. The sequence goes on along the minus strand of OZ030015.1, from coordinate 1,725,359 downwards.
TCTCACTGACCTTGCTTTAGTTAGCACCCCTGATGTCAGCACTCCCTCCTGGCCTTTGTGGGTGTGGTCCCACCATTCTGTCCTTTCTTGTCTGTTGGCCATTTTTTTTTTTTTTTTTTTTTTTGCCTTTCTTGAATGTGATCGTTCCTTTCCTTCCCATTTCTTCCTTTAACTTATGAACCCCTTCAGGGCCTGGGAGCCACCTTTGGTGGGCTGCTTGAGACTTTGAACAGATCATAAACAACTGTTGATCCTTGGTTACCTTGCATTTCGGAAGAGAAAGCAGTGCCTGGTTAACCATTTACAAGACACAGGCAGAATGGACTGGAGAGATGACTCAGTCAGGGCTAAGAGCACATGCTGTTTTTGCAGAGGACCTGAGTTCTGTTCTCAGCACCAAGGTTGGGCAGCTCATAACTGTTTGTAATTCTGGCTTCAGGGACTTAGACCTATCCCCACCTCCTTTTGGCTTCTGCAATCATCTGCTTGGGGCCTCACACATGGTAGATGTTTAGGGAAGACTTGCTGTGTGAGTTTGATGGAAATAGAGAAGGAATGAAAGGCGTAAAAGGCAGGAAGCCAGAGCATTTTAGCACAATATGCAAGAAGATTCTCAGATGCCACGTGTGCCATGCTTAGTAACTAAAATAACGTGCTCCTTACTGCTTTCACACCTTGCCCTCCCTCTCACTGCTACTAAGAATATAAGAATATTCTCATATGTGATTCTGTAAGTTCTGTGGGCCTTCTAAAAGAATTTTATTTTCATAATGTGTGTCTCTGTGTGTATCTGTGTGGGTATGTGTACAATAAAGTAGGTGATTGCAGAAGCCAAAGGGAGGGGGGATAGGTCTAAGTCCCTGAAGCCAGAATTACAAACAGTTATGAGCTGCCCAACCTTGGTGCTGAGAACAGAACTCAGGTCCTCTGCAAAAACAGTATGTGCTCTTAGCCACTGACTGAGTCATCTCTCCATTCTGCCTGTGTCTCGTAAATGGTTAACCAGGCACTGCTTTCTCTTCCGAAATGCAAGGTAACCAAGGATCACTGGTCGTTTATGACCTGTCCAAAGTCTCAAGCAGCCCACCAAAGGTGGCTCCCAGACCTAGAGTACATGGTGTATCTTTTGCCACAACCCAACCAGGTTCTCCTCTCTCACCGTTGTCCATTCTGAGCCCCAATTAAAACACATTATAACTGCTCTCCAAAGCTTCCAACCTGTTCCTTCCGGAAAAAAAAAAAAGGTGTTTGCCACTAATAGAGCTGTTAAGGCTGGGAGCTGTGTGATGTTCCAGTCTTGCAAATAGAGATGAGACTGTTCTGGTCCCAAAAGCAGTTTAACCTTAATTGCAGCCAGAGCAGATCAGCAAGTGAGAGGTGACTCAGCTGAGATGCAGGGGCTGGGGATGCCGGGCAGGGGAGCAGGTAGAGGGTGCTAACAAGATGATTTTCTTCCTTCTTCTCTGCAAAGTGCACTATTAAAAGCCAGCTTGCACCCACGGACATAAAAATGATCATGTTTTGAAGAGCAAAGGGGTTTTCACTCTGGACTCTCAAAGTGGCCATAAAAGGAAAATGGAGACATTTGCAGATCTGCCAAAGCACACTTAAGCCTTCACTGCCTCACCTATAGAAAATGGTTCTCAGCAGGGCAGGAGAGGAGGTAGGGTAATGCTCAGTTGGGAAAGTCTTTCTTCACAAGTTTGATGCTATATAGCTCAGGCCACCAGTGCCCAAATGAAAGGCTGGGCACATTGGCAGGTACCTGTAATCCCAGGACTGGAGACGCAGAGATAGGAAGATCCCTGGGGCCTGCTAGCGAGCCTAGCCAAATCTACCAGTTCCAGAGTAAGTGAGTGGCTCAGCATAATAATAATAATGAAGATAACAACAACAACAACAAAATAATAATAATAATAATAATAATAATAATAATAATAAAGTGGAACGTGACAAATACCAAATACCACTAATGTCAAACTCTGGCCTCCACATGCACACGTGTGCACATGTTCACAAACACTGAACACATGAACAATCAGGAGGTGAAAGTAGATAGAGCATTCGAGCCATAGTTTTATTGAGCCCCTATTGTTTGCCACACACAGTTTGAGCTCTAGGAATAGAGCATGGGACAAAGTGGACCCCAGGGGTTGTGGGATTTACTGTCATTACCGAGAGCTTCTCATGCGGCGGACTGCAAATCCCTGGGCTTACCGTTGCTTGCGCACCCGTGGGACTGTCCACTAGATGAGCTCTGCCCCATCTGCTCAGCTGCAGGGAACAACCTTGAATCACCTTCAGAACTGCAGTGCCCTTCCCTCCGCTCGCTTTCCACCGCACTGTGCTTCTCTCTTCTCCTCTTTTCTTGCCACGACAAATTAAAACATTTCAGACTCTGCCACACCTCTGCTCCGACCTAAAATAAGCCACCCCATCCTCATCTTCTCTCTCCCTCAGCCTCTCTTACTGTGTGATGCTGTCCCAAGCACATCCTTCTCTGGTTATAAGCACCTGCTCTGTCCTTCCTCTGAGACTTGTTTCTTTAATTTTTAAATGTTATCATTATCTAGGGGACAGACCACAGCATACCTGTGGCAGTCAGAAGACAACATCTCAGAGTCAGTTCTCTCTGTCCATCTTTAGGCAGCTTACAAAGTAAACCTTGGCTCCTTGTCCATGGCAAGCACTCTTCGAATCCCATGAGCTCAGGCACATCTTTGCTGACCACCCACATATACAACCCTAACCCCTACGCTCATCTTCCTTGTAGAGCAGTATGACTTCACACACCGCATGATTTTACCACGGTATAACAATTTGCTGCCTGCCTCATACTCCTCCAAGAGAAAAGCTCCACAGAAGTAGAGACACATCCCAGAGGACTAACCAAGGTCCCAGAACATGGCAGGGGCTCAGCAAAGTAGGACTGAGTTATAGCTAGAGAGACAGAGAATGAACAAGCAAACGCACATCTGTGAGCATTTATACAAACACACACACATTTATGCATTTGAAAAATAAAAATGTCATAATACAAACTATATATGTTTATTCACTTATAACTGAAAACAGAGATACCAACAAGCACATACACACAATATATGCATGCATGTGTGTATGTGCATATGTGTGTATATATATTTGTGTGTGCTAAGTGTGGTTATTTGTCTCCAACCTACAATATACTCGTCCATTTAACTAATCTTTCCTTGAGCTAGTCACACGCAATAGGAAACTCTCATGATTCTCAGCCATGAGAATCCACGGTTCCACGCATGGCTAGGCTCTGATATGAGGGTGAGTCTAGTAAACATATTTTAGGCTTTTAATATTTTCAAACTTCAGTGGATTGACTGGGACACAACCCTGTTGCAAGCCAAAAAGCTCTTGTTCATTGTGTGCATTCATGCGGACATATATGTGTACATGCATATTCATGAGTATATCTGTATATGTAGATGATGATGTGTATACATGTATACACATGTGCCTGTTAGCCAAGGTACAGTGTGTGTGTTCACATGCATGTAAGTATGTGTTGTATGTACATGCAGGTGTATGCATGTATGAATGCTATGTGTGAGCATGTTTGCAGGTACATGCATGCATAGGCATATGCATGAGAATATGTGCATGAGTGTCTGTGTGTATTTGTATGTTTACATAATGAAGCCAGGATCCCATCTTCAACAGCCTCTGGAACAGGTTTTCTGGAAGGCTTAAGCTCAACATGGCCCACAGAACCTGCTCAGTGTCTGAAATTCTGCCATGGCATTTTCTGGCTGAGCTCTCTGAAGCCACACAACCACGCCGAAGGTGAGGTTCTTCTAGTTCATAGATAAGGAAACTAAGGCACAAGGAGAGTTTTTGTTTGTTTGTATGTTCGTTTGTTTGAACAGACGAGGTTGCAACGTTGTGTCAGTTACACCCAAACTCCATCTGGTTCAACAGGCTCTGGTCCTTCGGCATTCAGTATCTAGCCTCTACAGGGAGAGCGCAGGACTCACTTGGATAGCTGTAGGAAATGCAAGACTAGGCCCCACCGCAGCCTGACTGACTTAGAGGATCTTGACAGGATCCTCAGCTAGTCCACTAGCCTGGACCAGTGGCTCTCAAGCAAGCCAGGCTTGAGAAGCACCAGGAGAATGCGGAACCTGTAGGTAGAGACACGGATGCGGACGACCTCTCACCTCGTGACCCAGTGTGTTCTGGTGCACTACTGAGATGCCAGGCTGCCCTGACCCTCCCTGGTTATTCTAATGCAAAAATGCTCAAAACCAATGTTTCAAAAGATTTTTATGACAAAATAAATCATAGTCATGTCCTTGCCATGAAATTCAGTTGCAAGGAGCCTGAAAATCTGCATATGTATTAAACAGCAGGGGCTGTTGTTAAGACCTTGTGGATTTGGGGTCTCTGCTTTAAAGATGAGAATCAGCGGTGCTTTGGTACCTGTGCTCTGGCTAGACACCAGGTTAATAAAAATATGCATTTAATGTACAAGACTAATAAGTACACAGACACCTGCGTGAAGGCGCAGGGAAGCGAGCACTCAGGAAGAGTCTGCATACCATCATCATCCAGCAATAGAAGAGCCAGCATTCTCCAACTGCAGCCTGCTTTTGCTTCCTGAGGTGGTCCCCACCCAGCCTCTCACAGTGCTCAGCTGACTGCTACCTTGCAGCGTTGCGTCCTTTATCTGCAGACCTAGAAAATGTATGAATTTTGTTTTTTTCACTTTATACAAACAGTACCTTATCATATGTCCTCCTTCAGTATCACATCTTTACTCAACATTACATATAGGAAATCATTATTTCTGTATGTTATTCTAATTTTTCTTTCCTTTTTTATTTTTAATTTTTAGGATTTTAGTTGGATATTTATTTACATTTCAAATGTAATCCTCACCTTTCCCACTTTCCCCTCTTTAAAACTCCTATCCCATCCCCCCTTACCTTGCCTCTATGAGGGTGCTCCCCCACCCACCCACTCCTGCCTCACCCCATAGCATTCCTCTACACTGGGGCATCAAGCCTTCACGGGACTAAGGGCCTCCCCTCCCACTGATGCCAGACAAGGCTCCTTTGTTCCTTCAGTCCTTCCCCTAACTCCCCTATTAGGGTCCCTGTGCTCAGTCAGATGATTGGCTGCCAGCATCAGCATCTGTATTGGGCAGGATCTGGCAGAGCCTCTCAGGAGGCAGCTGTATCAGGCTCCTGTCACCAAGCACTTCTCTGAACAATAGTGTCTGGGTTTGGTGTTTGTATGTGGGATAGATCCCCAGGTGGGGCAGTCTCTGGATAGCCTTTCCTTCAGTCTCTGTTCTAGTCTTTGTCCCTGTATTTCCTTTAGACAGGAGCAATTCTGGGTTAAAAATTTGGAGATGGGTGGGTGGCCCCAACCCTCAACTGGCCATAACCTCTGGATATGGTCTGGAAAGGTCCTCCCTCCCCTTTGCAGGGTAGTTAAGCTAATGTCATTCCTGTGGTGGATCTTGTTTTTCTAGCATTTGGGACTTTCTGGTTGTTCCCCCCAGTTCCCTTCCCCCATTGCTACACACATCTGTTCAATGTCCTGACCCTCTCTGTACATCTCCTTCATCTCCTCCTGTACCTGATTCTGCCCCTCTTTTTACCCTTCCCCTCCTCCCTTTCTCCCAAGTCCCTCCCACCTCTACCACCTGTGAGTATTCTGTTCCCTCTTCTAAGTGGGACTGAAGCATCCACTCTTTGGTCTTCCTTCCTCTTGAGCTTCCTGTGGTCCATGAGTTGTATTGTGGGTATTCCATACTCTTTGCCTAATATCCACTTATCAGTGAGCACATACCATATATGTTCTTTTGTGACTGAGTTACCTCACTCAGGATATTTTCTAGATCCATCCATTTGCCTGCAAATTTTGTGACATCATTGCTTTTAACTCCACTGTGTAAATATACCACATTTTATCCATTCCTCTGTTGAGGAACATCTGGGTTGTTTCCTGTTTCTGGTTGTTATAAATATGACTGACTAATATGAACACAGTAGAGCATATGTCCTTATTACATGTTGAAGTATCTTCTGGGTGTATGCTAAAGAATGATATAGCTGGGTCCTCAGGTAGAACTATGTCCAGTTTTCTGAGGAACTGCTTAGATTGATTTCCAGAGTGGTTGTACCAGCTTGCAATCCCACCAGCAATGAAGGAGTGTTCCTCTTTCTCCACATCCTCACCAGCATCTGCTGTCGCATGAGTTTTTTATCTTAGCCATTCTGACTGTTATGAGGTGGAATTTCAGGGTCATTTTGATATGCATTTCCCTGATGACTAAGGATGTTGAACATTTAGGTGCTTCTCAGCCATTTGAGTTTCCTCAGTTGAGAATTCTGTATTTAGCTCTGTTCCCCATTTTTTAATAGGGTTATTTGGTTCTCTGGAGTCTAACTACTTGTATATATTGGATATTAGCTAGCCCTCTGTTGAATGTAGGATTGGTAAAGATCTTTTCCCAATCTGTTCGTTGGCAGTTTATCCTATTGACAGTGTCCTTTGCTTTACAGAAGCTTTGGAATTTTATGAGGTCCCATTTGCCAATTCTTGATCTTAGAGCATAAGCCATTGGTTTTCTGTTCAGGAAATTTTCCCCTTGCCCATGTGTTCAAGGCCTTTCCCCATTTTCTTTTCTATTAGATACAGTGTATCTGGTTTTATGTGGAGGTCCTTGGTCCACTTGGACTTGAGCTTTGTACAGGGAGATACGAATGGATCAATTTGCATTCTTCTACATGTTGGCAGCCAGTTGAACCAACACCATTTGTTGAACGTGCTGTCTTTTTTCAAGTCAAGATAGGTGTGTGGGTTCATTTCTGGGTCTTCAATTCTATTCCATTGATCTACCTATGTACCAGTACCGTGCAGTTTTTATCACTATTGCTATGTAGTACAGTTTGAGATTGGGGTGCTGATTTCTCCAGATGTTCTTTTATTGTTGAGAATAGCTATCCCTTTCCTAGGTTTTTTGCTATTCCAGATGAATTTGAGAATTGCTCTTTCTAAGTCCATAAAGAATTAAGTTGTAGCCGGGCGGTGGTGGTGCATGCCTGTAATTCCAGCACTTGGGAGGCAGAGGCAGGCGGATTTCTGAGTTCGAGGCCAGCCTGGTCTACAGAGTGAGTTCCAGGACAGCCAGAGCTATACAGAGAAACCCTGTCTCGAAAAACAAAAAAACAAACAAACAAACAAAAAAGAATTAAGTTGTAATTTTGATGGGGATTGCATTGAATCTGTAGATTGCTTTAGTCAAGATGCCCATTTTTACTTTATTAATCCTGCCAAACCATGAGCATCTTACTATCTTTTGAGATCTTCAATTTCTTTCTTCAGAGACTTGAAAGTCTTGTAGAGATCTTTCACTTGTTTGGTTAGAGTCACAACAAGATATTTTATATTATTTGTGACTATTGTGAAGGGTGTAGTTTCCATAATTTCTTTCTCAGCCTGTTTATCTCTTGTATAAAGGAAGGCTACTGATTTGAGTTAGTTTTATATCCAGTCACTGCTGAAGTTGTTTGTCAGCTGTACGGAGTTCTCTGGTGTAATTTTTTGGGTCACTTAAGTATGTTATCATATCATTAGCAAATACTAATACTTTGACTTCTTCCTTTCCAATTTGTATCACTTTGACCTCCTTTTGTTGTCTAATTGCTCTATCTAGAACTTCAAGTACTATATTGAATAGATAGGGAGAGAGTGGATAGCCTTATCTAGTCCCTGATTTTAGTGGGGTTGCTTCAAGTTTCTCTCTATTTAGTTTCACATTGGCTAATGGATTGCTGTATATTACTTTTGCTATGTTTATGTATGGGCATTGAAATTCTAATCTTTGCAAGACTTTTAACATGAAAGGATGCTAAAGTGTACTTCCTTATCTTTTTTGATAACTTAAGGTTGAACTATATAAACAAACTCAAAGAAAAACCACGTGATCATTTTATTAGATGCTAGGAAAGCTTTTGACAAAATCCAACACCCCTTCATGATAAAAGTCTTGGAACAATAAGGAATTCAAGACCCATGTCTAAGCATAGTAAAAGCAATATACAGCAAACCAGTAGCCAATATCAAACTAAATGGAGAGAAACTTGAAGCCAACTCTTATTGACACTAAAACAGTTGCCAGTTGGTACTCATTCTGTCATCCCTCAGCAAACAAGATGTACTGCGTAGGAGCTTATCTGGTATCCCGAAGCTCTTTTCTGAAAGGTCAAAGCCACCTTTACTATGGTCGTGTTTGGCTAGCCCCAGTCAAGTTCACCAAAAGCTCTACCTCCATAAAGTAGAAACTATGGCATTGTTGTGTGGTTCTGACCCCCTAGGGAACTCTTACATGCTGTCTGTGTTCTTTTAAGGTTACCATGAAGTTGAATGCGAGGTCTATAAAGTGTAAGTTGCCTTAGGACAGAAGCCTTTGGCCTTGAATACTTGAACTTCTGTATAACACTTCTTTTGATATAAAACATTCCACCCTAGAGGGAAGCTTCTTAAGACAGAGGATGTCTTAAAGGAAGGAGAAGCATTCCACCCTGCAGAACAGCACATTAAAATTCAAGAAGGAAACAACTTAAGAGCTTCAAGGAGTCCCTGAAACTGATGAGGTTCACTAGGCTCCTCCCCCCCCCAGGCAGTATAAGCCGAAAGGACTGCAGGAACCACCAGAGCAGCTGAGCAGCCAAACAACCCGGCAGGCACTTCACAGGCTGCTCCGAGCTGTCATCCGTGCTGGAGTGGACCTTTGATGATGTCACTGAGTCATTCCTGCTTCTATGAGTCCCCAACACACTGGAAGTAACACCAATAAAACCTATTGATTCACCAAGTGGGACTCTGGTGGTGTCCTTACTTCAGACTCTCATCAGTTTCCTGTTTGGGTGAGCATTTGCTCATGTCTCACACAAGAAGAACATCCTGTGCTACACTAAGCCGGAAGTTAGCCTCTGGCTAAGGGGCTGGTTAGCCTTACTTCCTAATCAGTGCTGGTACTTTTTTTCATTCATCTAAGTTTTCCTCTCACTGGTTTCAAGACTTACTCATCCAATATCCATTGATGGCATTTACTAAGTGACAACTTTATAGTAATTACTGAGGAGAAGATGGTAGCAGCACAAGAAGAATCAGAAGGAAGCCATTCATACAAATAGGTATGAATAATAAGGCTTCAAGAAAGTCATCATCAGAGCCATTAAGGCTAGCACCATCATGTAATGCTTTTTCAGTGCTTAATGTATTCTTGTTTAATAGACCAAGAAGCTTGCTCCTTAGAGACATTCTATGAGACTGATTATTGCACTGGTCCTATTAGACAGATAAGGATGTGGTGGGTCAAAGTGGTTCAAATGGCTTAAGCACAACTACATTAGCAATCAACCATGAAACTGGAGCTGGACATAAGGATTATAAGTGAAGTAAAACTTTGCATAAACACAATACCCATCCCCGGCTGGAAAGGAAGTTCAGCAGTGGAAACTTACTGAATGCATCTATAAAATTATACTTTGATGAAATAGTCCTCAAGTGTTAAGGTGGATAGTGCAGATCTGTGCGTTGACACAAAATATTTATGATATATTAAACTTAACTACAAGTAAGACAATTGTATTATATTGTTTGTGGTAGCATTTAAATAGTTTTGTATCCATGCACATGCAGAGAAAAATAATAACACAGAAGGCGCTGGGAGGGGGATGCTTCTGTTGACCTCAAATAGTACCTGCCCACGGTAGATGCTTGACTACTGTTCATCAATGACAGGAGTGACTCCTCACTGAAGACATAAATGAGCAACTCAAGAACTGAATGGACAGGCAGATAATCATGAATGGATAATAAATGCATGGATATGCCAGGCTCTGAGTCAGGATGATATGCAGCTGGAGGGACCGGGGCAACACTTTTCCCTCTTTAGATTTATCTTCATGGCTGTTTTCTTTTTTCTGTCAGTGAACTTAGATTAGTTGTGTAATTAGAGAGGAAAAGATACCCAATCTTCTCTAGGATTAATTACATCCTGGAAAGATCAGGAGCCAAAATTCTGGATTGCATAGCTAAGTTCAGACTGTAGGCTGCTTCATTGACTTAGAGATACTCATCTCACTACACATGCTCAGTGGCAAACGCCTTGGCTCTGTCATTTCTCAAGAGGCATTTGAAATCTGGGCCACACTCTCTGTAAGGCAGCATATTCCAAACTTCAGATAAGAATTATTCTGTGTTTGGGCCACATCTGGGTTCCTTCAGCACCATTATTTTGATGTGTTTTTTTTTTCTTGCAGGCAACTTTGATTTTTAGCTATAAATCACTTATTGTTTATAATTTGACATCAATTCCACACACAGGAAAATTTTAATAATAAAAGGGTATTGAATTATTTCTAGATAATGTTGCTTATAAAAGGCTAAGATCCTGTGTTCATGTCTTTCTCACATCAGTTTCTGGCATGACACCAGTCCAAGACTGGGTAGGTCAGTATTCCATTCCATCCATCATGGAGGTAAGAAGATTTTATGGGTCCAATTTCCCTTTGAAAATCTATTGGCAGTTACTGGATTGTTAGGAAATGAGGTGTTAGTGATGTAGACATGATGCTCAGCTCACACACACACACACACACACACACACACACACACAGATAAGAAAAGGACTAACTGGAAAGAGGAGATTGAGAAGAAGAGAGAGAAGATACAAGAGAGAAAAATGTAGTCTATGAATCTGTTCAAAATGTATTGTACAAACACCAAATTGAGTGGATATTTGATGTCACCTGGATTAAAGAAAATTGAAATAGAAATATTTTTCCCTTACTGACATGGAATTTTGTGTGTATGCAACACTTACAATGAATGATACACATATCACACCACATCTTGCACAGGGCATTATAGTGGGTTGGCCTGATACTGCTTCTAATGCTGGAGTCTCCAAGACTAGTTGCCCCAGAGATAAGAGAGTCTGCACATAGACACTAAGTGACCCTGCTCCCACATTATTTCTGATTGATAAATAAAGGTGCTGACAGCTTATAGCTTGGCAGAAGAGACATAGATGGGGTATAGGTTTCCCAGGCTTGGGGGTCAGACAGGAAGCATGAAGAAAGAAGGAAGGCTGAGGAAGAAGGAGGAGGAGCCACCACGGCTGAAGTGAACCATAAAATGTGACCTTGCAGACTGGGCAACTGGAACCAAGAGCAGCCCAGATGGAACACAGTCAGTAGTAAGTAATTATTTGGAGTTATACATAGGAAAAATAGATTCTAATAGCATAAAGGGCAAATACCTGCCCAGTTCTTATGCTTTTTAAGGCTTCTTGTAAATATAAAGATTGTGTATATCTTTTATCCACGAACTAAATGGTCTAAGATGGGGTGGAAACCCTGGGTTGGTATTGAATAATTTCTGCAATAGCAGAGCTTGACTCAAGCTACCCATTGTGGGTATGATAAAGAACAGTGCATGATGTTGGGTACATGAGGAGGCTGCATGACAGAATGTAGCATGTCAGAATACTCGCCATTTTATATATAAGGAAAGAGAGTAAATCATCAAATCAATAGTCTAGAACTAAAAGAGGCAGATTCTTAATCCAAAGCTAAACCAGGCTTTGCCTGAGTTCAGAGACCATCAGAAGAAGAGCATGGGCTCTCATGAACTGTTCAAGACAGAATAAAACAGACCAGTGGCTTTGGAAAATTATTTACCTATTGGGTAAAAACCTGTATATGCATATCTTGTGGCCCAGCAATTGTATACCTTAGTCAAGAGAAGTGCTGGCATATATCTACACAAATGCTTCAACACAAATATTTGTAGCAACTTAATTCATAATACACTGTAGTGGTTTTGGCCTAATGCTGCTTATATTGTGTTAATTTGGGTCCCCAGGTTGTTTGCACAAGAATTAGCACTTCCACATATAAGACTCTGAGGGACCCTGGCCCCAGTTGGTTTTGATTGGTAAATAAAGTTGCCGACAGCCAATGGCTGGGCAGGGCTTACAGAGGTGGTACTTTTAGGATTCCCAGGCTAGAGACAGATAGGAAGGAAAAGGAAGAAGGAGATCAACCATGCTAGGAGAAAGGAGGAAAGACAACAGGCCTAAGAAGGTGGGGACAGAGAGCATAGCCGCCCTGTAGGAGCCAGGGGATCGTGGCCTAAGAGGGCTGTATGTCTAGGTCCAGGATAGCCAAGATGGGATATAGAATTTTCTAAGTAATAACTTGGGAATATTAGAAGGTGGTAGATTAGCTGTGTGGAGGTTAGGAAGTGAACCAGCCAGAGATCTCATTAAGGCCTATCAAAATATAAAGGCTGTGTGTGTGTGTGTGTGTGTGTGTGTGTGTGTGTGTGTTTGTCTTTTATTTAGGAACCCAGAATATTAGGGCAACTATAGAGGAATGCAGCAGCTGCCAGGATCAATTTAAGTAATTGGACACTACTATAATATACAAATGTCAACAGCTTAAATGGCCAGAAGGCTAATAAAAAAGCACATAAGAAACAAGGGAGTCCCTACCAGCCTCAGGAAGATGTCAACTATGGACACAGCAGCACAACTGATAGACTTGGGAAGAAGTAACATACAGCATAAACAGAAAGGGCTGTACTGTAGCATCTAGTTACACAAAGCAAAGGAAACGGAAGAAAATCCTGGGGACACAACTCAGTGGCTCAGCCCTTGCCTAATGTGCATGGAGCCCTTGGGTTCAACCCCTAGTACTGAAAAAGATTCCCCCAAACAACCAAAATGGACAAAATCTCCTCAGCAAGCAGACTCACAGATGTACTTTCTGGGATAGAAGGAGCTTGCTGTGTGATGAGCGTGGTATACATGTGCAAATTAGCCACACTCCACATCAAGATTTGTGCATTTCATTCTATAGAAATGGTAAGAGAGCAAAAGCACTGTTAGAAGAACCTGTGTGGTTCAGCACAGATGCAAGTTAGCCACCACTTAGCTCTCTGAGAAGTGTGCAGGCCTCTTTAGCCTTCTCCGGTCTACTGTAGCTTTGCTGTGCTTGGGGGTGTTTACTGCTTTCTGTACTTGTCATATATGAGAAATAGTCCAGAGAATGAAACAGTGACCTAGGATTGTGAGGAAATGTTATATTAATAGCCATAAAAAATGTAAGGAACTCAAAACACTCACTAGCACAAAGGGAAAAAGAATATGGTGTGAAAGGGATCAAGGGTCATTGGCATCACTAATGGCCTACAAGTCACACCACAATAAGTGCTAGGAGCTAAGTCTCCAGTTAGAATAGCTATTATCTAGAAGGACAAGAGACAAGTGCACAGAAGATATACAAGAAAGGGAATCATGCACGGTGCTAGTGAGTGTGCAAACAGGCGCAGTGGAATGGAAACTCAAAAATAAAAATAAAAACAGAATACCATATGATTCAGCAACCCACAGAAACAAGCCAGGACTCAGTGCTCACTGCAGCACTGCTCATGGTGGCCCAGGAATGGGACCAACCTGCACTGCACATTCATCAGCGGACAGACACAAGGAGACGATACGGTACCTATACACACGAAATACTCTCCAGTCGCTAGAAGCATGAAATGCAGAGAACATTTTAAAGTGAAATGATAAATGTTTTGCATGCAGACACATTTAACTTGATTTCAATTTCACATTTAATTTTACATGAACTCACATTTTGCATGGTACCTTTCATGCATATATAATTTTGTATATTTTCATGTATCACATAAGAATAAAATGCTTGGGATAAAGGACCAAACTCATGAATCTGCTCACTCTCATTTGTGTCTTCCATTGAACCATACAAACATAGTTCTCAATAAATATATGCTAGGATGGATTTTTAGATTTCAAAAGCTGTTTACACTGATGTATCAAGTTCATCTTATTGTTAAAGTTGGGTTATGAACCAATACAGCTGTATTCTCATTCATTTCTAAGCTCTCTGCCACCGCGGCATCCACCCATTCAGCTGCTATAAATAATAGTTGGAGGGGAGAGGTTCTGAGGAACCCAATCTTCACGTAAATGCTCATGTAACTTAGATCTAACAAGTCTGCAACATGGAGTTCTCAAAGTTCCATCTGCAATTTTCATATCATTGAAGATATATTGTATCTTTTATATGAAGTAAAAGTCTGGTTTTATCACTAATGATGGACCCTGTGGCAATTAAAAGGCAAAGTAAACTAATATAAGTCACCTAGCAACTGGCAGTCAGCCCACCAGAAAGCCTCAGCTGCAGATACTAATGACCTTTGACCCTAAGCAAGAAAAAAAATTAAAGCCAAACGTGAATTGAGCTTTGTTCTGGCTGGTTGTGTGTGTCAACTTGACACAGGCTGAAGTTATCACAGAGAAAGGAGTTTCAGTTGGGGAAGTATCTCCATGAGATCCAGCTGTGGGGCATTTTCTCAATTAGTGATCAAGGGGGGAGGGCCCCTTGTGGGTGGTACCATCTCTGGGCTGGTAGTCTTGGGTTCTATAACAGAGCAGGCTGAGCAAGCCAGGGGAAGCAAGCCAGTGAGTAACATCTTTCCATGGCCTCTGCATCAGCTTCTGCTTCCTGACCTACTTGAGTTCCAGTCCTGACTTTCTTTAATGATAAACAGCACTGTGGAAGGAAGGGTAAGCTGAATAAATCCTTTCCTCCCCAACTTACTTCATGGTCATGATGTTTGTGCAGGAATAGAAAGCCTGACTAACTGGTACCAGCATAGTGAGGTATTCCTGTGACAACCTGACCATGTTTTGGGGAGGAATGTGGAAGGATTTTGGAACACCATTCGGTGTTAGGAACTCTGTGGGATGTTGTGTAGGGTCTTGGAAGATAATGTTGAGAACAGCGTAGAAGATGAAGGCCTGGCTTGTGAAATTTCAGAAGGAAGATTAAAGACTCTTATCAGGGCCATGTTTTGATTGTGAAGATTCTGTGGTTTTGGTTAGCTGGGGCTGAAGAATCAGATGTAATTAACAAGATACCAGAACCACTAAAGCAAACCTTTGTGTTACTGGGCCTATTGATGCTGGTTAGCTGGAGCTAAGAAATTAGTGGTCATTAAGATATCCAAGAGAAATGGAAATAAACTTTTTCTTACCACTCCTCAAGTCTCTTGAGTTACTGCAGGAGCCAACAGAGATTTCCATGGCAGAGAAAAGCACAAAGTCTTATAGTGAGTCTTCCTTCACAGCAAAACATAAAAAGCTAACCATAATTTCTGAGATAAGTTGGGATTGCAGTGAGTGCTGTTGTTGGAGCACACAGCTAAAAGACTCATCTCGTCAAATGCAGCGTGCAGCATCTCAAACATGCTGACATCTGAGGGAAGCACTGCCCACAGCACCATCAGGAAGCACCAACCTTGGGAGCATTTGTAGCACATCACCATAGCACCTTCCTGGGGACTTCACTAGCAATAAACCATTCAGAGCGCCGTTCTACAGAAGGCCAGAAGAACAGACTCACAAAGTGAGCCTCGACTGTCTCCCTTCACATGGAAATGAGTAAAAATCTATGATCACTTGCTCTCTCTCTTCTTCCTGGGGAAATTAGCAGTGCCTGCGACTCATTTCACTATCTAACTCACGAGTGTCTGGTAGTGAGAAGCATGTGGAGCACTTCAGGCTAAATCAGTGCTAGGTTTTCCTTGTTCCAAGAACTCTGGACACCAGAGCTGGGGTATTTATTCTATTTCTGACATTACCTCTCTAGCTACAATCTTTTTTTTTAAAGATTTATTTATTTATTATATGGAAGTACACTGTAGCTGCCTTCAGACACA
This sequence comes from Apodemus agrarius, assembly GCA_964023405.1. NCBI lineage: Eukaryota > Metazoa > Chordata > Mammalia > Rodentia > Muridae > Apodemus > Apodemus agrarius. The sequence continues at coordinate 1,709,549 of OZ030015.1, read as the reverse complement.
CCAGGAGAGGGCATCAGATCTTGTTACAGATGGTTGTGAGCCACCATGTGGTTGCTGGGATTTGAACTCAGAACCTTCGGAAGAGCAGTCGATGCTCTTAACCACTGAGCCATCTCTCCAGCCCCTCTAGCTACAATCTTATACCTCTGTTTTACAACTAAGAAATACGCTGCCCTACCTAGAATCTACAGCTAAAGATATAATAAAAACATGCATCACCAGTGTCCATTATCAACCTCTGAAGCAATGAAGTGGAAAATGAAATGCAGAACTAAGAAGCCATCACCTACAGCATTTGCTCTAGTACATCCAAACCTTAGGGTCGTTGACTAGGTCTTAAAATCACATGCTCGTCACTTGCTCCTTATTCTTGTACCTTAATTTCCACCAGTAAGAATGCGACTTATGAGAGAAATATTTTAAAAGCATATTTGGAAATGTCATAAAGAAACCTAACACTTAACACTTCATCTATTAATCTATAGTACTTAAAGGGAATAAAGTTGAGGAGAATTATGAGAATATTAACTGACCTTTAATTTCATGGAAAGTGTTCCTCTAATTCTCAAGACAATTGAGCAGTGAATGTTATTAATCTCTGTGTTGTATATGAGGGACATGGCTTGCTCAAAATTATATAACTATAAACTGCTGAACCTGAATTTGAACTGGTAATTTGAACTTTTTGTGAAAGGCAGTTTCCATTGAGATGTGTACTTCTGAAGTATCACCAGGAATTTAACTATAAATGAGTTAAAGTCCAGCTGTGTTTAAAACAACAAAATTCAACATGGAGGCACAGGAGAATGGAAATTAGAAACAAAGTCAGAACATCTTTATACCTTTGTGCTGGCATAAATAAAAAAAAAGAAAAAGAAAAAGGATGCAAAAGCCAGTCATGATGCCAGCTGAAACTGATAGCCTGAGTGGGGTCTAACTCTGAGCTGTCAGCTAACAAGGCGACTATGACACTGTCAGCTCCGCTCCATCTGTGCTTCAGGGTTTGTCCACACTAATCCATCTTTTCCATGGACTTCGGGACACCACTGACTCCTGTGTGGGCTCTCATCTCAGTTCCTTTAAACCATCTTTTCAACTTCAGACAGAATTATTTTCTAAGAAAGTTTCATCCTGTCTTTTCTTTATATACTCCTTAATTGCATAGGTCTCTAGAGGATAAAATCCCAAAATTCTTGTCCTTGTATAAAAATGACATCATGATTTCACTTTACATCAGTTTTACTTCTTACCCTTGAGCTTTATCCTGAGAGTGTATGCATGGGAGCTACTAAGATGCATGCTGTTCTCTGCATTAGAAAAGGCTGATTTTCCAAATGTTTGCTGTCTGAAATGTTTTTAACATCTAATTTTTTGTAACTATTTTGTTGGCATGTTATTGATCCATGAGAAATCTGTACCTATTTAATGAATGCATCTTGATGGTCTTGAAAATCAGTATATACACCCATGAGACCATCACTATAATCTGTGTGAAAGACATGCCTACACTCTCTAAAAGATTCTTCCTATACTATTTGTTACTTTATGCGAGTTAAGACTTACTATATGATCTACCCTCTTAGCAATTTTTAAGTATGCAACGAAACACTAACCTATAGGCACTTTTCTGCACAACAATCCTTTAAAACTTACCTCTTTGGGGAAAAATAAAACTTGTATACCCTTTGATTACTACCTCCTTTTCACTTCCTTCACCATAATGATTCCCTGATAGATACCATTCTGCTCCTTGCTTCTATGCATTCAATATTTCAGACATCTCAGACAAATGCAATCAGGTCAATTTTGTCCTTATGTATGGATCAATTTATTTACCATAATGCCTTATTTTATGTATTTCATGTAGTTCAGGTCCTCATTGTCTCCAGTGTGTGTCTCATCTCATATCCTTTAAACCATCTACCTAACAGCAAGCAGAATAATCTTTAAAAGAAGCCAGTTTCATCCTTTCTATCCTTCATTCATATATTTATAAATTCCTTAACTGCCTGACTCTCTATAGGATAAAAATCCAAGTTTCTTGTTTTAATATAAAAAGCATCTTATCATTTCATTCATGGTATTGCAAAAAGCAGTGTTTCATTCTTTTTAAAGACTGAGACCATTGCATAGGCATATCAAATTGACTTTATTCATTTATCTGTCAAGGGACATTTAGGTTGATTACATATCTTAGCTCTTATAGATGCTGCTGCAATTCATGTGTAAGTAGAGTTAACTCTTTGAAATCATTATTTAAATTCCTTTGTATGTATGGTAGAGGCTGGAGTCAGATCACATATATGGTAGCTCTGCATTTAATATTTTAAATAAACTTCCATATTTTATATATTGACTACTCCCAATTTCCAATGAGTATGCAAGGAGTTCTTTCTCTTCATAACCTTGTCAACACTTGATATCTTCTGGGTTTCTAAATATAGCAGCCCCAAGGGGAACATGAAAGTTTTCATTATAAATAATTATAAATAATTGCATTTTTCCTGATAACATTGAGTACTTTTTTTTTCTTTCTTTTTTTTTTTTTTGAATTCTGGATGATTTTGTTATACATTGATATTTTCATATAATTATTATTATTTTATTTGTGTACATTTCAGTCATTGCCCCCCCTTTTTTAAAGATATTTTATTTTTTATTCGATAAATTCTTTATTTACATTTCCTTTTTTTTTTTTTATGTCCGATAAGTCCTCTTCCCTCTGCCCATTCCCCAATCACCCCCAACCCCATTTCTCTGTTCTGATACTCTCCTACAAAACTGGATCCAGTCTTTTCAAGACCAGGGTCCTTTCCTTCCTTCTTCTTGGGAATCTTTTGATTTGCTAATTTTACCTTGAGTATTCAGAGCTTCTGGGCTAATTAATGTCCACTTATCAGTGATTGCATTTCATGTGTATTCTTTTGTGATTGGGTTAACTCACTTAGGATGATATTTTCCAGATCCAACCATTTGCCTATAAATTGCATGAATTCATTATTTTTAATTGCTGAGTAGTATTCCATTGTATAAATATACCACAATTTCTGTATCCATTCCTCCTTTGAGGGACATCTGGACTCCTTCCAACTTCTGGCTATTATAAATAAGGTTGCTATGAACATAGTGGAGCATGTGTCTTTATTATATGCAGGGGAATCTTCTGGGTATATGCCCAGGAGTGCCATGACAGGGTCCTCTAGAGTGTCATGCCCAATTTTCTGAGGAACCGGATACTGATTTCCAGAGTGGTTGTACCATCTTGCAATCCGACCAACAGTGTAGGAGTGTTCCTTTTTCTCCACATTCTAGCCAGCACCTGTTGTCCCTTGAGTTTTTAATCTTAGCCATTCTGACTGGTGTGAGGTGGAATTTCAGGGTTGTTTTGATTTGCATTTCACTGATGACTAATGATGTTGAACATGTCTTAAGGTGCTTCTCAGCCATCTGAATTTCTTCTGGTGAAAATTCTTTGTTTAGCTCTGTACCCCATTTTTTGATAGGGTTATTTGGTTCTTTGGGGTCTAACTTCTTGAGTTCTTTGTATATATTGGATATTAGCCCTCTGTCGGATGTGGGGTTGGTGAAGATCTTTTCCCAATTTGTTGGTTGCCCTTTTGTCCTTCTGACAGTGTCCTTTGCCTTACAGAAACTTTGTAATTTTGTGAGGTCCCATTTGTCAATTCTTGATCTTAGAGTATAAGCTATTGGTGTTCTGTTCAGAAACTTTCCCCCTGTGCCCATGTCCTCCAGGGTCTTCCCCAGTTTCTTTTCTATTAGTTTCAGTGTGTCTGGCTTTATGTGGAGGTCCTTGATCCACTTGGAGTTGATCTTAGTACAAGGAGATAAGAGTGGGTCAATTCGCATTCTTCTGCATGTTAACCTCCAGTTGAACCAGCACCATTTGTTGAAAAGGCTATCTTTTTTCCACTGGATGGTTGTAGCTCATTTATCAAAGATCAAGTGACCATAAGTCTGTGCGTTCATTTCTGGGTCTTCAATTCTATTCCATTGATCTACTTGCCTATCACTGTAGCAATAACATGCAGTTTTTAACACAATTGCTCTGTAGTACTGCTTGAGGTCAGGGATATTGATTCCCCCAGAAGTCCTTATTGTTGAGAATAGTTTTAGCTATCCTGGGTTTTTTGTTATTCCAGATGAATTTGAGAATTGCTCTTTCTAGATCTATGAAGAATTGAATTGGGATTTTGATGGGGATTGCATTGAATCTGTAGATAGATTTCTTTTGGCAAGATGGCCATTTTTACTTATATTGATGCTGCCAATCCAAGAGCATGGAATATTTTTCCATCTCGGGTCTTCTTCAATTTCTTTCTTCAAGGACTTGAGGTTCCTGTCATACAGATCTTTCACATATTTGGTTAAAGTCACACCAAGATACTTTATATTGTTTGTGGCTATTGTGAAGGGTGTTATTTCCCTAATTTCTTTCTCAGCCTGCTTGTGCTTTGAGGACAGGAAGGCTACTGATTTGCTTGAGTTGATTTTATAACCAGCCACTTTGCTCAAGTTGTTTATCAGCTGTAGGAATTCTCAGGTGGAGTTTTTGTGTCACTTACATATACTATCATATCATCTGCAAAAAGTGTTATTTTGACTTCTTCCTTTCCAATTTGTATCCCTTTGACTTCCTTATGTTGTCTAATTGCTCTCTCTAGAACTTCAAGTACTATATTGAAAAGATATGGAGAGAGAGGGCAGCCTTGTCCCTAATTTTAGTGGGATTGCTTCAAGTTTCTCTCCATTCAGTTTGATGTTGGCTACTGGTTTGCTGTATATAGCTTTTCTTTTGTTTAGGTATGGGCCTTGAATTCCTGTTCTTTCCAGGACTTTTGGCATGAAAGGATGCTGAATTGTGTCAAATGCTTTTTCAGCATCTAATGAGATGACCATGTGGGTTTTTTCTTTTAGTTTGTTTATGTAGTGGATTACATTGATGGATTTTCATATATTAAACCATCCCTGCATCACTGGGATGAAGCCTACTTGATCATGGTGAATGATCGTTTTGATGTGCTCTTGGATTCGGGTGGCAAGAATTTTATTTAGTATTTTTGCATCAATATTCATAAGGGAAATTGGCCTGTAGTTCTCTTTCTTTGTAGGATCTTTGTGTGCTTTTGGTATCAGAGTAATTGTGGCTTCGTAGATCGAGTTGGACAGTGTTCTTTCTGTTTCTGTTTTGTGGAAGAGTTTGAAGAGTATTGGTGTTATGTCTTCTTTGAAGGTCTGATAGAATTCTTCACTAAAACCATCTGGTCCTGTACTTTTTTTGGTTGGGAGACTTTCTATAACCCCTTCTATTTCTCTAGGGGATATGGGACTGTTTAGCTGATCTAATTGATCCTGATTTAACTTTGATATTTGCTGTCTAGGAAATTGTCCATTTCCTCCAGATTCTCCAGTTGTGTTGAGTATACGCTTTTGTAGTAGAATCTGATGATTCCTTGAATTTCCTCAGTTTCTGTTGTTATATCCCCCTTTTCATTTCTACTTTTGTTAATTTGGATACTGTCTCTATGCCCTTTGGTTAGTCTGGCTAAGGGTTTATCTATCTTGTTGATTTTCTCAAAGAACCAGCTCCTGGTTTTGTTGATTCTTTGTATGGTTCTCTTTGTTTCTACTTGATTGATTTCAGCCCTTAGTTTGATGATTTCCTGTCTTCTACTCCTCCTGGGTGAATTAGCTTCTTTTTGTTCCAGGGCCTTCAGGTGTGCTGTTAAGTTGCTAGTGTATGCTCTCTCCAGTTTCTTTTTGGAGGCACTCAGGCGTATGAGTTTTCCTCTTAGCACTGCTTTCATTGTGTCCCATAGATTTCATTGTTTCCCCCTTATTGGCATCCATTTTTTGATCCATATTCTCCTGAATTTCTTTAAGTGATTTTTTTTTGTTTTCCTTGTAAGGGCTTCTAGCTTTTGATCCATTTTCTCCTGTATTACTTTAAGAGATTTATCTAAGTGTTCCTCTATCAGCATCCTGACCAGTGATTTTAGATCTGAGTCTTGTTTTTCTGATGGGGTATATGAGACTTATTGCTGTTGGGGAACTGGGTTCCAATGCTGCCATATTGCCTTGATTTCTGTCAGTAACGATCTTACGTTTGCCTTTTGCCATCTGGTTATCTCTGGTGTTAATTGGTTCTGTAGTTACTAGCTGGTTCTTGAACCTCCTGTGGGCTCTTAAGGCTATTTCCCCATGACTGGGACACCTGAACCACTGCCCTGCGGGGCTCCTGCTCACAGGTTGCTGACAGGTGGCCTGAGTCCCCAGAGGTCTTAAACTCGGGATATCTTGGGTACCTGGTTCTGCCTGCTGGTTCTAAACAGCTGGGAAAATGGCGGAGGCTGCAGGGAGTGCGGGTTCTGCCTTCAGGGCACAGAGCCCACACTTGGCTGGGGCCCCCCCAAACCACTGCTCTGTGCGCAGTTCCTGCTCAAGGCCTGAGTCCCCAAAGGTCTTAAACTCAGGATATCTCGGGTACCTGGTTCCACCGGCTGTTTTGAAACAGCTGGGAAAATGGCAGAGTCATTGCCCCTTTTGTTCCACCCTCCCACTGAGTACTTTTTCATATTCTTGATGACCACTGGCATGGCTTCTTTGAAAAAGTACCTATCTGGATCCTTTGTTTGGGAGCTTTCTGTGATTGATTGATTGGCTGGTCTGACTTGTTATTTTTCTATTTTGAAATTTTTATATATTTTTGGTATTAACATTTTTTTCAGATATATATTTGGGAATATTGTCCTACCCCATAGGCTGACTTCTCACTATGCTAATAATTTTTTTTTTTTACTTTTCAATTTCATAAAGGCTCATTCTTCTACTGTTGCCTCCTTTGCCTATGTTTTCATCATCGCATTCATAAGACAGTAGCCGAAGAGTCCCCTGTGCATCTCTAGAGTTTCATGACTCCAGGTCTTGCACTGATACTTTGTCTCCTTTTAGTTGACTTTTGCTTGTGGTGTGACATAAGGGTCCAACACCATACTTCTTGGTATGCATATTCAATTTCATGGCTATGGAGGAGGCTATTCTTTCCCTAGTCTGCATTCTTGGCACTCTTGTTGAAGATGATTTGACCTTAGATTGCATGTATTTATTTCTGGGCTCTCTATTCTGACCATTGGTCTATATACATTTGGTTTTATGCCAGTATCATTACAGTCTTGATTACTGTAGTTCTGTAATCAATTTTGAAATCAAGAAGCATCATGCCTCCAGCTTTGTTCTACTTGTTCAAAATAGCTTTGGTTATTAGAGATCTCTTGTGCTTCCTTACAAATTTTAGAATTGTTCCTATTTCTGAAAAAAAAAGCTATTGGAATTTTGTCATTTATTGCATTAACTCTGAAGATCATTTCAGTGGCATAGACCTTTTAAGTAACAATTATTCTAACCCTCAAACAAGGAGTGTCTTTTCACATGATTTTGTTTTGTTTTCTTTCATCTGTGTTTCATGGGTTTCTGTTTCGTTTTGTTAAGGAGACCGGTGGTAGTCATCTGAGTCCTTGATTAAAAATGTTTCCGAGTGGTTTATTGTTTTGGATGCTATGTCCATGAGACCATTTTCCTGATACCTCTTTTAGATTGTTAATATATAAAGGGTCAATTGACATTGCTATGGTGATTTTTTTTTATTCTACAATGCCTCTAAACTCTTTTTCTTCAAACACCTTTCCCGCTGAATAACTTCCATTTTATCAGCAACAGCATGAAGGTCATTTTGTTCAGGGAACCTGGCCTATCAAAGCTAGTAACCTAATAACTTATAAAATCTACAAAATTATGCCTTAGTTTGCTTTTCATAACTGTGATAAAACACTAAACAAATGCAAGTTGGGAAGGAAAGGGTTTATTTCATCTTTATGTCCAAAAAATAGTCTATCCTTGAGGGAAGTGAAGGCAGGAATGTAAGCACAGAACACAGTAGAGCATCCCTTACTGGATTGTTCTCCCTTGTTTGTTCAACTAGCTTTCTTATATAGTCCAACCTATCCCTAGGGATGGTACCATGCACAGTGAGCTGGACCCTCCTACATCAAGTAGCAATTAGGAGAATGCACCACAGACGTGCCCATAGGCCCATATGGGGAAAGGAAATTACCCAAATGAAGGTCTCCCTTCACAAGTGACTTAAGTTTGTGTCAAGTTGACAAAACTGACCAGCATAGTACTAACCATAGATGCCATCACAAGCAGCCAACAAGCTGTAATACTGCTTTGTTTGTTAGAGTTACAACTTGTTTACGGTTCTTTATAGTTTTTAAATTATTCATTGCTTCTGTCTATGCACATGCATGCTGAAGTCAGTGTAAAGCCCAACTAAGCTCATTTTTGAAGAAACTCCATTTTGTGTGAGACCAGGAGCTAATCTTCAATTCCAGGAAGAAAATCAGAGTCCTCCTGAGGAAGCATCCTATGGCAACCCACCTCCATAGCAACAGCCAGTTAGGTTACAATCACAGGGTCAAGGTACATATAATAACTTAAGATATCCTGCAGAGAACAGATAACTTAGCCATCCTGTTTGTCAGGAGGTTTTGTTTCCATGTTTGGTTACTGCAGATTATGCCAGAAATGTAGTTTTGAAAATATTAACTTGTTGACACATATGGAAATTCCCTCAAGCTTGCTGTAACTACAATAAATACCTTGCACCTCTAGACTCTTACTGTTACCCACTGAGCTCTCACTCTTACTGCTGAGATGGGGACAGTGAGAGTCCTTGCTTGCAAGCTTGAAATAAAGGCCCTATGTGTTTGCATTGGAATTGTCTCCTCAGTGGTCTTTGGGTCCCTGAAACTTGGGCGTAACAGTTAGAAGACAACTTGAAGGAGTTTCTTCTCTCCTTTAACCGTGCAAATTCCTAGAACCAAACTCAAGTCTTCAGGTTTAACAGGAAACATTTTCATCCAATGAGCTGTTTTACTAGCCTCACTAAGTAGGATTTTTGTTCGTTGGTTTTGGTTTTGGTTTGGTTTGTTTGTTGCTGTTGGTTTGGTTTGGTTTTTGAGACAGGGTTTCTATGGGTATCTCTAGCTGTCCTGGAATTCATTCTGCAGACCAAGCCTTGAACTCATAGAGACCGATTTTCTCAGATGCTGGGATTAAAGGTATACACCAACACAGCCCAGCTGAATAGTTTTTTAAAGATTAATTTCCTTTTATTTTATGTGTGTTTCATCTGAATGAACTTATGTGTACCACATATATGCAGTGCCCAAGAAAGTCAAAAGAGAACATCAGATTCCCCTAGAACTGTAGTTACCATTGTGAGCTGCCATGTGGGTGCTGGGAACTGAACCCCAAGTCCTCAGAGGGAGCATCCAGTACTCTAACCACTGAGCAACCTTTCTAGTGATCTGATTATCATTCTCACCTGCATGTCCATCTTAGTTCAAGTATCAAGAAAGAGTAACTATGGCTCCCAACAGTCCTACTTCAATGGTTTTTGCTCAGTGACAGCTGCAAGTACCCTTGAAGGAGTTAGGTTACAAGACAGTGGCTGAACTGTGATTACTAGAGAATAAAGTCAGCCTACCCTGAAGGCATGTTTACCCTTCTTCTTATAGCACATGCTAAGAACTGGAGATCTAAAGCTCAACCAAGTTTTACATAGGGCAATGTATTTCATTCAACCCACATCACCAGCAAAATCTACAACCACCACGCTCAGCAGAATCTTAGGAAACCATTCAGTGGGACCATGTTTCCCCTGTGCTCATCTGATGTCTTGGTGGCTGTTTCACTCTATTAAAATGTGTATGCCCATAATACCTGGATTTTTAAATTTGTGGAAATGTGTATATATTCCTTGAGAGTGAGAAGTATATGTGTGCCTATATACATGGACCCAGGAAGGCCTGAGATCAACTTTGGGTATGATTTCAGGAGCCACCTACCTTGTTTTAGGGGATAGATGTCTCTTATTGGGATCTTGGGTTCACCAATCAGGCTAGGCTGGCTTGTTAGAAAGCCCCAGGGAATGGCCTGTCTCCACTTTGAACACGAGGCAAACATTTTAATAGCCAAGCTACAGTCCCACCCAATGAAGGTTGTTGAATTACAATTTTTTGTAAGTTTTTGGTGTCCCCTGGGCAATGTGAAATGCCCCCATGAGGACAGTACACTCTGAAGACTCTTCCTGGATGCTTTCTACATAGATAAAGATGTATGATTTCTGCCCAAGCAGACTTCACTGCCTTGCTCTATAGCTACCTGTCAGATCTGAAACCAGTTTCGGGGAGATTATTCTTACTAAGGATCGATGTTATACCAGAAACATACAGGTAACAAGAGCATGAAATTGATGGCAAACACACAATCAATGTTTCATAATATTTTTAGAACAGGAAGCTATGTAAGGTCTGCTCTATATAATTTCTTTCCAGGACCTCATAAATAAACAATGATTCTTTTTTCCTTGTGTCAGCTATTTATAAGGAGATCTTTAAATGGAGCATTTCCATCCATTACTAATGCCTTGTGTACTTCACTGTAATGAGTGAACACAGCTCCATTATGCTCATTTAACATATTAATAAAGCATCAACATAATTTAAGACAACAAACGATTGCTGGATAGGAAGAATGGTGAATTACGGTTGAGAGACTGGCATTCAACTACAGAGAGTCAGAAACCCCCACTTGTCACAAGAGAGCCAGATGAACATGAGGAGGCAATGATCACTAGAGGCAGATCCTCAAGGTCACGGCTGCACAGCCTGGACACCATCCTGCTTCACTTCTTCATACTGGCAGTGGGAGTCAGCCTTGCTTTCCCACTGCAGAATACAGATTCATCACCACAGCCATGGGACAGAACCTTCCCGTAAAAAGCCAGCAAGTCTGTTATTTCAGACCTGAAATGTTGCCCTGATATACAGCCTTATGGGACAGGAGCTCTTCACGAGAATAGAATTAACCCTTGTCATTTAATATTTCATGCTATCCTGTTGCTCCCTAACAAGAACAAATGACTGTGGCTGAAATGAGCCTTATTTATCCTGAGAGGGATTTAATGATAATGATGGCAGGACTGAGCATTTCATGAAACATATTCTACCTGCAGCCACAATGCAGTGGCATTTTATTCACCCTACAGTAGGAAGAATTAATGACCCTGCTTTCCTGGTTTGGAAACATAAGAAAATCAGCTACTATCCATGCTTAAAATGGAACATAATTCAAAAAGAAGAAACATGACATTCCCCACTGGAGAACAGGTTGCAAAGACAGGGGCTGCTTTTGTTAAGGATCCACCAGGTGAACATCTGTTTTACAAGCTCTACTCTGGCAGCCTCTTCTCCTCATCATTCAGATGATGAACTGCCTCTGCATTGTGAGTGATGGATGAACCCCGGAGCTCCGGCTGTGAGCTTTCCTGGATGGAGAGCTCAGCTTTTCTGTTGTGCTTGTCGGATTCCTCCCGGGCACGCAAGCCTTCCAAATGAAGCAGAACACGATGAACATGTCCACTTATGTGGGAGATAAACAGGAAGAGTGGGAGGCACTGCGAGTGTGAACTGCTCTATAAACAAGTCGCTCATCAGCAAAAGCCTGTTCTTTTCCTTTACAGAGTGTGCACTTAGTTCCTGGAGCATCCATTCATCCAAGAGCTACTTACTTCAATGTTCCTTACAACAAGGTGGGGAGGCCACGCACCCTAGCGTGAGTAGAAATGTTGTATGCTTCTTTGAGGCAGAGTCTGTGAGAACCAGGAGTGCCTTGTTTCTCTTCTTTTACCACTCTGGATAACAAAACATAAAGGGTTCTGAGTCCTAAGAAGTAAACGGAGCTACAAGATGGAGGGAGTATGGGTCCTTGAGTGACTCCTAGAAGGTTATACATTTATCAAGTTCTTGTGCAAAAAAATACATGTCTCATAAGAGAGGCCACTTAGACACTTAGGAGCATCAGCCACAAAAGCTAATAGTAGTTTGATTAGTACACAAATTAAAAACATTTGCTACAAAGATCAAAACAGGAGGACAAAATAATGGCCTCAGTTTGGCTTGAGTGACACAGGACAGGTCTGTAGTTATACATCTATCAAATAACTATCTTCCTTACTTTGCTGCTCTTATCACACCACTTTGACAGTCTTTGGTTGGTTGGTTGGTTGTTATTGAGACAGGATTTCACATAGCCCAAGTCAGTCTCAACCTCACTCTGAGGATGACGCTGAATTTCAGATTCTCTTGCTGTTATGGACAAAGTACTAGGACTACAGGAATGAGCCACCACATCTGGCTTATACAGTACTGATACTCAGTACTCAAACCCTGACCCTCACACATGCTAGGAAGCACTCTAACAAACAAGCCACATTCCTAACATGTCTACACATAGCTAATGGTATGTATTCATCCTGCCATCTTTATGAGTGCTTTCAAATTTTGAGCTGATTGCATGCTACCCTCCTGTGTATTCTGATCCTCATATTCTCTAAGCCTCAGCTCAGTAGGAGTTCTTCAAGGAAGCTAGTCTGCTCCAGAACATCACATTAGCCAATATTTTTTGTTCCTGTGTAAAGGGGAGGTTTTGTTGCTTATAGTATTCCTGTGGCATGCCACAGTCCTATAGCATGCCACAGTCACCTGTCTTTTCACATATTGATGGACATTTGAGATGTTATGGCTGTGATGAATAAAACTTGTATGAAAATGCATGAATACATCCGTGGGGAGGCCCTTATATTCATTTTTATTAAGCAAAATCTAAAAATAGGATTGCTGGGTCATAGGCCAACTACACCATTAACTTTTAAAGAAAATACCAAACTATCATTTTAAAGTCTATATTCTTTATTTCAGTGATAGCAGTTTAAGAGAGTTTCAATAGCTCTCATATTCTCAGTAGCACAGATCACTGATCATTCTAGAAGGCACAGTGGCATCTTAATGTCACTGTTACTGCCATCTCATGATGCGCAAGTTTCTCCATGTTCATCAGTCATTCACGGAGCTTGCATTCTGAAGTATTGGTACAATTTGATATTCGACTTGATTCCCTTTAGTAAAAGAGAAGGGAAAGAGGGAAGGAAGAAAATGGAGGAGAATGCAAGGCACATGAATAGAAGGGGGAAGAAAAGAAACAAAGGGAAGACAGAGAGGAGAGAGAAAAGGGAAGTGGGGGGAGGGAAGAAGAGGAGAGGGCAGTGATTTTTGGTACAGCAACTCCACAAGAGTCTGTCACAGTTTCCCATCAGATTAAAAATGGACTGGATCCAGGCATCCAAATGCAGCATTAAATGAGGACCCTACCAAGGGGATTTGTTGTGGATGTTGGTTCATTTGTTTGGATAGACAAAACTACAAGTACTGATGTAACAAACAAGAACAAGCCTGATGGACAAAGAGCATCCTTCACAGGAAAGAATAGTCAGATTAAAGGCATTATTAACCTAATTGGGCACAGTGACTCCCCAAGTGGACACCGACATCAGCATCTATGTTAGTCCTGAGTGGCTCCCCAGGAACACACAGTGAAATATCCACTATCCTCAGTTAAGTACAAGAGCTAACAGCAGCTAGCTAGAGAAGCGCTGGACTACCTACCATCCATTTAGGGAGGGATCTGACTGAGGGGTGTTTTTAATTCTGACATGATACTCCAACATGCCACCTTTCCTAGGAGGAAGCAAACTGGAGTGTAGGGCTCCATTATCATGTTTGCCTCACAGTTAGGAAAGGATTCCCACTAATTGGGTAATTGTGGGCTTAAGTGGCCAGTTAGTACGAACAAATTGAAAGCATGATATTTGCAAATCAATCTGCATACAAAATGTGTATCCTACCTTTAAATCTGTCAAGTGGCTGTCAGTCATAAGGACAGCCAACAACAGCCACCTCTTTCTGAAAGAATCCTTTTAATCAAAGTTGGTTTGTGATATTTGTGTCCCTGATGACATTAACAACATATAGCTTCTATGATGCCTCATATTAAACATGAATCATGCCATCCACTTGACAAAAACATTAATTGACCTGCAAATGTTTGCAAATGTTTAAAGAGGTTAAGTTGGTCTTTGTGAAGAGAGAGGTATCTGTTCCTAAAATGAGAACGCTTAGTAAGAAGAGGACACCCAAAGCTTTCTAGGAATCTGTCTGTGCTTCTTGGCAGTTCCCATGTGCTGTGCTGGTGGTGCACGTTTGATGTCTCACTGAATCTCACAGCCTTGTGAAGCAGCTAGGGTTGTTAGTCTTGGAGTTAGTTTTAGAATGAAAAAAAGATTGAAGAACCAAGAACCAAGGTCACAGAACCTGCCCAGCATCAGAGGCAGACTTTGAATGTAGTTCCTTCTCGCCGATCTCATCCAGACTCCTGTCTGTGAAGGAAGGCTAGGAACTATCTCCTTAACATCCTTTAAATGAATTCATGGTCTCTCTCCCCTGGCTGACCCACGCCACTCAACAGTCATTGATTTCCCCTGTCCCACATCAGTCAGTGAGACCTCTCCATAAAACAAATCTGAACTGATATTCTTCTTGGTAAAGTGTTGTCACTATCAGTTGACATCCAAACCCCTTTGGATAGGAACTGAACCTCCTTATGGCCTCTCTCAGAGCACAGAGAAGCCACTAGTACTCAGCTTTGCAGACAGCCCGCTGTCATCCACTCACAGGTGGGAATGCTGATATCAGAGCTGCAGGTGAGTCAGCAATGCTAACTCTTTTCTTTACTCTCAGAGACTCAGCAAGGCCAGCTCTCCTCTCTTATCAGCTCTTGGGACTATTTGATGCACACATGAAGCTCTGCTTCCTGAATAGGCCTGAGATTAGATCCTAGATGTCAGGCTCTAGCTTTTCTTCCCCATGGGTTTTTCCTTCTCACAACTGCAGGATCCAGTCTGTGGGATCCAGTCTGTGGGATCCAGTCTGTGGGATCCTATCTGTGGAATCCTATCTGTGGGATCCAGTCTGTGGGATCACATCTGTGCTTAAGTGGGAGTTGCGCAGAATCATCATCCACTGTTAAAGTCAACAGCATGAGAAGTGGAGAAAAGAAGCAAAGGCTGTGAGCTGGATCAGCAGGTAAAGGCTCTCACCACCAGGCCTGACCGCCAGGAACCCATACGGTGGAAGGAGAGAACGGACTCCTGCAAGCTGGCCTCTGATTTCCACACACACACACACACTGTGCCAAGTGCATCGTGCATTCCTGTGCATGCACATCCTAAACAAATGTCAAAAAATTCAATAAGGAAAGAAAAAGAGAAAGGACTTGTGGGACAAAAAAACATGCCAGGAAGTTTGGTAAGGTGGAGCAGGTCAAGACCCAGAGACTCAGTGGGCACACACCTGAGACTTAGGTGACTTCCGGCTCCCTGCCAGACTCCTGGCCTGGAACATGCTTCTCACATGAAGGAAACGTGTCCTATGGTCCCGTAGCCTGAAAGCAGAGTTCTCCATGCTAATGAGGTACTGTAGTGGCTATTCCTGGTTGTCTATAACTTGACTATATCTGGAATGAACTACAATCCAGAATTGGAAGGCTCACCTATGATCCTAATCTGAAGGCTGAGAGATACAAGTTTCTGACCTGGATCTTGGCAAGGAGATCTTGACGCATAGTGGCTATGAATTCCAGAAGATTAAGACAGGGAGATCACTTGAGTTCAAGGTCATCTGGGATTAAAGGAGTGGTAGCACACACCTTTAATCTGGGTCACACCCTCTGCTGGAGACCTACATAAAGACATTGGAAGAAGGAAGACTCCCTCTCCTTTGCCTGCTGGCCTCGTGGGACTGCACAACTGCTAGATCCTTGGACTTCCATCCACAGCTGCTGCTGACCATTGTTGGGGAGTTGGACTGTAAGCCATCAACAAATTCCCTAACTATATAGAGACTACCCATAAGTTCTGTGACTCTAGAGAACCCTAATACACATACCAAATCCCCAAACCAGCCAAAACCACACCAAATCCCCAAACCAACCAAAAACACACCAAATCCCCCAAACTAATCAAAAACACACCCAAATCCTTTAAGACTGTGTGATCTCAACTCTTGTCTAAGTAGATGCTAGTACATACTTTTTTATTTTGTTTTGCTTTGTTTTATTTTAGTGGCTTATGCAATTTGTTTGCTTACAATCCTAGAGTAGAGTTGAGAGGAGTCCAAGGTTATGTTGCCAGCATTATTGGCTCCTGGTGAGAACACTCCTCCTCTCTTGTAAAGAGCCACCCCTCTTACAGTGTACAAAAAAATAGCTCTCTAGAATTTTCTCTCTCTCCCTCTCCCTCTCCCCCTCTTTCCCTCCTTTCTCTTCCTCCCTCCCTCCCCCTCTCTCCCTCTCTGGCTCTGTGTCTTCCTTTTCCTCCTCTCCTTTTCAAAACACTAGTTAAAACTTCCTAGTTTAAACAGACAACATTTCAAATTGTCATTGGCAAATGACAATTATCTAACATGACTTTCAGTCTTGTGCCATAGTCTTTCTGGCCCTGAATATCCCCCTCCCCTAGAGAACAACCTTAGCTCATTTCCAAGAGCAAAATCAGGAGAGGTTCACATTTCCATGCAAATGTTTGTGTCATCTCTTATGCTCTTCCAATGATGGCAAATGAATTGCCTTAGAGTCTAAAATATCAGCTTCTAAAATAGTTAAAGTTTCTGCCTTCTGAATAAGAATTCATATTCTTAGCCTCTCATGAGGTTTTCTTTGCCAGCTGACTCCCATTGTACATACATCCACACAATACACACACCCATATACATACATACATATGTAACACACACACACACACACACACACACACACACACACGAAAAAGCAGGGCCAATATAGAAATGCCAATACCCGAGATATAATTCACAGACCACAGAAGCTCAAGGAGGAGGAAGACCAAAGTGTGGATGCTTCAGTCCTTCTTAGAAAGGGAAACAAAATACTCACAGGAGGAAATATGGAGACAAAGTGTGGAGCAGAGACTGAAGGAAAGGCCATTTAGAGACTGCCCCACCTGGGGATCCATCCCATATAGAGTCACCAAACCCAGATACTATTGTGGATGCCGAAGTGCTTGCTGACAGGAGCCTGTTATAGCTGTCTCCTGAGAGGCTCTGCCAGAGCCTTGTAAATACAGTTGGATGCTCACAGCCAGCCATTGGACTGAGCATCGGGGCCCCAATGGAGGAGTTAGAGGAAGGACTGAAGGAGCTGAAGGGGTTTGCAACCCCATAGAAAGAACAGCAATATCAACCAACCAGACCCCCAGAGCTCCAAGGGACTAAACCACCAACCATAAGAAGGGACCCATGGCTCCAGCTGCATATGTGGCAGAGGATGGCCTTGTCAGGCATGGGGGGGGAGAGGCCCTTGGTCCTGTGAAGGCTGAATGCCCCAGTGTAGGGTAATGCCAGGGCAGGGAGGCAGGAATGGGTGGGTGGGTGGGTGCGGAACACCCTCATAGAAGCAGGTGGAGAGGGAATGGGATGGGGGTTTGCAGCGTAGGGGAGGGAAGACCTAGAAAGGGGATAACATTTGAAATGTAAATAAAGAAAATATCCAATAAAACAAACAAACAAATGCCACATCTGCCCTGAATTCATAATCAACACTAAAATTATTATGACATTTTCTTTTCACATAGCCAAGAAACCATTTTTAAAATTATAAGTAAAGAAAAAATATCATTTCCAAGAGAATAAAATTGAATGCCAGCTTTGAGATCGGGAGAGGAAAACAGCTTTGAGGGTCCTGAATGATAGAATGTGGATGCTACACTGATGCTTTTGTCTTGGCAAATCTCTCCTAAGACAAAGGTGTGAGCTTGCACTCTCTCTTCCTTCCTCCTTCCTCCTTCCCCCTCCCTCTCTATCTCCTTCCTCTCTCTCTTCCTTTGTCTCTCTGTCTCTCTCTGTCTCTGTCTCTCTCTGTCTCTCTCTGTCTCTCTCTGTCTCTGTCTCTGTCTCTGTCTCTCTCTCTCTCTCTCTCTCTCTCTCTCTGTGTGTGTGTGTGTGTGTGTGTGTGTGTGTGTGTATACTATGTGACTGAGCTACAGAAATGACTCTATGGGCTGCCTCTCAGATGACTATGTGTGAAACATCAGTCAAGGGAATCAGTTCAATCAACTTCCCTGTCTAGGTATAGATGCTTCTAGAAGACCCTCAGAAGGGAGCAATGAAATCTTGACAAGTGACTTAGCACTGCACCCCTATATCAAGTTTCTTATCCTCAATGGTGTTGACATTTGAGGCAGGTTACTGTCTGTCGTGGAGGCCTGTCTTATGCATGGTGGGATGTTTAGCATCAACAGTGTTCCTGGCTTCTACCCAATAGACACCAGTCTCACCCTCACCCACCCCTTGCCATTCAGTTGTGATAACTGAAAATGTCTCCAGACTTTGCTAAATATCGGCCCCCTTCTCGGATAAATTTGCCCCAGTGAGGACAATTGCCCTACAAGAGGCAGACTTAAGCCTGGACAGATTTCACATCAGAGTTAAATTAGAATGTTCGGTCCCACATATTCCTGAATCATATCTTGCTAACACCCACCCCTGCTCATAGGGACAACTGGTCGCCTTGTGGAAATCTGTTCAACCCTTGCCATGAATAGAAAGATGATCTAGATGCAATGTTATCACTAGAGACAGTGGTGCATATGCATGGTTTATGGTTCTTATTAAAATTTGGTCCTTAGGGCACAAGCCACTCAGGTCCTAGCTAGGGCAACCCCTCCTTCCTCCTCTCAATCACCTCTTGCCCTTCTTATGGCTACCCATCCCCTCCTTCCACAGAAGCCACAAACTCAGCCCTTTATCGTGCCATCTTTAGCCCAATGATCCCAAGTTTTCTTCTGGCCTGAGTGTCCACACTGAATGCTAGACTTTGATCCACGCCAACCGCTTGGCCTCTTCCCATAGATATTGCCTAGCTGCAGTCAAGAAAAATCTCTCTTTCTACCCCCAATGGTTTCACAGTCAGTCTCTCTTCATTTATAAAATGCCACCAACATGCCGGTGTCACATGAGGTAGGAACTCAGGAGTCATTCTTGATAACTCCTCCCTCGGTGTCATTCTCTGCTGTAGTGAAGCCATCAATATGTTGTCCACCACTCATGGTCCTGAAAGGATTCTCATTAACCACATGGGGTCACACAAAAACAGTAAGACATCAAGTAGGAAGAAGCCTTTGGAGAAGAAAAGGAGTGGGGTGAGAAGAATAATTGTGAACATAACTAAAATCTATTGTACACATAAGTGAAATTACCAAAGAATTTTTTCAATCTATAAAAAATTTTTGTAAAAAGACTCTTTCCTCTTTTCTCTCTTTGCAATATGCAATATAACCTGGTGTGGCTGCTCCACCGGCTGCACCTCTGAGACCCTGGGTGGGCCTATAATTGGAGTCCAGAAATGTCATTGGCCTGTCATGCAGATGAATGACGTCCCTGGAGCAGTACAGAAAGCAACTGCAGGGCCATAGGTGAAAGTTCTCCTCCTATGTTCCAACCTGCATCTCCCCTCACCAGGATCTAAGAGCAAGCACCCAACACTTCCTGCTGTTCACTCTCTATTCCCAAGAGGCCCCCATTCTTCACCTAACAACCACCAATGGTGATGGTGATGTTTTTGAAAATCTGCACCTCAAGTAATGTTGCCATCCAACTGAAATTCCTTCAATAGTTTCCCATCTCTTTTCACATAAAATCCAAGTGCAATTTTCCATGTTCCAGGACTTGCTTGATCTGGTTTGTCTAACTCTTTCCAATTATCTATTGGTTTTCCCTTCCTTCCATCTCTGTTTATCAATGTTTCCCTCCTCTCTCTCTCTCTCTCTCTCTCTCTCTCTCTCTCTCTCTCTCTCTCTCTCTCTCTGGTGTGTGTGTGTAGGTGCACAATTCTGTGAGGGTTAGACATCAACCTTGGCTATTATTTCTCAGGTGATGTGCTCTTGTTTTGAAGACTCTCACTGGCCTAGGTTTCACTATTAGACTGTGCTTGCTGATTGGTGAGTCCCAGGGAACAAGCATCTGTACCTCCCTGGTGCTGAGAGGACAGGTGTGTGCCACCACACCCAGCTTTTTATTTTCCCAGCAGTTCTACTTTTTCTTTAGGATTTTCTTAGCTGAATGAGCTCTCTCTAGCCCCACTGGCCTCTCTGCTCCATACTGAAAGACTTTCTCTCCTGTCTCCAAATATGATTGCAGCCCCAGGGCACCCACAATTCTTTTCCAAACTCAAACTCCCAATATCTTTATATATTGGATATATATAACTGGCTTTCCAACCTCCGTTTAGCTGCTATGATGATAAGCCAGACACGCTCTATTTTCTTCGGGACACACCTCACAACCTTGACTGTATTCTGTCAAGTGTTTTGTTCATGTCTGCATTCATAGAATGCACAGTACTGAGGCCATGGCACTGACTCAACCAACACATGAACAAACTCCACCATGATGAGACCGACGGCCATTGCTAATGCCTTTTGGTGTGCTGTTTCATCTTAACATTTCTGCTTGTTAAATCTAGGGATTGAAATATAAACACATAAATAGGTAAAGTGCAGGAGAATTAAGAAGTATTTATGTTTCAGGAATGAGGGTGAACATAACCTTGGACACTATCAGCATCTCAAATAGAAGGAAGCCTGTTCATCATGGTGGCAGCCCCTTGCTTTCGCTCTTCAGGCAGCATCTTCAGCTGAGTCATGTTCTTACTGTGTGTTTATTTCTCTCCTGAGGCACCAATGTACTCTCCATGAAGCCAGGGATCAAGCTCATCTTGTTTGATATTAAATGCACTGTGCCTAATAGTCCCCCTGGTGAAAGCAAGTGCTCAATAAATGTTTGTTGAATGATGAATGAATATCTGAAGGTTCTCTGCCTAGAAAAAAATCTTCCGATCTTGATTCAAACTGCCTGTTGGACTTAAGAAGAAACCCTTTAACTGTACTTAGCATTTTAAGGCCCTCATCAGCTACACAGAGACACTGACAGGTTTCAGCTGTCCTCTGTCCAAAGCTGTTACATGCACTTGGTTCAGCTGCAAAAGGCAGTGACATTTACTCTGATGAGGGATGAAGGCTTTGCCTTTCTGGTCTGAAAACAGGGCCCTGTAACCCATCTGTTGACAGGAGAAGTTCTGGGTTCTTCTATAGCCTAATCAGACCGACAGCAAGCTTCCGCCTGAGACTCTTTGGGCAATGACGTGGTACTAGGACCAGATTTAAAATGAAGAAGCTGCAGAAGGATGTAGAAGAATAAGGGACAGAGACCAAGAAGGTCTCTAGTCAGAGTAAGGGAAGTGAGAGCAGCTACGGTATCCATATACACCGGGGTCAGCACTTTTCTTTTCCATATTCCAGTCCCTGGCTGAACTAGCTCATCTCTCCAGCCTAACTAGGGGCAAAAAAGTAACATGGAATACAAGTCCAGGGGATGATGATGTAATCCAGCTGTCACGGGTGGTGATGCCAGACTATTCCCAACATGCAAGTGTACTGTTTGGTCTGCCTAACGTTTGTTTTAAAAAGTTGAATGGTTTAATAGACTTTCTGAATAAGAATTTTCCACATTAAAACTAATTTCTGGGTTCACTTAGATTAAAAACTCAAGGGACAACAGGTGCTGGCGAGGATGTGGAGAAAAAAGAACACTGTTGGTGGGATTGCAAGATGGTACAACTGCTCTGGAAATCAGTATGGCTGTTCCTTAGAAAATTGGGCATGACTCTTCTAGAGGACCCTGTCATACCATACTCAAGGCACAATTAGCAAATCAAAAGATTCCCAAGAAGAAGGAAGGAGAGGACCCTGGTCCTGAAAAGACTGGGTCCAGTTTTGTAGGAGAGTATCAGAACAGAGAAATGGTGGTGGTGGTGGTGTGATTGTGGAATGGGCAGAGGGAAGAGGACTTATGGGACATATGGTGAGGGGGGAACTGGGAAAGGGGAAAGCCTTTGGAATGTAAACAAATAATAAAATAAAAAAATTAGAACTGGTATTTTCTTGTGTCAATAACAGTTGAACCTTGACAGTTACTGGTGGCCTTGGTCAAGTCAGGCTGTGTAAGCTCATTTCCTGTGAGAACCCAGGAGATCTGATACAAGTTTTGTTCTCCAATCTACGTTTACTTAGAAATGCTGTTCTTGATGGCTCCAAGGGCCTAGTAATGAATAGTCTCCATTTCTCCATCCCGTTGCTAGTGAGTCTTCCCTTCTGACTGCTGTCATGAGTAGCAGGAGACATGCCACTCAGAGTTCTTGAGATTTGTATGGGCTCAGTTTTTGTGTTGTTGAGGGAGGGCGGTGCTATGGATTGAATATGGGCTTTGAGCATGCTCACCTAGAGTCTCCTACTCAGCCATAGCCTTGACACCTTTTTGTGACAAGTCTCCCTAAGCTCCCCAGTCTGCTGTGTCCTCACTCATTAGCTGAGACTGACCTTGAACTTGTCATCCTCTTGCTTCAACCTCTCCCCAGCAGTTAGGATTTCAGGCCTTAGTCTCCAAGACTCACTGTGTTGAAGGGATGAGGATACAGAATTCTTAAGGTAATATAACTATGACATATCTTCTTAAGGTGTTTATTTTATTCAAACATTTAGGGACTATGTTTTAAAATTTTTTGAGCTTGTATCCATTCCCAAGCACTAGTAATGAAAGATTGTTTTTCTAAGGTGATCAATCTCATGGACGTTTTTTTCATGTGTGAAGTATATTCCTTTTGTCTGTATAAATGTCTCTGTACCATGTGTATGCAGTGCCTGCAGAAGCTGAAAGAAGGCATTGGGTCCCCTGGTACTGGAGTTATAGACAGTTGTGAGCTGCACTCTCACTGCTGGAAATTGAACCTGTGTCCTTTGGAGGATCAGCCAAGGCTCTTAACCACTGTGCTACCTCTCCAGCTCCCAGCTACAGTTTTAAACAAAGCTTGGTATACACATCAGTTTCCATCTCTCTAATTCTACAGAAAATCCACAGCTCTTATATAATTCAGTCCTTGCCACAAGCTTACTTAGCTTTTTATTTTAACTTAAATTCCTTTCTGACGATAATGAGATTCTGATAACACAAGCATAGCAAAACTTATAACTTGTCACTTAGGTTTCAGTGTCACTGTTCCTGTGTCTTTTCACAGGACAGGAACTTACAAACTATTTTGTCAATTTGTAACGTGCCTTAGGGTTTAAAACCCAGAGGCTTGAAGAACAAGTTTGAAACCAGTAAAAACAAGTACCAGAATGAGAGAAATTCAAAAGAACATGGGATCTTCTCCAGATATTGAGACAAAGAGGATTCTTCTGGCACCCACTCCTGACCTGGTTAGATCACATTAGGTGATCATCACAATTAAATGTGCTTGGAGTTAGGGCCTGGAGAGATGACTCGGCAGTTAAGGGTGACCACAGCTCTTTCTAAGAACCTGAGTTGGATTCCCAGCACACACACGTGGTGGTGCACAACCATCTGTAACTTCAGCTCCAGGGGTTCCAACACCCTCTTCTGCAGCTGCACTCATATGCACACATCTATACACAGATATACACATATATAAACAAATTTAAAAATAAGAATCCTGTGCATCATTCAACAGGAAAGAAAGTAAACCTCACACTGGAAACCTAGCCAGCTTTCTTGGGATAATGAGGTTACTGACCATAGAAAAGAATCTGCTGCCACCACTGTGCTAGACCAGCATAACTCTTCATTGTGTTCTAAATCTCATCCTTACAACAACAGATAAATGTAGGTATTACCCCTCAGAGAAGCCTCTCTTGACCATAAATTTAAAAAGAGCAAGGAAGGGCGTGTGGGAGGGCTTAAAGGGAGGGAAGGGGGGAGCAAATTAAAACAATTGTTTTATAATCTCAAAAGAAAAAGAAAAAGAAATAATTATCTTTAAAGAACCTCTCTACAGCAAATGGAGACACCATAGAAAACTACAACTGAACACAATGCGGGGACAAATGGATCTCACTGTTCCTGTATATTGTCCTCCACTGTACCCAGCACCAACATGTGCATCTCATGTTTCTTTGTTGAGGTTTGTTTTTTTGCTATCTATTATAATACTAAGTGTGCGCTCCCAAGACCGTGCTGTCCCACAGAGAGTCCTCACATACACCTTGGCCTCAAGCTATTTCTAATTGGTCAATAAAGATGCCAACAGCTAATAGTGGGGCAGAAAGATATAGGTGGGGTTTAGATTTTGAAGACCTCAGGTCAGAGAGGACCCACAAAGGAGAAGATGGTAAGAAGAGGAGAAGCCTTGAGGCCTGGCTAATTGGAGTTAGGAACAGACCAGATGAAACATAGTAAGTAATAACTCAAGGTTAATGATAAAAAAAGTAGATTCTAATAAGAGGATAGGCAGGTGCTCAGCTTTTGTACTGTTGCATATATAAGGTTGTGTGTGTTTTTTATCCAGGAACTCAATGATCTAATGCAAGGTAGAAACCCCAGGTCAGGATTAAAATATTTCTACAACATATTTGAATGGTGCAAAAACCCACTTTAAAAAATAAAAATGTGAGATCCATGAGGGGAAAACACACACCATCCCTTTAAGGTTAGGAGGCAAGGAGTTCCTAGAGTAAGCTAAGACACCTCCAAACCAAAGAGCACACTACGTGGCATTCTCAGACTCCAGCCTGAGTGCTGCAGCCCTGTAGATGAAGCTTAACACAGAGATGCTAAAAGCCCTGCTGTACAGCAAACCAGGCTGCTCGGAGGCCAGAGAGCAAGGCCGCGTGCCTCCCGCAATCCACAAAAGAACAGAGAATAAACGGAAACGTTAGATGTCCGTGCTATCATATACAATCGGGCTTTCCAATGCACTCTCCACGGAAGTACTGAGGGCCTGAGCCTAGCATGTGACACGTTGGCCTGAAAATGGACTGATACAGTAAATAGAAGGAAACTTAAATAAAGTTAAATATAGGGAAAAATATTAATTCAATGTCTAAAAGAGAAGAGGGATGTAAGTATATTTATCCAGAGATATTAATCTCCATAGAAGGGGGAAATAAATGAAAATTGCTTTAAATGTTTTCTTAGAAGGAAGAAATAAATGGAAATGTAAGATATCGATACTATAGTAAACAACTGGGTTCTTTCAAAGGGGTTTCCACAAGAATACTTGCTAGGACTGCTTAACACATGACACAAATGTTGGCCAAAAACAAACTTACAAGGTAAATAAAAGAAAATTTAAATAAAGTTAAATACAGAAAAGGATATTAATTCAATTTATATAAGGAGAAAGGGAATATAAGTATATTTATCACTGTATCCAGCCCCTACAAGTGCATTTCACTGTTTCTATATAGTGACCTCGACTGTAACTAAAGGATTTCTCTGCAATATTTATTTTTTTAGTACATATGAGAATCCTTGGGTAAGTATATGATATTGGCTTGAGCCTTCGTTTGTTCTGGTTGTACACTCTGAAGCCATATCTGCTCATTAACACTGTACTGAGCAGGAGGCCTCTTTTTTTTTTTTCATCATTGTTCAGGACAAATAACATTTTTAGTGGCAAAATTACTTTAGATGATTTGAATACTAGCTTTTAAATATAACTGGTAGATGCCTTGAAGGATGACTGTACCACACAGCTCCCTACAGAGAGAGGTGCTGATTAGAGTTTTCACACTCAGAGTTCATAAGGTTTCTTCTGGGGAAAAAAAGTGAAAAAAAAAAAAAAACCAGCATGGAGTTTTATACAAAAGTGAAAAGAAGAAGAAAAAAAAAAAAAAGACTGAAGGGACAACCCAGAAACGGAGAGCTAGCTCCATGCTCAGTGCTAAGAAGGAGCTTAGCTAAGTCTTTCCATCATCAGATCATGTACAAAGTCAGAGGACATCTTCAGTGCCCACGCAAGGCACTGTAACGGAAGGTTCGTCACAGGGAGAGATGCCTGCCTGTGGCCGTTGGCTCAGGTATCCGTGATAAAAGCTGCAGTCTTGCTCCACGGGAAGATCAGAAATCCAGTGGTGCATGTTTCCTAGAGGCATCTCTGTGGATCATATCTCACAAAGGGACATGTCATATAAGTAGGATGACTTTGTCACTAGAAGACAGCCCTGACAGGATTTCTCCCAGGCCCAGGCTGCCTTCACCACCTCTCGGTAGCCTCGTTACCTTAGTTTGGTGGTTATCCTGACACGCCTTACCCATCAGGGTGTAAACCAGCAACAGTCTATGCCAGTCTGTGTGCCCATACACACTCATCAAGTCAGGGAGGAGTGCAAAGCTGGTAAAAAACTCTTCATCAATCTCTGATATCGTCTACCAACTAATTGAACAAGATATAATGACCTTAGAGATTCATAAAACTGTAAAGTCCTTTGATACATTACAAAGCATAATCCAAGCAAAATCTAGACCCCTAACTATGCATAGAATCTGAACATCAGCCCAGTAATCACAGTATAAGGTTAACCAATGCATGCTTGTCAGTAGTAAACAATAGTGAGGAGGTGCAAGCTAGACGGCGGCTCGCTCTCCCACTGACCAGGGGCCACATTTACTCTCCCTCATCCTGCATCCTTTCATGTGTTCACTACAGCCAAAGATCCTTTCACCCGTGTCTGCCTCGGGAAAACATTCTTTTTTTAATTGGATATTTTCTTTATTTTCATTTCAAATGTTTTTCCTTTTCCAGGTCTCCCCTTCGGAGACCCCCTATCCCCTCCTCCCTCCCTTCCCCTGTCTCTATTAGAGTGCTCCCCCCACCCACCAACTCCTGTCCTCCCACCCTGGCATTCCCCTACACTGGGGCATCGAACACACTCAGGCCCAAGGGCCTCTCCTCCCACTGATGTCCAACAGGGCCGTCTTCTGCCACATATGTGGCCAGCACCGTGTGTCGCTCCATGTGTAGTCTTTGGTTGGTGGTTCAGTCCCTGGGAGCTCTGGTGGGGGGGAATGAAGGGGAGGGAGAGTCTGTCCCGTGACACTGTTGTTCCCTCCATGGGACTACAAACTCCCTCAACTCCTTCAGTCCTTTATCCAACTCCTCCATCGGTAACCCCCAAGCTTAGTCCAATGGGTGGCTGCGAACTTCTGCCTCTGTATTCTTCGTCAGGCTCTGGCAGAGCCTCTCAGGAGACAGCTGTATCAGGCTCCCATCAGCAAGCACTTCCCGACATCCCTAATAATGTCTGTGTTTGGCAACTGTATATGGGATGGATCCCCAGGTGGGGCAATCTCTGGATGGCCTTTCCTTCAGTCTCTGCTCCACACTTTGTCTCCATATTTCCTCCTGTGAGTATTTTGTTCCCCCTTCTAAGCACTAAAGCATCCACATCTTGGTCTTCCTTCTTCTTAGGCTTCATATGTAAATTGAATCTTGGGTGTTCTGAACTTTTGGGCTAATACCCACTTATCAGTGAGTACACACCATGTTTGTTCCTTTGTGACTGAGTCACCTCACTCAGGATGATATTCTCAAGTTCCATCCATTTGCCTGCGAATTTCACAAAGTCATTGTTTTTAATACCTCAGTAGTATTCCATTGTGTAAATGTAGCACATTTCTGTATCATTCCTCTGTTGAAGGACATCTGGGTTGTTTCCAGATTCTAGCTATTATAAATATGGCTGCACAGTGTAGCATGTGTCCTTATTACATGTTGGAGCATCTTCTGAGTATATGCCCAAGAGAAGTATAGATGGGTCCTCAGGAAGTACTATGTCCAATTTTCTGAGGAACTGCCAGACTGATTTCCAGAGGTGTTATACCAGCTTGCAATCCTACCAACAATGGAGGAGTGTTCCTTTTTCTCCACATCCTTGCCAGAATCTGCTGTCACATGAGTTTTTTAATCTTAGCCATTCTGACTGGTGTGAGGTGGACTCTCAGTGTTTTGATTTCCAATTCCCTAATGACTAAGGATGCTGAACATTTCCTTAGGTGTTTCTCAGCCCATTGAGTTTCCTGAGTTGAGAATTCTGTTTAGCTCTGTTCCCCATTTTTAATAGTGTTATTTGGTTTTCTGGATTCTAACTTCTTGAGTTCTTTGTATATATTGGATATTAGCCCTCTACCAGATGTAGGATTATTTCTATCTTCTTATATCTGTTGAGATCTGATTTGTGACCAATTATATGGTCAGTTTTTGAGAGGGTACCATGAGGTGCTGAGAAGAAAGTATTGATTTAGGATGAAATATTCTATAAATATCTGTTAAATCCATTTGGTCCATAACTTCTGTTAGTTTCAGTGTGCCTCTCTTTAGTTTGTGTTTCCATGATCTGTCCATTGATGAGACTGGGATGTTGAAGTCTCCCACTATTATTGTGTGAGCTGCAATGTGTGCTTTGAGCTTTAGTACAGTTTCTCTTATGAATGTGTATGCCCTGGCATTTGGAGCATAGATGTTTTCAGTATTGAGAGTTCTTGGTAGATTTTTCAATGATGAATATGAAGAGTCCTTCCTTATCTTTTTTGATGACTTTTGGTTGAAAGTTGATTTTATCCAATATAAGAATGGCTACTCCAGCTTATTTCTTGGGAAATTATTTTCCAGCCCTTTACTCTGAGGTAGTGTTTGTCTTTGACACTGATGTGCGATGCATTTCCTGTATCCAGCAAAATGCTGGGTCCTGTTTATGTATTCAGTCTGTTAGTTTATGTCTTTTTATTAGGGAATTGAGACCATTGATGTTAAGAGATATTAAGGAATAGTTATTTTTGCTTCCTGTTAATTTTTATGTTATTTTTATGTTTGTGTGACTATCTTCTTTTGGGTTTCTTGAAAGATTACTTTTTTGCTTTTTCTATGGTGTAGTTTCCCTCTTTGTGTTGGTGTTTTCCATCCATTATCCTTTGTAAAGCTGGATTTGTGGAAAGATATTGTGTAAATTTGGTTTTGTCATGTAATATCATGGTTTCTCCATCTTTGGTAATTGAGAGTTTTGCTGGGTAAAGTAGCCTGGGCTGGCATTTGTGTTCTCATAGGGTCTGTATGACATCTGTCCAGGATCTTTTAGCTTTCATAGTCTCTGATGAGAAGTCTGGTATAATTCTGATAGGTCTGCCTTTATATGTTACTTGACCTTTTCCTCTTTCTGATTTTAATATTCTTTTTTTTTTGATTTGTGCATTTGGTGTTTTCACTGTTATGTGACAAGAGAAATTTATTTTCTGGTCCAATCTATTTGAAGTTCTATAAGCTTCTTTTATGTTTATGTACACCTCTTCCTTTAGGTTAGAGAATTTCTCTTCTATAATTTTCTTCTATAATTGTTGAAGATATTTACTGGCCCTTTAAGTTGGGAATCTTCACTCTCTTCTCTACCTATTATCCTTAGGTTTGGTCTTCTCATTGTGTCCTGGATTTCCTGGATGTTTGGGGTTAGGAGCTTTTTGCTTTTTGCATTTTGACTGTTGTGTCAATGTCTGCTATGGTATCTTCTGCCCCTGATATTCTGTCTTCTATCTCTTGTAGTCTGCTGGTGATGCTTACATCTATGACTCCCAATCTCTTTCCTAGGTTTTCTATCTCCAGGGTTGTCTCCATTTGTGATTTCTTTACTGTTTCTATTTCCATTTTTAGATCCTGGATAGTTTTGCTCAGTTCTTTCACCTGTTTGGTTGTGTCTTCCTATAATTCTTTAAGGGATTTTTGTGTTTCCTTTTTAAGGGCTTCTACCTGTTTACATATGTTCTCCTGTACTTCTTTAAGGCAGTTATTTATGCCCTTCTTAAAGTCCTCTATCATCATCCTGAGATGTGATTTTTCAATCAGAGTCTTGGTTTTCTGGTGTGTTGGAGCAACCAGGGCTCACTGTGGGAGAACTGTGTTCTGCTGATTTCAACTAGCCTCGCCCTGATTTCTGTTATGTTCTTGCCTTTGCCTTTCAACATCTGGTTATCTCTGGTATTAGCTAGTCTTGCTGTCTCTGACTATGGCTTGTCCCTGCAGGCCTCTGTGTTAGCACTCTAGGAGACCAGTTCTCTCCCAGGAGGAATTCAGGTATGGAAACCTGTGGTACAGGGTCAGCTCTGGGGTGCAGACAGAAACCAGAAAGATTCTGTCCCCAGCTGTTCCTTGGTTCCTGTGTCCTGGTGGTTCTAGGATGGTCCCTCTTGGGCCAGGAATTTGAAGAGAAGTGGTGGTCTTACCTGCACTCGTAGGTGTGTTGGCACTCCTAGAAGACCAGCTCTCTCCTGGCAGTATTTGTGTACGTAGCCTTTTGGCACAGGATCAGCTCCAGGCATAGACAAAATCGGAAGGCTCGTGTTCCAGGCCACTCCTTGGTTCCTGTGTCCTGAGGGTTCCAGGAGGGACCCTCTTGAGAAGCAGTGGTGATTTTACCTGCTCTCACAGGCTTGTCTGCACTCTTGGGAGGCTAGGTCTTCCGGCACTATTTGGGTATGGAGCCCTGTAGCACAGGATCAGCTCTGGGTGCAGACTGAAATGGGAAGGCCGGAAATATTCTTTCACAGGTTTGTTTTAACAAGACATCTTTTCACCTACGTTTCCCAGCAAAACACCATTTGATATAACTGACTTTCTAAAGAAACTAGAAATTTCCACTTCACAGAGCCCTATCTATCTAACCTAAGGATCAGCAAACATTTTTCTGTTAACACTTGATAATAACATTTTTAGGCATGACAGCTATTCAACCTTCATGCTCTTTTATGAAAAAAATATAACATACAATTCATAAATTAGTGTAGCTGCATTCTAGTCAAACTTTATTCATAAGATCATGATAGTGAGCCAGAGTCAGTCCATGAGTGTTCTGAGGGGGTGTCTTGCTATGTTGACCAGGCTGAGCTTGAACTCCTAGACTCAAATGACCCATACCTTCTTAACCCTTCCAAGGAACCGAGACCACCAGTGTGTAACGCCACTTTTGACAGGATGCTTGGCCTCGCTTGTTATGCCCATACTGCCAACTCAATCACCTAGCACCTAGTACAAGTCTGTTCCATGAATGAGTATGTGAACATGTGGTCCAGAGTCAGCTTAGACTTGTGTCTGGGACTTTGCAGCTTTGAGTTTTATCCATATTCTACTTGAAGTCGCTCATCTGAGTCCAGTCAATTTTGTTCCTTTTCTTCAGTATTTCCCAACTTGATGTTCATTTGCTGTTTGACAAGTGGCTTTCTCTGAGCTTCACTGAATTTAATCTCAGAGCCATCTTTTGGCTGCTTAGTAATGTCCATGATTTGTCTGTCAATGACTTGGGTTAAACATGTACTTTTTTACTTTTATCACCTCTAATCCACTGTATTCAATGGTTAGCTGTGTAACAATTTTCCAGGATGAAAGAAGATAAAGAAATATGAATTGGGTAAATGAAAATCAGTACATCTTTGTGAACATAGGAAAAACAAGTACCTATTTTAAAATGTGCCTTTCCTGCTACCCAGTCAGTCCTGGAGCATCTACTTTTGGGGGGACTAAATCGTGATTATTAGGATTGGATGGTAGACCAAGTCTGCTGCTGGTCAGCTAGGCACACAGGCCACCAGTCATCTCTGCAGTGCCCCTCCCTAGGTCGCCCTTCCCTTTGAGTATGCACTCCAAAGCCACAGGACTCTTTTGAGAGCATGACTGCGGTCCTTTGTCTTCATTTCTCACATGGCCCCTAATAAGACCTACTTCCCAGTACAGTACTCTCCAGGAGAATACACTCAACTTAATGATTTCTTCTCTGAAAATGACAAAAGAAATGGAAGGTCAATCCCAAGATTTATTTACCTAAGACCGGTTTCTGCCATGCTAATTTCTTCTCTCTGTCTTTCTGTTTTTCTGTGTGTATCCCTTTGTCTCTCTCTCCTCATCCATGAGAACTGATACAGCAGGGGCCATAGTTAAGCTTCCACAGGAGACAGCATCTTTGTCGTTCTTTTACTCGCCGCTCACATTTTCTGGGTTTGTTAAACTCTGTGCTGCTGCCACTTCGTCTCACTTGATGTGGACATTCGCTCCGCTACTGCCTTTTCTCTGCTTCGAGGTTTCCTGGGTGTCCATATGGCAAGTCAACACACTTCACAGTCTCAAGCCATTGTTTGCGTCCATTTGTTACACAGCAACGATGACAGATTCTCTCTGCTGGCATGCCATCTAGACATTGTTTGGTTTCAGAACCAGACAAAAGACTGAGGTGCATATTCTACCTATCAAAGCAGACCTGGCATCCAGGCTCCCTCAGCCCCTATCTGGCACACCCTGTCCCCAACCTTTAACTCTCCAGCCCAGGGGCTGGGCTGCCCCTCCCTTTATAATCCAGACATTTAGGTCTCTCCTCTTCTGTCTCTGCATACAGGCCCCTTCTCTCTTTCTTCTTACACTCATTCCTCCCCATGGCAACTCCTCTGGCCTTAGTCTTTGGGACCGGTGAACTTGCCTGAGAGCCCCTTCTGAATAACATAATATAATCTGGCTTGACTTGGCTCATTTCACAGATGGTGGAGACACGATTGTAGCCTTGATTCTTCCCAGATCACTGCAAGAAAAGATTATTGGATCTCCTTCCCACAGGCACCCAAAAGATCCCCTCGTCTGGGAGGAGAAAGGAGCTTCGCCTTCCCCTCACACGGCTGAGAATATGACTTCACTCTCCTCTGCAGCATCTTGTGTCTCCTTGGTAACACTTCTAAGTTCTACTGGGGACTAAACTTTTCTGGAAACAAAGCCAGTATCACCTGCTGGCAGTCCTGCTCCCATTCAGATGCTCACCACGTCCACCCTAAGAGGCAAGAGTATGCATGGAGTATTACCTATCTTAACTGTATATGGACATTTTAGTACATCCAACATTACCCAAAGGTGGTAATACAAGGGCTTTTCAGTCAAAGAGTAGTGTCTCCACAATTGAGGGCCAAGGAATACCTCAAAAATCATGTGGAAACATAAAAGCACCCACACAAAAGATTTATTGTGGGGCGATAGTGGACATACACAAAAGGGCTGTCTCTGAGTTGGGGTGAAGACAGCAACAGGCTGGGCCATGATGGCTGGATTGCTGGGGGCATAGAGAAAATTCAGTGCTGTGGAAACATGTTGCCCTGGCCCTGAGTGATGGCAGTATGTCCAGCATACCTCTCGTTTGTCATAAAAGGTAAGGAATTAGGGAGGGTGACTGCTGAGGTAGGAGGGAGGGCACCTTGCTCTGTAGACTGCCTTCTGTTGTCTGGGGGAAGAGCAGACCAGGCCCGAGGCTGGAGCACTTAAGGGCAGGGCAGGCTGAGCCAGCCATACCCTGGAGCGGGTAGGGACTGAGGGCCCCTGGGAGAGCCTGGCAGCCACATTGGCTTTGATAATGTTATATAGTCACCTCAGTGCCTGCTTGTCCAAGTTTGAGACTTAATGAGTAATGCTTTTGGCCTTGGATTTATGTTGTAAATTTACTTTTTAAATAAATATATAATCTGCTCAGGACCTAAGCTGCATGTTTTACTCTCAAAATCACCATTTCAGACAATTTTGAACATTGTTTATTTCTATAATGGAGGTGGTAAGGGACAAAATGTCAGACCTGAAAGATCCTCCTTCAAAATATTTCTCTACCTAAAGTTCAGAAAATACTACATACTACATTGCCTCCCTTGGAAATGAGTGAGACCCATAAAAACATTTAAGACTTATAAATTCCCTAATCACAAAACCAATTTGTAGATGAGCTTGAAGTTTTCCTATTCTATTGAAACATGGCTGATTCTCTTTCAACCTGTGAATTTTCTGTGAAAAACACTTTCAGAAACACATCTAAGATGCCAATCTCTCTCTTCCATACCTCTGTGAGGTTCCCTGGCCTGCAAGAACGTCTAACACATGAACTGCTATTTCAAGGTAAAAGCCTGTCTATGATCCTGAGCTGGGGATCCTGAGTTGACCCTACAGGGGCAGTTAAGGTGGGCTCCTCTCCAGACAGGAGCTTCATCCACGGTCACATTCTTCATGCTCATGAAAAACGCCTGTGTGTGGCACCGCCCTGTATGAAAGCTTCAGGTGCTCACCGGCTGCTGAGAGAGGAAGAGTCAATTTCCACAGGGGCGAGCTCTCACACAGACTGCTCAACCCAAAGTCATCAGCCCTGGACAAAGGGACATATGAGCTGAGGTGCATGTTTTACACACCAAAGCAGACCTGGCTTCCAGGTTTTGCCAGCATCCCTCAGTCTCTACCCTAAACTTTCCAGCTTAGGGGTAGGGCTGCCCTTCCCCCAGAGAATCTTCCCTATAGAATCCAGACATTTTGGTTTTTCTGCCTCCTTTTTTCTTCTATGTGCACACTTTATTTCTCTTCTTCCTCTCCTTCCCATAGAGACTTCCCTGGCTTCCTTCCTTGGAGCCATTGAACATGCCTGCCTGAGAGCAGTTTCCTGCATTTAAATATATTTTAATTTGGCTTTAATTGGCTTGTTTCACTGGCAGAGAAATAACTTATTATATGTGTATGCATATATATATACATATATATATATATATGACATGTGTATATATATTGTATCATATAGGTAATGAATAAGAGATAATGTATTTGGGAAGGAAAGGGGGAACGTGGAAAGAATTGGAAGAGAAAGGAAGGTTAGAAATTATATAGATGCTCAAAACAATTACCAAAAAAGTATACCTGCCTGCCTTGCCCTGAGTGACTGGCATCCAGCTATACTGGGTCTTACTCTGTACCCCTGCACCTAGAATGGTCCTACACTATGCAAGATTTCACTTGCCAGAGCGGTTGCACCATCTTGCAGTCCCACCAACAGTGGAGGAGTGTTCCTCTTTCTCCACACCCTCGCCAGCACCTGTTGTCTCTTGAGTTTTTAATCTTAGCCATTCTGACTGGTGTGAGGTGGAATCTCACAGTTGTTTTGATTTGCATTTCCCTGATGACTAATGATGTTGAACATCTCTTAAGGTGTTTCTCGGCCATCTGAATTTCTTCTGATGAAAATTCTTTGTTTAGCTCTGTACCCCATTTTTTGATAAGGTTGTTTGGTTCTTTGGGGTCTAACTTCTTAAGTTCTTTGTATATATTGGATATTAGCCCCCTGTCGGATATAGGGTTGGTGAAGATCTTTTCCCAATTTGTTGATGGCTGTTTTGTCCTTCTGACACTGCCTTACAGAAACTTTGTAATTTTATGAGGTCCCATTTGTCAATTCTTGATCTTAGAGCATAAGCTATTGGTGTTCTGTTCAGAAACTTTCCCCCTGTGCCCATGTCCTCCAGGGTCTTCCCCAGTTTCTTTTCTATTAGTTTCAGTGTGTCTGGTTTGATGTGGAGGTCCTTGATCCACTTGGAGTTGATCTTAGTACAAGGAGATAAGAGTGGGTCAATTCGCATTCTTCTGCATGTTGACCTCCAGTTGGACCAGCACCATTTGTTGAAATCAGTCTGGTGGTTCCTCAGAAAATTGGGCATGACACTTCCAGAGGACCCTGTCATACCACTCCTGGGCATATACCCAGAGGATTCCCTCCATACAATAAAGACACATGCCCCACTATATTCTTAGCAGCCTTATTTATAATAGCCAGAAGTTGGAAGGAGCCCAGATGTCCCTCAAAGGAAGAATGGATACAATGGAATACTACTCAGCAATTAAAAATAATGAATTCATGCAATTTGTAGGCAAATGGTTGGATCTGGAAAATATCATCCTAAGTGAGTTAACCCAATCACAAAAGAATACACATGAAATGCAATCACTGATAAGTGGATATTAATGAGCCCAGAAGCTCTGAATATTCAAGACACAATTAGCAAGTCAAAAGATTCCCAAGAAGAAGGAAGGAGAGGACCCTGGTCCTGAAAGGACTGGATCCAGTTTTGTAGGAGAGTACCAGAACAGAACAGAGAAATGGTGGGGTGGTGATTGGGGAATAGGGGGGGAGGGGGAGGAAGAGGACATATGGGACATATGGTGAGGGGAAAACTGGGAAAGGGGAAAGAACAAAGAATATAGAAAATAAAAAAAAGAATGTTAATGAAGACTCAGAAAGACCAATTTTCTGATTTATCTCAAATTCAGAATCCAGGTGTGTGTGTGTGTGTGTGTGTGTGTGTGTACATGTGCATGTGTGTATTGAAAAAAAAAAAAAAGATTTCACTTGCCTGTGCTCTTTGGACCCAACACCTACAAGTAGCTCCATCTAGTGGGAGAAAGATGAGTTTTTAAGTGGTGGATCCCAAAGTCCTTTACCCTGTCTTCAGACACTTAACCACCAGGCTATTTCCTACTAGGAAGTGAGGTACAGGAAGAGTTTGGAAAGGGAGAAAAAGAACTGAGAGAGAAAACCAAAAGACAAATACTGCATTTCCTCCCTTGTATGCTGAATTTAAATACATACCCACAACATATTTACAATAGGAAAGCAGGAGCAGCCTACTGTGGGAGTAAGAGGACAGTCGGGTGGGAAGGGGCACAAAAAAGGGCAAGAGGGAAACACGGGCAAGGACAATGACAGATATGCGTGGAAATGTCATTTTAAATGACTATTTTATGTGAAGACTTTTGATGGGGCTATCCCTGGCTGCCCCTTTGAGACTGCAAGCTTAAAAACCCAACGTGACTTGTGAATATCTTTACATTTGGAGCTGCAGAGGTTTTCCACCTCAGAGCTAATGCCATAGCAGCCTCACTGGCTCGGAAGGCTTCCTCCTGTGCCTCGGGGATGGCGGTGGTCATGGACCTCAAGGCAGATCCCTGTAATGCTGTGTGACTCAGGGCTAGAGAATTTGTCCCTCAGCCTCTGCGCGCTATTGTCCCTCTCTCCTCCCTGTCAAAGCCATTTGACAGCCATGGCAACTGAGACATCATCTTTCTCTTCGCATTTGTCTCCTTCATGCTTCCTGATCCCCACTGAACCTTTTCTGGCTGGCCGTCAGATATACTCAGCCCATCAGCCTCACTCTAAAACTGGCTTTGTTTCTTATATTTGTCTTATCTGTACCTCTCACAAATTGAAGCTCTCTCACTTGTATATATGGGTTTATCATATTTCCCACGTGGCCGCCTCCACCACCCAGCATCTCTGTTCTTGTCCTCTGCCTCCCTTACCCTGGTCTTCCTTACAGAACCCTTCATGGCTGTCTTGCTCCTAACCAGAGTCCTTGGTTTTCTATCTTTTTTAGCAAAGTGCCGTTTTCCTTTCTGATGTATCTGGGAGCATATGTCTCCTCTCAACAATTCATTTCTTTGCCTTTCTCCCCATATTCCCAAAGATCTTATTCTCTGTGCTTATGGGGACGGGTTTGTTAAATGTCTTTCTACTCCACAAATCTCTATAGTTCTCCCTGAATTACAAGGTGCTGGAATACAGGGGCTGGCCATGCCCAATCAATACTGGAAGCAGTTGTCTGAAAGAGAAGACCATGTTTACACATTTTGTTCTGGATCCTATGAGGCTGCTAGAAAGGATGCTGTACTCATGTGAGGAGTGGGGTGGAGGTGTCTGTTCCCTTGCTACAGTGGGGCCATATGTTCCATGTCCTTCCCCAAGCAGAAAGAGCACCAAAGACCTCCGTTGCCAAAAGCAATCCCAAGGTCCCTTAAAAGCTTACTGGGGGAAGGGCACTATGGATGTTACAGTCATGAAGAATAAAGACCTAGAGCCTTGAAGTGACCTGTCTGAAGAGACGGCACTTTGCTTCCTGGACCTAGGAGCAGGGCTCTTCCCCTGGTACTACCAGCATGGTCTAGGATAGACAGCCATGTCTTCTTCCCCCTGAGAAGAAAACCAATCTGGTATCTTAGAGCTTGTCGCTTCTTCTTATAAGAACAGCCTAAAGTATCAGAAAGCACCAACAGCACATCTCCAATTCTGGTGTAATGATTTTTTTTCCAAAGCAAGAGGTTTGTTTTCCAGCATATCGGGGTGACTTTCAATCAGTCCCTCAAAGCAAGTGACGAGAAGGTGACCCCAAACGGCTATTACAAGCAGTTTTTATACTTTTTAGGGGCACAGGTTACACCAGCAAGGTTACAGTTCAAACTTATTGGCTAAGCATATTGACCTTTAAATCTATTGGCCAGCAAGCAGGACATGCATTTGAACTCTACCTGGGACTTTCCAGAGGTTCAGGTGACTATCAGTCAGTACATTCTGAGAATGTTTTACTCAAGAATGTTCCTGTGGGTGGAGAATGGAACTTGGCCTAGCCTTGACTCCAAGCAGGAGGGAGAAACTATATGGAGGGTGTGGGACTAGAAAACCCCTTAGGGTCCCTCATTCCCCTCTTTTTTGTGTATAAGCTACAATCCTGGACCTACGCTCAGGCTTCTTGGGTAACTAACTCATATTCTTCAGGTCCTGTCCTCAGGGTCTCATATTGTTGGTGCAGGACCACAATATGCTCCTATTCTCTCTTTTATGAAGGCTATAAGGTTGTTCAATATGCAGGGTCAACAATAGCAGAACAATTAGGGGTCCTAACAAGGTCCTAATCAAGATGGTTAGCCTAGGGGAGGAGTTAAACCAAGACTCAAACCTGTCGCAAGATTTCCCTGTCCAATCACATTAAAGCAGTGGGAGGGCTGTGATTGGACACGGAAAAGGGGGGAGGAACTAAGAGTTAAGACGAGAGGAGCATCTCAGGGTAGGAAGGGGAAGGAAAATGGCCGGTGAAGTGTACCTGGGTAGCGTTTTTAGCCACAAGTAGCTATGATTTCACAAGGTGAGAAATATTGGGATAAAGCTTTTATCATTATCAATTGGCTCTGAAATTATTGTATTGGCATCTTGTAAATTGTGATATTATTGATATATAAATCTGATTGGTTAATTAAGCTTTAAGAGTCATGTTTCTACTGGGCAATTAGGTGTTGAGATGGCTGACCATGGCATGAATGGGGCATTGTGTTGTAGTGAGAGGAACTTGGGGGGCCCACACTGGAGAGATGGCCCTGTGGTCTGGAGTAACCATAGAGTTGGTGGGCCAGCAGGAGCACAGGAAGCATAGTCTGACACTGCAGAGAGTTGGCAGGTTCATTTTTTAATATTTCCCACAACATGAACTCACCCTGACTCTGTTCTCTCTCTCTCTCTTTCCTGCTTGGCTAGCCCTTCTCTCAGGCTATTGAATCCTTAACAATCGCCAGAATGGTCTTTGGTATGTGCTTTCCGATGGTTCACACCCCCAGGTAGCACAGAAAAAGGGGTTGGTCCCTCAACCCTGATGGGCCTGCTGCTGGCTTCTCACATCTCAGGGGCATACATATATGGGGATTTTTTTCAGGACTCTCCTCAACTTCGGGTGTCCACACCCTAAGCCCCACCCTTCAAGGCTGCTTCTGGGATATAGAATAGATTCACAAGTCCCTCGTCCTCTACATTTCGGCAATGCTTCCCCCTGTGTCTCCAGGGTGGGGACACCCCAGGAATCAAGGCCTGGCCACCAGATACAATGCAGGTATTCCTCTGTAGTGGACCAAGCCACATCTCCAGTGACTGTGAGTACCTGCCAAGTCACCCTGGTGGGGTTGTGGGGGCTGCCGAGGCTCAGTGTCAGAAGATGCACCATAACCATCTCATGGTTTCTCTAGCCCTGCAGCAGGGGGTTGCTTGGGTGTCTGGCTGCTATCTCATTGGTGTCAGGCACAAGTAAAGCTCTGACATGAACCTAGGCAGCTACTCCATTCACTTCAACAGAAGTTGGGGTAGTCAACAACACCAGGAATAGCCGTTTCCACTTTACTTCCAAGTTTTCAGCACGATGCCTCTTAACATATACCCAACCTCCAACTTGGTGCTTGTATGGTACATCTGGGGTACCTGCATTATGCAGGGAACTAAGTGTTGGCCACAGTTCCTGGTGGCTGATCTGGAAAGCTTGCAATTGAGCCATAAGACCTCTGTTAGCCTGAAGTCACCTGGGGGGGTGTCAATGGAGTGGGGGTCCCATACAGAATATCAAAGGGGTCAGGTTAAAATGGAAGGGGGTATTCCAGGCTCAGAACAGGGCCAGGGGAAGGAGCACCACCCAGTCAGTGCCAGTCTCTAAGGATAATTAGGTTAAGATCTCTCTTAGGGTTCTGTTTATTCTTTCTACCTGCCCTGAGCTCTGGGGACAGTAAGCACAATGGAGCTTCCAATTAGTCCCTAATGTCTCTGCCAATCCCTGACTTAACTTAGAGACAAAGAAGGACCGTTGTTCAATCCAATTACCTTGGGCGCTCTGAACCTTGGGAAAACTTCCTCTAGTATCTTCTTGGCTACCATGGTAACTGTTTCCTGCTTGGTTAGGAAAGCCTCAACCCATCCAGAGAAAGTATCTACAAACACTAGAAGGTATTTGTAACCATATTTTCCTGGCTTAACTTCTGTAAACTTGACTTCCCAATAAAGCCCAGGCCGCTCTCCCCTAGATCTCTTGCCCTGTTTGCTCTTGGCTGCATAAGCATTCACTTACTGACATACCTTACACTCTTCTACCGTCTCTCTGGCTACAAACCTAAGGACCATTACGTATGCCTTAGATGCCTTGACTGCTTGGGTGAGCTTCTTAGCCTCTAAAATGGTCCTTCTATACATTTAGTCAAGTAAGTCCTCAGCTTGTTTTCTAGGGAGTATAGTTTTTCCTTCTTGTGTGCACCACTGCCCTTTCTTCTCTAGGTAGTAGTTGGTAGGGTGGCTATCTGAGTCCTTTCTTCTGTATATTTTAAGTAAGGCCATCTCTTAGTCCAGTCCCATTTCCCAGTGGGCGTCTCTTCCAAGCCCATAACTGGGACAGGCTCCTGAACAGCCACTTCTTGAGTTACTTGCTCTGCCTGGTTATTGCCTAGGGTCACGGAGTCTCTTCCCTTCTGATGTCCTGGGCAATGAACAATACTCACAGTTACAGGCTTCATCAGGGCATCCAAGAGAACCAAGATTTCCTGCTTGTTTTTTATTTCTTTTCCCTCTGATGTGAGCAGTCCTCTTTCTTGGTATTTAGCCCCATGGACATGGGCAAAGGCACATTTGCTATCTGTGTAGATGTTAATTTCTTCCTGGCCCCAAGTTCCAAGGTGAGGACAATTAGCTCTGCTTTCTGGGCCAGTGTGCCAGGGAGTAGAGGTTCAGCCCACATGACATTTGTGCCATCCACCAGGACAGTACCTGCTTGTCTTTGACCTTCATGGAGAATACTACTCCCATCTGTAAACCAGGTAGCCTGGGCTCCCAGCAGGGGTCAGTTGGAGAGGTCTTTCCTCCACCCATCGGCTCTCCTTTTGGACCAGTTAGTTGTGACCCATTGGGCAGAAAGTGTACCTGGGCACCCATCTTGGAGAGTAAGTCTTGCCCCAACAGAGGGTAAGGACAGTCTGGGATGACCATAAATGAATTGGATACCTGGCCTGTCCCTAGATCCACTGTTTTTGGGGGGTAGTCCATGAATACATTTTGGTGCCAGTGGCTCCTTAAATCCAAGATTTTTTTCTTGGAAATGAGGTCATTGGCTTGGAGGAGGACTGAGTGTTGAACCCCTGTATCCACCAAGAATCGAGTGGGTTTCCCATCCACTCTCAGAGTTACCCTGGGTTCAGGTCCGAGCCCCATTCTCCCTAGTCGCTGTCTTCCCCCAGGGCTAACACCTTCACTGTTTTGGGGTGTTTTTCCCATGATTTGGATTTCCCTCCCCCAACTTCCATTTGTTTGTCGCGAGCTATTGTCTCGCCAGCAAGAACCACACGGACAACCGGATCCTTCTGCAGCAAGCTTTATTGCATCAGCTTCAGTATCAAGAGAAAGACCCTGAGCACGGAAAGAGGCGCTGCTTATATACACCCTAGTGTGGCGTGTTTCTATCTGATTGGTTGCCTGCTCCTCATCTCATTACCATGCCCCGGGCTGGGCTGTGACTTGGCGCGAACCTGCTCTTGCACATGCGCACACCACTTGTTTACCGATCTGGCACGCCGGAAACAAGCGCCATCTTGTAATGGCGATTACCCTCGGCTCTCCACATTTGTTGGAGCATTCTTGTGCCCAGTGGCCTCTCCTTGCAATATGCGCACTGGTCCTTTTCAAGGGGCTTTCTGTCTCACATACTTTAGTCAAATTTGTTGGTCATCGTACAACCCCCTTGACCCAATGGAGCCTGACAGTAGACTTTCAGGTGCCCCTTACCTTCTACCATATTAAAGTCCCAGTCAAGTCTAGTCAGGAGAAACCCACTGTCAGTGACAGCCTGGTCAATTGATGGTGCCCCATGTCTAAGGGGGCATTCTTTCTGGCTACCTACATTATCCTCTCTTGCTCTTCAGTCATGAAAAGCACTTTCATGAGTTGGGTATCATCCTAAGTGGGCTGTTGAGTAAATAAAACAGTCTCAAAGAGATTAATCAGCCCCTGGGGGCTATCTAAGGGGGGGTGTTGGGCCTCTCAGTTGTACAAGTTGACAGAAGAGAATGGCCAGTATTGCATAGCCTGATTGCCTCTTTTAGAGGCTCATATGCCCTCAGCAGGAGAGCTACCATGGTATCAGGGGAGGTGGCTCTAAGACTTTGGGTCACCATAGTGGGACTGAGAAGTTGGGGGACTCCTTCTGTTCCTTCCTCTGGTAAAGGGGGTTACATGGCCCTGGTCCTGTATGGTCTGAGGATCCCAGAGCCAATGCTGGTGCTGGTGGGGCCATGGGGGCAAGGGTAGGGGGATATGGAGGAGGAGGGTCTTGGAGCAACAGGTCAGCTGTTGAAGGGTCTTGGAGGATCGACTTCTTCTCAGATCTGGATCCCTACTCCCATGTTTCCTTTTTCCTGATGACCAGAACCTGTGAGGTGGGTCTTGGGGGGGGAAGGGCTTTTATCCATGGGGTGGGGGTTGGGTCCTCCACTAGATTCTTTCAGGTAACTATATAGGGCACTTGGTCTGAGTGCCCAAGGGATCCTGGCCTTAAGACTCTTTCCTCTACTGCTTTGATCACCTGCAAGTCGAAGGTCCCTATGGGTGGCCACCCTACTCTGAAGGTGGACTATTCATAGAAGCAGAGAGTAACTAACTTTCCCTTCTTTACTATTGACAAGTTTTCTCCCCCAGTGGTTAACTAGAATATCTGATGGGGTAGAGTCAGTCTGTTCAATGTCCAAAAATGTCATCAGTCCAAGAACATAGATCTAGATAATCAATACCAACAAACACAGAGAAAGACAATCAACACAGAGACAGTTCACCCCTGCCACAGGTACAAACAGTCCAAGTCCAAGAACACAGATAAAGACAATGAACACACAGGTTGCCACTACTCTGGCACAGAAACCAGGTTATAGCAAGACTCAGCTCCTGATACTGTGTTTTGCCATTTCCAAAGGAGAGGAG
Source organism: Apodemus agrarius (assembly GCA_964023405.1). Classification (NCBI taxonomy): domain Eukaryota; kingdom Metazoa; phylum Chordata; class Mammalia; order Rodentia; family Muridae; genus Apodemus; species Apodemus agrarius. Next base: position 1,666,303 of record OZ030015.1, on the reverse strand, counting down.
TCCTCTCGATTCCCTCTGGGAGTCTGAAGTGTCCTCCAGGCTCCCCACAGTCACAGCATTGAGGCATGTCTGCCCACTGCAATTGACTTCACCAGACCACAGACTTTCTAGCTGACACCATTCTTATGAGCCGAAAGTGAAAGCAAAAGACAGAGACACAACACAAGTTGGCACCTGTTGCCAAGCTCAGTCTTTCTCCCTCTGATCAGTCTAGTCGGTGGTCATTTGGGGGTTCTCCTCGAATCCTGGACAAAGCCCCTAAATGTAAGACCCCAACCCTCGGTCAGTGGTACGTACTTTGAGATCCCCCTGAGTAAGACACTGAGATGTAGATTGATGCAAAAGCAAGAGGTTTATTTTCTGGTGTGTCTGGGTGGACCTTCAATTAATCCCTCAAGGTGAGTTACTAAGAAGGTGACCTCATTACCACTTCTTAATCTTTATGGGATTCTCACACGTAAATGGGGGTAGCGACTGATAAAATGTAGGAAGACATGGGATCACTGTAATGATCAGTTTGCTGAAACATCTAAGTAAGAGATCATGGAAATGAATTATCTTTACTGAGAATGGGAGGGGCAATGTGATGTCCATCACAGCATAATGGAAGTAGTAGTTACATCTGTTGACCAACTACTGTGTACCCCAGTGTTGGTGTACTAAGCAATTTGCATTTACTGACATTTTATCTTCACAAGAACTCTATGAGGCAGTACAATCTCAAATTTTGATTGTCAACTTGATTAGATTTTTAAAATGGGAATATTTCTAGGAGAAACATACCACAGATTGGCTATTAAAGAAGAAATCCTATACATAGGATTAGTGAAGTACACTTCTGAGTGTGTCTGTGAGGGTGTTTCTACAGAGGATCTACCAACAGAAGAAGACATAGTCTGGATGGTAGTGACACCATCCAATCGGCTATGTGCATAGTGGATAAATAAGAAAAATACACTGCTAGTTCAGACAGTATATCTCTCCCTCTCCCTCTCTCCCCCTCTCCTTCCCCTCTTCCCTCTCTCCTTCTCCTTTCCCTCTTTCCCTCCCTCTTACCCCTCCCTCTCCTCCTCCCTCTCCCTTCCCCTCTCCCTCTTCCACCCCTGGACCTCCCTCTGTCCTTCGTCCGTCACTTTCCCTTCCCTTTTCCCCCTTCTGTCCTACTTTCTGGCCGCCCTGACGTGAGCTGCTCTGCTCTGCTCTGCCATGGCCTCCACCCAATGACAGACTAACATATCTGAAATCATCAGTATTAAATGCTTCCTCTCCTGTTTCTGGTATCTGGTCACAGTAATATAAAGTCCAAGTACCGTGAAGATACACTTTTAGTATTTACACCCCACAGATGAAACGGAGTGGCACACACCACTGTGGTGAACTCCCCAAGGCTGTGAGAAGGCCAGAGCATGAGGAAGCTGATAAAAAGGCACGGTGGGTGCTGAGCCCCGCACCCGCTCTCCAGGCCTGTTGGCCCTGGGCAGCACCAGGCAAGCACTGTGGGCTACGGCTCTTATCTCTTTTTATCTTTTCACATTACTAAGTTCAAATATTCTGCCACTGTCAGGGCATGTTAGAGACAATTACAAGCTTATTCTTACAACCATAATTCTTATTAACTCATTATGAAGCCCTTGTTGCCTAAATTAAGCATGAGAGATGACTCAGACTCTGCATCTTGGTTCCAACTGAAATAGCAAGACATGACTGGGAAGATAAGGGATCTCAGTGTAAGGGGTTAATGTCATTCAGTGACAGATGATGATGAAGTTCTGAGATGAAGAAATGAAACCATGCTATGAATGACTTAGGCTTTCATGCAGGTTCCTCTGGGTATTGATTGTTATAAGTCAGTATTTTTTGATATTCAGATTTACAGGTCCTACAGATAAAGATCTCCCAGACAGGTTGTTTTCTATAACAACCATGATTCTTTGAGGACAAGTAACAGAGAGTCAGTTAGAACTGCATTAGGCGCAAAGCAAAGGAGGGACTGACTGCTCACGCCATGTTTGCTATCTTAGCCAGTGCTCTACTGCTGTCAAGAGAAAGCATGATCACAACAACTCTTCTAAAGGCAAACATTTAACTCGGGCTGGCTTACAGTTTCACAGGTTTAGTCCATTATCATCCTGGCAGGAAGTGTGGCAGCACGAAGACATGGTGCTGGAGAAGGGGCTGAGTGTTCTACACCAGGATCCACAGGCGGCAAGAAGAGAGCCTCCGAGCCTGCCTTGGACTATTGAAACTCTGGAGACACAGCTCTAACGACACAAAGCTACTCCCTCCAAATCCTCCTCAAGTAGCACTACCCCTTGATAAGCAAACATTCACACATATGGGGACCACTCGTGTTCAAACAACCACATTTGCAAAGATTTGGAGCAAATGGAACAAGTATTACAGCCATGGTTCAGAGGAGAGAAGTAATCCGGAAGTGTGTGTGTGTGTGTGTGTGTGTGTGTGTGTGTCCACATATATATGAAGGTCAGAAGACAACATTGGGTATCAAATCCTTGCCTTGCCTTCCAACTTGTTTGAAACAGGATATCATCCATCCATCCATCCATCTATCTATCTATCTATCTATCTATCTATCTATCTATCTATCATCTATCTATCTCTTCCTGTTCTGCATAATCCAGCCTGACTCCTGAACTTCCAGGGGTTATCTGTCTTCTCTGCTCACCCTCCTATAGACTCACACTGTAGTGCCCAGCTTTTGTGTGTATTCTGGGCACCTGAACTCAGGTAATCAGGCCTGGGCAGGCAGCAAGTGCTTTACTGGTATACTGAGCCATCTCCTCAACCCAGCCTGGCAATTTTTTAAGTGTTAGGTGTACCACTAATCCTTACATGTCTATGTATTTAGCTATCAGGAATTAAAGCCTAAATTCATACAAAAATGTATACTCAATATTCATGGCATAGTTATTCCTGAGTCAAAAACTGAAAATAGAAATAAATTTCTAACATCAAAGAGTAGATAGACAATGGGGCACCTCCTCAGTGGAGAAAACAGTGAATATTGATGCCTGAGCAGGATGAATGTATCTCAAGTTCTTTACACTGAGTAGAAGAACCCAGATAAAAGGGGTGAGAAAATGTATAATTCCATTTATATAAAATTCTAGACAAAAAAAAGGAAACAAAAACCTAAATAATGACAGAAAGAAAATCAATCAATGGTCCCTTGGGGGCTAGGTCCAGAGAAAACTTTGGGGATCTGTACCTTTAGTATCTTGGTTGTGATTTCATAAATATGCATCCATTATTCAATGCACATGCAAAATTGATATTGCTTGTTATATGCTAATCATACCTCAAATATGCTTCCTAACTAGGAGCTGTTAAAATCTGGGACAAGTTGAACCAAAGACTTAAAGCTATCCTAACATGGCCTCTCAGTTCTGCTGTAGGACAGTCCTACACAGTGGGCTCATTCTAAATGACTGCACACACACACATGGAGGCTAGAAGCTCTGTACAACCTCACTACAGTTCAATAACCTGAGAAGAGTCCTCTCCTCTCCCAGTCCCAGCTTGGGGAAGCCCACAGATATGCTCTATGGTCAGCTCTTGCCATGAGCTTTCCCTTGGGCTAATCAATAAAGCTGGTGAAGATGTTGCTAAACTGTGTGTGTGGTGTTGGTGTTTCCAGAAGTAACAAAGACCCAAACATATTCACAGAAGAGAACTCTTGAAAACCAAGCATTTGCAATTCCAACTTTTGACTCTTCTGTCCTTTTTAAGAGGGCTGCAAAATAACACAATGTGTGTGTTTAACACAATGTAAATGTGTACAGATGTTATAGTTTAGCCAGAGTACATAATCAAAGAAGAGGTAGACTCCCTGCCTGGGTCGCGTGCTCAGTCTGGGAGGCTGTTTTAAGTTGTCACTTCAGAATGACCTAGACAATCTCTTCCCATGCCCTGAGTCAAAGCTGACAAAGCGACAGCCTGCACGCCTCATTCCCTTCGATCTACCCCCCTCATCCCCACTTCAAAATCAAAGCCCTGCTTCCCACTGAACCTGTACGTGGAATCAAAGCCATCAAAGGCATCTTTTGCTAATAAGTCTAGTTTCCACTCTTTTAAAACTAACCTCTCATTTCCCTTATGAATGGAGATGACTTCAACATCATTCTTACTTGGAGCATTTCCTCCAGCTCTCTTCCTTATTTTCCTTACCTGTATTTGTTTTCGTTCATCTGCCTCTTCTTGACATGCAAATGCAAAGCCCATTCCAGACAGGTCCCATAGCAACATGACTGAACAAGCTACATAAACTCCAGACTAATAATGAAAGCTAAGAATATTCAAAGTGCCTACCTGGCGGTGCTGTGGTGGTGATCACTAACTGGTACACAGCAGTGCATCGATGAGCAATAGGGATCTAGACTGATCAAGACATATGTTCTTAGGCACTTTGATGACCATGTGACAGTCACTGTACTTGCACAAGCCTCGGCAGCACGGCCTAACACACAGCTGCACAGTGTGTGTAGTCACATCCGCAGTCTGCCCCTGACTGGACATTCTTATGGGGTGCATGGCTGCATATGTCATGTATTAAGCACAATGTCAGACATGCAGCTAATTCTCTATAAATTTATGAATAACTCCAGGTTCCTCTTCCCACCTCACTCAGAACGAAATGCTCTCAAGTTTAAGGCCAGCCTGAGTTCCAGAGCAAGTCCTGTCTCAACAGACAGACAAATAGAGATAATCTATGCTATGCACTGGTCTTTACAGCATAAAATGGTGATTTATCAGACATTTGAACAAATGGATTTACAACAAATAATCATTACATGTGTTGTGTCATTACTTTCTAAGCAATATTTTTATTTTAAATATATTTGACATCTTATTTATAAAGAATCAGGAATTCTTTATAAATAAAGATATTGTGGATAAAAGCATGGTGAACCTAGGGGAAAATGAAAACCCTATGGGAACCCCAAACCACCCACCTTAGGTTATCATTTACTCTGCCTACTTTAGAATGGGTTTTTCAGACACTGATTATATTCCTTTTTAGTTGCTGTGTAATATAACTCAAAAAAGTACCTGTTTATACCTGTGTCCTCTAGGTTGGACACAGCTCATTTGAGTCTGCAGCCTGGGTCCCTGAGTCTGGGTCCCTGAAGGGTATTTTGTCACCTGAAGTTTGACTGGAGCTATTTCTGGACAGAATACTTTTGTTCAACCTGCATGATAGGAGCCCTTGGTTTCTTACTGGCTGTGAACTGGAGGCCCTCAGGGCCTGATACCCTGTAGTGATATACCATGGCCCTCTCCACAGACATTCACAACATGGCTGTCTGCTTCTTTAGAACTGGCAGGAGAGTTCCTCTACTATGTCAAGGGCCTTATAAACAAAATGTCAAGAGTTGTCCTTTTGAAAACGGCTGTCATCATCTGTTGGCTGAGAGAAATTTTCAAGTCACAACTGGACTCAAAGGCAAGGTTGAGTAACGGTGGTGTAAAGGAAATAAACAGGGAGCTCACAAAGCTTTAGAACTGAGCCATCAAACCACCTCCCTACTCCTGAAATCTGCCCAAGCTGCTCCCCGGGATGCACAGAACTCTAAGTCCTAACCTAGTATGAGCCAGGGGTGGGATAGAACAATAAATCTCTCTAACTAGAAATGCAAAATGATCAGAAGCAGGGCCTTTCATGTCTAGATAAAAAGAAACAGGCACTGTAAACAGCTTTAGGATAGATGAAATCCTGGAATTCCCACCTGGACCAAGTACAAACGTGGCCAACTTTACCAAGGTTCTCAGTTACAATCACTCAGCTTCCATTTTACTTCCTTCTGGCCCACGGGATCCCTTCACTGCTGGCTGGGGAGACAGATCTGAGCATGCTCCTATCTCCTTTGTTGCTCTCCTTCCATTAGCACTCACAATACCCCGTTGGTATAGCAGCGACTTCTGTGCACAAAGGCTGGTGAAACCCTTACACACACTCCAGAACTTCCTCTCCTGCTCCTCCTAGCTCTTTTCCTTCTTTTTATTTTTTCTCTATTCCATTGCAGCCACCCCATATGGTAACTAGTACAATGAATTTTATTGACTCCTCTATGCTAGGCAACTTATTTTATAAGCACTACAGTTAAATCTCAATAGAATTCATAGGTTACTTACCAGTGTAAGGAAAAAGTCTGTGGTTTCTGCTACAACAGCCATAAGAAACTATAAAAAATGGACAGACATGTACAATTATTTTCTTACTGTTGTGGGGCTCAGAAATTTGAATCCTATTCACTATGACCTGATCTGAGCATCACACTGAAAAGTAGAGAACCAATTTACTGACATAGTCTAGCTTCTGAGACAGAGTTTCTTACAGTCTTTGGCTCCTAGTTCTTTGTTCCAATTTCTGCACCAGTATCTTTACATCTCAAAGAATCATATTAAATCAGTATCTGCTTTCTGTTGCTGATAAAAGTCAACTTAAAGGGTGCAAGATTCATTTTGGCCTCCTAGTCCATCCTTAGGTCATGGCAGAAAGTTCATCATGGAACAAAGTTACCTCACAGGTGCCCTGAGGATAAAATCACCCCCTTTTTTCTGGGGCATGGAACTGTGCCACCAGAGGAATGGGCATAGGACTGGTAAACTGGAGCATGCTCAAACCCTTCCATTTCCCTCCCTGTCTCCGTGCCTGCTTTGGGGCACATGTAACCATGACCCCCAACTAGGCTATCACAGGCAGTTGTATATCTAGCACCTGGAACTCCTCTCCATGTTAATGACACATCTCATTTCTCAGCCACTTCCCCAAAAACCTGTATAATTATTGGTTCACCCCAAATAAAGTCTATGCATTTAAACCCATCCCCAATAAAGAAATATGGATGAGCTAAGATCATCTCAGAGAATTGCTTCTTTAGAGATCATCTGGGAAGACCTTCTCCCCCAACCCCCATTACTTCTAGCAGAACAGGATCCTGCTCATCCCAGCCTCCACTTTTCTCTCCTGCCTGGCACTCTGATGCTCCCAAGCATCAGACTGTGGACCAAACCATTCTAACTTGTTATCTCCAAGCTGGTGTATTGGGGGTGTCTAGACACCTTCAGAGGAAAGGCAGAACTCAGCACCACATTTCTGGAAATAAGCCCACCTCCCAAAATTTCCACTTCCTCCCAAAAGCCTACTGAGCTGACTATGTTAACAGATAAAACTGTGAACAAGGTAGAATCCTCGATGCAGTCACCTCCCAAATGCTCTACTACTGAACAGTTACACCAAGACCAAGTCCTTAATACATGGAACTAGGAGAAACAATTAGGTTCCAAGATTACCTCCCTATCTCTCCATCTCGAACTAAATCACATCTTCAAAATCCCTTTTTGCTGTGTATATTGGCATTCATAAGTTCTAGGGACTATGATCTGCATGTTTCTGGGGATCATTATTTAGTTCACTTCAGATAGATTTGTTTGTTTTTGTTTTTGTTTTTTGTTTTTCAAGACAGGATTTGTCTGTGTAGCTCTGACTGGCCTAGACCTCTCCCTGTAGACCAGGTTGGCCTTGACCTGCCTCTGCCTCCCAAGTACTGGAATTAAAGGCATGTGCTACCTCCACCTCAAATGGATTTATGAACCTTTGTCTGAACTTCTGGAGAATGAAAAGTAGCTGAGACCAGAATGCATTGATTTGCTATATAGTTACTGTAATGTGGACACAACCTGCTACAAGCATAACTGGCTTTAATTTAAAAGGTCTCTGGCCCCAAACCCACAAAACAGGCAGACCTGAATTTAGGAGGATCCACAGAATGCCAACCCAGAAAACCAGAGAGTTCTAAAGTCTAAGGAGCCCTTGGTGATCATTAGCCCTGCCCTGCTACCTTGGCCATCAGTAGGTCAGGTGAGGAGAGTGATTCTCTGGGGTCAGAGGTGTGATTGGAGGAGGTTTGGAGAGAAAATAATCCCAACTCTCTCCTCAGCTCAACACTGCCTCTCTCCTGCAGTGTGCAGTGATGGGGCATCTCCAGTAGATCCAGAGCTCCTTGGGGACATGAAGGAGGCATCAGAAAACTGTTGTGCTAAGATTAAGTAAACATTAGATTTCGATCAATATGGTCTTTGTCTCCAGTACTCAACTCTACTGTCAGAGGTGACACATAAATAAATGGCGGTGGCTATATTCCAATAAAGGTCTTCACCAACCCCACATCTGACAGAGGGCTAATATCCAATATATACAAAGAACTCAAGAAGTTAGACCCCAAAGAACCAAATAACCCTATTAAAAATGGGGTACAGAGCTAAACAAGGAATTTTCACCAGAAGAAATTCAGATGGCTGAGAAGCACCTTAAGAGATGTTCAACATCATTAGTGATCAGGGAAATGCAAATCAAAACAACCCTGAGATTCCACCTCACACCAGTCAGAATGGCTAAGATTAAAAACTCAAGAGACAACAGGTGCTGGTGAGGATGTGGAGAAAGAGGAACACTTCTCCATTGTTGGTGGGATTGCAAGATGGTACAACTGCTCTGGAAATCAGTACGGCGGTTCCTAGAAAATTGGGCATGACACTTCCAGGGGACCCTGTCATACCACTCCTGGGCGTATACCCAGAGGATTCCCCTGCATGCAATAAAGACACATGTTCTATTATGTTCATAGCAGCCTTATTTATAATAGCCGGAAGCTGGAAAGAACCCAGATGTCCCTCAACGGAGGAAAGGATACAGAAAATGTGGTATATTTATACAATGGAATGCTACTCAGCAATTAAAAATAACGAATTCTTGCAATTTGTAGGCAAATGGTTGGATCTGGAAAATATCATCCTAAGTGAGTTAACCCAATCACAAAAGAATACACATGAATTGCAATCACTGATAAGTGGATATTAATGAGCCCAGAAGCTCTGAATACTCAAGACACAATTAGCTAAGCAATAGATTCCCAAGAAAAAGGATGGAGAGGACCCTGGTCCGGAAAAGACTAAATCCAGTTTTGTAGGAGAGTACCAGAACAGAGAAATGGTGGGGGGGGGGGTGATTAGGGAATGGGGGGGAAGAGGACTTATGGGACATATGGTGAGGGAGGGAACTGGAAAGGGGAAAGCCTTTAGAATGTAAACAAAGAATATAGAAAAGAAAAAAGAAAAAAAAAAGAAAACAGATTTTGAAACTCGTTTGAATGAAATTAAAAAATTGTCTGAGAAAAAAAAAGAAAAACTTTATTGACAAGCACAGGCAGTAGGCCAATTTTAAAATAAAAACAGCATTCATGAAAGATTACTCTAGGACCAGTGATGAGCCTTATGTAAACTTGTTCAAACCTCACAATTTATATGGCATTCTTTATGATCATATTGCAGCTGAAGAGGCTGAGCCTCAGATGTTGGTAACCAGTAGAACAGTAAAATGTATGTTTTTAAAAGTGGCCTTAGGAAGCAGAAGCTGACCTCTACTTAACTATGTAACCACAGACAACTTTGAAACTTTGACCATCCAGGGTGCAGAGATTACAGGCCAGTTCCATGTATACCATGGACCAAACTGAGGACTTTCTGTGTGCCAAACACTTTCAACTAGGCTACATCTCAGGTCCCCAAAGGATGCATTTCAAGCTACAGAGCTGGCATGAGGATCCAGATTCCTCAGTTGGTCCGCTCCGTTTTTCACCTCTAGGCTAAAGGTCCTTAACCCTGGTTACAAGTAGACCCTGGACCAATTACAGAACATAATGTGAAAAAGTCCACTTAGCACAGATTGTTGGCATAACACCTACACTTCTCCAATTTTAAACTATGATCTGAATTAAGAAACACTGTGCTAGTGCTGGAGAGCTTGCCCCGATGGTATGGAGGAGAGAGAGCCAGCAGGCTGACAAGCTCAATAGCACCCAGGCCCACATCCAGGGCTTTGAGTTGACCCATCCCAGAATCTCCATCATCTGAACTGTTCAGATGCAGGAAAGGGCCAGTCCTGCTGATGCAAAGCTGCTGCAGGGTCTCTACGGCACAGGGCAACAGGATAACCAGGAGGCTTCCCCATGAGGACCCAGTACTGATGGTGTCACCGAGGTCAGAGACCTGGAGGCAGGCCAATGACTCGTTGCAAGGAACATTGGCAAGTGAAGATGTGTGGACAGAGGGTTACCCTGTGGGACACACTGACAAACTACGCTTCCCTGAAAAGATGTTTTCTATGCTTTGTTTTGGTTTTGTTTATTCTGTGTACGTATGCACACACACACACATGCGTGCATGTGTTTGTATATGTGTGTGTTTGTATATGTGTGTGTATATGTGTGTGTGTGTGTGTGTGTGTGTGTGTGTGATTTTGGGGGGAGGCTGTGAGGAGGGAGGATGGATATGAGGGGACAGGGAGCCGAGTGGGACCAGGGTACAGGATGTGAAAGTCACAATCAATAAAAAGGTTTTAAAAAGAGAAAGAGCAACCCTGCTGTGAGCTAGCCTGGGAGGAAGAGAAAGGAACTGAGGAGGGGGAGGGGCTGAGGGAAGGAGAGTGAGAGCAAGACTTGAGTGACATACAAACACATCCTGCCTTAAAAGAAAATCAATGCACAGAATCCTCAACATTTACAAAACCTATAAACTAGAAAAGCTGTGTGTGTGGTTATTATAAAAGGAGTTTTCATTTGTATATAAGGGTTCTCTAGAGTGCTCTTAACAGATGCTACCTTTGCTTGAAGGGGACTCTGAGACTAAAGCCCTGTACAGTATCATGTTTGATGCTACTGCTTGTTAGCAATTAACAGAAATAAAATTTTAAAACCTCTCCAATTACCGTGTAGAAGAGGAAGTGGGTCTCATCACCCTCAGTGCTGCTGGCTGTCCCTAAAAGCTCCTGGCAAGATTGGGAGAACAAGGAGCCTGCATCAGCACCAGCCCTGAGGACCTGGGCAGGCTACCTTCAGGCTTCCAGTCCCTGCTCTCTACTTAAGAGGCAAAAGTCCTGGGAATGGAAGCCATGCCCTCCAGGACTGAACAGAGTGGAGGGAAAGAAGGGAATTACTTCTGTGACTGTCCCTGAGTCAGACAGATCAGCTTTGTCTCTAGCTAGAGTTGAATTAAAGCCTTCCACCATCAAATCCTTGTCACCATGAGCTGAGCCTTTTAAGACTGGATTTTTCACTTAGTAGAACGTGGGGACAAAACGGCGGCTCCGAAGACAACAGTAACGGGGACAGATGCTCATGTCTTATAGTCCTTAGACTTAGCAAGGAAGATGCACAGTGTGCCCAGTTAGTTCTGAATAATGAAAAAACACATTTTGAGGCCAGTGGGTTCCAAATGTTACAAAAAAAACAAATTTTATTGGAATGATTCCTTGTTTATATAAAACTTGAATCCAGCCAGGCATCTCTTCCCTCAGCCCTTGTCTCCTCACAGCTGGCCCTTGGACCCAGGATAAAGACATGTTTTGAGTTTCTATTTAGATACAGAGCATACCGCTATGGTGGGAGGCCCAACTGTGGGCAGCGAGCCAGCATTTGAGGTGCTCGTTTCCTTTTTAGAAGCAAGAGTAAAGTGTGGCCCTCAATACAGTGGGAAATTCTCCATGGAGATTGGTGGGCATTTCTAGACTCTCCTAGCATTGACTCTCTGTCTTGTATAATTATACTATTGTATATGCCAACATCATCAAACACAAAGAGGTCTTTGAACCAACTCTCTGTTAACATGTTTTGCCCTTTGGTGTGGGTACAAAACAATTCTAATAACCTGGGAAGCTGTTGAATAGCAGGAGCGTATTTCCCACTTGAGTGGGGACTGGGAAGCCTGAGAGCAGACACCAACACTCTAGTGGTAAGTGACTGTCCCTGGGTGTCCTGATGGTGGCTGTTTACTGTGTCCTCACAGGAAAGAAGGAAGCAAGCCAACTTTCCGGAGTGGTTTTTGTTGTTGTTGTTGGCTTGGCTTGGTTTTCTTTTTTATATTTTGTTTTGTTTTGTTTTGTTTTGTTTTGTTTTGTTTTGTTTTGTTTTTAGTGGGAAATGAATCCCCTTCTAAGATATTTCCCATGACTGACTTAGTCATCCCTCCCAAAAGCCACACCTCCAAATAACATTACATTAGGCACTAAGATTTAACATAAAATTTGGACATTCTATTTATAGCACAACTCCCTTGGAGCTAATAAAGACTGAGTAAAATGAGTTTATCCTGAGATGTTTCTGAGAAAAGGCCTGTCCTGGCTTAGCATTTAAAGTGATGTCTCACCATAACTGAGACCAGTCTTTAAACAATCTCGCACCGCTCAGCTGCCTTTGGATAACAAGGGCGCTGGTTAGCGTCTCTCAGCTGCAATCATATAACAATGCTCTTCACACCACACAATTGTTCAGAAGGCACGCGCACGTGAGTGTATACTAGGCCTTCAATATGTAGTTGTCAGGGGCAGTGAAATAAAAGAGAACCCGTTTCTCCTCCTACAAAGCTGGCCGCAGGCACCATACAAAGTGGCATCATTTCACCAAAGAACTGAAGAGAGGACTCAAACTCAGCCTCTGTCTGCCCAGGGAAGAAGAGCCAAGCCTGTCTATCATTTTGACAGGCTCCAGGCTTCTTGCCAAGGGCCTCTTCCGTTCACGTAGAGACAAGCCAAAGCCGTGGGCTTTGGTCAGAAGTTTCAACTTTGCCTGGAAAAAGATCTAAGACAGGAAACAGCCAAGTGACTGCCACACTTTGCTCTGCAGTGTGAGCCGTGCAGTGTCTCCTCTTGCTAAATACAAGACAGTTTCTAGAAGCTTTCACTTTATCAAGGAGAGGTGTTTCCTACGGTGTCTGTTCTTCATCCGAAGCAGCCCTGCACCTGAACGTCAATCACTTCCATATCTGCTCCGCTCACGTGCGCTCAGTGCCGACCCTGGAACAAGAGCTGTAGGTTTAACAATGAGGAAAGCAGGAGAGCTGATATTTTAGTGGGTGAATCCAGACCTTAAACAGTGGGGGTATTAAATTCTATGCTGTAAAATGCAAGAGCTACAGGAGGAGACATGTCTGAGAGGGAGAGGATGGGTAGGCAACAGGAAAGGCTGCCACTTCAAAGAGTTTTCCCTCAGAGGAGAGGCCTGAGGATCTGTCCTTAGTGCCTCTCACGGGCGTAGACCCTGAATCGAGGTACACGAGTAGCTCTCTTCAAAGACACGTCCTCAGCTAAGGCTGAATCTCATACAGCTGTAGAACATCCAGGGCGCCACACCTGCGGGGACAAGCTGAGCTGCCTGGTCCTGGGGTCACGGCCTCAGCCAGGCCTCCTCGCCTTCCTTCTATTTCCTACTTGCTTTCTAACCTGTAGATCCATTTCTGACTTAACTTCTGGCATTCTTTCTGTTTTATATACAACGAGTAGCTCAGAGCAGTACACTTTAGCTAGGACAAGAATTAGCTAGAATATATGCATTACACTGCTCTCACATGTCCAGAAAAATTCCCAGCCCACATAAGTTCCCTCTCCCCCAGAATACTTCCCCCGGGAGATTGCATAGAAAATGAAACAGGTATGCATTTCCATTTGTCCTGAGCAAGAGACAGCAGCAACAGGGAAGTGTGCCTCAGCTCATTAGTTTGCACACAAACAGAAATCAGGAAGCCAGATTACAAGAGGCAGGCCGGGAGGTTTGGAGCTGTTCATGCGTCGATATCCGATTATCATATGCAAACCAATGAGGGAATAATTCCACGAGTCTTCTCATCCCAAATAACCACAATTATGCATGTTTCTCCCTCCACAAAATACACAGAGAAGGCAGCTCTCCAGAAAGGGGTCTGTGCGGTGCATAGGGGAGTTGATTTGCTCCCTTCATAGGAATTCACACCAGGTAAACACTGGTCACACTCTTCTGGTGCCTCCAGCTGTCATTCTGATACAAATGTCTCCCCTTGTCTCTATGGGTATATCAGGACTTGGCAGAGAAGCATCTTATAATTGCAAGCACTGAAGCCACACTCCCAGTCCTAACGTCCTTAGGAATTGATGGCAAGTGTCCACTCAGAGTGACCTAGAAAGCAGAGGCGGGCTGCAATCCAGACTGCTGTGGGATGCCAGGGACCTGGCACTCCAGGTTCTCGGGTTAATGACTGATGTGGCTTCAGGGGGACATTACCTGGCTGTAACTTCCAGCTCACCCTTTACACTGACTGCCTGCCCCTGTGTCCAGAACAGAAACATCCTCAGAAAGATGGCTACGGATATTTGAAGTGAGCGACCTTGCATTAGGCAGAGGACACTACATGAGAGACCCAGGCAGGATTTGGAGAGCAGCTACTGCAATCTACAACTCTGCATGGAGGTGAAAGTTTTGTTAAATCCTCTTGCACACACAAGGGTGCATGGGTATGTGGGTGCATGTACGTGTGTGTGTGTGTGTGTGTGTGTGTGCACGCGCGCGCGCGCTCGAGTGTGTACGTGTGTATGTGTTACAACAAGGAACAGCATAGGATGGTTGTTCAGGTTTCATTCCACTTTTGTGATAAAGTACTCTAACCAAAAGCAACTGAGTGGTGGTAGGGGTTTTACTTGGCTTCCACTTCCCAGTCACAGTCCATCACTGAAGGAAATCAGGGCAGGAGCTCAGGCAGAAACTTGAAGCAGAAAGCATGTTGACTCACAGACAGATCAGCGTTCATCTAATTTTTTATATAACCAGGACCAAATGCCCAGGGATTAGTGTTGTTCAGTGGAGCAGGCCCCTCCTACTCCAGTTGACAATCCAGACAATGACCTCCTCTGGACAGTCCCTCAGCTGGGACGTGCTTCTCCAGGGAACCTCTGCTACGTCAGTCTGACAGCTAGAGCTACCTAGAACAATGGCCCAAAGCACTATGGCTTGTACCGCAAAAAGAACCTGCGCGGCCTGCCGGCGTTTCTGTGTCACAGGGAACTGACACATGCTGCTGTGCCAGCCCATCCCCCACCTATCTGAGACTGAAGCCCAAATGTCCTGTGTGGTTCATTCTTGCACGGTCTCACTCTTCCTCTATTGACGTGCTTTCCTCCTCTTTTCATAGACTCCTGGCCTGGTCTCCGCCCTCTATGTGTGCTCAGCCTCAGTGACCCCTCTGAAGCAGTGCTGTCCCACCGTGTGGTCTTTGCAGGAGTGGGTTTTTCTGCCT
Source organism: Apodemus agrarius (assembly GCA_964023405.1). Classification (NCBI taxonomy): domain Eukaryota; kingdom Metazoa; phylum Chordata; class Mammalia; order Rodentia; family Muridae; genus Apodemus; species Apodemus agrarius. The sequence continues at coordinate 1,651,186 of OZ030015.1, read as the reverse complement.
GCCCTGCTTACTTCAGCCTCAGCACCACCATCACAAGTCCTAGGTCTTGCTTTGTTTCATCAGACCTATCCGAGAGGTCTCAGGACAAACACTGTCCCTCAGGGAGGCCCGACCGGATGGTGCAGCCAGGCGGTGACAACACCCACATTCTTGGCATGCTATGTTAAGACTCTCGAGCACACAGAGTAGAAACTCTACCAGGCGCCTGCAAAAAATAGGCAAGTCCTTTGACTCATGAGTCTTGTGAAAAAAATAAAAAAACCTAAAGGTATTTATTTGAGGATGGGTATACAGCTGGAAGGAAAAGGAATAAAGGGACAAGAAGACAGGAAACAAACATCAATGCAAAAGCAACACTAACCGGCAAGGTAGACAGGCATACAGTCCGCCCAGTTTCCACTATTTGGTCATGGAAAATGATGGTGCATGTGTGTCATTTTGCACATGATGCATCACTGACTTTAAACACAACCGTAGAATAGCACCACACACTGCTCCATCTGTATCTTCAGTGGAAACCCAAATGTGTTTCCACAAGTACTTTTGTGTCACCTGACTTTTCTACATCAAATTTGCCAAAGGGGTTTGACCCTGAGGGCAAGCCGATATCACACACACCCAGTTGTTCTGGTGAATGTTCCTCTCAGTTTCTTCATTTTCCCCTTAATTGAGAAGAAGAACATGTCATAACTAAAAAGAATACTGGGAACGTGGAGCCACCCACAGAGAGGGAGAAAGCAGAGCCTGGTTGTGCTCTCCAGGGATCTCCATTTTGACTGTAACTAGGACTGGATGATTCCGCCTTAGCCTCCTCTCTCCTCCCTACACAGGGTCCTATCTCATTCCAAGTTTCAATGGAATCAAGCAAGAACAGAACACACACACACACACACACACACACACACACACACACACACAAAGTCAAATTTCAAACTGAAAGGTGTTCTACCCTGTCACTCACTGGAGTCCTCCCAACTCACAGATCATGAGGCACCCTGTCAGAGATCTGTTACCAAGACAGACAGAAAAAGAAAGGAAGAGAAAGAAGGGAGGGAGGGAGGGAGGGAGGGAGGGAGGGAGGGAGGGAGGGAGGGAGGGAGGGAAAGAAATCTTACAGCATAGCCAGAATCAAGTGGAGATAAGCATGTTTGTGTAATTTGGAAGAACACCCTCTACAGAAGAGTCCAAATATATCAATAAAACCAGCTTCAGAGACACGCCATAGAGAAAAGCTGCTAATTCCTGATATTACCATGGATATCTATTCATCTGAGACTTTTGTTCAGAGAAGGCAATTGCTTGGTCCTGTTACATAACCACAATCAAGAGAATGTGCAAAGGATGGGAAGGGACATTCTCAGCGGAGGCTCAGACAAAGGAGCTGCAGGAAAATGGGGCCAGGGGTATTTCCTGAGACCTACTGCGACAAATCACAGAGAGGAGAGGGGCCGGCACAGCCCCGTCAGACATCATTCATCCTCACAGCACTCTTCTGCACATACATTCCCAGTTTGAAAGAGTCAGGCAGAACCCTTTAGGAAGGACACTTTACAGCAAGGCTTTGCTGCCTTCTCTAAAGAGAGTTTTGTTCTTAGTTGAGTGCTTTGGAGAAAATGCATAAAATCACTAAGTTTAACCCTTAAAAGCAGGATCTTTGCAGTCCAAAGGCCTGGGTTTGAGATCACCGCTGTCCTGACAAAACTCAGTGACACTTTGCAACTAGCTGACACTCCAAAACAGCTCTCCCCATGTACGGAGAGAGAGACCACCACCTCATAGGCATGAGTGGGTGTGACTCTGACAGGCTCCAGCTCACTACTGAGCAGGAAGAGGAAACACTGTAGCATCACCAACAGCAGCAGCATTGGGAAAGCAGGAGCTTCTGCAAGAAAGCAGAGGGCTGATATCTGAGCAGGAGCAAGGCAGTCCCTGTCCCTTGTGGCATACTTAGACGTTGAGATAGATACTGACAAAGATATTTTTTTAAAAAAATCAAAATTCTAAATAAAGGATCTAATTTATATTTGCACAGCTCAGCAGCAATTGTTTCATGATGACAAAGAAGAGAACCCCAGTAAGTCCCTTGGGACAAGGGACTAGGATACATTGCAGGGACTATAGCCACCACCATTGTAACATTTTCATCACCCCCAAACAAAAAACCCTGCAGCCCCTATATACAACTTCCTCCTAGCCTTCATCTTCCCCACCCATGCTTTCTATTCTGGCTTCTCCTGTTCAGATTCTGAATGAAGAATCACACTGTCTATACTTATCTTAGTTTAATTAATTGAATAAAAGTTTTTAAGGTTTTTTTTCCAGATTATTGCATGTCACAGTACTTTAGCCCTTTTTGAGGCTATATAATATTCCATTGTGTGATATACTATATACATTTATCCAACTACTTGAAGGATACTTAAGCTGTTTCTTTCCCATTTGGAACATTGTAGATGCTATGAGCATTCGCGGTATTATCTGAGCATCTATTTTTAGTTCAAACTTTTGGTTATGTGCCTATGAATAGAAATTCTGGGTTATCTGACCATTCTGTCCAGCCTTTTGTGGATTCATCTAAGATAATTTTAACAACCAGGGGATCCATGAGATGGCCACATGCTCATCCCTTAAACAGTCCCTGTGGGAAGGAAGGTGGAGCACCCTGGTTGTGAAGATGTGTCTACGTTTACAGTGAGAAAAGCACCTTCTTCAAATGGCATACACTTGGATAGAAACCAGTCAGAAATCAAAATGGTGGGCCTGGAGAGGTGGCTTAGTCAGCAACTGTTTGCTGAGCATCATGAGGGCCTGAATTCGGGGCCCTCTCACCCATGTAAGATGCCGGCCACAGCAGGGCATTACTGTGATCTCAGTCCAGGGAGACAGACAAGTGGAGCCCTGGAGCCCACTGGTGGGCTAGTCCAGCTTACTAGGTGGGCTCCGTGTGCAATGAGAGACATCGCTTCAAAAAGTAAGGTGGAGAGTCTTTGAGAAAGACTCCCAGTGTTGACACCTTCCTTCACATGTACACACTCCCACATGTACACAAGTGCACAGACACAAGAACACATGAACTTACATACACAACACATAAACACATAACCAAAATTGGTTTTATAGGAGAATAATGAAGAGAACATGAAAGATGATAATAAGGAGTGTCTACTTCATGGACGGAGCAATGAAATCACTGCTCTTGATAGTGACATAGAGCGTGTGGCTTCTGAAAAGTCAACATTTGATGGCACTTCTGCAGAGAGTGCCAGTCATTCCCAAAGCACAGAGGTGAAAACTGGCACCAAGAGGACTTCAGTCTTTCACTCAAAGTCACACCGTGAGAAAATGGTTAAGAATGGATTTGAGCCTACATGTCTTCTAGGCTAAAGCCCCTGTCTTTTACTCTGTCTCAAGCTGGTATTTGATGGACTAACAAGCATGACTTAATCTCAACGAGCTCTTTAGGGACCTTCTTAATATTGACTGTTCTGGAACTGGAACCTGCAGAGCATCTGTGTAGGTCATTTGTGCAACCTGCTCCTGGCAGGCTCGAAGGTCTGCAGCCCTCAAGCTCCTACTCTATGGCACAAAAAGCCAAAAAAGATATGCTTCATCCTCCTCAAAATCAAAGGCTGCATCCCTTATCGACAACAGAACTTGCAGACATGGTCAGATCTCCAGCAGCTCACCAGGGCCTCCTACACTAGGCACTGGAGTTAGTGCTTTCAAAGAGCACAACAAAATACATCCCTACCTTTTGGCTCCTTCAAAAGAGACTTTTGGTCATTGGCTCACACTATTTCTCTTGACTTGAAAAATATCTGATATGATTCAGTGCCACAGGACCTTGGTTCGGAACCGCCTGGACCTGACCCCTCCATCTCAGCTCAGTTACTAAGACGGTGCCTTGTCTCCCTCCTCTGTCTGAGCTTGGAACAGGACAAAACCCCTACAGTGCCCATTTCTTAACAGGATCGATGGTTTTTCCATGCACGATGCATCTCGGGATATCGTTGTCATTTGTCTTCTGCAAATGACAGTACTGCTCTCTGGGCTCCCTGGTGTCCAGTGATGCTTCATAATTATAGCATAATCCCAATGTTGATAGAGCCGTCTTGCCAAATATATCCCAAAAACCCAATGCCAAAAATCAATGCTTTGGAGTTCCCCAGCTTGTTCATGAATGCACTAAAGTAGCCATTGTGGTTTTTGGTAATACCTCAGTCAGTAAAATGTTTGCCTGCCAAGCATGGAAACTTGAGCATGGTGGTATATGCCTGTGATCTTAGCACTGGAGAAGTAGAGAGAGGAGAAGCCCTGGGGCCTCAGGCCAGCTAGAGTAGGCTAGTTAGTGAGCTTCTGGCCAATAAAAGACCCTGTCCCAAAGGATGGCACCTGAGGTTCTCTGTCTGTGTTTTTATATGCCAAATGACACAGCAGGGCAAATGCATGCACACACACACACTCACACACACCACACACACCACACACCACACACACACACACACACACACACACACACACACACATGCACATATGCACGCACGCACATGCAAACATGCACACACACTTGCATGCATGTACACTCACACACACACCATAGCTCATACCCTTATCTGAATACACCTCCAGTTGCCTTTGCAGACACCCTCATGTCACTCTGGCATGGTGCTGTAGTTTGTTTCCTATTGCTGTGATAAAACACCATGACCAAAAGGAACCTGGAGAAAGAAGGTTGGCTTCTGTTTACATTTCCACACCACACCCCATCACTGAAGAAAGTGGGGCAGGAACCTGGACAGACATTGAAGCAGAGGCCATGGAGGAAGGAATGCTGCTTAACGGATTCCTCCCATGGCTTGGTCAGGCTGCCTTCTTACACAGCTGAGGACCATTGGCTCAAGCTAGCGCCATCTACTGTGGGTTGGGCCTTACAACATCAATCATTAATCAAAACTCGCCTACAGGCCAATCTGATGGAGGCATTTCCTCAGCTGTGATTCCATTTTTCAAAATGATCTGAACTTGTGTCAGTTACTCGATTGCATTCTCCACCGTTCACGTTCACAGCTGACTCTGTGAGCTTCTTTGTCCTTCTGAACTCTTTGCATTTTTTTCATATTTGGTGGGGGTCAGGATCCCAGGCCTCTTTTTAACCTTGCAGTAACTCAGAGGAAGCAGATTTATAGAGGACAAACCAAGCGACCACCAGGGTCTCTCCACATCACTCCCTCAACCACTACTCAACCCCTACTGCTTAGCCACGTGCTGTGTGTCTCTGAGGATACTTCAAACAATAGCTTGTGTGAACCACAGAAAATAAGAGCTTTTGCTGTTTTGAAAATCATTCTGCTGACCTCCAGTTGAGCCAGCACCATTTGTTGAAAAGGCTATCTTTTTCCACTGGATGGTTTCAGCTCCTTTGTCAGAGATCAAGTGACCGTAGGTGTATGGGTTCATTTCTGGGTCTTCAATCTTATTCCATTGATCTACCTGCCTGTCACTATACCAATACCATGCAGTTTTTTTTATCACTATTGCCCTGTAGTACTGCTTGAGGTTGGGGATACTGATTCTCCCGGAAGTTCTTTTACTGTTGAGAATAGTTTTAGCTATCCTGGGTTTTTTGTTATTCCAGATGAATTTGAGAATTGCTCTTTCTAACTCTATGAAGAACTGAGTTAAGATTTTGATGGGGATTGCATTGAATCTGTATATTGCTTTTAAAAACTCAGGAGACACCCGATGTTGGTGAGGATGTGGAGAAAAAGGAACACTCCTCCACTGCTGGTGGGAATGCAAGTTGGTACAACCACTCTGGAAATCAGTCTGGTGGTTCCTCAGAAAACTGGGCATGACACTTCCGGAGGACCCTGCTATACCACTCCTGGGCATATACCCAGTGGATTCCTCGGCATGCAATAAGAACACATGCTCTACTATGTTCATAGCAGCCTTATTTATAATAGCCAGAAGCTGGAAAGAACCCAGATGTCCCTCAACGGAGGAATGGATACAGAAAATGTGATATTTTTACAAAATGGAATACTACTCAGCAATTAAAAACAATGAATTCATGAAATTCTTAGGCAAATGGTTGGATCTGGAAGATATCATCCTAAGTGAGGTAACCCAATCACAAAAGAGCACACATGGAATACAATCACTGATGAGTGGATATTAGCCCAGAAGCTCTGAATACCCAAGACACAACTCACATATCAAATCATTCCCAAGAAGAAGGAAGGAGAGGGCCCTGGTCCTAGAAAGGCTTGACGCAGCATTGTAAGGGATTACCAAGACAGAGAAGTGGGAAGGGGTTGATTTGAGAATGGGCAGAGGGAAGAGGGCTTATGGGACTTATGGGGAGGGGGAAACCGGGAAAGGGAAAATCATTCGGAATGTAAACAATTATAGAAAAATTTAAAAAAAATAAAAAAAAAGAAAATCATTCTGCATACATAGGAACTCAGGCAAGCAGGAACATAAGGGTGATTTAAGAGATCCACAAGCTTTGCTTCAAGATAACATCTTTTCCTAATCTAAACCATGAAACAACTCTTCAGGAAGCTAGCTAGCTGTCCGCATGCTCAGAGTTCCACTGCTGGGGACGAGGGGGCTACCTATGAACACACTGACTGTCCCTCCAGTGCCCGGGCACAGCTTCACTGATGCTGTTCACACCCTCTGACCCTGACAGCTCGGCCGTGGTGCATTCCAATAGTCTGTTCACCTATCTGCGGTCTTGGGAGCAGCAGTAATGGCTCTGCTCTGGACTCGGTTTGAAGGCCAGACCTACCACAGGGAGAAGGCTTTGTAGGAGACAATGTGATGATGCTTGGCAGGTAAGCACGCCCACTCGCTCTACAAGCCTGACAGCCCTGAAGCCCAGGAAAAGTGAAGGGGAAAACCAGTTCCACAGAGCTGCCCTTCAACCTCCACGCACACATCAATCCACACAGGAATAACAAATATCTTTAGAAGCTACTTAATGTCCACAAGGCACAGTGCTACTGCATAGGCGGTGTAGCACCCGCACTGCTATTCATTCCTTCTCAACAATTTAGGTTTTTATTGTGATGATTATATTTTGACTCCTTAACTACTCATGAAGGATTTAAAGCAATGGACTGAATATCACCCTTAATTATAACCACAACTGGCTGGAGACAAGAGAACAGGCACAGCCTCTACAGTAATCCACTCTCAGTTCACACTGGCTGTGCTCTGTGAGAACAGGCACAGCCTCTACAGTAATTCACACTCAGTTCACACTGGCTGTGCTCTGTGAGAACAGGCACAGCCTCTACAGTAATTCACACTCAGTTCACACTGGCTGTGCTCTGTGAGAACAGGCACAGCCTCTACAGTAATCCACTCTCAGTTCACACTGGCTGTGCTCTGTGAGAACAGGCACAGCCTCTACAGTAATCCACACTCAGTTCACACTGGCTGTGCTCTGTGAGAACAGGCACAGCCTCTACAGTAATCCACTCTCAGTTCACACTGGCTGTGCTCTGTGAGAACAGGCACAGCCTCTACAGTAATCCACTCTCAGTTCACACTGGCTGTGCTCTGTGAGAACAGGCACAGCTTCTACAGTAATCCACTCTCAGTTCACACTGGCTGTGCTCTGTGAGAACAGGCACAGCCTCTACAGTAATCCACTCTCAGTTCACACTGGCTGTGCTCTGTGAGAACAGGCACAGCCTCTACAGTAACCCACTCTCAGTTCACACTGGCTGTGCTCTGTGAGAACAGGCACAGCCTCTACAGTAATTCACACTCAGTTCACACTGGCTGTGCTCTGTGGTACTGAGAATCTCACTGAGACTTCCTCCTAATTTGCAAAACAGACCAGTGATCAGAGTTTAGCAGTTAGTTACCTATGTTCATCTGTATATCAGGCATTAAAATGGGTGATAAACAGTCATTGTGAACACAGCTAATGACTAGAGAGCAGAAGGTCCTTGTTTCACTGACAGCTTCTAAGAGTCAAGAGGACATTTTCAAGCGTGTGTGTGTGTGTGTGTGTGTGTGTGTGTGTGTGTGACTGCAAGTGCATGAATACCACCACATCATGTCAGAGGACAGGGTGAGCATCCATTTTGGTCTCCCATTTTGATTGAATCAAGCTCTCTCTTTTGCTGCTGGGAACCCAGGCTCAATGGCCCAGGGGCTTCCGTGACTGTTCCTGTTCCCACTTCCCATTTTTCCACAAGAACATGAGATTACAGATGCCCATTATCATATCTGGCTTTCTTTGAGTTCTGGGGATTTGAACTCAAGTCTTGTTTGCTTTCCAAGCATTTTACCCACTAAGCCATCTTCCCACCCGAGTGCATGCTAAGGGCAGTGTGTGTTTGGTTCTTCACCATAGGAAGAATATTTCTGCAGATGGATTTGATCAATTCCTTTAGGCCACTGTATCCTAACTTTTTATTTCTGCACACACTGATCACACTGTGCAACAGGGTTTACATAGGTTAAAACAGGACTCAAAGTACATTATACATTATTCTAATGGGAGAGAATCACCTACTAATTGGGGTCCACAGGTGTGCTCATTATATTGAGTGCCCGATGTGTTAAATTTGAGTCATCTCTGTTCACTCACACAGTTTTGGAGACATTTGGAGATTGTTGGTATAATTCCCTGAACACCAATACCCCTTGAAGTGTGCTCTCTGGTGTATAATCTTTTGGAAGTTAAGGGAGACTTGTCCTTTGCCTTCCACTGTTCTAACTGAAGCTCAGTTAAGAGCAGATGGGATATGGCAAGAAAAAGGAGGGAAACAGATGATCAGTTCTTGACCAGAACTGCCGAGCACGAGGCCTCTAGGAAGGGTTTGTGCTAGGATGCAGTACCCGAAAGGAATGAACCTCTCGCAAGCTTTGAATGCGTAAGGAAAGCCTCAGGTCAAGACCAAGAGTGCTGCTCACTCTTCCTCCTGGGAAATAAAATCAGTCTCTAGGAATCATGGTGCCTTTTCCTGCCCAGAATCTGCTGTGCATTCAAAGACCTGACCTAAGCAAGAATGAAGCACAGAAACCTACCGGGGGGTATCCTTCCAAATGTCTTTCTCATTTACTACCTCATGAGTATCAGAAAGCAACAAAACACCCTGAGGGAGTGATGCTGGGCTGAAAGCTCACTTCCATGAGACACTTGAAATTTAAAGAAAGAAAGAAAGAAAGAAAGAAAGAAAGAAAGAAAGAAAGGAAGGAAGGAAGAAAGAAAGGAGTCTAGCAACAGTCTAAACAGTAGACAAAAGTGGGTTCAGTCCTATCAGCACAACACCTGGTGAGCTCAGCACACAGTTCTCCATAGCCCAGACTCCTCCCAAGCAAGATAGGAGATTGTGAACAGAACTATGAAGATATCTGATCACACAATCCATAAAAATGCTATGGTGGGGCCAGTAAACACTGTGTCTACAAGGTCTTTAAGTGGGGATGTGGCATGCATGGTATTGTTTACAAGCTTGGAAAAAGGGATCTCTCTCTTGTTGCAAAAATTTTTAATCCCGACCCCAAGTTTCTACCCTGACTTTACCATTTAGTTCCTGCATTAAAGACATACACACCCTTTGTATTTACAATAAGCCTTAAACAGCACAAGAGCTGGTCAGATACCTACCCGATATGTTATTAGAATCTACTTTCCTATTGATAATCCCAAATTATTACTTACTATGTTTCATCTAGGCTGCTCTTAACTCCAATTGGCCAGCCCACACAGCCACATTCTTAGGGTTCACCTAACCCATGGTGGCTTCTTCTTTCTCTTCTTCCTCTGCCTCTTCTTCTTTTTCGTCCTCTTCTTGCTCCTCCTCTTTCATGGTTCTACTCAACCCCAAGTTCAGGAAATCTAAATCCCATCTGCATATCTTCTGCTCAGCTATTGACTGTTGGCATCTTTATTTACCAATCAAAAAGATCTTGGGGACAGGGTCACAGTCCTATGTACAGATTCTAGGGATTGGGGACCTGAACTTATGTTTACAAAAAGTAGCAAGAGCAAACCTCAACACTCCCTCCTGCTTCCAATCCTCCCTCCTTCCTTTCCTCCCCTTTTCTCTCCCTCCCTCTGCGCCCTCACTTTCTAATCTGTTTTTACTTCTGAGAAAACTGGATGTAAAGATCAAAAAGAGGCAAATCTGTAGTATGCCCCTGTGATCCTAGCACTTGGAAGACAAAGGCTGGAGGACTCTAGGTTGAAGCCAGCCTCAGCTATATAGTAAGTCCCAGGCTAGCCTAAGTGACATGACAAGATCTTATCTCAAAAGAAAAGAATAAGTGAAAGAAATTTTCTTCATTTTTTAAAGCGAAGAAGTTGCAAAGCCATGATTAAAACTCCAGTCAGGTACTATATTGAAAAGATATGGAGAGAGAGGGCAGCCTTGTCTAGTCCCTGATTTTAGTGGGATTGCTTCAAGATTCTCTCCATTTATTTTGATGTTGGCTACTGGTTTGCTGTAGATTGCTTTTACTATGTTTAGGTATGGGCCTTGAATTCCTGCTCTTTCCAAGACTTTTAGCATGAAAGGATGCTGAATTTTGTCGAATGCTTTTTCAGCATCTAATGAGATGACCATGTGGTTTTTTTCTTTCAGTTTGTTTATGTAGTGGATTACATTGATGGATTTCCGTATATTGAACCATCCCTGCATCCCTGTAATGAAGCCTACTTGATCATGGTGAATGATCGTTTTGATATGCTCTTGAATTCAGTTGGCAAGAATTTTATTATTTTTGCATCAATATTCATAAGAGAAATTGGCCTGTAGTTCTCTTTCTTTGTTGGATCTTTTTGTGGTTTAGGTATCAGCATAATTGTGGTTTCGAAGAACGAGTTGGGCAGTGTCCCTTCTGTCTCTATTTTGTGGAATAGTTTGAAGAGTATTGGTGTTAAGTCTTCTTTGAAGGTCTGGTAGAATTCTGCACTAAAACCATCTGGTCCCGTACTTTTTTTGGTTGGGAGGCTTTCTATAACCCCTTCTATTTCTTTAGGGGTTATAGGACTGTTTAGCTGATCTACTTGATGCTGATTTAATTTTGGTATTTGGTATCTGTCTAGGAAATTGTCCATTTCCTCCAGATTCTCCAGTTGTTTTGAGTATAGGCCTTTGTAGTAAGATCTGATGATCTTTTGAATTTCCTCAGTTTCTGTTGTTATATCCCCCTTTTCATTTCTAATTTTGTTAATTTGGATACTGTCTATGTGCCCTTTGGTTAGTCTAGCTAAGGGTTTATCTATCTTGTTGATTTTCTCGAAGAACCAGCTCTTGGTTTTGTTGATTCTTTGTATGGTTCACTTTGTTTCTACTTGATTGATTTCAGCCCTTAGTTTGATGATTTCCTCTCTTCTACTCCTCCTGGGTGAATTAGCTTCTTTTTGTTCCAGGGCCTTCAGGTGTGCTGTTAAGTTGCTAGTATATGCTCTCTCCAGTTTCTTTTTGGAGGCACTCAGGGCTATGAATTTTCCTCTTAGCACTGCTTTCATTGTGTCCCAAAGATTTGGGTAGGTCATACCTTCATTTTCATTGAAGTCTAGCGAGAGCAATTAGACAACATAAGGAAGTCACAGGGATACAAATTGGAAAGGAAGAAGTCAAAGTATCATTATTTGCAGACGATATGATAGTCTACTTAAGCGATCAAAAAAAAACTCCACCAGAGAACTTCTACAGCTGATAAACAACTTCAGCAAAGTGGCTGGTTATAAAATTAATTCAAGCAAATCAGTAGCCTTCTTGTACTCAAAGGACAAGCAGGCTAAGAAAGAAGTTAGGGAAATAACACCCTTCACAATAGCCACAAACAACATAAAGTACCTTGGCGTAACTCTAACCAAACAAGCGAAAGATCTGTATGACAGGAACTTCAAGTCCTTGAAGAAAGAAATCTAAGAAGACCTCAGAAGATGGAAAAATATTTCTTGCTCCTGGATTGGCAGGATCAATATAGTAAAAATGGCCATCTTGCCAAAAGCAATCTACAGATTCAATGAAATCCCCATCAAAATCCCAACTCAATTCTTCATAGATCTAGAAAGAGCAATTCTCAAATTCATCTGGAGCAACAAAAAACCCAGGATAGCTAAAACTATTCTCAACAATAAAAGGACTTCTGGGGGAATCAATATCCCTGACCTCAAGCAGTGCTACAAAGCAATTGTGTTAAAAACTGCATGGTATTGGTACAGCAACAGGCAGGTAGATCAATGGAATAGGATTGAAGACACAGAAATGAACCCACAGACTTATGGTCACTTGATCTTTGATAAAGGAGCCACAACCATCCAGTGGAAAAAAGATAGCCTCTTCAACAAATGGTGCTGGTTCAACTGGAGGTCAACATGCAGAAGAATGCGAATTGACCCACTCTTATCTCCTTGTACTAAGATCAACTCCAAGTGGATCAAGGACCTCCACATCAAACCAGACACACTGAAACTATTAGAAAAGAAACTTGGGAAGACCCTGGAGGACATGGGCACAGGGGGAAAGTTCCTGAACAGAACACCAATAGCTTATGCTCTAAGATCAAGAATTGACAAATGGGACCTCATAAAATTACAAAGTTTCTGTAAGGCAAAGGACACCATCAGAAGGACAAAACGGCAACCAACAAAGAAAATGATCTTCACCAACCCCACATCTGACAGAGGGCTAATATCCAATATATACAAAGAACTCAAGAAGTTAGACCCCAAAGAACCAAATAACCCTATCAAAAAATGGGGTACAGAGCTAAACAAAGAATTTTCACCAGAAGAAATGCGGATGGCCAAGAAACACCTTAAGAGATGTTTAATATCATTAGTCATCAGGGAAATGCAAATCAAAACAACCCTGAGATTCTACCTCACACCAGTCAGAATGGCTAAGATTAAAAACTCAAGAGACAACAGGTGCTGGCGAGGATGTGGAGAAAGAGGAATACTCCTCCACTGTTGGTGGGATTGCAAAATGGTAAAACCGCTCTGGAAATCAGTGTGGCGTTTCCTCAGAAAATTGGGCATGTCACTTCCAGAGGACCCTGGCATACCACTCCTGGGCATATACCCAGAGGATTCCCCTGCATACAATAAAGACACATGCTCCACTATGTTTATAGCAGCCTTGTTTATAATAGCCAGAAATTGGAAGGAGCCCAGATATCCCTCAAAAGAGGAATGGATACAGAAAATGTGGTATATTTATACAATGGAGTACTACTCAGCAATTAAAAATAATGAACTCATGCAATTTGTAGGTAAATGGTTAGATCTGGAAAATATCATCCTAAGTGAGCTAACCCAATCACAAAAGAATACACATGAAATGTAATCACTGATAAGTGGATATTAATGATCCCAGAAGCCCTAAATACTCAAGGCACAATTAGCAAGTCAAATGACTCCCAAGAAGAAGAAAGGAGAGGACCCTGGGCCTGTAAAGATTGGATCCAGTATTGTAGATCCAGAACAGAGAAATCGGGGGGGGGGATGATTGGGGAATAGCTGGGGGGGAGAGGAATTATGGGACATATGGTGGGGGGGAACTGGGAAAGGGGAAAACCTTTGGAATGTAAACATAGAATATAGAAAATAAAAATTAAATTAAAAAAAAAAAACTCCAGTCAGTCTGACCAAACAGCCTGAGCTAATTTTCATTACCTACTAATGCAAAAAATCCTTGTGTCTTTTGTAAACCCTGAGCCCAGATGTTCAACCCTTACTGAAGGATAGATTTAGCCAGACCATGAGTCAAAGTGAAAGATGTTCCGATAACCACTGAGTTGCAAAATAAAGGCAATTATTAAAAATGGGTAAGTCCTACCCTATAGACCTTAGAGCACAAGTGTATAATCCAACCCACCCAAGAACAATACTTCCATAATTTTCAAATTGCAAGTGTAAAGCTTACATATTTTCACAGTTAATACCCCAGGAGATGAGGTTTATAGACTGGTGACTTTGTCCCCTTCACTGGGCAGCTTTGAAGAAAGGGAAGAGACCGAGCCTAAACTGAGAACTCACTGTCAAGTACTGTGCCAAAGGTTGATAGGTCTCATCACTTCATCCACCAGTAACACTGAAAGGAAGGAGTTTGTGTCTCTGCTTTGCCAAGAGGACATTTGGGGACAGAGAAATTAAGTAGATTGCCTAAGGTCACTCCTCAAAACTCAAATTTGTCAAAACTCAATCTACAGAGATGCCGTTCACACAGTGTGTGAAGGATTTGCACCCTGGAATCATCCCCAAAGTACTTCTCAAACATCCCATCAGGCTTTCTGGAAATGGCTGTCCTCAGGAGAAGCTACAGTTAATGAATGGTGTTTGTGTGGTTATAGAGAACAGGTTGGGAACCAGAGGTCAGAGCTGGAGACTCTTTCCCAGAACACCACCCTCTACCTACATCCTCCAAAGCAGTGAAGATCAGCAGCTCTGAGCAAAGCATGAGCTTTGTTTCAGCCCTGGTAACCCTCACCCCTGCCTCCTCCCCAGCCTAAGCCCAGCAGGAACAAAGGTTCTCTTCCACTATGGTTCTCCTGCCCTTGGAAATTACAATGTATTCAACACAAGCTTTAGTTATTTAAGAAGAAATGTGTGGTGGAAAAAGTCACACCTGAGAATCCTCCATGCAGAAGGCAGAACCCAGTAGTATGGCAATACCTTTTGATAAGGTTTGGGATGATAGCAAAATTGCAGCTGTATAAATTACATCTGCCAGGAAGATGCTGTGTCAGCACTTTCTGAATAAACCTGTGACTTATTAAGTTAGCTTCAGACGTTAGTTCTAGGTTAAGACCTAGCTTGTAAAATACTATTGCATCTTATGCATCCTTTAAGGAAACCAGTCAGTTACTCCTAGAACAAATTAAAACACTTAGCACTGTTATTTAAAATGACTTTTTATAATGTAATAATTCTAAGGTAACTCCTTCAATGTTGGTAATTTTCTAGAGTGTTTTTAGGAGTAAAGCAGATATTAAATGATCAGTCAGGCAAAGCTCCACTTCTACCCAGGAGATATCAAGCTTAAAGAAGCTTCCGCCCACCCCAAAGACCAAAGGGAAGATAGAGTTCCAAGTTATAACTTTTCTTAACTGCATCCAAAAGCAAAGATCATGGGAAAAACCCTCTACATCATCCAAGATGGTGGCCACAACCACACTCAGCTTTTGAGGCTGTGGCATGTGGCTGTGACTTAGAAGGAAATTTTTGATTATATATCATAGTCTAATTCACTTACATCTCAATTTATATAACGCACATGGTCAGGGTATACCACATTGGATAGCATAATTACAGAATACCATTACTAATGACCATGAATGTAAATGTTCTATGGTGGTTTGAATATGCTTGGCCCAGGGAGTGGCGATATTGGGAGGTATGGCCTTGTTGAAGTAGGTGTGACCTTGTTAGAGGAAGTGTGTTTCTGTGGAGGTAGAACCTTAAGGTAATACATATATGCTCAAGCTCTCTCCAGTGTGAGATACAGTAGTCCTCTCCTGGCTGCCTTCGGATCAAGATGCAGAACTCTCAACCTCTCCAGCACCGTGTCTGCCTGGAGGCCGCCATGCTTCCCACCATGATGATAACAGACTAGCCCTCTGACACTGTAAGCCAGCCCCAATTAAATGTTTTTCTTTATAAAAGTTCCCTTGGTCACGGTGTCTCTTTACATCAATGAAGTCTTAACTAAGACATGTACCAAAATACTTGTAAATGGGATCCAGGCATTTAGAAGAATAAAATATCATGTCCAAATCAGGTTTATCTAAAAAGTACTAGGTTGCTTCAAAACCAAAATTCAGCAGAGTGGCGCATGCCTGGAATCCCACATCCAGGATGCGGAGTAAGGAGGATCCTAGTTTGGGATACAAAGCCTGTCTTTTTTTTTTTTTTTTTTTTGGATATATTTTTTATTTACATTTCATTTCCCTTTTCCTGGTTCCCCGCACCCAAAGGTCCCACATACCCTTTTCCCTCCCCCTGTTCCCCCATCCACACCATCCACTTCCCTGTTCTGGTATTCCCCTACACTGATGTATTGAGCCTTTCCAGAACCAGGGTCCCCTCCGTCTTTCTTCTCGGACATCATTTGGTATGTCTATGGTGTCTTTGGTGTCCCAAGATTCTAGGCTAATATCCACTTATCAGTGAGTGCATACCATGGGTATTCTTTTGAGATTGGGTTACCTCACTTAGTATGATGTTATCCAGCTCCATCCATTTCTCTAAGAATTTCATGAATTCATTGTTTCTAATGGCTGAATTGTGTATATATATAACCACATTTTTTGTATCCATTCCTCCGTTGAGGGACATCTGGGTTCTTTCCAGCTTCTGGCTATTATAAATAAGGCTGCTATAAACATAGTGGAGCATGTATCCTTATTGCATGCCGGAGAATCTTCTGGGTATATGCCCAGGAGTGGTATGGCAGGGTCCTCCGGAAGTATCATGTCCAGTTTTCTGAGGAACCGCCAGACTGATTTCCAGAGTGGTTGTACCAGCTTGTAATCCCACCAGCAGTGGAAGAGTGTTCCTCTTTCTCCACATCCTCGCCAACACCTGCTGTTTCCTGAGTTTTTAATCTTAGCCATTGTGACTGGTGTGAGCCTGTCTTAAAACAAGCAAAATTCAAAGCAATCAATGACTCACCACATCACTAGAGTAAGAAGGAGAAGATATAGCAGCCTGTCAGTGGACTCAGAAAAATAAAAGGAAGCCAGATTACTTAGACTCCATCATACTAACCTAGGAAGTAAACTTCCCTGCTGATAAAGGACATCTGGGAACAAAACCATATAGAGAATATCATATTTAAAGCATAAAGTCTGATACTTCACATCTAATGTGAGGGGCACAGCAAGAAATGGTGCCCACTCTCATCAATCCCAGTCAACATGTGACTAGAGGTCCTAGCCAAAGCAATAAATCAAGAAAAAGAGGTTAAGTGTACACAGCTTCTTCCATGTAGTCAACGTCTCTTTTATTCTAGTGCCTTTAAAATGTTATGTCTTTTACTCAAATCTCCAAAGCAAGTAAACAGCCGAGCAGTTAACTACCAGCACCTGACGCCCATCTGACGCCCAACTGCCTCCTGAGCCCAGCTGTGCCTCTACTGGATCCGCAACTCTACTAGTTTACCAGAGAGCTGCTATGACAAAGCACTACCAGAAACTTCTCATCTCACACTCCTGAAGGCCAGGTCAAGGCCAGGTCAAGGTTTGACAGCAGGGTTGGTTCCTTCCAGGAGGCGTAGCCCATGCACCTCGCCTGGTTTTGAAAAGCTAGAGGCCATCTTCCAGTTCTGTGGTCCAGACCTGCCTTCCCATGGACTCCCTGGATGCACCTGCCTGCCTAATTTTCCTTTTGAGTAAGGACAGAAGTATTACTGAAGCAGAACTTAATCTGAGGCTTCACCTTAGCTATATATCTGCAATGGCCCTAATTTCCAATAAATTTATTTTCTGGGATAATTGATGTCCTGTGGATAATTAAATTGTTCCCGTGGACAGTTGCTTTCTTTTATCTGTGCCTCAGTTCATCTGTCAAATGGAATTATTATTGTGAAGGTTAAAATATTGAACCCTTAAAAGTCACCTAGAACAAGGCCTATCACTGTCACCTGAATATAGATTGTCACTTGTTTCTTCTACACAGATAACAAATTAACAGTGTTTTCTATATTTTTAAAACATTGGTTAAAAAAAAAAAAAGACTCAGCCAGAAAAGAACTTACATTGCGAACCTGAAAAACTGAATTCAATCCCCAGAATGCATACAAAGGAGGAAGGCGAGGAATGAGTACATAATGTCTGAAGACTTCGTGCTCTGATTTCCACAGTCACACCACGGCATGAACACCCCACACATGCACACCACATATACCCAGGCACACAATAATAATAGATAATTTAAATAAAAATTATTCCCATGCACACAAAGCATGCAATCGATATTTCAGTGTCCATGGGTGAAATTGGTACAGTTGTGCTAGAACTCACCCAGACCATCTTGGTGATCTATTGCTAATGGCTACTTTTGCCCTGGAGTAACTGAGCTGGATATTCATGGTTACTACAGAGACCACACAGGCGATAAAGCTGGAAATACCTACTGTGTGGCAGTATATATAAAATGTTTATCAGCCATTGACCTGTTACAATTTGATGTGAATGTCCCTCTTAAACATGTTTGAATGCTTTATCCCTGTTGGAGGTGCTGTCTGGGAAGGTTGTGGACCCTTTGGGAGGTAAAATCTTGTTAGAAGAAGTAGGTCACTGGGGGGCAAGGGTTGGGGCTTTATTCCCTGCCTCCTTCCTTTTTCTCCAATGTGAGTCCACCAGGAGCTCCTACCACCATGGAACTTCTTGATGCCATGCCCATGATGGACTCACATGATGGACTAAGTGCCCAAAACTCTGAGCCATAATAAATCTTCCTCCTTAATTTGATTTTATCACAAATTCTGTCACAGTAGTGAGAAAAATCACTAATACAGTTACTTGCAGCTGCATTAATGTTTAATATATATCAATGATATGTTAACAGCATATGTTAATACTCAGACATTAACTACACTGATACTCAGGTATTAAAATTAACTGCATGGGTACTCATGGTAACCATGTTGTTGGTGCTTGTGGCTTTGTCCCTTCTTTCACTTACAGAAAAGGCTCAGCTGCCTCTACAATGCTGTTTGTACCAAGGAGACTCCTCGGCCCTGTGATGGGCATGGTGGCTGTGCCTGCCCATCCACAGCCAGCTCTGTGTGTCCAGAGGGCGCACCCCTCCCCCACCCCCAGCTCTTCCCTGCCTTGGCAGGTTGGTCCTCA
Source organism: Apodemus agrarius (assembly GCA_964023405.1). Lineage (NCBI taxonomy): Eukaryota > Metazoa > Chordata > Mammalia > Rodentia > Muridae > Apodemus > Apodemus agrarius. The sequence continues at coordinate 1,632,349 of OZ030015.1, read as the reverse complement.
TTCTCTCTGCACTTAGCAGCTGCTCTCCTGGCTGAATCAAGTCCAGGCCAGTGAGTAGGCCTTTCTCCTGCTTGTCTCAGCAACTTCTTTTCCCTCACCACACAAGCTTCCAGGGGGTCTTAAGGTGAGCGGTTCCAGACCTTGAATTATTTATACCCCAGAACTCCACGGGCTCTCACTGGAAGTGCCACGTCAGTAGTCTGGCATCCTAACTGCCACACTCCTTCCTGCCCACGCTGCTGCTTGCTTCCGAAAAATTGTAGGAAATTGGATCATGGGGAAAAGAAGATCTTGGAGTGGTTGCTGAAGCAAAGAATCATCCGAGAGACGGGCCTCTGGGAGTGACCGTGGGAATCACCTTGATTACTGTAACCGTCGTGACCGTGGGCAGGAACATCCCGCGGGATCCCGGACTGTATGTGGAGAAAGCCATGTAAGCACGTGCTTACTCTCTGCTCCCTGACCTGCCTGGGCGGGACTAGCATCTTCAGACTTTGGCCACCTTGGCTACCGGGCCAAGGTAAACTACACCTTGAACTGCAAGCCAGCATAAAGCCTCTGCCGTAAAACCCTCTGTTTTATTCTCACAGCAAGACAAGGCTAAGGCAGACAGTATGCATATTTTGCCTGCCTTCTTTCAGTGGCATTAAAAAACCTGAAGTTTTCTTTTCCTTGGATTGCTCAACAGAAGGAAGGGGGCAGAGAAAGATCCAGGTGGACGTGACAGCAGTATGTGAGGTGCCTGCCAAGGGGCGGGACAGAATATATTTCTCCTCACAGAGTCAGCAAAATTGGCAGAAGCGGAGAAAAAAAATCATGGTTCAGATGAGGGAAAGAGCGACTTTTTTGCTGCAGTGGTTTGAAGGGTGGAGCCTGTCACTGCCAGCGAGCCCACAGTTCCTTTGGCTCGACACAACCGTGGCTTTGTATCAGTTGTCATCTTGTGTTCTCATTAATTTAAACCCCCTTTAAAATTGTAGGGTTTAGGAATAAACCCAAGTTACAGACAGATTAAAGTCTTTAACTCTTAATTAAAGGCTTTCATTCAGCAATATGCATTCAGCCTCAGAATTTTTCATCCAGACTTCCCATTGCCATGGAGAGAGAATGAGAATAATCTAAAAATAAGTCAGATGCACCCACAGTGCCTCTGAGGCCAGGATTGTCCCCAAGGAGGACACAGCTGCTGTTACTTCTGATGCTGAGCCTCTGTAGACAGAGGTACCTTCTGCTTGAAATCCAGTGGGAGAAAACCATAAAGAACACTAGGCTTGCCCCAAGTGGCCCCACAGTCCAGAAACCTTCTCTCTCCTCCCACTGCATTTTCTTTCCCCTAATCCTAACCCCTCTCCACTTTCCCTACCACTACTGAGACTGAAACCTTGGCTCCCAGGCCTCTCTCCCCTTCACACCTCACATCCATCCATTCACAGCCTTTCTTAGTTTTATACAGGAATGAAAAAGTAACTTCCAGTGTGTAATACAAAAGTTAGCTCCTGTTCAGAATTAAGACTTTAATAATGATGACAACCTAACATTTAAATTAAGGACAAGGCCTGGGGGGGGTGGGGACTGTAGATGACTTGAAGGACCTCATCAGCCATGAAGACAACCCTGACTATTCTAAGCCCACCAGGCATCACACAGCATCCCTGACCACCCCCACCCAGGCAGGCATCACACAGCATCCCTGACCACGCCCACCCAGCCAGGCATCACACAGCATCCCTGACCACGCCCACCCAGCCAGGCATCACACAGCATCCCTGACCACGCCCACCCAGCCAGGCATCACACAGCATCCCTGACCACCCCCACCCAGCCAGGCATCACACAGCATCCCTGACCACGCCCGCCCAGCCAGGCATCACACAACATCCCTGACCACCCCAGCCAGCCAGGCATCACACAGCATCCCTGACCACGCCCACCCAGCCAGGCATCACACAGCATCCCTGACCACCCCACCCAGCTAGGCCTCACACAGCATCCCTGACCACCCTGACCACCCCCACCCAGACAGGCATCACACAGCATCCCTGACCACCCCCACCCAGACAGGCATCACACAGCATCCCTGACCACCCCCACCCAGACAGGCATCACACAGCATCCCTGACCACTCCCACCCAGCCAGGCATCACACAGCATCCCTGACCACCCCCACCCAGACAGGCATCACACAGCATCCCTGACCACCTCTAGTCCAGGCAAGCAGACACCTTCATGACATCATAACACCTTGCTGTGTGATCTGCTCTCTCATTCCAAGCCTTATTCAGTCAACTGAGTACAAATGATATGCAGACATTTTCTATAGTGATTAATCTTGGCTGGCTGAGTGGGTACCTTTGGGGGATTAACAGAGGAGGAAGAATCTTTCCCCAGAGCCCCCCAGATAGGGACAGCAATCTAGCACCTCTTGGACTAAATAAAGTGTCTTATTGGCTGCTTTATAACTCTCTCGGGAAAATACCCATTTTCCTAACATAACAAACAGTAATGTGGAGTTTGCTGCTGTCAAACACCATTATAACATCCCTGTAAAAGAAGAACCATGTTTTCTTCACCTTTATAAATGAAGAAACCAATTGAGTGACTTAGCCAAGGTCACATCCATTGTTCTTTCTGATAACTGACTGTTTTCATGTTGACTCACACAGACCCTTTATATTTAAGGGCTACTCTCTTGAGTGTTACATGTTCTGTATGCATAACATGGAAATAATCTCCTTGTTGCAGTCAGCTTGTGTTTCCCACCCACCAAGCTGCAAGCACTAACATAAATGAGCACTTTATTTAGTCATGTCTACTGGCCACCTCTTATTGTACAACCATTTATCTCCATACTGCATCATTAGCAAGCTAAACTCACAAGTGTTTATTATCATGTCCATATTCTAAGAGTCAAGGATTTAGGAACAGTTCAACTAGATAGTCTGAGGTTTTTCACAAAGGTGCAGGCAAGCCGCTGTCTAGTCATCTCAAGACTACATTGGATTGGAAAATCTCCTTGTAAACTCATTCAGATGATTCGAAGCGTCCACAGTCATCTTCTGCATTGGCTGTTCTATAGGGCCACTCAGGAAATAGCAGCCAGCTTCCTCCCTTGGTCATCCAAGAGAAAGGGAGATAAAAGATCGCTTGGGACAGGAACTGAATGCTTTCATAACTTAATATAACATGTCCTGTATTCTGCCCTGTGCTGTTTTTCACACATGCCGACCCTGGTACAATGGGCAGGGAAGGAATACCCACACAAGCCAGCAGGGATCGTTTGGTGTGGTCTTAGAGATGGGAATCGTTTGGTGTGGTCTTAGAGATGGATACACTGCTGCTCCAGTCTTACCTCCCATTAGTCACATGTTGTGGACACACAATCTTTTTTAGTTTCATTTCTGTTGCTAGAATAAAATCCTACAACTGCGCAAGTGAAGAAATACAACAGGATTCATGAAAGATGTTGTCTGCAGGCTCAAAAGCAAGCTTATCCTCAAACAACCCACGACCGTCTGCCGAGGTCATGTCAATGTCACTCGCAGTGGGCTAGGCTTTCCTACATCAATAACAATCAAGACAATTCCTCACAGACATGCCCACAAGTCAATCTGGCCTAAGCAATGCCTTATTGAGGCATTTTCTCTCAGACTACTCTAGGCTGTGTCAAGTTTATGGTTCAAACTAAACCAGTCAATAATAACCACTCCATAAGCATAAGAGAGAAGATATGTAAGGGCAAAGCAAAGCAAGCCTGTACTATTATGGTGTGTCTCAGTATACTCTGTGATATTTGCACAATGTCAAAATACCTAATGATGCCTCTCTCAAAACACATCTTGCCACTGAACAATACACACATGTATGTACACACACACATACACACACACACACACACACACACACACACACACTACCTGAACAGCACCTTTAGACAAGGAGAAAATTGAGTTTAGATACCTTACTCTCAGGGCTGGATTTCCCAAACCAAAGAGCTTCCAAAATTCCTCAAGCCCAAGATTTACTTTGCATGCAACATGAAAGACTCCAGGTACTTTAAGCAGGAGAGGGGGCATTGTTTAAAGGATGTTGAGCAACTTAGAAAAGCTCCAACACTGCTACAATGTTGTGAATTCAAAGGCTACTCAGACAGGCACACTGTGGAAGGTCCATCCCAAGAGGATATCACAGTTTACATCCCTAACACCACTAACCCTGGACAGCAGTGTGGACTCTGGATTACTTTATTTTTAAGATTTATTTATTTATTATATGTGAGTACACTGTAGCTGTCTTCAGACACTCCAGAAGTGGGTGTCAGATGGTTGTGAACCACCATGTGGTTGCTGGGATTTGAACTCAGGACCTTTGGAAGAGCAGTTGGTGCTCTTAACCACTGAGCCATCTCTCCAACTGGACTCTGGATTTCAATCTACTGTACTGTAGGGTGACAACTGTCTCAGCTTCCCAGAGCCCATCCTGTATATGCCTCCTTTGGGGGAGTTTCTCATTCAAAATCTAGGGCAGTAGCACTTAGTTTCAGAGCCATTTGGTCAGCTGTTTGTTGGTCTGCTGCACTAGGGGTGAGGGCCACTGAGCCAACACTCTCGGGCTACATGGAGAAAGCAGGTCGTGCTTCATCTTTAGATGAGATGATTCTTTCAAACATAGGAGGACTTCAGGCGTCAAGCTGCCAAAAGGAATCAGAAAATCTCCACTACACCTGCAAAGCATGACCTGTTGGAAATGCAAGATTCTGATGAACCTAGAAAGCTTGGCACCAGTGACCATCGCTTAAGGAACATGAAAAATGAGAGCACACCCACAAGGCTCGGCCCCCGGCCCCTTTGCTTTCCTCATCCCTGTGACTGAAATATCTGACAGAAGGAATGGGGAGGAAGGCTTATTCTGACTTGAAGTTTCAGGAACTGGTGCCCATCCATCAGGGAGACCACAATGATGGCAGGGGCATCTGTTCTGATGGGAACCCGGGGGTTGGGGACATGGTTTGTGACCACTAGGGAATCTAAGCTGGTCTTCAGAGGCCCCAGCCCCAGAGACACACCTTCACCAAGGCCAACACCTCCAGAGGCAGTGCCACCCACTGGGGACCTTGTGTTCTAGAACATGAGCCTGTCGGGAGAACCTCGCGTGCAAACTCTGAGACCAGCAGGGGCATCTCCTTCAGAGTGTGGGCATCTTCAGCAATTCTGTGAAGACCCTGAACTTTCTCAGTATAATAATTCTGTAGTGGATAAAATATGTTGTATTACAAAGGAACTTGATTGCATTGAAATATAGTTACAAGAGTGTTAAAGAAGCGTGCGATAGTGCAGTGTATATGCAGTACACATCACCCTTTATTAACACTCTGAAGACAAAAATGTAGCAACAGATCTAACAACTACTATAATTTCAACAGTGTGATGAAAATGGGATGTTGTGAGGTGTCAAAGCAACTGTGGGATTAGACAGGGCTGTGCTAGCCACCAGTGACACCTGTGGGTATGAGAGAGGGCGGTGCTAACCACACAGTCATTTGCTGTCTACATTTGCAATCAGGGGAGTTCTGGAGTTCAGAGGGCAATGGAAGAAGTATTTCCTATGCAACTCAATGAACCCTTTATATTCCTTCCAGAGAGCTGCAGAAACTGGCATGTTCATCACTAGTTAGGAGCCCTGGAGCTAGAGGGTGACTACTATGTCCAACAGCCTAGCACTCTGGTTAGAGACTGAAACACAGAGTGCACAGGACAACCAATGGCACTGATAAAAATTCACAATTAATGGGGGCTAAAGGGTTGCAAAGTAGTTAGTGGGGTGGGGTGTTGGTGTGTGTGACTGTGAGTATGTCTACGTGCATACGTGTGCTTCCCATTATGAGACAGCCTGTGCTTGCATGAAGATGGTATGGGGGCTGGAGAGATGCCTCAGTGGATCAGAGTGCTTCCTACTTTTGTAGAGAACCCAGGCTCAGTTTCCAGTACCCATATCAGATGACTCACAACTTCGTGTCTGTATGGATCCACAGTATTCGATGCAATCTGGCCTTCTCAATCACCTGTACACACACACACACACACACACATAAATAAATAAAATCTTTCAAACATAAGAGGCAGCATATGGAAATGTTGCAGAAGAGCACGCGCCATCACTTCAGGACCACCTACAGATAACCCAGGACCTCCTCCAACACTGACCTGACAGGTTTTACTACTTCACTCCACAGGTGAGTACATTGGACAAAGTATGGAAAATGTGAAACACCTTTCTCAGGGTCACCAGGCTTCTAAGCAAAGGAGTTGACCCCAGAATCAGAGGGCCTGGCTCTAAGGCCTGAGTCTCTCCTGGGCAGGCAATTTCTATAATGACAATGTTTAAAACTCCACATGTAGGCAACTGAGAATAACCGCACATCAAGAGAAAGCTGGAGTAGTGTTCTTGCTAAACCACTGACTCACCTCAGTGAAATTAACTGGCAAAGGGATGGAGAAGGGAGAGAAGACCTTTCAAAAAAACCAAAGACTGAAACCATTTCACAATAAATGAATGTTTCTGGGTGAATCTCACAAGCAGTATTGATCAAGTGGAATGGAACACACAGCTTCCAGTGTGGCATCACAACCCATAAAATAAAATGGTGCCTCACCTAGGTACACAATACCGTAGAAATGGAACAATGTAGTAGAGCCGAAAAAGGCTAGACTGGGGCTAGGTGATGGTCAGTGGCTAAGAGGACCTGGACAAAGATTTGATTCCCAGCATCCACATGGCAGCTTACAACAGACTGTAGCTCCAGTTTCAGAAGAGCCAGTGTCCTCTTCTGGCTTCCATGGGCACCAGTCACACATATGGTACACATACATACATGCATATATACATACATACATACATACATACAAGCAAAACACTAATACACAGAAAGTGAAATGAAAATGTAAATATAAAACTAAAGTATGTAGGGATATATGCCTATGCATATATATTCCACTGGCTGTCACAAGCTTAACACACACACACACACACACACACACACACAAACACACATATGTGTGACCAAATTAAGAAAGCACATAGTGGATTAGGAAAAAGGCCAAGGATTTTTGTTATGTTTGTTTGTTTATTTATTTATTTATTTATTTAGGCAGTATGGGAGCAAATCGCACCTCAAATGCTCTTATGTGAATATTAGCAGAGAAAAGTTTGCTGAGAAGAACTGCCCACAGGATCAACCCCCACACTGAACTATGATATCGTTTACATTTTGACAATGTCACTTTCTTTTGATTGAGAGAGAGAGAGACAGAGAGAGAGAGAGAGACAGACAGACAGACAGACAGACAGAGAGACAGAGAGACAGAGAGAATGAAATACAATAAGGGAAGAGAGAACCACGATAGGAGGAGCATGAGAAGGCTTCTGGGTACCAGCAATGTTCCATTTCATGGGTATGATGGTCTTGCTGGTCATCTGAGCCACAACTGATACTCTGCCTGTGGATGATCCTTTTCTGAATGTGTTATACATAAAATTATAGCTATATGAAGTCATTTTGTCAATATCCAAAAGGGGCAGAGCACCTAAGACCTGCTGCCAAGCCATCAGATTTACACTCCCATTCAGAGGCTGCAGGCACCAGACAAATGTGTAGCATTAAGTTCAAGACCTTTAATACAGCTCTCTGAGAACATCTCAGCCTGTAGCGTCCTCCAGGGGTAGCTTTTGGAAAACAGCTGTTAGCATCATAGAAGCCCAGAAAAACACTGCCATGTGTCTAGGCTCTCGAGGCACAAAGAAAGAAAGTGAGATTCTATGTAGCACTAGAGATCACATCAATTATCTTCTTAAATATTGAGAAAGCCATTGTAAGTAGCTTTAGTGGTTCATCTACCAGCATCTCCCAAAGATCGGGGAAGATTTCTAAAGATAAAGACATTGTTTCTACAAGTAGAAAGGAAAGAAAGGATTTAAATGTTTGGGGGCAAACCATGATCTAGAAATCAGAAGACCTGGTGCATCAGCTAGTTAGTGCTGCATAACAAACTGTCCCAAATCTCAGAATCTCACAGTAAAGTGCATTTCTCACAGTTAGATGGTTGGGCTGACCTGGACAGGTCTCAGATGATCTTGGCTGTCACTCCATAGTTACCATCAGGATAGGTCATCTGAGGCTGACTGGCTGTGAGCAGGGTCACATAACTGTCATCAATCATCCAGCAGGTTAGCCTAGGATCTTCTTAGAATGCTTGGGGGGGAAACTCCACGAGAAGGAATGGAGAAGTATACAAAGCATCTTAAGTGTTAACTGTCAGCTCTGCCAGGTCCTATAGGCTGATGTAACTCAGAGAGTGAGCCCAAGATCGAGGACAAAGAAAATAGATGCTCTGTCTTGGTGGATGCTGGGAAGGAAAGACGCAGAGCCATTTTTACAATTGGCACTCCACACCTGCAATATGGTTCAAACTTTTCTATAATAACTAGCTTCCTGGCCTGGAATTGCTTCCTGTCTTTGCATTTCCTCTTCTATCTTTTTGTGAAATAAGAACATTCACGGAAATCAAGGCTTGGTGCTACAACTTGGCTAAGTGCCCCTCCCCCCCCCAGATACCAACATGTACTGTGGGGGGCTGCAGACCTGTAAGAGATGGGGCCTTTTAGAACCTCCTTAAATCACTGGAGATGGGAACCCTTGAAAGAAGTTCTTCTTCCCCCTTACCCTCCTCCTTTCTCTCCCTCTCTGTCCCCCTCTCTATGCTGCCTCAAGAGCAGGCACTTGTCAGCATCATCTCCGCAGGACGCACACCCTCTGTTGGGAGCCTGAGCAGCTTTGTTTGAGACAGATCTGTCAGGTGCTGAACCTGAGTCTCCATGACAGAGTTGTCTGGTGCTGGACCTGAGTCTCCATGACAGAGTTGTCAGGTGCTGAACCTGAGTCTCCATGACAAAGCTGTCAGGTGCTGGACCTGAGTCTCCATGACAAAGCTGTCAGGTGCTGGACCTGAGTCTCCAGAACCATGGCCAGAATGGTTTATATTAATTGTAGCAGGTGTCAGTTTTTGTTACTGTGGAGATGACAGGAAAGTGGCACGGTATGCAGTTGGCACAATACAACCAATCGACCACCTGGTTAGCCAATGAAGTTTTATTGGACACCTGTTTGCTAACACCTTGCCTGTGACTGCTTTTGTACTAATAGGACAGAGTTGAATAGCTATGACAGAGACAATATGACCAGCAGAGCTTAAGTTATTTACTTCTTGGCCTTTTAAATAAGTTTTTGAACCCCAGAAAAAGAAGAGTCCTAGGGTTCCCTTTGATTACTGATAGCATCTGCTCTGAGTTCCCCATGAGCTTAGTAGTTACAGGTACACTCTAGTATGTGGCATTTCCATGAAATGCTTCAGGCTCTGATAGGAGGCCATACAGAAGCATGTACCTGCTGGGAGCCTATCTTGAACACCAGCTCTGTGAGATGGGTTATTTTGTGCCAGTGATAACTTATTTTCCTACATATAAAATAACAAGATGGTACCCCTCCCTCACAGAGCTCTCCAGGGTGGCATGAAATGGTTGCTTTGAGGGGACATTGGGGATAACTGTTCCTTTGAATATTGAGGAAGCATTAGTTCAAAAATGAAAAATGACTTCTTCAACATCACTCAGCTGATCTGAGTCCTGGCTCCTGAATCCTAGTTCAATACTTGCTCCATGTCTGAGAAGATGCTCAAGAAATAATGGAGAAGGCTGCAAGAAAGACTCAGTTGCACTTTACTCAGAGCTGAGGTTAAATTCCTAGCAATATGTAAATGCCAAGCACATGGAAGGGGGGATGGGTAACTGGACGAAAGCATTTGTCACACAAGCCTGATGACCCAGTTCAATTCCTGGAACCCATATAAAGGAGAGGGCTGATTCCACAACGTCGTCCCAACCTCCTCATGAGTACTGTGGCATCTGTGTATTCACACTCATATCAATCCCAAAAATATTAATACTATTTTAATAACTCATGTGTAGTGGCACATGTCTATGATTCCAGAATGGTGCAGGGAGCAGAGGCAGCAGAGGGGCTCACTGACCAGCCAGCCAGTCTAGGCAACTGGTGAGATCCAGGTTCAATGAGGGGCCTCTCAGAAAAGAAGAGAGCAATGCAGAGTGACCAAGGAAGACAGTCAGCATCAACTTCTGACCGGCACCCCACATACGCGCGTGTGCGCGCACGCACGCACGCACATACACACACACACACACACACACACACACACACACAGAGGAGGAGAGGAGACAGGCCATCCATCACTCCATCTCTGAGGAATGAGAGAAGAGACATGAATAGGTAGGAAGGTAAACGTTCCCCTCTCTAGCCAAGAGGCTGAGCACTGGACACTGATGAGAGGGCGGAAGAGTGTGGGGAGCAGGAAGGGAAATGGAGCCATCGGAGCCATCGGATACCCGCTGTCAAGGCAGCCTGCGCCCCTCTGGCTCCTGCCAGTGCAAGCAGAGACCTTCCAGTCTGTAGGGAGAGGAGGAGAAGGGAAATCGGAGCCAAGAGTCCATGGGGACATGAGAGGAACTGGGTTCAGTACTTCCTGGACTCAGGAGGGTAGACCTCATAAAAACACCCCTTGGGGTGTTCTTGGGAGGGCATTCACACTCTTCAAAATATTTCCCCACACCTCATGCCCTCCTGTCTCCAGAAAGCCAGCTCTAGCTCCTTCCAGGCAGGGGCAGCTCCTGGCAGACACACAGATGGCTCCAGCTTCACAGCCAATTTACCTTTCCAGGAAAATGTTTCCACCTTCTGCCAAGGACACAGAAAAGAGCGCATAAAGAAGAAGATTGTGACCTTCTTTCCTCTTTGAATTGAACATCTAACATTTCATCTCTGATTATCTGAGTTCCTGAAAAAGCATTTGAAAGGCTGGTGTGGAAGGTAGAGGCAGTGCCTTTCTGCCCAGAGCTCCACAGGCAGAAGCAGGCACGTCTCTGTAAGCTTGACACCATCTTTGTCTACAAATAGACTTCTAGGCAATCAGAATGCACAGTGAGACCCTCTAAGAAAGAGAGAAAGAAAGAAAGAAAGAAAGAAAGGAAGGAAGGAAGGAAGGAAGGAAGGAAGGAAGAAAGAAAGAAAGAAAAAGAAAGAAAAAGAGGGAGGGAGGGAGGGAAGGAGGGAACAAGGAAGAGAGTAAGAAAGAAAACATTTGTATAGAACATAGTAGGGACACACAAACATATTGTATTTTCACCGGATATATATGTATAAACAAATCAAAGTAGATTACTCTGATGAAAGTTGTAGGACAGGAACCATGGTCCCCACCATGACTGAAGAGTCGTGACCAAAGAGGGCACAGGCACTAGCTCATGGTTTTGATATGTTTCCCAGCTGGTATTTAGGGACGGCTTTGGAGTCTTCAGGATATGAGGCCAAGCTGGCATAACTGCCTCCAGTGTTTCCTTCCAGAATAAACCTAAGCAGGGAAAGATTCATTGCAGCTCACAGTTTTTTCCTATCACTTATGAGATCCCAGGGCCTGGCCACTGGATCTCATTTCACTCTGCGTCAGCCTCGGCCGCATGCCCCCACGACTATGGACTGAACTGCCTGCCCTGGCATGACGGAATGAAGCCCCTTCAAAAGAGTGAAGGCCTGGGGCCTCCAAAACTTGGGAGGTGATGCTTTGAGGATCAATAGTTCAAGGTCGTGATCAGCTACATAGAGAGATAGAGGCCAGGCTGCGTGATATGAGACTTTCTTCTGGAAGGAAGCCTGGTCACAACACTGCTGGAGAAACATAGGCAAAGGGTACAAATTAATCCTTAGACACACACACACACACACACACACACACACACACACAAATTAGAACCGAGGAGCAAGTTCTAAAACCTGAGAACTTTATAACTGAGTTACGCTAGGGGAATAGTTCAGTGGCTAGCATCTTACCTCACAACAGGAGAAGCTCAGAGGGATTGCCTCGGCCCATATGAAATACTGGGCGTGGCAGCACATGTTTGTGAAACCAGTTGCTGGGGAAGCAAAGACGGGGAGCACCGGGCCTCACCAACCAGCCTAGCTTAATTGGTGGTCTCTGGGCCAATGGGAAGTCTGTCTCAAAGGAGATGGGTGACATTCTTGGGGCACAAACACACTCACACACATACACACATGCATATACACACATATACACATATATGCACACACACTTGCATTCAAATTCACACACACACCTTAGAAAACCTATGCCTTGAATTCTGCTGAAGTCTTTGGCTGGTTGTAGTCCGCCTCCTATCATTATGTAGCTGGTGTATCCATCCTATGTTGCTGTGTAACAGTCTTACAAGAAGGTGCTAACTCAAAACAGTAAGTGCCCATTGCATTCACCATTCTGAGAGTTGAGTATTTGAACTGGGCTCTGCTGGAAGGTTCTTCTGTACCTGAGAGACTTGATTGACATCTAATTTGATTCATGCATGTGCCTGTGATCAATTAATAGCTGACTGGGGTCTCCTGGAGATGACTTCACTCCTGCGGCTAATAATTGGCTATGACAAAAGCAATGAGGGCCTATGACCACATGTCTCCCATCATCAATTGTGCACACCTGAGCTTCTTTACATGGTAGTAGACAATAACAAGAAAGCTACAGGAATTCTTCAGGCCAACAGCTCAGAACTGATACTCTGACTTTCACTTCTTCCTGTTGGCTGATTCATGCGGCTATCCACGGTAGCAGAGAGACTAACCAGTCCGCTTGAAAGGTGCACACCAGTCAGTCTCTCACTCTACTTCAGAGATACAAATCCACTTTCCAGACGTGGTGGGAAGAGTTTATTTTGGAATTATCAATTGCCTGGTGAGTAATGAGGCCACTGTTAGCCACTGATATGTGCCCAGGAGACCAGGAGATGTGAACTTTGTATGTCCAGGTCCCAGTCTCCTGGACACACTCCATAAAGACACATGGCATAAGACTCAACTGCTTCCTGCCAAACCTGCAGAACCCAAAACAAGCGAACTCTTTCATCAAAGCTCATGTCCCTGAATCTCCACTCATGACATTGCCTAAGATGGAGTCCCTATCTCAATAAAAAGAAGAAAGTGATCCAAACACAAACATTCTTGTCACTCTCTTATCCAGCTGCAAAAAGTGCCTGTCACATGACCCATGCCATGATGGATGGCAGTCAGAACCAAGTCCAAATAAACCCTTTGTTTCCTGTGGTTACTTTTGTTATTATTATCACAGCAAGAGAAATGTAACTAAGACATTAACCTATTTAATCACTATAATGACTCTATGAAGTAGGCACTGCTTCTATTCTTATTTTTCCACAGGAGGTAAATTAACTTCCTAGAGGTCAGTGGCTCAGCCACAGCCAAACAACCACAGTGTCGAAGCCAGGATTCAAGCCTAGACATTCTGGCCCTCAAAAGTGTACTCTAGCCACCAAACCTACTTCATATATAACAGATAGCTTCCCCAGTGACAAGATTCCAGAGGCAATGTTTGGGATGCCTTGAAGTATGATCAATATTTAATAGAATATTTAATTTGACATTCATAGCAATCTCTGCTGCAGACACACGGCAGGAAACCAGTGGGACGGATCTGTGGCATCTTCACAGGTCTGCTTCCTGGTCATGTGAGATTGGAAAGGACACTGATCGAAAAAAAAAACTCTGTCCAGGGCTGACCTAGTGCACTTACGTACTGAAGACACCATCTTACCTCTTCTTACCCTTGCATGTCTGATGCTTCTGCACAACCCACACCCACACCACTTAGTCTGATCTCAAAGAGGATTTAAACCCACAACCACAATGAGGAAGTAGGCTTTCTCTCAAACACATTATAGAATATAGAATCATTTAGTGCCTTGACATTTCCTGGCCTCAAGAAACAAAGCCTTAAAGTCCATGCTTTGAAAACTAGCGGGATATTTATCTCACATCTCAAGCCTAACCCAACAACAACAACAACAACAACAACAACAACAAAACCCACATGTGATTTTTTAAAAATTTTTCTGCGTATTACACTGTACTGTCTGTGTCCTGGGTTCCCCCCACTCCTGCCGCACACTGTACTGTCTGTGTCCTGGGTTCCTCCCATCTGTGTCCTGCCGCACAGCACATCCAGATGGAAGTTCTCCTCCCTCCACTCCTCCTCGTCCCATGCCCACCCCCACTCCTCTCTGTTTTCCTTCAGAGGTTTTTTTTTCCCAATCACTTTTCAGCGAGAATAAGGGATACTCTGGGAAGATGGGCCACATCTATCTTATAACATGCCACAGCCTGGGAGCTGGCTGATCTCTTCTGCTGCATACTTTAGCCTACAAATTATGCCATATTGAAAACCTTTAAGGTTTGTGAGCCAGATACACCTGGGCTTTGGTTATAGCTCTCTTGTTCACAGGTGTGGAGGACTTTGGATAAAATTCTCAACCTTTTACACCCTCCTATGCAAAAAAAGGGGGTCTTATAAGAATTGAAGAAAGTGCCACTGCTGGAGCCTATACCAAAAGAATTTTTAAGAAATATTCCTTTCTTTTCTGTCCTTTCAAACCCTTCAGGCTATTTCAAGCTCTCTCAGCAGGCATGGGTGTGCGTTACGAACCCCTTTGCTGATGGATTAATGCTAAGGGGATCCAAGACTTCTCCCTGCGTGCTCCCCTTGGGCCCTCCTCCTCTCCGGTTTGATTCAGCTCAAAATAACTGAACTTGGAATGAACCAGTTGGAATCTCTTTGAATCCAGCAGCTCCACAAAGAAGATTAAAACCTTAAACCCCACAGCTGTGGGATAGTCAAAACCAGATTCTGCCTGGCTACCTTAGGCACTGTCTACTTTTCTAAAATCTTAAAAACATGTGATTTAATGATTTCTATTTTTAAATTGTTTTAAGTCATACATGCAATCTTTTTCTGATTAAATAGAATGAAAGAATTTGAAATGATAATTTCTCATTTCTGTCTCCTTAACAAGCTATTCTCAAAAAAGGAGTACAAACCAGAGTCTTTAAAGTGTTTTTATTAACTCTTTAAGACCTCTGTTCAAATGCAGTTTGAGTGTGTTCACCCATCCCCCTGACTTCATGTGCTTTTTATAGTAACAACTTGTTTGTACCGAGCATATGTGTCTGGGCGTGTGACCATGCACTGGAGCCTAATTATTTTCTTACAAATCTTAACACACAATTCTGTTTACTCTAAGTAAAGGCAAGAATTATCAATATGATTTTTAGATAAGTGTGCAGTCTAGGTACAATGTTAAGGCCTAGGTAACTGGTATCTGTCTATTCTGCCATTTTGTGCTGTTACTAATGTCACAGGGAAGCTTTCTTACATATTGTTACCACTGTTACTAAGAAATTTTCTCATGCCCAAGTCGATTGCATATTCTGTTACATTCTATGCTCTTGGAAACCAGTCACAACAGAAGTCAGTTAGAACTGCTGTATATAGTTAGCCACAATAAGTTTGGACCCAAACCAACCAACCAGGAGGACTTCCTGAACCTGTGTGATCTATTGTGGTATTTGCTGTATAAACTGCCCCTGGGATGGTCTCCAAAATAAGAGAGACACCTGCACCAATATAAGAAACTATTTAGAATAAGACTTCCATTTTGAGTAGTGGTCAAGTAAAGTTTTAAGTTCCCAAGACCTCCTGAGAATTGACATCCTACTTGTTAGAAAGAGATATGTCATGGGTAACTGACATCCTGGCTAGCAAGTTAAGACATGAATGTTAAGCAAGTCTCATCCTGGTAGACAAGTTAGAACATGAATATTAGACAAGGCAAGTCCCCTGAAACAGTTGAATACCCCAACCAATGGAATGAAGATAATTTTAAAGACGTGCTCCTAAGGAGATTACTATCCCCACATCCTGGCTGGTAGAATAACTTGGCACAGATGTTTGTAGATCTCAAGCTTTAAGAGCTCTGTAGGCTCTTAACTCAATGTCAAGGTTTAGCTCCCAGGTTTTGATGGTAGCCCTGACCTATCAGTCCTGTGGTGTGTGTTCAATAAACTATCCTTGTCTGTCTGAAATCAGTGTTCATGTCATTTGTGAAGTAACTCTGGTCCCCAACAAGGTACAGTTATAAGACTGTACCTTGCATAGACACAGATAAAAATTAAACATTAATATACAGATTTAGAATCCTACCTAAAGAAAATATACTAGGTTTTATGGCTTCAATATAATATGTTCCCTAAAGCCATGTGTGTTGAATACTTAGGCCTCAGGTCATGGCACCATTTTAGAAGGTTCTGAAACTTTAGGAGGCAGAACCTCTTTGGGGAAATAAGTCACTGGGGAAATGCCTCTGAAGGCTGTGCCTGGTACATGGTAATTTCCCCTGCTTCATTCACTCCATGAGGTGAAAGTCCCTTTCTATATGATCCCACCACCATGATGGTGGGCCTGACCACAATGCCAAGAAGTCCACAAGGTGAAGATATTTGCCTCTCCTGTAATCTAATATCTACAGCAATGCACTGATAAAGAGTATCCTCTCTCACTCGTGCTCTCTCTCTCTCCATAGGCAGATGATGGATGGATAGATAGATAGATAGATAGATAGATAGATAGATAGATATTAAAGAGTAGCTATGTAGAAAATGTGCTCCTTTTGGGGAGTTTAGAGGATAATCTAAACACCATGGTGAGACGGCAACACTAGCTGGTCACCTCCTCTCTTCGTCTCGCTGAAGGACATAATTTAATGGAACACTTCTACCTTTGCAGGTTAAGCCCTCTAGTGGCTGCATTACTGACAAACCCAACGCTATGACTCCCCTAGCTCGAATACTTCAGAACTTGATGAGGAAACATGGCCTGCCATATCTTCTCCCCCACCAAATCTAGCACCATAAATGCTTGAGAACACATTGAACTTCAAATGCAAGAACCTGCTGTAGTATCAGGAAAAAAACAAGACAGTCTGGAGTTCAAAGGGTTGGAGGTAGGGTGAAACTTATTGCTGGGCCTACAGATACTATTTACTCAAAAAAAAAATGTTTTGGCCATGCCAAAACCCTGTACTCCACCAAATCGACAATTCTAAAAGAAGTAAATAACTTTTTCAATTGGTAACACTTTCCAAAGTTAAGAAAAAAATCATATAAACAATTTAAGTACACCTATAACTCCTAGTAAAATAGCAGACATTATTAAAAGACTATAAACCAAAAGAGCCCCAGGGACAGACACTTTTAGAAAAAATTCTACCAGACCTTCAAAGAAGAATTAGTGTCAATACCCCTCAAATTATTTCACAAAATAGAAACAGAAGGGACATAACTTGACTTATTTTATGAGGCCACAGTTACTCTAGTACCAAAACCACATAAAAACTCAATAAAGAAAGAGAATTACAAACCAATTTCCCTCATGAATATTGATGCAAAAATATTCAATAAAATACTTGCAAACCAAATCTAAGAATACATCAAAAAAGATCATCTACCATAATCAAGTAGGTGTCATCTCAGAAATTCAAGGATTGTTAAATATATGAAAAATCAGGAAATATAATCCACCATATAAATAAATTGAAAGAAAAAAACAAATGATCACCTCATTAGATGCAGGAAAAGGCCTTTTGCCAAAATACAAAACTCCTTTATGATAAAAGTCTTGGAGAGATTGGGGATACAATGAACATAGCTAAATATAATAAAGACAATTAACAGCAAACCTTTAGCCAGCACCAGATTAAATGGAGAGAAACTCAAAGCAGTTCCACTAAAATCAGGAATGAGATAAGGTTGTCTACTCTCTCCTTATCTATTCGATATAGTATTTGAAGTTTTAGTTAAAGCAATAAGACAACTGAAGGAGATCAAGGGATACAAATTATAAAGGAAGAAGTCTGTACTGGCTGGTTTTGTGTCAACTTGACACAAGCTGGAGTTATCACAGAGAAAGAAGTCTCCCTTGAGGAAATGCTTCCATGAGATCCAGCTGTAAGGCATTTTCTCAATTAGTGATCAATGGGGGAAGGCCCCTTGTTGGTGATGCCATCTCTGGGCTGGTAGTCTTGGGTTTTATAAGAAAGCAAGCTGAACAAGCCAGGGGAAGTAAGCCAGTAAGGAACATCCCTCCATGACCTTTGCATCAGCTCCTGCTTCCTGACCTGCTTGAGTTCCAGTCCTGCTTTCCTTTGGTGATGAACAGCAATGTGGAAATGTAAGCTAAATAAACCCTTTCCTCCCCAACTTGCTTCTTGGACATGATATTTGTGAAGGAATAGAAACCCCAACTAAAACAAAGTCAAAGTGTCATTATTTGCAGATATCCTACAGTTAATAAACACTTTTAGTAAAATACCTGGATATAAAATTAACTCAAAATATCAGTATCTCTCTTATACACAAATGAAAAACAGGCTGACAAAGAAATCAGGGGAACAACACATTTTGCAATAGCCTCAAACATCATAAAACATCTTAGGGTAACTCTAAACAAGCAAGAAAAGTAAAGGACTGGTATGGTAAAAACTTCAAGTCTCTGAAGAAATAAATTGAAGAAGTTATCAGAAGATGGAAAGATCGCCCATGCTTATGAGTCAGTAGGATTGACATAGTAATAATGCCTATCCAACCAAAGCAATCTGCAGATTTAAAGAAATTCCCATTCAAATTCCAACAAAATGGTTCATATATCGTTTTGTTTTTAAAGATTTATTTATTTATTATATATAAGTACACTGTAGCTGTCTTCAGACACTCCAGAAGAGGGTATCAGATCTTGTTACGGATGGCTGTGAGCCACCTTGTGGTTGCTGGGGTTTGAACTCAGGACCTTCAGAAGAGCAGTCGGTGCTCTTAACCACTGAACCATCACTCCAGCCCCATAGATATTTAAAGGACAATTCTCGACTTCATATGGGAACACACACACACACACACACACACACACACACAAATACCAGATAGCTAAAACAATTCTGAACAATAAAAGAACTGTAAAGGAATCTCACCATTCCTGATCAAGTTATACTATAAAACTATAGTAATAAACACAGCAGGATAGTGTCATAAAAACATAAATGTTGGTCAATGGAATCCAATTGAAGACCCAGAAATAAATCCATACATATGCCTATGGACAACATTTTTTAAGGAAGCCAAAAATACACATTGAAAAAAAGACAGCATCTTAAAAAAAAATGGTGTTGGTCAAAATGCCTGCATACAGAAGAATGCAAATAGATCCACGTCAATCACCCTGCACAAAACTCAACCTTAAAAAGAATGAAGATCTCAACATAAAACTGAGTACACTGAACATGACAGAATAAAAAATGAGGAATAGCCTTGAACTCATTGGCACAGGAGAGGACTTTCTGAGCTTACAGAATCCCATTAACACAGGCACTAAGATAAGCAATTAATAAGTGGGACCTCATAAAACTGCAAAGCTTCTACACGGCAAAGGACACAACAATAGAACAAGACTGCAGCCTACAGAGTGGGAAAAGATATTTACCAAGTTCACATCCAGTAGAGAGAGGACTAATATCCAAATTATATAAAGAACACAAGAAACTGAATATTTTTAAAAAACAAATATTTTAATTTAAAAATTGGGTACAGATCTAATTAAAGGAATCTCAAATTGCCAAGAAATATTTAAAGACATGTTCAACATCCTCAGCCATCAGGGAAATGCAAACCAAAATGACCCTGAGATTCCATCTTACACCTGTCAGGGTAGCTAAGATCAATAACACAAGTGACAGCTCATGATGGTGAGGATGTGGAGCAAGGGGAACACTCCTCCATTGTTGGTAGGAGTGCAAACTTGCGAAACCACTCTAGAAACCAATATAGTAATTTCTCCAAAAATTGGGAATTGATATACGTCAAGATCCAGCTGTATTACATCCTACCACAAGGACGCTTGCTCAGCCACCTTCATTGCAGGTTTATTCATAATAACCAGAAACAGTTCTTTGTATATATTGGATATTAGCCCTCTGTCGAATGTGGGGTTGGTGAAGATCTTTTCCCACTTTGTTGGTTGTCGATTTGGCCTTCTGACAGTGTCCTTTGCCTTGCAGAAACTTTGTAATTTTATGAGGTCCCATTTGTCAATTCTTGATCTTAGAGCATAAGCTATTGGTGTTCTGTTCAGGAACTTTCCCCCTGTGCCTATGTCCTCCAGGGTCTTCCCAAGTTTCTTTTCTAATAGTTTCAGTGTGTCTGGTTTTATATGGAGGTCCTTGATCCACTTGGAGTTGATCTTAGTGCAAGGAGATAAGAGTGGGTCAATTCGCATTCTTCTGCATGTTGACCTCCAGTTGAACCAGCACCATTTGTTGAAGAGGCTATCTTTTTTCCACTGGATGGTTGTGGCTCCTTTATCAAAGATCAAGTGACCATAAGTCTGTGGGTTAATTTCTAGGTCTTCAATCCTATTCCATTGATCCACTTGCCTGTTGCTGTACCAATACCATGCAGTTTTTAACACAATTGCTCTGTAGTACTGTTTAAGGTCAGGGATATTGATTCCCCCAGAAGTCCTTTTATTGTTGAGAATAGTTTTAGCTATACTGGGTTTTTTGTTGCTCCAGATGAATTTGAGAATTGCTCTTTCTAGATCTATAACCCAA
Source organism: Apodemus agrarius (assembly GCA_964023405.1). NCBI lineage: Eukaryota > Metazoa > Chordata > Mammalia > Rodentia > Muridae > Apodemus > Apodemus agrarius. The sequence continues at coordinate 1,611,718 of OZ030015.1, read as the reverse complement.
AGAACCAAATAACCCTATCAAAAAATGGGGTACAGAGCTAAACAAAGAATTTTCACCAGAAGAAATTCGGATGGCCGAGAAACACCTTAAGAGATGTTCAACATCATTAGTCATCAGAGAAATGCAAATCAAAACAACCCTGAGATTCCACCTCACACCAGTCAGAATGGCTAAGATTAAAAACTCAAGAGACAACAAATGCTGGCGAGGATGTGGAGAAAGAGGAATACTCCTCCACTGTTGGTGGGATTGCAAAATGGTAAAACCGCTCTGGAAATCAGTGTGGCGGTTCCTCAGAAAATTGGACATGTCCCTTCCAGAGGACCCTGGCATACCACTCCTGGGCATATACCCAGAGGATTCCCCTGCATACAATAAAGGCACATGCTCCACTATGTTTATAGCAGCCTTGTTTATAATAGCCAGAAATTGGAAGGAGCCCAAATATCCCTCAAAGGAGGAATGAATACATGTATATTTATACAATGGAATACTACTCAGCAATTAAAAATAATGAATTCATGCAATTTGTACGTAAATGGTTAGACCTGGAAAATATCATCCTGAGTGAGTTAACCCAATCACAAAAGAATACACATGAAATGCAATCACTGATAAGTGGATATTAATGAGCCCAGAAGCCCTAAATACTCAAGGCACAATTAGCAAGTCAAATGATTCCCAAGAAGAAAGGAGAGGACCCTGGACCTGGAAAGATTGGATCCAGTTTTGTAGAGAAACCGTGGGGGGAGGGGGAATGATTGGGGAATAGTTGGGGGGGAGAGGACCTATGGGACATAGGGAGGGGGGGAACTGGGAAAGTGGAAAGCCTTTGGAATGTAAATATAGAATATAGAAAATAAAAATTAAAAAAAAATAACCAGAAACAGGAGACAACCTAGATATCCCTCAACAGATAAACAAAATGGTAAACAAAACAGTGGTACATTTACACACTGGAGTATTACTGAGTGGTTAAATTTTTTTAAAATGACATCATGAAACTTTCAGACAAATGGAGGAAAGTAGAAAAAAATGATCCTGAGCAAGGTAACCAAGACACATAAAGACAAATACTGTATGTATTCACTTATAAGTAAATATGAACCATTAAATAAATGATATAGCCAAACTACAGTGTGTAGAGCCAGAGATCTTAGGCAAAGAAGAGGGGTCTAGGTGGGACACATGCCTCTCACCAGGAAGGGAAAACCGAATGGACTCTTGGTGAACGAGAAGCAGATGGTCCAGAACAAACCAGGTCGGGGGAGGGGGGTGATGGAAGGAGAACGTGCAGGTAGAGACTGCTACTACTGGGCACATTTAGGGAGTGTTGTAGAAACCTAGGGCAGCAGAAACTTCATGGGATCTATGAAGTTTGTCCTAGTAATAAAGGCTACAAAGTATCAACTGGCCATATCCTGTAGCCAGGCAAGGCTCCCAGTGGTAGATGTAGGTTGCATTCATTTGAGGTGTTTGCCGTGGGAGTCCCATGAAAATCTCCAAAATTCCAGGCTGATGCTAAGACAAAAGTATTCCAAGGATAACATCCACACAACTCATTGACCATGGAGAAGTCAAAGCTGGTACCTACATGGAGTCTTTATTCCTGTGGTCTACCCTTTGATGCAGGAAGGTACTTTCCAGGCTACCAAAAGTAAGACATAGACACCAACCCAGTCACAAAACTTTTGACCTACAATCTGGCCAGCTTGCAAAATACACTAGGGCAGTGGTAGAACAGAACTTGTGGGAGTGGCCAACCAATGTCTGATTTGTCTTAAGGCCCACTCCATGAGAAGGAACCTATACTGGGCACTGCTTGGATGATCACGAACCAGAGATTAGATAGTTCAGAGACCTAGGGTAAAATCAAATGCTACAAACAAACAAACAAACATTTTATAACAACAAATAATTCTTAATAATATTCTGCTATATTCATAGGTCAGTGCCTTATCCAGTCATCATCAAGGAGGCTTCCTCCAGCAGCAGATGGGAACAAGTGCAGAGACCCACAGCCAGCATTACTTGGAGAGCAGGAGTCTAGATGGGAGGATCCCATCAAATCCCTCCCCTCTGAGCTCAGGGAATCCCATGGAAGGGGAGGTGGAAAGACTAAGAGTCAGAGGGGAAGGAGGACAGCAGGAGAACAAGGCCCCCTGAGTCAGCTAAGTAAGGTAATATGAGCTCACAGAGACTGAGGCAGCAAGCACACGTCCTACAGGAGTCTACATAGGTCATGTCTTCTGCACATGTAGTATAGATATTAGCTTAGTATTTATGTGGGACCCTTAACTATGAAAATGACTGGGTGTCTGACTCTTGTTCCAGCTCATAGGACTCTTCCTGTTGGGTTGCTGTGTCCAGCCTCAACATGAAAGTTCTTCCTTCATCTTATTGGTTCTTATCTCTTAAAATCCTGTTCTTTTCTAATGACAGACAGAAAAGAAGTGAATCTGGAGGGGAGGGGAGGTGGGAGGAGAAACTATAATAAGAATAAATTGTATGAGAAAAGTATCTATTTTCAATAAATAAAATGTTTTAATGATTAGCTAAAGATTATTTTTAGCCAATTCTCAGCCCACTTACAAACATGCATAGGCAACATCAAGCTGCAACAGGCTTTCCCTTCCACTCCTGATGGTAAGTGGTGAATGGTGAACACTCACGAAAATATAACTAATGCTGGCAATGATTAGGGGAAAGGAAAGTCCCAGATATCCCTGATGGGAATGGAAACAAATCCAGCCACCATGAAAATCAGTAGAAGGTTCCTCAGAGAGCTTCTGGGCACATACCCACAGGAATCATACATAAATAGCCTGCACATCCACACTGACTGCTGCATTATTAATAAAAGCCAACTTGTGGAGTCTGTACAGGTGTCCATAAACACACAAATAGATGTAGAAAAAGGTGAGGTATGCCCATGATGCAGTATGATCAGCCATTAATAACAAGTGGAATTATGTCACAGGCAGAGGAATGAGTGGAACTGCACCATGTAGGGCACCATGAGCCAGACCCAGGGAGAAGCACGAGAGGCCATAAATGAGACGAATTATTAGGGGTGTAGATGGGAAAGGGGGGATGAGAAAGGGTAAGAGATACAGTAAATATGACTAAAATATTGTATGAATGTATAATTCATACAAATTAATATGTGCTAACAAAAGAAATGGGGAAATGAAAAGTTCAATCTCAGGTCTACTTCCTGTGAGAAAGATCAAAATCAGACAACTTTAGCCCCCAATGAAGAGGACCCCCACCACCACCACCACCACCACCACCCCCCTCCCCCCAGCAGCTAGGGGTAGACATTCTTCTCTGACATTTCTAGGGCTTCCTATGTTGAGACCAAATTGGAGTCCCATAACCTGGCTCGTGACAGTCTTCCTCCTAAATCTGCACAAGAGATCTTATGCCCTTCCCATTCCCGACATCCAAAGATGCAGTTCAGTTCCCCAGACATGCCATCAGCTAGTCAGACATCCTTAGTCTGGTCAGTCTTTCCTCATGGCTTCAGGGGGATGTTGTGTGAATGTCTGTGGGGGTCCTTGACCAAAGGTGCTCAACCTGTGGATCACTATGCCTTTGGGCATCCAATGATGCTTTTACAGGAGTCGCATACCAATATTTACATTAAAATTCATAACAGTAACAGAATTACAGTCATTAAAAAGTAGCAAGGTGAGGGACTGTATTAAAGGGTTCCACTTTAGGAAGGCTGAGAACCAGTGGTCCAGGCCATCCTTTGGGGCACCATGATACAAGTTCCTGTGCTAAAAAAAAACCATGGCTTGAGAGTCTGAGGATCCCTCCTGCAACACCAGGCAATCTGGAGGCAAGGACAGCAGTGTCTTGAGCTCAGAAGTTCAAGAATGCCCTGAGCAGCAGAGAGGGTGTAAGGGTGGGGGTTAACATTTTAAAAATTGTGGTTCTCAGAACTAAAACATGCTATTTTTCAAGGTAAACCTGGTCAGCATGAATTACTGGCAGCAGAATGGAGGTGTGGTCATGAAGACACTGATTTAAAACCACAAACTCATATAGTCCTGGGACTTCCCCCAAGATATCACAAAAGAGATTGTGGGAGCTTGACATTGTGCTTCCACAGTGGCCAATCTAGTAAACCATGAGAGGGAAAAATTAGGTTAGCTGGTCTGCCCCTGCTCCTGCCCCCTTCATTGACCCCTGCCTGACCTTCAGAGAAGCCAGGAAAACACCCCACATTGACCCAGGCCTACAGATATACAGAACACACAGGTATATATATACATCCAGATAACATACACATACACACACACACACACACACACACACACACATACACACACACAGATGCAAATGCACACAGAGAGAGAGACAGAGAGAGAGAGAGAGAGAGAGAGAGAGAGAGAGAGAGAGAGATCAGAGAGTTTACTAGGCCAGTGGTATTGCACACCTTTAATCTCAACATTTGGGAGGCAGAGGCAGGATGATCTCGGAGTTCAAACTCAGCCTGGTCTACAGATCAGATTACAAGACAGACAGCCAGGGGCTGCACAGAGAATCCTTGTCTCCAAATCATCATCATCTGAGATTTCACTGACTATGGCTTTCTCACAAATATATATATATATATAAATCCACATGTTTCACTGTGCAGATGAGTTCATGAACAACATGGTCACTCTAAAACTGCTTCCTGTCCTCATCAGTATCAGCTTGCTCAGCCCACGCATGCGGCTCGGTTAGTCTCCCTGCATCAGGCTTTCAGAGCTGTAGCTAGGGAGGACTCCTTGGTTTGCAGAGGTAGGTAATCTGGTCCATATTAAACCACCAAAAACTAAAGACCATGTCTCTGTCCCCAGGAAGCAAAGAGCTCGTGGAGAACAGACGTGCTGTCATCTTTGGCCCTGTTGCCCACCAGAGTACCCAGCTAAGAGGAGGTGCTTAGCACATTACTGCTAAATGAATGAGGGAAGCCATGCCTTTAGAAAGGTAACCATGATGCCGGACAGTGGTGGCGCACGCCTTTAATCCCAGCACTTGGGAGGATTTCTGAGTTCCAGGCCAGCCTGGTCTACTGTGTGAGTTCCAGGACAGCCAGGGCTACACAGAGAAACCCTGTCTCGGGAAAAAAAAAAAACACAACAACAACAAAAATAGAAATGTAACCATGGTACCCAAGACCAGAGGCTTGACATCTCTGGGATGCGCCAACAGAAAGAAGTTGCATGTCTTGACTTGCTCGGTAGAAGCCAATAGGCCCCAGGTGTCATTAGCACTCAGAAGTTGGCTTCTGGAAGAATGGAATGAACTGCAGTTTTCCAGAACAATCAGTAGTTAGTCGTTTCCTCAAACTTAAGACCAGCCCAATAGAATTTGCTGATCATGAAGGTCACCACCCTGATTATTCTCAAGTTGGGTTTATTTCCAAATTCAAAGTTCAGGTGCTAACAACTTTTCAGCACCTCCAAATTACTAGGCAGCATGCTCTTTCATGGAGAGGAAGAGTCCAAAGCTAATGGGACATTAGCCTTAGTGTCATCTCGCATTTGTACCTAATGCTGTCTGTCCTCAGCCAAGCCTTCCCTCTGGCGAGCTTTCTCATCAATCTTCAGCTCCAGTGTCACCTCTTCCTGGGATCTTGACTGATCATACTGTTAATATTGTCCTCATGCAAGCAGTCGCCTCGTCTTGCCTATGCACATGTGTGTGCATGTGTGTCACGGTGCCTGTGACTATGCGTGCATGTGGAAGACAGAGGTTGAGGTTAGGTGTCCTGCCCCGTCTCTGTCTATTCTCTCACTGAACCTGGAGCTGGGGTGGGATCCAAGAGCTCCGGAACTTGTCTTGACGGCATCGCCCTCCAGTACAGTCCTCGGCTTATTCATGGCCACATCCAACTTTTTCCATGGGTGCTGAGAATTCAAACTCAGATCTTCATGCTTGTGCGATACGGTCTCCTACCTGCCAAGCATCCCCCAGCCCCATGTTTTAGTTTCCTGGCAATGTTCACCTGTACCTGAAAGCTGTCTGTTCAATTGATCACATGTTTGTACTTTGCTCCTGTCTTCCTAACTGTTGACGTTCTCAAAGGCTTCCTCCAGCAAGCACACTGCTGAAGCTACATAAATATTCATGGGAAGAATGAATGGCCGGATGTCTTCCACAGTAGGCAGCGCCAGCTGACAAACACCTTCAGCAGGGAACAGTCTATTTCAGCCCAGGGTTCTGTGATATGAGCGTCCATGAGTTCTATCCTTCCTCAGTGGTAAACGTCCACCACACAACTCTGATCAACAATCATCAAAACTGGCATACTGAGGAGAGTTCAGCAGTGTTTACAGTTACGCTACACAGTACGTTGCAATCACTTTAAGGGGAACAGATATAAGAAGAGGAAGTGTTCATTGCCAGAAAAAATGGGGCTATTGCAGTTTAGGGAAATGTTCTACCTTACAGTGTTTCTTGACAAAATGAATCAAAGAACAAATGGGCAGCACCAGGCATATGATGGCGATTCGTGCTCACATTCCTCCACACCCTTTCTCTTCCTGTCTAGAGACAGGCTTCTAGACCGAACCGTCAGCAGCTCAAAGGGTAGACAGCACTGTGTATCTGATAAATCCCCACCCTCGGCCTTCGGGGAGAACAGAGGAGGCGTTTGGGGTAGATGGTGAAATGCCACATAGTCATCTTCGAAAATAGCAAGAACAGATGGGTGCATATCAAATGCGCCTCAAGCACATGACTCGGCCACTCCCTCCTCAGCAAGCCAAACAGCCATCTTTTCAAAGCTGCCAAATATAATTGTCCCCTGCCAGCTTTCCGCCTCCCAGCTAGGGACAGAGGGTCTTGGAGGCCATCTGAATGTTGGTATACTTCTAGAAGAACCTTGGATTTACCTTGGGAAATCATGAGTTGTCTGGCTTTGAAAACAAACTGCTGTATAGAAGACCTCTATCTATCTGGAGAGGCAGTCAGAGATGGGTGATGAAATGGGGGTGCACAAAAGGGGCATAAGGGAACAGAGCTGCGTCAGATTAGAACGGATAAGGATGCACGGACAGGTGGGGAGGAGGAGGGGCAAATGGAAGAAGAGGAAGAAGATAGGAGAAGAGGGGGGAAGTGAGGGGTGAAAGCGTGTGTTTGTGGGTGCACACTGGGACAGTGGAGCTGGAATACCATCTCCCCTCCTTACCATAGAATTGAAAAGACATAAACTTCCTAATTACCAGCCCCCCACACCCTGCTTACACCAAGCTATTAATTCTTTCTAGCTCAGGTCTCATCGCAACGCTTCCCAGACCATTCTCAAGCAGCACAGTCCCAAAAGGCCCCGCCCTTTGTGAACTGCCTTCTAGGAACTCCGCCTGCCCCCAAGCTCGGAGGGAAGAGCTCTCCTGTGGGTAAATGAGTTGCCCACACAGGAGTAACACAGCCCTCAGCTCCGAGAATCTACCCGGCTTTGTAATTAAATCCTCCCTGGAATCCAAAAGCACTTCAGGATTTTTGGAACCTGGATCCTGGACAAAAATCTAATTTTGAAAATCAGGAGGCAGCCGCAGCTGAGCCTGCTTTGTGCACAAGCACTATCTACCTCGGAGGACCGGAGCTCTGTGGCAGGAATCCTCAGGGAAGCGGGACCCACCAATTATCTCCACTCCCACACAAATAGAACAAATACAGATTATAATAATTCTAAATCCCAGTTACTTACTCTCAATTTAAAAACAAAAGGCACTTATAAAGAAATTACTAAACAAGAATAGAAATACAAATTTTTAACTGAGATATCTCTTTGTATCTCTCTCTCTTTCTGTGTGAGTGTGTTCATGTATGTGGAGGAAAACATATGCACATGTCTGCATGTGTATGAAAGCCATAGGTGATATTGTCATGCACAGTTTTTTTTTTTTTTTGAAACAAGGTCTCACTATGTAACCCTGGTTGGCCTAGAACTTTCTATATGGACCAGACTGTTCTCAGTTCACAGAAATCTGCCTGTCTCTGCTTCCCAAGTGCTGAGATTAAAGGCATGAGCCACCAAGCCCAATTGTCATCTTAATTCTTGATCTAAGGTTTCTCACTGGCCTAGATCTCTCCCAGTGGTCGGACTGACCAGCAGCACTTGATCTGCCTGTCCCTACTGTCCTGCACTGGGATACAAGCTCACACCCACCGTGCCTGGTTCTATTGTATGTGATTCTAGAAATGAATTCAGACCTTCAAGCTTATCTGACTGAGCTGTCTCCCTAACCCTAACTTTTTCTCTTTATATCATCTTTTAAAACATTTTCCCAAACTTTACACAATAAGCAGATGTTTACTATTATAACTTTATAGATTGATTTTATCTTAAACTCCAGTTATTTGAACTTCCTACACGTGAGTTATGTTTTTAACAAGTATTTATGAACCACCCACTGTAAGCTTTATCTGAGTCGGCCAACTACATAGTGTGAGCATTGCTGGCCCACCTTACAAATAAAGTTTTATTGGAAGTCAGTCAGCTTGTTTGCCTATGTGATGGCTATTTCTGTACTATCAGAACAAGTCATTACAACAGAGATACAGTGACCCAAAAAACTCTTGCCAAATATTTTTTATTGGCCCCTGAGTTGTATGAAAGGCTCATCAACTGACAGAAATAAACAAAAACAAGAATAGTGTGCATAGCTGTGGGGGGGGCGGGAATGGTGCATCTTTGGGGTTCCATACTCCTAACACAACTGTGTAAAGTTGTAGGAAATGTAAGCTCACTTGTCGTACTCACGGTCTGGTCCTCCGCCTAGAATAGGGTTCTTGGTGTTCCAGGGAGTGTAGAGACACACTTCTTGCCCGTACCTTTCCCCAGCCCCCACACAGCCCTGCATATGTGGTCAGGCACTCAGAAAGCCCCGGCACCAAGCATGGCTGTATTCCAGTAAAGCTTTAATTATAAAATGGGCCATGGCTCTGACTGTATTCTCAGGGTTATTCAAATCAATTACCATTCCTTGCCTTTAAGAATTCAGCATCTCTGGGGGTGGCTTGGTGGAGTTCTGACTGCTCTTCCAGAAGTCCTGGATGCAATTACCAACAGCCACATGGTGGATCATAGCCTCTGTAATGGGATCTGGTGCCCTCTTCTGGTGTGCCTGAAGACAGTAATAGTATACTCATATACATAAAATAAATAATTCTTTTTTAAAAAAAAATCCAGCATCTCTTACATAACACCAATAGAAACTACAGGTTCAAAAATTTAATATACTTCTCTGCATTTACCTGAAATAGTTAATTTTGGGCTGTTTGAAACTGGGAATTCAGATATGTGCCACCAAACGCCCATAATTCCTTCCTAAACTCAAGCATCATCTAGTTTCACAAAAGAGAATAAATAATAAGTTTCATAACTATCATATCAAAGGCTCAAGAAATCTTAGGGATATCTGCTGTTCTGTTCTATTAAAGGAATCAAGCAATGGGTTGGTCTCCAAGTTAACCTGATAGGCAAAAGGAAACACATCAGAAACAGGAGGGAGAGAGGCGGAGCCTCCCAGGCAGAGAGAACTCTGGGGGCAAATGTTCTAATGGGGGTCTGGAGTGTTCCACACTGACAGGACCCTGCCACACCTGTCTCTCCTTATTCACTTAAGGAGATGGTAGGAACCTTCAATTTTCTTGATGATTTGGAATAAAAACAAATGATGAGGTAGGGTGGGTTTTTTTTTCATATTTCTGAAAGAAACTTCTGCTAAATTTAATGGAGAGGCTTCTGGAAAATAGTCTTTGTCTTCCAGAAGTGATTGTCAGTTCAGATCCATCACAACACACACACACACACACACACACACACACACACACAGAGAGAGAGAGAGAGAGAGAGAGAGAGAGAGAGAGAAATATTCACATAGAGAAACACAAACATAAACTTCATAAACAGAGATACACACACTCAGATACAGACACACACACATTCACACATAGAGAAACACAAATACTAATTACAGACAGATACAGAGAGAGAGAGAGAGAGAGAGAGAGATACAGATACACACACACACACACACACACACACACACACACACAGGCACACACAGAGAGGCTGTCATTTCTCTTTGGGAGGGATGCTCTGCCTTTCGAAGATAAACCATACAGTAACAACAACAACAACAACAACAACAACAACAACAACAACAATAGCAGCACACCTAATTAAGTCCAGAGAGGGTAGACATCAATCAGGCCAATGTTCAAACTCAAAGAAGTAACAAACGTTAGAAAGAAGCAAAGTAGCGCACCAGCCACACCATGACAAACAGACTTCGTGGGAGCTCTCTACCTGCACTCGGCTCCCTGAGGGTCCTTCATTCTTTTCCCCATTATCTTCTTAATTGTGTTTCCTATGTTTAAATTTGTCTTTCTAATGTTATATGATGTGTTCTCTCCTGTGCAGACTCCACTCTGCAAGATTTTCACTTTGCCTTTAATTTATTTAATTTGGGGATTTGTTTTATTATGTGAGATTTGGAGTAAAGAAAATTAGGTGAACTCCTCCCCACATCTGGGGCTTGAGAACACTTCAGGAAAGATTAAACAGACAATCTAGGCTTAAACGTGTCTCCTCGGACTAAGGTGAGTCCCTAACTCCCAGAGGCTTGGGTTCCTCGCGTGCCCTGGTATACTAAGAACAGCATGTCCAGAGCAGGGCGTGAGGGGAGCTCGGTGGCCAAAGCATTCACCACACAAACGTGGTGGCCTGAATTCACGTCCAGCCACACACAGATGCATGAATCTCTAATCCCAGTGCTCCTCTGTGAGACAGGAGGATGGAAGCATAAGCAGAGACAGGAGAATCCCCACAAGACTGCCAGACAGCCATCCCAGCTGACACACCAAGGAACAGAGACCTACCTCAAACAAGATGGAAGGCAAGGACTAGCACCTGAGGTTATTCTCTGAGCTATACATGTAAGTCAGGGCATACAGACACCTACATGCGAGCACGTACATCATCTGTGCATATAGAGAATGGCGCAGCCTCTCGGGATTAATGTGTGAGTTCAGTGAGACTCTGGTCGATCGAGAGGGAGCACAGTGCTCATGAAACAGTTCAGACGACCATTAGTCTGCTGTATAACCGTGATGATTCTGTGTGATTCTAAAACCACTCCATTGCCGGGACTAATGCTGGAACCTCTTAACAGCATCACACTTAAGTGGTTGGTTAATCAGCTTTTGTCTAGACCTGTCCCAAGGCTGGGAACTCACAAGTCCCACCAGCTCTCAGTGAGCTCCTTTATGTATTCAGCTGAAATCCTCCCAACAGCGACCCTGACCCCTTAGTCAGAGTTCTTTTCCTTGGGAACCCCAATAGAATGAAACAACATACCTTACACTTTGTTCCAGTGGAGGTTTGCTTTTATCACCAAAAAATGGGGAGAAAAAAACAAGAGCAAAGTCCCATTAGTCTAACAGTTTCTGGGACATTGACTGGAAGAGGAGGGCAGCACCGGAGCAGTGGGCCGGGGGTATACAGGATGGTCTCCAATGCAGCAGGAGTCGTGAAACCTGTTCTAGCACATTCTTCTAGTAAGTGGCAGAGCTTAGCTACAGGATTGCCTATCTGAGTTGAGTGGCTAATCCTTGATCAATTAACCCAGGCATGAAGCAGATACCTACTGTGTGCATCACAGTGCTGAGAGAGCCTGACTGTGTTCTTGGGAATCAGAGAGCATCCCAGAAATGGACAAGCTGTTGTGAGTTCTAGTCATGTTTTGAGGAAACTTGCACCACATGAGCACATAACACAAACCTTTTCATGGTTGGCAAAGCCAGTCACAAAACATCCTGTTATCTCGGCCTCTCAAGTTGAATTAGCTATACTGTTACTTGTTTGTTTTCTCAGTATAAAGTTGAACTTTAGGATTACAGAGGACCATGTCTGTCTGGTTCACCACCATCTCCCAATAGTCCTGACCCTGGAGTATTGATTATAACAGGTTCTCAGTGCTTTCTTGGTTTGGTTTGGTTTTAACATTTTGGTTATTTCCAAATATGGCCCCATCAGTTCAGAACTACCAGTTTAAATTGACAAAGAAAGTAAGGGAGTTCACAGATGGGCAACTAAGTTGAGAAATGGAAATCCAGTGTGCAGAGTGACTCAGCCCAGGTGTGTGCAGGGCAGTAATGCAGCGAGCCGTGGCTGGTCTGCCTCCGAGGCAGGAGCTGAGTCTGGTTTTTCCTTCATGCTGCCAGGTGACTGCCTTCCCAGGCAGCGCTGATGCCCTCCGGCAGGAGGGGTGTGTACCTGCCTGTGCTGTGCTGTGTGGTAGCCACTATAGCCACAACCTGAGACTCCGTAGCTGACAGGGAAGTCACAGGCAAGACTGTCAGGTGGGCCCTCCTGGGAGCTGAACTTTCCTCGGTGAGATAACCCAAGAGAGAAAATTAGTATTGCTATTAATAGGTTTTTAATTGATTTAGATTTTCAGATCACTTTTAGATTTACGGAGAATTTGAGAAGACAGAACAATTCCCGTGTTCCCTTCTCTCCTCGCTCCCACAGTTTGGACCGTGACCTGGTATTTTTGATGCAGTTAACAAGCCTTTGTTAATACATTATTAATAGAAGTCCAGACTTTGTTTGGATTGCTTAGAGTTTCTCTGTGTGGATTCATGTATGGGAGTGCACATACACATGCACATGCATGTACATGTGTATACATGTATGTGGACACCAGAACACAGCCTCGGGTATCATCTTCTGCACTGAGGACCATCAGTCTTTTATGTTTTTAAGACAGAGTCTCTTACTGGCCTGGGACTTGCCAAGTAGGTGAGGCTGGCTGGCCAACAAGCTCCAGGGCTCCCTCCCTCCCTCCCTCCCTCCCTCCCTCTCTCCCTCCCGCCCCTGCTGCATGCTGGGGTGACAGGTGCGCTCCGCCACACCTGGCTCTTTACAAGGGCTCGGGGACTCTCCCCAGCACTGGATTCATTCATTCATGCATCCATTCATTCACTTAACCTCAGATTCCCTTTTTGTTCCCATAACCACATTAGGGACACTACCTCACAGATCCTCTGGGCTCTTAACAGTTTCTCAGACGTGACCCTGAGTGATCAAGTATTAGTCAAGAGTACTAGACACATATTTTGGAAGCCTCCTTTACATTAAGATTCGTTTGATTTTTTTTCATGACTAGACGGAGGTTATGAATCTTTAGGAGGAAGATCACAGATAAACTGACAATTTTACACCATGTCAAGGGCACATACTAGCAACATGATTTGTCATAGCTGACCGTGGCCTGGTCCACAGGTCGAATGTCCGTCAGGCTTTCCCACTGGGTACTTGTATGCCTGTGTCTGCCCCTGCCACAAGGCAAGGCCTCTTGAAGAGGCAGAACACGGGGAGTTTGACTACACTTCCGCCACACTGCCAGGGCCAGGGTGCTGGGCTGTAGGGAAGTGCCAAGATACTACTCCAGGGCAGGAAAGGGATCTGACATGTGGAAAGGTCAGAGCTTGTTTGGGGGTCCCCGGGCCTGTACTGAGGTCTGAGCTGTGGGGTTTTCAGACTCTTGGACATCCAGGTGCCCCTGGGAGTCTTAGAAGAACAGAGAATAGAGTTGGGGGTCTGGGAGGCACAGGCTGGGGCCTGGGTTGGGGGAGGGGAGCTCAGACTTGTCTCTGTCTCAGGGGGTGATTGTTCTTAGCTTGACTGGAGCAGGCATGGTGGCAGTTGTGGCTGGGAGCTCAGGGAAGCTTCTATGGGAGAACAAGGATGTGATTCTATAGACAAAGGCCTTCCCTAGGTTCCTTACAGCGGATCTCGACGAAAGAGACAGACCATGGTTCTAAACAGTCTATTGGTTGTTCATGATGGAAAATGGATTCCTAAAACTATACCCAACTTCTCAGGGTGGGCCTGGATTAAATAACTTTTACAGGGAGGAATGTCTGAGGAAGGAAGTTTATTGGCTAAGCACTCTGGACCTCTAGGTACCTGTATAAGTCAGGGTTCTCTAGAGTCACAGAACGTATGGGTAGTCTCTATATAGTTTAAGGGATTTGTCGATGACTTACAGTCTAGTCCAACTCCCCAACAATGGTCAGCAGCAGCTGTGGATGGAAGTCCAAGGATCTAGCAGTTGTGCAGTCCCACGAGGCCAGCAGGCAAAGGAGAGGGAGTCTTCCTCCTTCCAATGTCTTTAAGTAGGTCTCCAGCAGAGGGTGTGACCCAGATTAAAGGTGTGTGCTACCACTCCTTTAATCCCAGATGACCTTGAACTCAAGAGATCTCCCTGTCTTAATCTTCTGGAATTCATAGCCACTATGCGTCAAGATCTCCATGCCAAGATCCAGGTCAGAAACTTGTATCTCTCAGCCTCCAGATTAGGATCACAGGTGAGCCTTCCAATCCTGGACTGTAGTTCGTTCCAGATATAGTCAAGTTGATAACCAGGAATAGCCACTACAGTACCTCATTAGTATGGAGAACTCTGCTTTCAGCCTATGGGACCATAGGACACGTTTCCTTCATGTGAGAAGCATGTTCCAAGCCAGAAGTCTGGCAGGGAGCGGGGAGTCACCTAAGTCTCAGGTGTGTGCCCACTGAGTCTCTGGGTCTCAACCTGCTCCACCTTACCAAACTTCCTGGCATGGTTTTGTGTCCCACAAGTCCTTTCTCTTTTTCTTTCCTTATTGAATTTTTTTTACATTTGTTTAGGATGTGCATGCACAGGAATGCACAATGTACTTGGCACAGTGTGTGTGTGGAAATCAGAGACCAGCTTGCAGGAGTCCGTTCTCACCTTCCACCGTATGGGTTCCTGGCGGTCAGGCTTGGTGATGAGAGCCTTTACCTGCTGAGCCAGCTCACAGCCTTTCGCTTCTTTTCTCCACTTCTCATGTTGTTGACTTTAACAGTGGATGATGATTCTGCGCAACTCCCACCTCAGTCTGGGAAGCTACAGCGAGGCCCTCGTCCCTGTGGTGTCAGGGTGCATAGGCGCGGCCGTTTGTGGGAGGAATGTCCACAGCCCTGCAGGTGACCCCTCTCCTGTGCTTGTAAGGAACGAAACCCAGTAAATTCATTCATTACCCAGAGTGGACTTCGTGGGAATTGTGCCTCCATGAGTCACTGGGACCTTAAGAGGAGACAGTGATAACCTATGTTCATATCTCCCCTGAGAGAAATTTTACCTCGTAGAGCTTACCTTTGGTGAAAGGTAGTCCCTGGGATGGGCACCCAGGCTGCTTCAGATTGCCCTCAGTTTGAATGTCCCTCTCATGATCCTCCAACCTGAGGGATACAAACACTGGGTTTGCAAACAAGGGGATGTAATATGGGTGCTGCAATAAAAGGGGCAAAAGAGTGTTCCAGAGGCTGCACATGGTGGCAGCCATCCTGCTGTGTCTTCCATCTTCTGCCCTTCAACACGCCGCTCAATTTGGACAGTCAAGAGAAAAATTTGGCCAGAAACAAAACAAAGCAAAGCGGACAGAAAAATGCCCAAACGGCACTTTCACTTCCACCCCCGGAAAGTTGTTGTGCAAAGCCCAAGGGTGTATCCACACGGAGACTGCCACCTGAAGGGCGTGGGGCTCTGTGTTGGAATCCGAGTGGGTCTTCTCTGTTCCTCATGTTACACTGCATGAGCTCAGTCCACCCACTGGGGAGCAAGCCCTCAGCACAACACGCTCTATTTCAAACCTTGGAGCTGAACTCCCTCCATATGCCAAGACAAGTTCAAGGACACCTGATAAGAATTGCTAATCATTTTTACACTTGGCCACATAAAGCTCAGAACAGAAAAGAAAAAAAAAACAAACAAACAACAACAACAACAACAACAACAAAAAAACAGATCTCCTCTGGAAGCCCCACAGTGCCCAGAGATCTAGCCAAAGACAGTAGCCAGTGTTCCTGGCCAGGCATATGCCCAGGGCACGGAACGCACGGGCAGGCTAGCTTCTGCTTCCACATCAAGCACAGCCTGAAGTTTGAAGGCAGATCATTGGCTTCCTTCCCCCAGGCGGGGCACCAAAGGCAACAGTCTTGCCTCCTCTAAGTCCCGCCACATTCTCCCCGATGTTCTCTCGGTTCAGACAGTAGCATCCTACACAATAAAATTCCATTCTAGCTATTTTTCCACTGCCCACAAGCAGGGAGGGAAACGTTTTCAGTTAGAGGACTGCTTTTCGTTAATGGTCTCTGCTTTTGGAAGATAACAACAGCATCCTTTAGATTTCTTGAAGAAACAGAGCAGAACCAAAGTAGGCTATGGCACCCAGCTGGGGTCCAAGACCTCGTTCATAATGCCTAAGGAACTTCAGAAGCCTACAAGGACAATTGCCTAGTGTTCTATGCTCATTGACATCTACAGGGCCTGTGAAAACTAGGCCACGGATATAATGAGAGGCAAAAACACTGAGAAATGGAGAGGGGAGGCACCCAGGTGTCCCGGGGAACCTTTGCTCTCTACTTCCAGAACAAAATTGGATGGGAGCAGTGGCTTTCGGGAGACGTCAAAACTGCCCTGCAACCCTGGCAGTAGCCAACTTTGTTTTCTAAATTTAAAGACATCAAGCTTCTATAATTTGTCTCCCATGATGCAAGGCTCTCTTTTCAAGTCTTAGCTTTGTTAATAACTCACTGTGTCTACAACAGTTACTCGCCCTCTTTGAGAAAATCCAGTTCACCGGGCTGTAAAACCAGAACACTATTGTCCTCTATAAGATTTCTCTACCTGAAACACTTCCCCAGTGGGGTTTTGAGTGACATATATAAGGAAGATGCTTTGAGAGACCCTGAAACAGATCAAAGGTTATTCCTGCCCTCCTGTAATTCAATAGAAAACAGAGAAAGTCAAATTTATAGTGGCTACACAATGAAAAGTAGCATAAAATTCATGCACACACCACATACACACACCACATACACACACACACACACACACACACACACACACACACACCAAAAAATTCAAGCCCTGGTTAGTACTCCTGGCAATTCATCAAGTTCCAATCCTCCTGAGGTAACCACCCTCCTTATATTAGGTCAAAGTTCCCCACCCTTCACTGCCGCCCTCTTCTCTGTAAGCTTCTCCTTTGAGACTATAGCTCATTAGAATGACAGTAAGTAGAACACACAGAAAGAAGAAAAGAAAGTGCAAAAGAATTGTCTTTTTTTTTTTTTTTTTTTTTTTTTGGTTTTTCGAGGCAGGGTTTCTCTGTGTAGCTCGAGCTGTCCTGGAACTCACTCTGTAGTCCAGGCTGGCCTGAACTCAGAAATCCGCCTGCCTCTGCCTCCCAGAGTGCTGGGATTACAGGCGTGCGCCACCACCGCCCGGCTAAGAATTGTCTTCTAGTGTAGCAGCTATGCTTAAAGTTGCTCATTCACTCATTCTTTCATTCATTCTTTCATTCATTTGGCAAAAAGTTACGGAATTGTCCGTGTTAAGACATTTCCTTGAACTGGTCAGGTGGTGCTCATGTAAGAGATGCTGAGACTACAAGGATGAGCAAGATAGAGCCTGGAGAAGGGGCAGTGCATGCTACTGCTCTGAGGAGGGGACTCACGAGGCACTGTAGGAGAGCAGGCTACAGGCACCTCCTGACACCAGGAGCAGTCAGGAGACATTTTCTGGAGGTGACATTAAGATAAGAGCCATAGAGCTGTCTAGGCAAGCTAGTATGGTTCGCAGGCTTAGAACAGAGCTGGGCAGGGGCGGGGGGCTGGCAGGTCAGAGCAAGGACACCACATTCCGTGGTGAGAATCAACAGAGAGGAATCTCAAGATGCAAGTGAGGTGGCAGAGCTCCTGTCTAATGGGCACAAAGCCCTGCAGGCCATCCATGATGGAGGAGGCTTGGGCAGGTCCAGTGGGAACAGATCAAAGCCATCCTCAGCTACACAGAGCGTTTAAGGGCCCCCTGAGTTACTTAAGACCCTGTCTCAAAAACAAACAAGTAAGTGAAAACCAGTTTGGGCATTTCATGGAAGTCAAAGGAACCAGAAAAAGGGAAGGCCTGGGTTCATGGTCAGCAGATTGGGAAAAGCCCTTGGTTGTGCTGTATAAATTAGAAAGAACAATACAAGGGGACCCAGGAAAGCAGCTGTCCACTGTAGAGGCCATCCTCCATGCTCAGCCACCATGTACAAGCACAACACCTGTGCTCATTGTATACATGGCTGAGCTGAACGGTTCAGTAGGGCCTCTCACCTCAGCCTGGTTGCAGTTTGGGGGGCGGGGTTGTTTGTTTGTTTTTTCAATTCATCAGATTTATATTAGTAAATTCTCAACCCCAAAACACCTGCAAAATGAACTCAAAACTTAATTGATATAAACACAAGATACACACCTAGATGGGGAAAATGCGCCCTACTATTATTTAATCATCTATCTAAGGAATCCCCAACACTTATGGCTCCCAGGACTGTGTGGTTCTGTCTCCTCTTCCTCTCCTAAAGGCTCCGTCTTGTCTCCTCCCCATCTCCTCCTCTGTCTCTGTCCTCACCTCTAAAACACTCAGCCTGCCTTCTCTTCCCACTGCCCAATCACGGGATCTAGCCTTGTCTTTCACCTGCCTTCACCTGCTTACAGAGAGCAATCTACATTTTGGCTCAGATTATTCCTTCAACCGTATTCCAGCCTATTATATGCCAAAAGACTGTGCATCATCAGATGTCTCCAGATGTTGCCAGATACCCCTGAGATGGCACCATCCCTGGTTGAGAACCATTACTCTCATTTATTTCTCATGTGTGCATATGAGTTATGCATGTCACAAGCATGCAGGTGCACATGAGGAGGAGGCTGAAGAACACCCTCAGGTTTTGCTGCTTAGACACTATCCACCTTCCTTTTTGAGACAGAATTCCTCACTGACCTGGAACTCGCCAGTAGGCTAACGTAGCTGGGCAGAAAATCCCAGGCATCCACCCGTCTCTGTCTCCCTGTGCTGGGATTACAGGCATGTACTGCCTGTGGCTGTGTGTGGCATTTTATACATGAGTTCTGGAGATCAAATCTAGTCCTTGTGCTTGTAAGGCAAGCACTTCAACAACTAAGCTATCTCTCTAACACTGAGAACTATTATTCTTTTTTAATGTGTGTGTGTGTGTGTGTGTGTGTGAGAGAGAGAGAGAGAGAGAGAGAGAGAGAGAGAGAGAGAGAGAGAGAGATGTATGTGACATGTGTGCACCCACCAAAGAAAGTCACCCCCTTCGAAGTGAGGTTATTCAACTGCATACTGAAAGGAACCTGTTATGGTTGTCTCCGGAGGGGCCCTGTCAGAGCCTTACACATACAGAGGCAGATGCTAACAGCCAACCATTGGACTGAACATGGGGTCTCCAATGGAGAATTGGAGGGCAGACTGGAGGAGCTGAAGGGTTTTACAGTCCCATGGGAAAAACAATGATGTCGGCTACCCAGACGCTCCAGAACTCCCAGGGACTAAACCATCAACCAAGGGGTACACATGGTTCCAGCCAAAAGTGTGGCAGAGGAATGCCTTGTCGGAAGGAGTGGTCCTTGGTCCTGTGAAGGCTCAATAGATGCCCCAACAAAGGGAAATTGACTTTTGGGGGGAAATGGGAATGGGTCAGGTAGAATTGGAGGCAGGGGGTGGGAGGAGGGGTTGGGTGTTTTCGGGGAGGGGGGAAACTGGAAAAGGTTTTAGCATTTGAAATGTAAATGAGAAGAGGAGGAGGAGGAGGTGAGGTCATTGGCAGTTGTGAGCCCCTGGCGTGGGTACTGGGATCTGAACTGGGTCCTCTAGAGAAGCACGAGGTTGAATCACCTCTCCAGCCCCCAGACCATGCTGGATTCCCACTCCCAGGCCACACAAATGAGAAGAGCAAGGGCTCTTTCTCTGCAGGCTCTACATTGCTTCAACTCTATCAAACAAACCCTCAGTTCCTTAGTCCTTCCATTTTGTTCATAAATTAAAGCAGGGTGACAGTTTTTCTTCCTAACTAAAAATTATACTGTGCTGGAAGCAAAAGAGATTTCTCTCATAACATGTAGCATGCTATATGTTTCCTTTCAAATTAACAGGTCACTGCTACCCACATGATCATTATTCCTGTGCTGTCACAGTCTGTTTCTGTCCAATTCTATGGACATTTTTGCCCCTGTCCTGAGAATCTGTCACCTACTTGATAATTATTAGAGTTTCCTCCTAAAATGGACATTATGACAATCAAGAGGACCCAGAACTGCCTGTAACTTCAGCTACAGAGGATCTGATGCCCTCTTCTGGCCTCTGAGGGCAGCAGTACCCATGCACATATATTCACAATGACACAAGCATACACATAGACATACACAGAGGGAGGGGGAGGGGGAGGGGAAACAGAGGAAGGGAGAGGGAAAGAGAAAAGAGAAGAGGGAGGGGAAGAGAGAGGGGGCAAGGGAGAGGGAGGAAGGGAGAAGGAAACAGGAAGAAAAAGAAGGAGAGGGGGAGGGAAGGGTGGAGGGAGGGAGAGAAAGGGGAGAGAGGGGGAGAGGGAGGGAGGGAGAAAGAGAAAGGAGAGAGAGAGAGAGAGAGAGAGAGAGAGAGAGAGAGAGAGAAGAAGAAGAAGAAGAAGAAGAAGAAGAAGAAGAAGAAGAAGAAGAAGAGGAAGAAATAAAATTGAAATCCAAGAGATGGTTGAGTGTTAAGAGCACGGGTTACTCTTCTCGAGGACTCGAGTTCATTTCCCAGCACCCACACTGGGTCTCATGACTACCTGTAACTTGATTTCCAGTGAATCTGATACCGTCTTTGACCTCTAATCTTCCTAAAACAAAAGAAAACAAAACTAAGTCATTCATCTCATGAATCTGCACCCCATCTTTGTTCTGTCACTAATCTCTAGAGAGATCTTTATTGAGGGGGGATGGGAGAAGAAGGAGAGAGAGAGTTTTCAACAATTAGCTAAGTGCAGCCAGAAAACAGCAAAACTTACTTCCTCTGCTGCCTCTTTCTGTGAGAGTGTGGTGGCCGGGAGATTGTCTACGCTCACTCAAATTACCCTGCCAGACTAAAGTGGTTTGTAGAAAAGCCTTGAGTATGTAATTTTATTACCTTAGCTCTGATTTTAATATAATTCATGCAATTGCTTCTGCAGGGAGAAAGTGATTTTCCTAAACACCTGGTAAGTGAGAGCTTCTGGGCTCGGCTCCCACCAACCCTCCTGAACAACTTTCTACTAAGACGAGGCATGGAGGAGCGCCCTGCTCAGACGGCCTGACCCACACTGTCTTACCTACTCCGTCTCCCTCACGCTGGCAGCGCCCAGCAGAGACCAAACTTGTTTCTGAAAAGTCCATCTCTTATAAAGATGGAGCTCAGGCAGGATTCAGGGACTCTGCCATTTGAGGCAGGAAAACTGCTATTGGGGGCCACCTATGTGTTACCAGATTAGTTGTGCACTGTCCCTGGTCCCCACCCACTCATGGCCAGTTACATATGACTTGACAATAGTAACAATGTAAATTCCTACATTTAAAATGTCTTCAAGGTGTCTCCCACAGCTATAGCCTGAGTTCAGGCTAAGGCATTTGACTCTTTAGTCAGAGCTCTTAGAAGGTAATGGTGTGTGTGTGTGTGTGTGTGTGTGTGTGTGTGTGTGTGTGTGGTTGTTGTACTTGGAAAACAGAATTGAGTTTGGACTCAGTTCCACCTAGTCTCCTTTCCTGTCTATGTTGCTTAGCAACTGGTGAACACGAGTAAGTTCCCCATGCCTCTGAGCCTTGCATACACAAAATAGGGACCATGGTTCCTACATTAAAAGACTATGGAGTGCTTGGTAACCAGCCATGTGATGCTTTTTACCTTCTGCTTTGGAACTGAGTCACCCCAGAATATAGACGGAGCACTGACATCGTCTCTCTCCAAGAGAGAGTTGAATGGCCTCTGCTTCCCCCTCTCCTTGGCAGAGGGTTCTTCTCACAGTGTCTGTCATTATTCTCATTCCTGAATTACATTCCCAGGCCATGTGACTTGGCGTCTTTCCCCCCAGGAAGTAGGATGCGATCAGTATGCCCTGGGCCGGGGCTAACCTGCAGCTTGCATCGGTACGTAGTAGAAGTGACAGGCATGCTGGTCCGAGCCCAGATCTCAGAGAGGTTTTGTGTCTGTACCCTCTTAGGGTCTTGTCCAGGTGCTGTGTGGCCTGACCAAGCATGAGGCAATGACATCATCCTCATGGGGACTGCACCCATATGAAAGGACCGAGCCAATGTTAGCAAAGCTGGCCAGCAGGTGATGAATGTGTGACCTCCTGGGTTTAGCCTAAATCCCTGTTACAGCTCAGACATGAACGGTCCTTCAAAATCACATATAATGGCTTGGATCCCATGCATCAGAATTGAGAGCGGGATTTGGGCCCTCACTTCATCCATGAACACCAAAACAGAACAAATATTTAAAACAAATTTGGAGCATGGCATAACTGATCCATAACTATCTGAAGATACTTCACCTTATCCCATTTCGAATAAAATTCAAATTACAACTATAATCTATAGGTGGAGCCATAGCCACCAGAGGTAGTGGAAGTTAGGACACTGCGTGTGGCTGGAAGGAGATCGTGGAACATATCTCAGAAGGGTATCTACCTGCCCCCTTCTCCTCGCCCTCGGCTCCTGTCTGCCACACTATGCCCTCTCTGTCATGATGTTCTACCTCACCAGAGCTCACAGCAACGAGGCGAAGCGACCATGCACTGAAACATCTAAAATTGTGAGCGAAAATAAAGCAGTTTTTCCCCGTTAGGTCATTTCTCTCAATTACTTGTTGTAGGTACAAAACATCTGAGGAGCACAATCATTAAGCACAAAGAAAGAGTGACTGTGAGGTGTGATTTTTACCTGAGGATTCTGTTTCTCAGTGAGGCTGGCCTAACCCTTCCAGACTCCCACCCATGGGGGAGCCACCATAGCTGTTGACAAGTCAAAGCCAGGTGAGGGCAGCTCCTGTAAGAACCCATCCCTAGCACCAAATACAGAACAGATATTTGAAACAAATTTGGAGCATGTCACCTTCCTGATTATATCTGAAGATACTGCGCCGTATCCCACTTAGAATAAAATTCAACTCTCAAAACATGGTCTCCAGACTGTGAGGTCCAGTCCCTGCCCTTCTTTCTGACCTCACTGTCCCACATTCTCCCCATTACCAGCCATACTTCCAGCATGCTGGTGTCATCATGTCCCCAGTATTGCCCCCTCTGTTCTGTCTCCGCCATCCTCTGCCTGGAAGACCTTCTCCTCCTAGTCTTGAAATGCCGAGTTTCTTTTAGCCATGGAAGAGTCAACTCCGGACACTCAAAGTCCCCCTGTGTGGAAAGACACTCTCAGTGCATACTCACTTTCCTCTAAAGCCTGAGGCCACACTTGGAGCTGCACACATTTTAGAGGCTGCCCATTAAAGACTAACCTAAGTATCATAGTCAAGTTAACTTGCCTGTCTGCTTGATTGGATTTAGCATTATTGTAGAAACAAATCTCTGGCAAATCTGTGAGAGATTATCAACATTAGGTGAAATGGAGTGGGAAGACCCACCCCGAATGTGTGTGGCGCCATTTCCTGGGCAGAGGTCCTGGACTGAGCTAAAAGGAGACCGCAAGCTAAGCGCCCACCCATCCCTGCTTCCTGCCGGTGGATGCATTGTGCCCAGCTGCCTTGTGCTCCTGCCAACATCACTTTCCCACCACGAAGGCTACATCCCCCTTAGGCAAATCCTTCCTCCTTTAAGTCACTACTTGTTAGTCCTTCGACATCAGAATGGAAAAGTAGCTAATGTACAGAGCTACAGAGCAAGACCCCATCTCAAACAAATACATTTTAAAACACTCTCAGTCTCTGTAGTTTCTAAAACAGTGGCTGCTCTTCCACAGAGTGGCCGCCATCTGAGGACAGCAACAGGCCTGCTGCAGTCACTCCCACATCTCCAGGGCCTGCCTTCACCAGACTGCATGCATCACAGGGGTTGCCTAAATAACTAACTGCTTAATGAGTCAGAAAGGCAAGGAGGCCCCTTCTCCAGGCCTCCCCTCTACCAAGGCTCTTATTCACAACACCTCTTCCAGCCTGTGAGTCCCAGTGGCTCCTGAAATACAAGAAAAGAACACCCACAATCATTCCAATCATCGGGTGCAAATCTCAACAATGGAGTGGAATTGAAGACTACATCACAGGCAAGGCAGATCAAGCTGTGAGGCCCCAGCAAGCTAAAGGGGGCTGATTGTAGCAGCCTCCTAGCCCCATTAACACATCAAGAATGAAAAGAGACAATCAAACCCCACTTCCTTGGAAGTCAGTGGGGGAGGGGAAGAGCTGTTGCCTCTCCTCAACTTTGGAAACCTTTTGATGCTTTCATAAACAGCAAGAAGAAACACACAAAAGAGCAAGATGGAATAATCTTTTTTACTAGCAAGATGGCTTTGAGGGTAAAGGCATTTGCCATCCCCAGTTGAGGAAGAGAACTCATTACTGACCACTGCACTCACACCACAGTACATGCACACCTACACTCACACCCAGACAAAATAATAATGAGTCTTTCTGAAGAAAAGCAAAATATCATGACTTCTCCTATCATCCTAGCATAACCGAGACTGAGGCAAGATCATAGGCTCCAGCCTCACTGGGCAACTCAGCAATACCTTATCTCAGAATATTAAAAAGGAGATGTCTTAATTACTTTTCTATTATTATGGTAAAACACTATGACCAAATTAACTTACAGAGAAAGTGTTTAATTTGGCTTATGGTCTGAGAGCTCACATCTTGATTGATAACTATGGGGTCCAGGGAGATGGATCTGGGAATGGCAAAGTCTTTTGAAACCTCAAAGCCTGTCCCCAGTGACACACTCCCTCCAATAAAGCCACTCTTTCTAATCCTACCTAGACGGTTCTGCCAAGTATTCAAATGCATAAGCAATGGGGCCATTCTCATTAAACCGCCATGGAGTGGACGTGCACGGTGCCTTGGGATGCAGCTCGCTGCGCACTGGTAGAGTACACTCCCATGCACAGGGGCCCATTTTTAATCACTAGACGGGAGAGAGGAAAGAAAGGAGAAAACGGCTACATCCAGCCAGTCTGCCAAGGAGATTGTGATGGTCATTCTCATTTGTCAACTTGACTACATCTGGAATTATCTAAAACCCAACAATGCAAGATCCACCTGCTTGATTTGAAGCGAGAAAATTCACTTCTAATCTGGATCATTGAAGTGGGAAGATCCACCTCTAATCTGTCTTCACCAGACTGCTCGCACCCCAGGGGTTCCTTAAAAGACTAACTGCCTAATGAGCCAGAAAGGCAAGGTGGCCCTCTCTCCAGGCCTCCCCTCCACCAGGGCCCTTATTCACAACACCTCTTCCAGCCTGCAAGTCCCAGTGGCTCCTGAAATACAGCCTATACAAGACGTAAGGAGGAAGGAAGCTTTTGCCCTTTGTTGCCCTCGCTCTAGATGGCAAGTCCATTTCATCAGTGGCATTAGAACCACTTCCTGGGGATTCTAGCATGTACTGAAGACCAACTGAGACATCCAGCCTGGTGAACTAAAAAACTACTATATTCTCGGACCTTCTATTCATAAGCAGCTTTCAGTGGGCAACTGGACCAAAGTCTGTAAGTCATTCTCATAAATCCCCTTTCTACATATATCGAGAGAGATTCATTCCATAAGTTCTGATACTGCAGTGGTTGGATAAGAATGGCCCCTGTAGGTACATATCCTTTGTCACCAGGGAGTAGCACTTCTTGAGAAGGATTAGTAGGTGTGGCCTTGTTAGAGTAGGCATGGCCTTGTTAGAGAAAGTGTGTCACTCATGGTGTCTCTTCATTGCAATAGATCACTGACTAAGACAGTTACTCTAGAGAACCCTGACTAATACTGAGGCATTCCCTCAAGGACACACTCTGCTGGGACTGAGAAATGGCGGCCCCCTGTGGGCGGTACACTGCACAGCGTAGCCCATCCCACTGTCTGAAGTCAGCTATCCCAGAGCGCTTCCTCCCACCCTCCCTCTCCAACATGCAAATCCTCACTCTTACAAACATGCATTCATGCCTTCATGCATTCCCAAACAGCAGTGAAATTAATGGACAACGAAGTTTTTTACCTAGTCGATAGCACGCTTGTGGTAAATAGAGGTCAAATGGGAAGGACCCATATTCCGAGTTCCCCTCTTTGCCACATCCTTACAGACTCCCCCCCGCCCCGAGTTAAAATGAAGACACGAATCCCACAGAAGCAGCATTGGCTATGATTAAATAACATTCTCCCCCAACTAGGGACCCAGCGCAGCCTTCGGCAGCATGGAGTGCTGCTGTGTGCATGCTCGGCAGTGCTCCATCACTGAGCTCTCTTCCCAGCAATGTCCTTTTATTCTTTTAGACCAGAAAGCAATGCATTAATCCATTCATGCTAATGCTTGACTAGCTTTCCACATCTCTCTCTCCCTCCCTTTCTCTCCACTTCTTTGTTGGGTGTGAGGTATATTTGTGAGAAACCAAGTTCAAACTCTGGTCATCAGGCTTGGCAAAAAGTACCTTGACTCTCAAAGACATCTCACCAGCTTTTTTTTTTTAAAGAAGAGTTTAACTTACTTGCCCAGGTTAGCCTGGAACTCATTCTGTAGCACAGACAGCTTTCAACTTACAATTATCCTGCCTAAACAGTTGGGATTAATGGCTCACCTACCAAGGAAGGGTTAACAAAGTGTCAGTTCTGTGTTACAGTAGTGCTTCATAGCAATCTGGAATTTCCAGCCCCTTATTAGATGAAGAAAAACACCATGAATCACCAACATGAGAAGTCACAGGTGACTCCCATTCACACCACTATCAAGGGTACGCACAGTCACAGGACAATCAGACATGGTTCCAAATGCTGGCCTCATACACCTCTACAAATTTATTGGCATTCCTCTCCCAAATCTGTAAAATGGGTATAATCATTTGTGAGCTTCCAATGGTGGCAGGTAATAAATAACTTACTTCAAATAACATACTTGGTACAATGTAAGTTCAAAGTAGGGTCAATTCAAAATGCACATTGCCACCCTTAAACCCTAAACTTTACAGAAAGTCTGCTCTTGACAGATAGATTTGGGATTCTCTGTCTGGGTATCAAGGCAACAGCTGGGGTAGACATATCTGAGAAATGAACTTGAAGGACCATAACACAGGAGAGAATGTCACAGAGGTTGGGCAGGGGGCCCAGCAGACACACAGAAATCAGTATTGCCTAATTTCTCCCTGTCTCACCGTTCCTGCCATTCCCAGCCTCTGAGGTACCCTTCAGCTAGGATCCTCAGGAGAGGACTTCATGTCATAGTCCCAGAGTCTGAGCATAAAACACACAGCCGCAGAGGACAACCCACGGTGTGAAGGGATACACACAGCCGCAGAGGACAACCCACGGTGTGAAGGGATACACACATGCTGTGAAGGGGAGTCAGTTTGGAGTCCGTCACTGCCAAGAAGCAGGGCTAGCAAGAGGAAGGAGAGAAAGCTCTCTTCAAATCACTAAATAAATAGCTCCAGAGCACTGGGAGCCCTGAACAGGCCTCAGCCAGGAAGAAAACAGCTCACACCAGGCATCCTCACAAAAAGGACCCTGGAGGTGGCCGAAAGCCTACAGGCATTAATATTAGCATTTGTTAATCATATAGAATAACAGGCTTATTTATAACATTTTCATACAACTATAATGTGTTCTGTGTCCACCCCATCACCTCTTGTCCCTGCCCATTCCCGCTGTCCCCTTCTCTTCCTAGCAAGTCTCCCTTTTACTTTCAAGCCTTTTTTGTAGCCCAATGATTTTAATTGTGGCTGCATATAGGGGTATGGGTCAAGGGTTATCTGCAGAAGCTGCGGAAGAGACTTACCAGTTGCTATATTATTGAAGAAAATGTCTCTCCTTCCCTGGTCAGCATTAATGGCCAGGGATCCTGAGGGATGGGTGAAGACTCCTAGGCCCTTTTCCACAGCTACAGTTAACTGCCTGTAAGTCAGGAGGGGGAGGGGAGAGCCTTCTGAGCCCCTCCCCACCAACCCCATAATGGAAGGGTAACAGGTCCAATCTCGTGCTGTAGGTATTTATTTCTCTTTGTTGGTTCACTTCCCCTGCTCTAAACCTAGCACCACAGGTCTACAAGCTGTAGAGAACTGGCTGTGAGAGCCAGGGCATCCTGGAACTAGCCAGCCAACAGCCTGCTTAGCAAACCGCTAGATGAGCCATTATATGCAAACTAGCCAACCAGCCCAGACCCACACCCCTCATCTTTGTTTATAGTTTTTAACTAACATTAAAGTAACAGGTTTTTAAATGATGTTTTTTTACACATGCTTAGTTTTTGTTGATTCCACTGCCCACCCACTCCTCCCCATCCCCTTACCAACACACGCACGCACGCACGCACGCACGCACGCACGCACGCACGCACGTGCACTTCTACCCTTTCCACTGTCAGGTCCTGTGTTTTGCTACACTCCCACCTTTCTTCTCTTTTCTCCAGACCCTGTCTTGTTGTCTGATCCCTGCTCACACCCACTCCCACATAATATAGATTTAACAATTAGACACCAGGCTCCAGGCTCCAGATGAGAGAGCGAATGAGCAGCGTCTGCTCTTCTGGGCCCGAGTTACTTCACTTGATATAGTGTATTTCCTCATTCCACCCACATTCCCGCAAATCTCATTATTTCTATTTGCTCTGCGGTTGAACAAAATCCCACTGTGCGTGCACATGGTCATTAGCCAGTCCCCAGTTGATGGCCATCTAGGTTGCCTCCGTTTCCTAGCTATGGTACACAGAGCAGCAGTGAACGTCACGTGTGGGATGCTATGCAGCAGGGCACACGGCTTTTCGGGTACTCGCCCAGGAGTGATACAGCTGGATCCTATGGCGATTCCTCTTTCCATTTCTTGAGAGACCTCTACACTGACTTCTACAGTGGCTATATGAGGCTCACCTTCTCCAAATCCTTGCCAGCATTTGTGATGGATTTGCCTTTGCCATTCCGACTAGAGCAATATGGACTCTCACAGTAGGACACCCTTATGCATGGATCCACAATCCTCTCCATACAGACCAAGTACTAGTAACGTGGGAACCCCTGCCCTACCCATCCACTGATGTCATTCAAACAGGCCAATGCTAAGCTTGTTCTGTCCTGATCCTCCTCCTCCAGTGGAAACGACCACAAAGGTTTTCCCCACATTGCCCCCTCACTCTCTCCTGCCTCATGACCAACTCCGATGCTTCCGTTCATGCAATGCCCATGGGGGGACTGCATGGCCCCTCTCTTGGGGTAGGCTCTGTCGGGGCTCTGGGGCTCATCTTACACACTGAGCTGCAGCTCCCAAAAAAGCAGTTACCAGAACTGTGTTCTCGACTCCCAGACACCAGAGGCTCCTGGCTGCGGACAAAACCGAGTTATCATCATTCCAGCAGATGAGAGCCAACCCCGCCCTGCAGGACCAGTCCCAGCACTAGTCTCTCTTCTTTCACAGTCAGCTGTCATTGCTTACCTTCTTGGTACCAAGGTCTTTCCTCTCTTATCCAAACCTTATCCTTCTACACCCAGTCCAGTGCACAAGGGATAGTACCGCTCACACAGTCATGCTCAGGTTTAATGCCCTTCTTCTCTTTCCAATAGCAAGAGAGGCCTGATGCGTTCATGGTAAGGATAACAACATCTCAGGAAGTTTTACACACATTCACAAACACATACATACACACACAAAAACACACACAAAACACTCATACACAGGTACTTTTTGCCAAGCCTGATGACCACAGTTTGATCCCTGTTTCCCACATACGTACCTCATACTCAACAGAGAGACAGAATGACAGAGACACAGAGAGACCTGTGTGTTGGGAACTGGTCTCCAGTTATTGGCACTATTAGAGAAGGTTCTAAAACATTTAGGAGGTAGGACTTAGCTAGAAGAAGCAGGTTTAGGCGTAGACATCTCTGCTTCCCATTTTCCATGGTGAATAGTTCTCTTCTCGCACATATTCCTGCCTCCATGATGACCTGCCCAAGGGACCATGGATGGAATCCTCTGAAGCCATGAGCCAACTTCAATTTTCATCTGTTAAGTTATTTCTGACAGTTACAGAAAGTGACCAATCTGGGCAGATTAATGAAGGCTGTCTTGCCATGGGCTTGTTACCCAACACAATGGCCAGAACATGTGTTCCAAGAATTTGGTTTGCTGAAATAAATTGGATTGAAAGTTCTCAAGGACACCAGAGATTTGGGGCAACATGTCACGGACTTTCTGAGCATCATCGCTTCCATAAAAATAAGCTCTGCAGTAGAGATCTTGGGAACTAATTAAGTATTAGTACATTTCCATGCCCAGACACAGGCACCCATGCACGGAGCACACCCACAGACAGCAGCAGCCCATGCTCTCCTCACTTGATTCATTAATATTTGACTTCTCTGCCTCTCAGTTGTGTTGAATATTTTAATTACAGAATCTTATTACATGCTCAGGGATTCTTAAGAGAAACAGACATAATTTTCATAAAAGTTTTATGAATCCTACTCAGTCTGTGAATATATAGTACAATCCAATAAGTATTAATAACAGTTGAAATGTATGGGACTCTCGCTTGCTGCCAAGCATTATCTCATTTAGTCCTGACTACTGTCTTAATGAGGTTCAGAGGCGGTAAGTGCTTGTCCAAGGTCACAGGGAGTCTGAATCAATCAACACTCTCTGCCAGTTCCCAGAGTTGACAGCCTTCTTCTTTTTTTTTAATATCTAATAATACACAGAACCATTGTAGGGAATATGCCTATTCCTAGAAATGCCAGGGAATTAATGCCGATATGTGGGTTCTCCCTACCCTCGAGGATCATCGGCCAATAAGGTCCACTGGGGTGAAGGGAGCAGAGATGAGAAACGGAGTTCGGAAGCCTTGCGGGTACATACACACACAGAAGAAGCCACAGCAGGACCAGCTGCAGGAGTCAGAGCAACTGTAATCTGAGTGACTCACAGCTTATGAAGCTCGGGAGGCTGAGGGTAGGGATGTCCAGAACGGGCAAAGGATGGGGCTCAGGGCACCAAAATGCATCCTTAGCATGGAGAAGCATTTCAGAAATCTCAGGTGCTAGCTGACCAGGTTCTATCAGGAGAAAGGAAATTGAAATCTAACTGAGACTATGTGACATTCCTCAGGCAGAAGCATGTATGGAGGTCTAGAATTCCCCAGACAAGGTCAGAGAAGCCCCGCTAATGCTAATGAAGGGAGTCTTCCTTTACACACTGAGCCCAGAGGCTTTCTGGTCAATGGTGGATTTCAACCTTAATTAGCAGGTTTCCCCACACTGATCTCTCCCCAGAGAAGCACCCGAGCCCCCACACCCCCAAAAGGCTATGATCTGCACTCATTACATAACTCCCTGATGGAGGTTACAACCTAGTGACCAATCTGCACGACTCTGAAGGAGTGATTCAGAGAATGAAGGGGTGGCTTTCTTTCCTGGCTTGGTACCTTCCTCTCTTCACACTCAACTCAGCAGGCCAACAGACCAGCTTGGAGACTCAGGAGCCAGCAACTGCACAGAGATGGCGTCTGAAAGCGACTTCCGGTACACACCTTGGCAACAGCTGCTACCTCAAGCTTCCAAAGAAGCTCAAGATAACCAGAGACAGCCAAGTGGCGCATGAACGCGAGCAGCTAGAATGAACCTCACCCCTGCTGTTGAGTTGGTCACGTGCCAGCCTGAATTTCTCTATAGCATCTTTGTAACCGTATAGCTCCACCACTACCTGTCATTAAGAACACAGTACAGTGTGCACCTGGGACTAAACAACCTGCAGCTGGGGGCAAGCATGCCAACACTCCTGCTTAGTCAATACAGCACAAAAGACACTTAGGCCAGTGTCTTCCCATCTGCACAGGGACTGGGTAGACAAATGAGACTATTTGCAGTTATTAGCAGGCACTGGCCTGAGACTTAGCATTTAGAAACTTATTAATTCCACAGCACTCCTATGAAGTGAGTGCTATTAAAAAAACTCCATTTTTCAGATGGTGATCCTAAAATGCAAAGTCATTTTCCCCAAGTCATTGGCCAGTGAGTGACTGAGCAATATCTCACACCCACGTGCACTGACTCGGGAGTGTGCTGCAGCCATCAGCTGGTGAACGTGTTCAGTCGGCAGACAGTAAATATTTATGAGCCAAAGAGCATCCCTGTCACAAACTCTTTTCATCTCTTAACTGTGCTTCTAGAAGTGTACAATCTGGACTGATTTTTTTTTTAACTGAAATGGCCCAGTAGGTAAAGTATTTGCCTTGAAAACACATGGATCTAAATTCTACCCCTAGAATCTATAGAAAAAAAACCAAAAATATTAACATCACAATACAAATACTGGGAGGAGGAGACAAATGGATCCAATAGGGCTAAATGACTAGCCTGCCTTGCCTAATCAATAAGCTGCAGGTCCCAGCGGGCAACCCTGTCTCAGAAAAACACAAAGTAACAAAGTAAAGAGTGCTTTTGGAACAAGAGTTGAGATTGTTTTGTCTATATATACATACATGCACATGTGTATTACACACACACACACACACACACACACACACACACTGGAAGCCAATCTTAACTGGGGGCTTTCCAAACACAGAACTCCTTGAACTGTTATCCATGATGCCACAACTTGAATATCCCAAACAAATTCGGTCCATCGAGTGACTTCCATTTTAAGTCAGAGATGGTCGTTTCTTACTATAGTTCTGCTACGTAGAAGACTTGAGGCAGGAGGCTTGGCACCAGTCCAAGGCTAGGGCGATAATGTGAGACCCTGGAAAGAAAGACAAATAGAGGCATAAAAGAAAGGAGATGTGAGGAGAGACAAATGAGAAAGAAAAAGAAAGAAAAGATAAAAGGAAAAAATAAGAGAGGGGAAAGGGGGAGAAAAGAAAGAAGGGAAGAGGGGAGGGAGGGAGGGAGGGAGGGAGGAAGAGATAGAGAGGGGAAAGACTTCTCAGGACAATCCAAATTTGATTATGAATCAAGTATCTGAATATACGTTTTGCATGGGAGCACATTTAAACTAAAAAAAAAAAAAAAAAAAAAAAAAAAATCAGTGTATCTAAAAAAAAAACAGCCACTGAGAGACTTAGCTCCAGCCTGACCAGGCAGTGAGCCTCAGTGTAGTTCATCTCATGCAGCCTCCCAAGACACGCACAGATGCACACAGACACAGGCACACCCCCCAAGGTGTGTTTTACCAAGCCCTGGCAGCATGTTAGATTCCATCACTGGGCAAGCCAGAGGCCAGCACTGTACTGGGTCTTGGAACTGTCCGTCAACATGGGATCTGCCCACACTTCACCAAAAGAACAGAGAGAACAGCTGAGACAAAACAGACCCAGCTCAGATCTCAGGACTTCAGCGCCCAGAGCTCCCTGGCTTGATAGAAAGCTTTCAAGATTTCTGAAGAAACTAGCTCAGCTGTCAGACCGTGTGTGCAGCCACGCCCCCTCCAGTTCGTGCAGCTCTATCTCCCACAGTCCCTGCAGAAGCAAGAAACAGGCAAAAACATCGTTAGTTTAGTTACATTCTCAGGATAAAGCCGTTATCTGCTGCTAGAATAATAGCACATTCAGAAGCCACATTATATTGTCAAGGTTTAAGACAATACAAAACAATAGGACTATTTTATCCAAGGTGTCTTGGGTTTGATTTTGCTTCACCTATGCCATCCTTTCCCAGGTATTAGTAGTATAGCCCAGTAGTTAATTTTCTGTTGCTGTGATAAACACCTTGATCAAAAGCAACTTAAAGATCAAAGTGTATCTTTGTTTACAGTTTCAGAGGGAAAGTCCACAAGGGCAGTAAAGGTGCAGCAGCGGGAGAGGGAAAAGAAGCTTCCAGCTGTCCTTGTATGCAGAAGCAGAGTCAGCAGGAACTACAGTGAGGCTGTAAACCGCCAAAGCCCAGCTCCCATGGCACCCTTCCTCCGGTGCACCTCCGCACCTCCTGCACCTCCGCACCTCCGAAAGGTTCTGTAACCGCCCCAAACACCATCCCCAACTGGGGACCTGCGTGGTGGTGCAGGGCTGGCGGCCGAGTGCCTGCTGAGGGAAGCTGCTGGGCTGTCTATCAGGCTATCTATTGGGGAAGGTCTTTGCCCAGAAGGCAGGGACATTCTGGTCCCAGCCCCGTGTACCTGTAGAAGAAGCCTGGCTGGGCGGAAGGGTCTTTGGTCCCATCTGGTAGCTGGAGACGCTGAGGCCTGTTCCATTATTCCTCACGGCGGGTTTTAAAAAGAGGCAGCTCATAGTTTCAAAGCTTTATTATAGAGAAATAGGAAAAGAAAAGAGAGAAGAGAGGAAGAAAAGATAGATGGATGAGAGCTGACCATGAAAAGAGGGGAGAAGAAAGGAAAGAGAGGGGAAACAGGGGGACAAGAGACGATAGAGCATAAGGGTAAGAAAGAAAGAGCAAGGGAGCTAGGAGGAGCCTGGCATCCCTTTTTATAGTGGGCTGTTGCCAGGTAACCGTGGGGCGGGGTGGCGGGAGGGGGGGGGGGGAACCTGGCTGGAGCCAGGTGACTATGGGGGTGGAGTCCAGTCAGAACGCTAGGGGCCTGGCCCTACCTGAGTATCTGGGAGCATGGCTCACTGGTTTTGTCCCTTGGAGAATAGTCTACTGGGTCTCCAGAGTAAGCCTGGTTCAACCAGGCCACAGACTTGCCTTTCACGGTCCCACAGGGACCAAGTGTCCAAATCCACAAGCCTGTGGGGATATTTATCATTTAAATATTCACTCCCAAGAATGAGCTCTTCATAGCAGTGACAGAGAGGTTAAGAGCAAATAGAAGTGTGGGTTCATATCTGTCAAGACCTCACTGGTCAAATCAAATCCTTTTTCCATCCAGGGTCCGTCTGGGAGGAAGGACACACGCAAAGAATGTACATGTATCTCTGGTTCTGTTTGTAAACTATGAGACAGAGATATGACAATGTTGAAGGCATGGGGTCTAATTATCTGGCAATCAGACCATACGGTTTGTCTAAGGCAAGATGAACGACACAAGGGACCAGAAATGACTCCAGTGGAGTCACCTTCTCTCTGTTGGTCAGAAAGCATTTTAGTTTTGCATGAGGGATGGAAATAGAAGCTTCCTGTGGAGTTGAAGGTTAAGTAAGATCTGGAAACCCTAGAAAATGAAGAAAGACGGGGCTTGTATATCAGGGAAGGAGATGACAATGTGTGGAAGGGTTTTTGCAAGAAGTCTGCAGCCCAAGCTAGCTTCGGCTCACTATGCTCGAGTTCACCAAGGAGGATCTTGAACTCCTGAACCTCCTCCCTCCCTTCCTCCGCTGCCAGGAGAAGAGATATGTACCCATGCGCCATCTATGGTTTATAAGGTTCTGGGCATCAAATCTAAGGCCTCACACACACTAGGAAAGCACCCTACCAAGCCACAGTTCCCAGCCCTTGACTCCAAATTCTGCTGAGAAACTTTCAAGGTGACTCTTCCACTAGGGTAATTCAGACTGTGGGGAGGGAGGGGCAGAATCTCATTAGGACATGTGAGAGGAGAGGGAGCCACTCACAGTTCACAAATACTTAAAAAACCCCGAGCTACACCTAAAATTAGGAAATTAAAACTAAATAAGGGAATTTAGGCAGAATTGTTGCCATCAAAAGCCACAAGCACATGGGCTGTGCTGTTGAGTGGAGACCATCAAACCGAGATGTGTAAATGAATCTTGAAGATTAGACTGATCACCCAGAAGAGAAAAAACAGCATGCCTTTTGGATGCCCCGAGCCCAAAGCTGACTTTAATGCAGCCACAGCACTCTGCCCTTTGGAGTCAGTACCTGGACAGAACTTTGGTGTGGCACTTGGAAAAACTTTGTGCAAAGGAAAAGAAATGGGACTCACACACACAGAAAGAGAGAGAGAGAGAGAGAGAGAGAGAGAGAGAGAGAGATTTCAAAATCACCTTTGGCAAGCAAGTGTTTCTAACAACCTATTGTGTGTTTTAATGAGTTGGAACGCCTGCCTCCATTGGCTGGGATTTCAAGAAGGCTTTTTGGCAGCTCCCTTTGGCTTCCACTCGTTCCTGTTTGATTCTGCATATTCATGAAATGTTCTGCAGGACACACTGCAGTTCAAACACTTGCTTTCAGCTTTGAGGACTTCAATAAGTCTGTTCCACTCTGCTCAGCAGTTGATTCAGGAGGCTCAGAAGACACTGGGCATTTTGAGCTGCAAGTTGGTAGAGCGAGGTGAGGGATTTTAAGATCTGAGCACAACCTTAGTTACCAATAGGGAAGATAGGTTTACCAAAGGGACTCTGCCCACCTGTGATCATCTCAGGAATGAGAGGCTTCCCCCAGCTCAGTTTGCAAAAATTTGCTCTGTTTTATAGTCCCCTCTTCCTTCTTCTTTGGAAAGCTCTGTGAAGGCAGGAAGCAGCTGCAGAAACAGAATGGAGGCAGCCATAAGGCTGGCAGCCATTTTTGCTAGGACAAAGATGTCATGTGACTTTACCACCATTTTGCTTAAAGCTGACCACATGGTTTGTGCTAA
This sequence comes from Apodemus agrarius, assembly GCA_964023405.1. NCBI lineage: Eukaryota > Metazoa > Chordata > Mammalia > Rodentia > Muridae > Apodemus > Apodemus agrarius. Next base: position 1,575,140 of record OZ030015.1, on the reverse strand, counting down.
CCATGGAGGCATAACAGATCTCCAAGACTCTTTGGATTAGATTTGTGTATGATAATTCCTGTCCTAGAGACAAAGCTATAAAAAGAGGGTATGTGAAAAGTAGAGTTTAAAAATAATGCCTGATTAATAAGATATTAAAGCTACATCTCTATGCTTTCATATGCAAGAATGTCCCTCATACTGTCAGCTAAACTTTGTAACTTAAGAATCCCTCAGGTAATGGTTTTAAAGGCACGAAGGGGCTGTGGACAGCAGCTGAGGCTTGTCACTGTGTGGAAGGGAGGGATGGAGCTCCTAAAGAGAGACCAGATGCAATGGGTATGCCAGAAATTTTGGAGATTTTTGGTGCTGTCACCAAGAAACACCAGCTATAATGAAATGAAGCTGGCTGGTCCTTCTGGGTCCTAGAAGATAGGCTGTGTATGCTGCTGAGGGCAGGGCCAGAGAGGAGACCTGCAGCCCTTCGAGAAGCCCAGAGGAGTATGAATGAATACCAGATATTGAGCATTGAATTGTTTGCACAGTTGGAGTTTGGTATTGCCTTGTTGTGACTGTGCTTTTTTTCCTTCACTCTTGAAGTGAAACGGGTACTTTATTTTTTAATATCACAGGAAGACACAGTTGAAAGCCTTTATACTTTTTTAAAGAGGAAATTTTAAATTGAAAAACTGGACATTTTTAAAGAACAAGTTTTAAAATATTTAAATTTGTTAGGCTATGGAACATTTTAAGTTTATAAGATGTGATCTTTAAAAATAAATAAATAAATAAATAAATAAATAAAGATATAAAAGAGTTATGGCTCCAGCTGTGAGCATCAAACACTAAACACCAGAAACTGGGATGTTCTTGTCTTACGATGCATTAAGACAACAACCTAAACAGTCTGGCAAAAGCAGCCTGGCAAAGAGCTTGGAACAATGATTCTCAACTTATGGGTCATGAACATTTGGGGATTAAAAGGCCCTCCACAGGGTAGTGTAGGAGTGTCTATATGTCAGATGATCACATTGCAAAACTGTAGTTGGAAAATAGCATGAAGAAGGATTTTATGGTTGGAGGTCACCACTGCATGAAGAAGTGTGTTGAAGGGGGACAGCATTGGAAAGATTGAGGCCCATTGACTTCTAGGATGTTTTTTCCCTATCTAAGGCCTTTTCAGGTTTAAGAAGGTATGTCTGGTCTCCTTGTCTTTGCTAACTTTGTTAAGACTTAAGTCTTTTTGATCTACAGAACCATGTAAAAAAAAAACTGTAATGTTCTGTAACGGTGTGCTATGAAAGGATCAGCAGAGTCCTTAGACTCTCTGAGATCTGTGTTTATGAGTTGAAGTTTTATTAGAATACTAAAAGAGCTTCAATTCAGAAATTTTTATCTATGTAAGGCTAAACCTAACAGAGATAAAGCTATAAAATCCTAATCTTATAAAAGCTGCTAACTTATTGTAAACTGTGAAAGATAATTAAGATATACAAGTTAATGGTCAAGTCACTGCCATTAAGGACCAACCCCTTTAATGTGTTCAGAAGTATCCTTGTAGTAACATTAAGAACTAAAGTAATTAATTACAGAAAAGGCTTTATTCAAACTCATATGTGTTATGAATGTTAAGCCTAAAACAAGTAACTAAAAACAAGCAAAGTTTGTTTAGCTTATATGCTTAATAGATTATGGTCCTCAGACAACTTCAAAGATCTGCTAAATATGACATTTAAAATGTTCAATGGAAAAAACTTGGTATGAGAGACAGAGACCCCAAGCTACTAGCAGTGACCCAAAGGCCTCCAAAGAAGATAACTGGGCACGATGACTCCACCTGGATTGTGATAATGCTACCCACTGAGCAAAACTGTCACAGTGGCTTGCTTGCCACCAGGACCCTGCCCAAACTATGACATGGGAGAGTTGATTGCTCCACTTTGCCTAGACAAAGTAAGATCAATCTGCCAAGTTTCTCCTCCACAGGAAAACCGCTCAGATCTTGTGGGCCTGAGGGACAAAGACTAATCCTACCCTTGGAACTCTGCCCCTGAGGAAGCCACAGAGACCATTGGAGCCTGGGGTAGCCATCTAGTTAATGGGTAAGTCTCTGTCATTTTAATTGATACATAGGCCATTTGAATTGTACTTCCCACTCTTATTTTATCCTTCTCAGACCTGACAGCATTGATTGGGAGGCCAACTGTAGCTTTTCCAGTTTGGCAGTGCCGGGCAACCAGCTCCTAACTCCGGCTCTGCAGCTACCTTGTTAGTTCAGCTGCTTGGACTTCTGCTGAGCAAAGCAGCCAGTTTGCCTTTCTAACAGGCTTCCCGTTCGAGGGAAACAGGTTTCAGATGGAACATTTGGCTGTTCCTTTATTTAAAAGAACTTGCTTTGCAATGACTGTTCTAAGTAATAACTACTCATGTCTCTGGCAAATGATTAGACAAGAAGAAAAGGCTTAGAATCTATGTAAGTTCTATGGGTCTAAGAAAGTGTTCTAAAGTGTTTAAAGGTTTGAATATGAACATGTGAGTAAATTCTGAGGGTCTGAGGAAATGATTTAAGATATGCTAATGAGAGTTGTAAATGTATACGAAAATGACTTAGAAAATAAAAAAATGAAAAATGTTTCAGGTTTCTTTCCTTCTATGTATAGACTTAAAGGTGCTTCTCATTGGGCAAAAAATATCTCTGTCCAATCTATATGTCCAGATTTCTAGACAGAGGAAAAAATGCTCATGCTTTTTATCCAAAAGCCATGCTGTCTGATCTGACTTGGAGGCATGAGTCTACCCCAGCTGTTTTACAGACACCTGTTAGCTGCTTTTTCTACAATGTGGATTTCAGTACAGATTGCAAGCAGTGATAATGTTAATATATCTAGAACTTTTATCTCTTTTGTAAACTAAAAATTCATGTAAGCTTGAAGGAGTTGTGAGACTGTGGTCCATCTCTCACAGGTTAAACAAACTCCAAGATATATACAGCCTGAGTTTCCCTACCAGTCTATTCCTGACAACAAAGTCTCTCTCCGGATCTCGATACTCCTTCTTTCCCCCAACTACCCGGATCTTGATACTCCTTCTTTCCCCCCAACTACCAGGACCATGGGCTTGAAAATTCTAAATGTAAGATTTTCTTTTAAATTCCTAAACTGTAACTTCAGTCAGATTTCATTTTGCTGACAGATATCATCCAAGAATCAGCTACAAATCACAAACTGCTCCAAATGGTTGCAAACCCTGGACTTGCTGAAGCTGATGTGGGCAAGTCCAGCCAGTGTGACTGCTCTCTGTCTCCTCAGCTGGGAACTGGCAAGATGCTTCTTGTGAATGCCCCATTACCTGAATCCCTCTCAGCCTTTGACTAGCATCCGAGCCTTCCCAGGCCCTGACAACAATGTCCTGATTTCAGCAGAAAATAGTTACAAAAGACAGTACTTTGCCCCTTATTCTCAAAAGGCTGGAATGGTAGATCAAAATGAAATACCATGGCATAGGGCTACCTATAGCGCCTGTTCACACACTAGAAAAGATCAAATACACCTACATAGATCAATAGGTAGAGTTATCAGCAGAAATAATTCTACAACATGAGAGGACATTTGACTGGCTTTATGAAGAAAAAGAAGGTATTTATGATTTTAAGAGAAAATTGTTTCTATACAAACCACTCAGGAATCACTAGAGATAATTTAGCAATACACAACAAACATTGCATAAAAAGGGGGACCTGAGGTGAAATAATTGTCTGGTTCCTATTCTTATTTTTGGGGCTTCTCCTAGATAGTAACTCTGATGTCAGCCATCACAGGGCCTTTGACCCTTCTGTTTCTGCTAATTACTGTTGGCCCTTGCATCATTAATGCCTTAGATACCAAAATTTCTATCTGGGTGCCATTAGGTTGATGGGTATTCAATCCCAATACAAACAGAGTCAAGTATTTGACTCAGGATAAAACTCTAGGGGGGGATATGAAGGCCAAGGTTATGTTTTAAGTTTTACTTTCTGCACCTAAGAGATCCACAAAACAAAAATATCTCTAAACCGTAAGCCCCTTACCCAAAGACAGATACTTCCCAGAAATGCTGGAAGCTATTGTTTATGTAAGACAACAGGTCACAAGTTTTGTTCTCCCTAAACACGTTGTTTTAACCTAACTGTACATGTAGGCGGGAGGTGCGCAGGCAGCAAGCACATCAGGACACAGGCTTGCTTCTGATTGGATCTGTAAGAACTGGAACTGCCTTGTCATTGTTTTCTGGGAGCCCCCAAACAGACTTGACCAAGGTCTATCATCCTGGCTATCATTTAATTAAAGCTTGCTCCAAATTTGGCTCAAAAGTGTGATAGTGGTCTGGTTCTCATTTGTCGGGATTAACCATAGAAGACAGGAAGAGATGTTTCTAGCAAAAGTGATTGTCCTAATGCTTCAGTTGCCGCTTAGAAATCCTCTTAGAGTGCTTGCTGCCCTTCCAGAGGACCTGAGTTTAGTTCTCAGCAGCCATGTCCCCTGGCTCACAACTATTCATGACAACAGCTCCGATGTCATCTCCTGGTCTCCCTTCACAGGATTTGTACACATGCACACAGAGACATAAACATACAACACAATTTAGAATAGAATAAAGGGCAACATCTCCCCCCACTGTGCCCCAAGACCCTGTGGGCTCTACCCTATCTCTTCTATTACATTCCACTACTACATTCCTCTCTTCCAGCAAACACCAAACCCATCTCTAACCCAACTATGGCCCTTTATAGGGGAAAGAAAGGAACTTGCTTGAGCACACTCACATACACTCACACACATATGCACACATTCTCACACACACTTTCACACACATTCTCTCTCTCTCTCTCTCTCTCTCTCTCTCTCTCTTTCACACACACACACACACACACACACACACACACACACACACACAGTGCCATCACCACTATAATAATGTGAATCAGAGGTCAGTGTTGCTCTCATTTCACAGGAGAAACTGATGCTTGGTTGGTGTGGCTACTCAACAAGCCAGTGATCGCTAAATAGGCTCTAGAGCTGGCTTCAAACCAAGATGTCTGACACTGGAAACTTAACTCGTGTGTTATATAGCTTGCCTCTAATGTGGCAGCAACTAGGAAGTGGAAACAGATGATATCTTAAGAACAGTTGGTCTACTGGTAGAGGTTGTCCCATCCACGTTAATGGAAAAGTTTTGATTGATTGGTCATGTCTGTCATGAGTACAGGACAGGAAAATGCAGTACATGTGCTATGTATGTAAAGTTTATCCCTGAACCCACTAAATACACACTCTAGATTTCTCCCTCAAGCCAGAAGCATAGAGACTAGTTCCTTCTCCCTAAGACTTCCTGAGCTTCCTCTGGTAAATGCAAGACTTCAAGTGTCATGTCTGTCATGTCCCTAAGTCTACACTTGATTGGAGATAAAGTCAAAGATTAACTTAACCCCAGTCCCCTGAGACTACTGCCAGATTTCTTTCCACAAGGCTTTTCCTTCCCAAGAGTCCCACAGGCCTAACTTCCAGTCTAAGAAAACTAAACCTACCTATCTCTCTCCCCGCCCCATGTACATGAAAACCATGCTTAAGCTGGGAATCCATCTGTCTTAGTCAGGGTTTCTATTCCTGCACAAACATGACCAAGAAGCATGTTGGGGAGGAAAGAGTTTATTTAGCTTACACTTCCACATTGCTGTTTATCACCAAGGAGGTCAGGAATGGAACTCAAGTAGGTCAGGATATGGGAGCTGATGCAGAGGCCATGGAGGGATGTTACTTGCTGGTTTGCTTGCTTTCTTATAGAACCTAAGACTACCAGACCAGGGATGGCACCACAATGGGCCTTCACCCTCTTGATTACTAATTGAGAAACTACCTTACAGCTGGATCTCATGGAGGCATTTCCTTAACTGAAGCTCTTTTCTCTGTGATAACTCTAGCTTGTGTCAAGTTGACACTCAAAACCAACCAGTACACCATCTCAGGACCTTTGAAAGAGCAACACAGCTATAAGCACTGTGTCATCTTCCCAGCCCCCTTATTTGTACTTAAAGCTATGCCTTTAAAGATAATGAGAGCAAAATAAAACTTTCTAGATGCATCCCATGCCGTTTCATACACAAAATGCAAATGAAAACTAGGAAATCTCAGACTTGCCCCATTTGCTGTAGCGTGGGTGGCCGGAACTCCAGCTCAGAGGCCTGAGCTAGAGGCCACTCCAGCATCAGTCCTTGCTCTCTCTTCCCTTGTTCCCATGTCATTTCTGCCAAGAAAAACACAACTGAAATAATAGGAACTCGAGACAAGACATTGACCAGCCTTCCCCACACAGAGGCATGCCGTTCCTAGAGACCCAGGCTAAGTCCACACTCCCCCATATCCCCTCTCCCCACCACAAACACACAACAAATTCTTGAATTTGAAATATCCAAGGTCAGTTCTCTTATCAACCTGTTCCAGTAACTCCCAGCATGTCCACATGGATGTCTAAACCTAACAAGTTTCAGCTTTTTATTTTGATTATACTATCTGTGCAGAGAGGGGGGAGGGGGAGGAGAGAAAGAGAGAGGGAGAGAGAGGTGGGGGGGTAAAGTGCAGGCTCCCACATGGAACTTCCTGGAGCAGACAGAAATGCTCACACCCTTTTAGTCTTCACTCCCCTCCCCGGCATTGCCAATCCATCACTAAGAATGATGGAGATGAACTTTTGAGAACTGGAAATGCATTCAGCTATGTCTGGCCTTTTTTGAAAGGAAGCCTTTAAAATTATCTTTCTGGCTCTAATTATCTTTTATGGGGATATTAATATTTCATTCCTCTGTGTTCTTGGCAACCATCTTCTCTGTGTACAATAATCACAGAACACACACACACACACACACACACACACACACACACACACACACATGAACGCACAGGCTGGAGCTTCAAGGAGCCAGGGATGCTGTTACCTGACACAGGGAAAACCAGATCCTTCTCCAGCTTTTCCAAGTTGACCTGTGGGCAGAATCAGGTTGCTCTGGCATTCTTTTCTCTACTCCACTTTGAGGACAACTGAATTTCACAGAAACCAAAGCCTTTCCTGCTTCCCCCCCCCCCAAGGCAATTGAGACAGAGGCTTAGAATGCTTGCCCTGAAATTGGCTTTCCTGGGTTGAATTCTGCCTATATTTCTTATTATCTGCATAGTACTACACAAGATGTGTAACCTCTCAGGCCTTGGTTAATGCATCTGTAGCATGTACCCTGTGCGAGGCAGCTTTTCACACTGCAGGGGCAGATAGGAAGCAGAAGAGTCGGGTCAGAATTGGGGGTAGGCATAACCTCCAAAGATCACTCCTAGTGTCCTTTGTCCAGCAACTACATCCCAAATCTTAAAAGATTCAAAACAGCATAGCTAGTGTCTAAACACATAGGGAATGATTGAGGCCTCCTTTTCTATGGTGAGCAGCTACCTGTGCTTAGAATGGGCAGTCATTTAAAGGGTAGTGCACACATGCTTGTTCAATAAAATAAATACTTTGCTTGTAAAATAATTCTCTGTCTTGACATGACCCCCCCTCTCTCCTCCCTTCCTGTCAAGTCTAAAGAGAACTCCAACTCCCAAGCCCTCAAAGGCCATCTAAATATCCACCTATGAGCTCAGAATGGACCGTAGGAGGATTTCTGAGGGTTAGATAATCACCGGCATCCCTCCGGGACTCGTGAAACTGATTCCCCTCTACCAGAAGGAGTCAGTGCCCTCACAGGAGAGACACATGCCTGGATACCTGTGGTGTCTGTTAACATACAAAGCTCATGCTGGCCTGCCTCCGGGACCCCTTGATATAACAGCATGTGCCTGATACACACTTCAAGATCTCTACTAGCATCTCAGGCCTTCTCACCTTCCCCACCCTAAACTCCCTCGGGTCATGTGCTCCCTCCCTCCTGAAGCCCTGCTATTCTCTCTCTCCCTCTCTCCCTCTCCCTCTCCCCCCTCTCCTGCTTCTCTCACTCTGATTTCTCTATCCTCCATCTCCTGCTCTTCTGGCCTCTCTCACAGATGGCTCTGGCCATGTCCAGTCTGGGGCCGTGCTCGGTCTACTTCTTTTTTCTCTGTGTTCTGAACTCTTCCAGATGCATCTGACTGTTCTCCCCCTCATATCTACAAACAACCTTCCTCTTAATACCATAAAGCAGCTGTTGTCAGTTTATACTCGACAAAGAGCTGGATGTGCTTCAAGAGAGAAGGGTGGGTGAGGACAGACGGACACTGGAGAAGCTGCTGCCGTAGGCCTCCTGAGCTGAGATGTCTTGCTATCCCTGTGATAGCAAATGGGCCCAGGCTGAGGAAACTCGGGATTTCTCATGTTTCTTCTGAATGGGGGGGGTATATATGGAGGGGTCACGGGATGCCTTTAAAGGTTTTTGGTCTGCTCTCACTTTTTAAAGGCATTGTTTTAATTACAAATAAGGGAGCAGGAGAGATGGCTCCACGGTTAGGAAAGAGCGGAAGCTGTTATTGTAAAGGACCTGAGCTCCATTCCTAAGGAGACCTCACATGGCCCACAACTGCCTAGGCCTCCAGCCTCACTCCAGTGACCAGATGCCTCTGACCTCCACAGGCACCTACACTCGTGCACACACCTGCCGCAATCTGACAAAATTAACAACGAAAACAAACTTTGATTTCTGAATAAAAATACAGTTCTCTGGCTTCTTGTGTGTGTGGAAGAACCATAACATCTACCTCTCTGGGCTCTCTGCCCCATAGAGCAGCCACTGGATGAAGGGAACCCTTTCAGGTTCTCCAGGCCCCCTCCCCTGCCTGCCCATTTCCCTTACCTGCCTGATCCTGGTGGATACTTGAGGGTATCACCCTCGCCCTCTGCTATGGTTGAGAACGGTGTCCCCCAAGGCTCAGATATTCAAATTGTGGTTTCCCCTATCTATGGAACTCTTGGGAGGGTATAGAGCCTTTAAGAGGTAGGGCCTTGTGGGAGGTCTTCAAGCCATTGGGGATGTCCTTGGGGAAGGTATGGGGATCCTAGCTTCTTCTGTTCCTTCTCTTTCACATCTCACTGTGAGGTAAGCAACCTTGCTGTACCATGTTGTCCCATCGTGATGTGTTCTACCCTGTCATAAGCCAAAAGCAATGGGGCCATGAGCCATAGCCTTCCAAACCTTTTGCGAGTATTTTCATTACAAGTTGATTTCCCTGGGTATTGGTTATAATAGCAGATAGCTGACTAACACAACCTATTTCCCAGGGAGGAAGAACCCCCAGTTCAGACCCAATACAGGATATCTGAGGCAAGCCGCTTCCTGTGTCGAGCTTGGTGTCACATCCATTTGATGAAGACTGGATTAGATGTCAGCCCAAGAATATACATAGTGAGTTGGAGATTACACATGAGATCTCGCCTGGACAAATTCTGCTGCTCTTGTTTTTATTAACTCTTACCTAAAATACCACATGCTTCCAAAAATGACCTTTCTAAGGCATAAACGTGCGCGCATGTGTGTGTGTGTGTGTGTGTGTGTGTGTGTGTGTGTGAAGAATGTACCTGTTTCCTAGGATGGCTATAACAATGTACAACAAACTTATCCCTGCTTGCACAGTTCAGAACAGAGGTGCAACAGGTTTTCTCCTTCAGAGTGAAAGCAACCCAGCCCCCTGCTTACTAGCACCTAGTAGGTGTTAAGACTGTGTTCTTCCTCAGTAGAAGCTTTGACCCCCATCTCTCTCCACCATCTCGTGTGGTAATGTGCCTCTGTGTCACTTCTTGTGAGAGTGTAAATAGAATATCTTGTGATTGTATGGATGGCACCTGCCAATAATAAAAATGATGGTCTAATCCTTAGGCAGGAAATAGGAGCGCAGAAATGATCCTGGGATAGTGTCAGGCAAGAGGCTCACCAGAGGAAATGTGATGAGATGGATGCAAGTTCCCAATCACAGGTTACCAGCCCTGAGTGCAGACACCTATGCAGGTTAAAACAAATGGGTTATTTCAAGTTATGATCTAGTCGGAGAAGAGCCTAGCTGTACAGTCAAGGTATTTGTAAATATATTCTGAGTCTGAGTCATATTCTTTGGAGCATGGGGCTAGGAGGAAAAGCCAGATATAACTTCCATATGAGAGTATCAGTGTTTGAATGAGGACCCGCTCAGCTATGTATAAACTCAGCCATGGAGGCAAAAATGGTTTCCAAATGAAGTCACACTTCGGAGATTTGAATGGGCAGGAATTCTGGATTGATATTGTTAATGTAAAACAGGTTTGGAATATCCAAACAAAAGATGGCTTTTTCCTTAACAGCTGATGGCATCTAAGTGTCATGCAGTCGTTCAGGAGTCATCTGCTGGTCACTAACTAACATCAGATTACAAGTGTGGCACTGGGGAGATGGCTCAGTCGGTAAAGAACTTGCATGCAGGCACAAGGTCTGAGCTGGACCCCCAGAACCCATGTTAAGAAGCCTAGCATGGACCCCTAGAACCCATGTTAATAAGCCTAGCATGGATGGTATACATTTGTAATCCCAGAACTGGGAAAGCAGAGGCAGATGGATCTCTGCCAGCCATCCTAAGCTACTTGGGGTGTTCTAGGATAATGAGAGAAGAGATTTGGTGTCAAAAATAACCAAAGTGGGGATGGGGAGATGGTTCAGCACTTGCGGCCCTTTCCAGAGGACCTGAGTTTGGCTACCTAGCACCTATGTTCGGCTGCCTACAACCACCTATAACTCCAGCTCCAGGCGATCCAATACGCCACTTCTGGCCTCTGAAGGCATCTGCACACATGCGCGCGCACACACACACACACACACACACACACACACACACTTAATTAAAATAAAGTTCTTTTTGAGAATAATCAAAGTGGACAGCCTGAGAAACAATGGCTGACGGTGTCCTCTAACCTCCGTGCACATGCATGTGCACACATATATACTCACATTCTGGATGTTTAGAAGGTAAAGATTACAAAGACTTTACAGTCTTGCCCATAAGGTATTCTCAGGGCTGATCTCAAACTAAACCCACCATAGTTCTGAAATCCAGTAAGAAGCAGCTGTCACAGAAACACCTTTATAGAGTAAAGTGATGAGCCTTCAAATGTTTGTGCATTTTGAAACTAAAGGAGTAACTGATCGATCAGTCAGGGTAACTATCAGTAGGGATCTGTGAACACAGCATTATCTTCCTCCGATTTTCTGAACAAAATCCGCAGAGAGAAAGGCAGTCAGCCACATCTCCCCATGTCACTGTGTCCCTAATCACCTGGAAAGGGAGCAGCAATGCTTGAAAAACAGAACAATAGAATTTCCTTAAGACCATGAAATGCCCAAGATGGAGATTTGGCTTTCCTTGGAGGAACATTCTCAAAATCAGCTGAATAGAAAGAGCCTGCTATAATTATCTGGTAAAACGACAACACATTAGTATGAGGTTCAACTTTTTTTTCCAGGAAATGAAGCCCTAAGAGTGCCCTAGACAAGATAAGAAATGTCCTTTGTTCCCTCTGAGATAGTAAAGCCATGTCAGGCAGAGTAGCCAAAAGGCCCCAGGGTAACAAGCAGGCTCCCACTCAGAGTAATACAGGCTACCCTCATAAAGCACAGTTTCAGCTTGGAAGCATAGCATCCTGCCTGGTCATCAATTTCTCTAGGGACACATGTGTTGAAAGGCCAATGGCTCAGGCTCTAAAATCAACAACTGATAAATGGAACCTCTTGAAATTGAGAAGCTTCTGAAAGGCAAAGGACACTGTCAATAAGACAAAACCACAACCTACAGACTGGGAAACGATCTTCACTACCCCTGCATCTGACAGAGGGCTAATAATCAAAATATATAAAGAACTCAAGAAGTTAGACTCCAAAACACCAAACAACCCAATTTAAAAATGGGGTAGAGAGCTAAGCAGAATTCTCTACAGAGGAATCTCAAATGACCAAGAAGCACTTAAATAAATGTTCAACATCCTTAGTCATCAGGGAAATGCAAATCCAAATGACCCTGAGATTCCACCTCACACCAATCAGAATGGCAAAGATCAAAGACTCAAGTGACAGCACATGCTAATGAGGACATGGAGAAAGAGGATCACTCCTCCATTGCTGGTGGGGTTGCAAACTGCCGCAACCACTCTGGAAATCAATCTGGCAGTTTCTCAGAAAACTGGAAATAGTTCTACCTGAAGGCCCAGGTATACTGCTTTTGATCATATACCCAAAAGGTGCTCCACCATCCCACAAGGGTTTATGCTCCACTGTGTTCGTAGTGGCCTTATTCATAATAGCCAGAAACTAGAAGCAGCCCAGATGTCCCCCAACCAAAGAATGAATACAGAAAATGTGGTTCATTTACACAGTGAAATACTATTCAGCTATTAAAAAGCAAAGAGATCATGAATTTTGCAGGTAAAGAGATGGAACTAGAAAATATCATCCTGAGTGAGATAACCCAGACCCCAAAGGACATGTATGGTATGTACTCACTGATAAGTGGATACTAGCCAAAAAATACAGAATACCCATGATACACCCCACAGACCCAAAGAAGTTAAAGAAGGAAGGCCCAAGTGAGGATGTTTAAATCCTACTTAGAAGGGGGAACAAAATAGTCATATGAGGCAGAGGGTGAGAGAGGGTGGGGATAGGGGGGGCAGGATTGGGTATGGGGAGAGGCAGGAGAGAGGCCAGGAGAACGGATGGAAATATACAGCTGCTGGGAATGGGGGGAATCTCTAAGAAGTCCCAGAGACCTGGGATGGGGGCTCCCAAGACTCAGTGTGGATGACCTTAGCTAAAATTCCCAACAGTGGGGATATGGAGCCTGAAGAGACCAGCTCCAGTACCCAGACAGGACCCCCCAATGGAGGGGTTGGAACACCAAGCCACCTACTAAATTTTTGACCCAAATTGTTCCTGTCTAAAAGAAATGCAGGGACAGATATGGAGCAGAGACTGAAAGATGGTTAGCTAGTGACTGTTCTAACTTGGGATCCATCCCTCAGGCAGGCACCAATCCCTGACACTATTATTGATGCTATGCTGTACTTACAAAATTCTAGAATGGATGTCCTCTGAGAGGCTCCACCCAGCAGCTAACTGACACAGCTGCATATACGCATAGCCAAAATGGTGTGGTGTTTTCAATAAGCTTGGTCTAGGGTGTGGCACTATTAGGAGGTGTGATCTTCTTGGAGTTGGTGTGGCTTTGTTGGAGGAAGTGTGTCACTGTGGGAATTGGATTCAAGACCCACACCCTAGCTGCCTGGAAGCCAGTCTTCTCCTGTTTCCCTTTGGGATAAAATGTAGAATTCTCAGCTCCTACTACGCATGCCTTCCTGGATGCTGCCATGCTTCCTGCCTTGATATGATACTGAACCTCTGAACCTATAAACCAGCCCAAATTAAATGTTTTCCTTATAAGAGTTGCCTTGGCCATGGCATCTCTTCACAGCAAAGGAAATCCTAAGACATATGGGACAAAGGTCAGGGACCCCTATGGAAGAGTTAAGGAAAGGTTTGATGTTATGGGGATTATTAAAAAGAAGCAGCAAGTTCCCGAGCTACACTCTGCTACTCTCTGCCCCTGCTGCCTGACGGGCCATGCTCTGGTGGGCAATGGCTGACCTGTTTTATCTCATGGAGACTCTCGTGCCTGGAGCTCCTGAAATGTCTCCACCCAGCTCGCTAAGTTCCCACGCCAGCCTTGTGCTTCATATTCCCCGCAGCCTTTGTGGTGCACATCACGGGGAAACCCACCCTTTGCAGCTCTATCTTTCTCTCTTGAACCCAGATTAGCCACTGTGTGAAGGAAAACACAACACAAACTTAGTTCAGAAACAACTGTAACTCAATTGCTGGGCACAGTAACTAAAACCTAATCTTGTAAACCTTATTAAATCTAAATTCTCCAGTGGCAATTCCTAATGGATCCGCCACTGAAACTGGAAGACACTTGGAGCTATCTTGTCCTCATGCTGTCCCCATCCAAAGAACCTAACTCTCTCCTGCTTCCTCCTTTCCTCCACCCAACCTGGAAGTCCACCTACTTGCCCAGTGATTGGCTCCCTTATTCATTAGGAGATTGGTTCACAAGAAGTCAGCTGAGTACATGACTCATTCCTCACCCCAGACAGCCCCTCCCAGAAGATCAAAATTAACATCAAAATACAAGCAGCACAGAGCCATCCACAACAGTTTGAAGGAACTGAAGGGGATGGCAACCCCTCAGGAAGACCAACAGTGTCAATTAACCTGGACTTTTCGGAAGCTCCCAGAGAGTTAACCACCAACCAAAAAGTATACCAGGGCTGGCCTGAAGCCCTGGTAGATATGTATCAGAGGGCTGCCTTGTCTAGCCTCAGTGGGAAAGGATGTGCTTAATCCTGTAAAGACTTGATGCCCCAGGGTAGGGGGCTATGAGGGACCCCCTTCTCAGAGGTGAAGGGTAGGGGAGACAGGGAGGAAGAACTCTGTGAAGGGGGACCAGGAAGGGGGCAGCATGTGGGATGTAAACAAATAAAATTATTAATTAATAATAATAATAAATCAAAAAGGCCTGGTTAGTAGTTTAATGTAAGATTTTCAACCCTGGATCAGAAAGCTATTTCTTTAATTCAACTTTAGATTCTATCCATCACAGCCTTTCCTTATATTAAAGACAGACTCTGCACAAACACTCTCAAGAGTCCTAGTTTCTAGGTCTTTATATAATAATAGTAATGATAATAATAACCATAAACAGTTATTTCGTGCTCAGAGCTTTCTCCTAACCACAGCAATCCTCAGGGGTCAAATTCTATAGTTATCCCACTTATAAATGCATATGTTGAAGCATGGAGAAAGTACTGGGGAAGACTACTCTGATGATACTTGAGAGAAGTCTGGGTCTGGATAACAGGAGAGAAATTGGAATGTATTTATTCATGAAAGTAGAAAATATGATCGAATCTTTCAGAAGATTGGAAGAAGAGCTGTGTAGGAATCCAAGAAACTGGACTCCAGCTTTCTCTCTTTCTCCTCCCTCTTCTCATGTCCTGGCACCATCTCTCCTCCTATCTTGGTCTCATCCTCTATGGTGTCACAGGACTCTCCACACATCATACAAGGTTGGCATTGCTTGTTTCATCTTGCATTTTCATTGTTGTAGCCTATAAGTGCAAAGGTAAGTTCAAAACTACTGCAGCTCTCCCGATGGAGACATCACACCTGACCCACCTAAGGTCAATCTGTCCAGAGGGAAATGGGCTGCTCTGACTAGTAAGGCTTGAGACCGTTGAGGATGGATGGGTGTGTCAGGCATGCTGCTTAAGTGAAGCAGACGGGGAAGCTTATTGGGCAGACAAAAACAACCATCGCAAGGTGGTTGACCCTTCTTTGCCATATTGCTTTATTAATAAATAATGAGAAGTAGATCTGGCACGTCCCTTTTTCATTGATGTAAATTTGGCAAAAATATAGGTCTTGAGATTTGAATGAAAATGGATAGAAAGGAATATTCCAGAATAGCCATGGACAAGTACCCTCTGAAGATGCTCCTGGGTTGTTGACTGTTTGCAATTCCTTAGAATCTCTGCATTTTCTCAAAGCTCAAGACTCACCCTGAAGGCCCTTCCTAGAACTCTGAAGTGAAGCAGGACAGCCGGCAGCCACTGGCCTTGCATGCCCTTCTCTTGACTGCAGCCTCTTCCACCCCGTGTGAGCGCATGGCTCAAGATGCTGCCTCTCCACCAAGACCCTCTTTTCTGGAACTCATGCTATGGAGTCTCTTCCTTCTAGGGAGGGCATGGTTTCTGAGCTGTTGTTTCATAGGTGAACTGAAGTTCTCCTTATATGTTAGTCCTTACATGCCAGACACATAGAGTGTCCTCCTATCCCACACCCAATTCCTCTAGAAATTCTCTGTCTCTGGCTCCCTTCTGCTGCTGGCTCCCTTGAATTCCTGCCATCAGAGATCCCACCTCATGAGCATATCAAAGGATCACCTGAGTAAAGCTCACGGTCTGCTGCTGACTTCTGCGGCTATATAATTTCCTCCTGTTAGCTGAAAAATCGACAATTCCATCTTTCTGGCTGGGAAGAAAAGAGGGATGATATGTATGTAGTTACATAGGTATGACCACCGTGCTTCACTGAGTTAGGTGAAGCCAGAGTCACCCTGTCCAAGACGATTGCTCCTCTCTGCTGCCCTGATGAAGAAAAGAGCACACGGGTAAGAGAGGATTATATTTGTAGGGCTGGTTTACAGCCAGAATAGAAAAACAGGCAGGAAGCCACTGACCCTTGATATCCTCGAGTATAAAGAGTACTCTTAAGCCTCAGTGGGTCTGAATGCATATTTTCCCCAGTGAGCATAAGATGAGACTGGAACCCTAGCTAGCATCATGACCATAGCCTGTGAGACCCCAAGCAGCAGACCTACCTAAGCCCTGCCCATGCCCCTGACTTATGTGGGGTGATAAATATGTTTCTTCTAGAACTTAAGAATGACATTTTTTCTTCTGTTATTCTCATCTGCTACTTAGCAATAACATCTCTAGTGAAGCAAACTCTTTCCCCAGGATCCTAAATCTGCAGCCAAATAGATCTTTGTATTTTACCAGAAAATAGTTAATCTGGATTCTATTTAGCGACGATCACTAAGCCATTGGTGTTATTGTTGCTGTTCACAGTAAGAAGGGTGACCTAGAGGTGCTTTTTGTTTTTTTGTTTTTTTTTTTTAAATCCAAAGTTGACCTTCATTTTCTTTCAGATGCTCAGTGAGATCACTTGGCCATGAGTGTGGTAGCAGCCACCACACACACTCCCAGTCAACATTCCAAGTCATGCAAAACATGTCACAGAGTGTGACTGTGATAAAAGTTACTGACTCACGGAAGCCCAAGAGTATTGTCAAATGAATGGCATACCTTCAAAGTTGCCACAAACACCAAACATGAGAACAATTTCCCTCTAAAACTATGAATAGTAAAGACAAAACTTTTCAACCACAATAAATTTAGATGAGGTGACTTTAACTGCTAGTAAGCTAAAAACAATGTATGTACAAAACTCCAATACTGATTATACAGGAGGAAGCAGGTGTGTGTTTTCATCACGACTTGACCCTCTTTTTTACCAGGTATATTCAGTCTGTGTCACTTGGACTTCATGCATTTCCTTTTAGATTTGGATGTGACCTAACATATTTGTTGATGACAACATTTTGTCACAATATGAAAAAGATTGAGACTGCCTGATTTACATGGAAGAGATCATTAACTATAAAAGAGGAATATTCATATTGTCTTCCTAGGATGTTGGCCTAAGGGGCAAAAATCAATATTTACAAGTGTGCAAAGATATTTTTCTATTGTCTCAAATATTAAAATTTGAGAAAACTGCAAGAAGCAATTTAAGAAGAAAAGCATCTTGTAAAATAAAAACTAGCAAGTTAAGAGAGTATGGGGAAACCCAGGGTCTTGGCCAGGTCAGATCTAAAGTGATCAGAATACGATGGGCTGGAAGGCTGGAGAGGTGGATCTGCAGCGAGAACACTTGCTGCCATCCCAGAGGACCTGGGTTCAGTTCCTAGCTCCCGCATGGCAGCTCACAACCACCTATAATTCCAGTTGCAGTGGATGCAGCATCCTTTCCTGGCCTCCATATGCATTGCATTCTTCTAGGATAGACACTTAAAAAGTAGAAGTAACAAAATAGTCTTTTGTTAAAAAACCAAACCTTGCTGTGTGTGTAGCCTTGCTCTGGAAAGCTGACACTTTTGGAGCCTACAACTGCGATTTGTCTTCAGTGGACAAGAATTGCATTTGAGTCACTGATACCTTCTTTTTGTTTTGTGGTAGAGTTCCTATTTGCTTTAGGAACTCTCCACAATAAGCTCTTTCTTCTCCAACTGTCCTCTTGGAGGTTCTGATGAATTGTGTTCTCAAGACAAATATTAGACTAGTAAACTACAGGTAAAGGTTTAAGAGGGTTTTTCTCTGCATCTTCTCTGAAACTGATGTGATTGCAAAGGTCAATCACAGCTGGACTGCACTGTCAGCACAATGGATATTCTCGGAGTTCTTTCCTGAAGAGCCGTCCCACAGTTACCCTATTCTCTGAGGCACCTCTGATACCCCCTCACTATATATTCTAATAGTAAATCTTTACCCATTCCATGTTCTGACAAAGCATCTCTATAAAGTACTGAATGCAAAATGAACCCACTGAGAACTACTCCGGTAGGAATAACTATGGTCTCTCATTAAAAAGCAAACAGGCTTCTATGGGATAATAACAATATAATAAGACAAAACAAAAACTAACACATTAGAAAAAACACACAAACAGAAAACAAAGAGCCCAGAAGAACCAAGAAACGGAGACCCACTCATTCACACACTCAAGAATCCCATAAAATAGAAGAGTTAGAGAAGGACTAAAGGAGAAGAAGGGGATTGCAACCCCATAGAAAGAACAACAACATCAACTAACCAACACCCCCCCCCAGAGCTCCCAGGGACGAATCCACTAACTAAAGAGTACACATGGGTGGTCCATGACTCCCGCTACATATATAACAGAGGATTGCCTTATCTGGCATCAATTGGGAGGGGAGACACTTGGCCCTGTGGAAGCTTGTTGCCCCAGGGAAGGGGAATGTTAGAGGGGTGAGGTAGGAGTGGGTGGGTGAGTGGGGGTGTACTCTAAAAAGAGGCAAAGGGAAGGAGGGATGGGATGGGGGTTTGCGGAGAGTGAGAAGGGGGACAACATTTGACATGCAAATAGAAAATTTAAATTTAAAAATAATCCAATAAAAACACTAAACTGAAAATCATAATATATACACAAAGACCTCTAGGGTATATATATATATATAAAATAAAAATTAAAAACAAGATTTTCTTTTTTAAAAAAAGGAAGAGCCATGACAACCTTATAAGATGAGGAACCTCTAAAGATGCTGTCAATTTTGTTCTCTATTGGCATCTACTGCTGGGCATGCAGCCTGCCCTGAAGAGTAGCTCTTCCCCCACTTAGACTCTTGGAGGAAACTATATTTTCATTTGCAAGTGGTTATTAAGTGGAGATTGCTTCTGAGTTGGGGCGGGGGCATGAGTCTACTCCAGTTCTAGGAACCCAACTGGTGCAGGCTGCGTAGCCTCTAAGCCTGCTGTGACAGTCTGTGAGTTCAGATGTGCATTGGACATGCTGGTTTAAAGAGCCTTGCTTTCTTACTGTTCTCCATCCCCTCTGGCTCTCACTCTTTTAGCCTCCTGTCCTGTAAGCTTCCCTGAGCCCAAGGAGAGTAATCTGATGGAGACATGCTGTTTAGAGCTGAGGGCCCCAAGGTCTCTCACTCTGCATATTGTCTGGTTGTGGGTCTCTGTATTTGTTTCCATCTCTTGCAGGAGGAACTTTCTCTGATGAGGTCGAAGCAAGACACTGTTCCAGGAGCACAGCAGAATGTCATCAAAACTCATTCTACTGCTTCATTTGTTGTTGTTATTATGGATGCTTAAGTAGTATTTGGTTTTACCTTATGTCCCGGGCTATCTAGTCTCCTCAGTCACCAAGCATTGTCAGATATAGGTTCCATCTCATGGACTGGGCCATCTGTATTAGTTGGGGGTCTCTAGAATAACAAAACTTAGAAGAATGAGTCTCTCTCTCTCTCTCTCTCTCTCTCTCTCTCTCTCTCTCCCTCCCTCCCTCCCCCCCCGTGTGTGTGTGTGTGTGTGTGTGTGTGAGAGAGAGAGAGAGAGAGACAGACAGACAGACAGACAGACAGACAGACAGACAGACAGATTTATTAAAATAACTTACAGGCTGTGGCCCAGCTAACACAATAGTAGATGGCTATGAATGAAAAATCCAAGAATCTGGTGATTGTTCAGTCCGTGAGGTTAGATGTCTCAGCTGGTCTTCAGTATATGTTGAAATCCAAAAGAAGTAGATGCTAATCCCAGTAAAAGGATAGACCTGCTAGCATAAGAATAAGCATGCAAAGAACAAAACCTCCTTCTATATTCTTATATATGCTTCCAGCAGATGTATGGACCAAATTAGATTTGGCTAAAGATCTAGATTAAAAGTGTCTTTCTGTCTTAAAGCTCTAGATTAGAAGTAGATATTCCCACTTCAAATTAAGTGTAAATCCTTCACAAAGGATGCCCTCTATTTGGGGGGTTTAGTTAATTCCAGATGTGATCAAGTTTATAACCAAGTATAGCCATCACAAGTAGTATTTGGTTTTACCCTAGGTACCTGGGTTATCTATTCCCTTTGGTCACACAAGCATTGTTGGCTTCCATCTCCTAGAGTGGGTCTTCAGTCAAATCAGATAATGGTTGTTTACTCCCACAAACATGTGCTATCATTGCATTAGCATACTTGATGGCTTTATAGATCAAAGAGTTTGTGTCTGAGTTGGTATTTACCTTTTGAGTTGGTATTACTCTTTTGGCAGATTTCAGCATACCTTCCTGAACCAAAGATACTAGTGTGCCGGTGTGAAAGCTCTTTGTGGGCGCCAGCTTGACTTTTCTAAGTTTAATGAGTTGTGTAGGTGTTGACTTCAGTCAGCTGACTGAAAGCCCTCCTGTCGGTTTATGGAGAGCAACCTATAGTCTTGGCAGAATTCTGGGTTATTTGGGGGTTCCCATGAGACCCTTTTGGCCAACAACTCAATTACAACATGACGCCAGTACCGAAAGCTTCGTTTGATGACAAGAAATGACTAACTGGAGCTCTGCATTCCCCGACACTTGGCTATTTCATTTCAATCTCCTTCCTATTTGTATATATTTTAGGGAGCTTCCATACTACCCTTAGCTGTCTCTCTCTTCCCAGATTCCCTCCATGTTCTTCTCTTCCCCTCCACCCGATCCTCCCATTTTAATCTCCCCCATTCATCCATAACTATCTATTCTATTTTCTAGGGAGAACTATCTCACACACCTTGATACCTCCTGGTCCCTTACCTTATACCTAACCTTTTTGGGTCTACAGATTGTAGCTTGTTTACCATTTACTTAATGGCTAATACCCACTTATAAGTGAATACATGCCATCTTTATCTTTTTGGGTGAGATACCTCACTCAGGGTGATTTTTTTCTAGTTCCACCTATTTACCTATGAATTTCATGATTTTATTTTTTAATGACTGAATAATAATCCATTATGTAAATGTACCACATTTCCTTTATTGATTCTTCTGCTGAGGACAACTTGGTTGAAAGGGCTCTAGCAGCCTGGGCATGCCAAACATGGCTCTGGCAAGTCTTGCTCTTCCCCTATTCCCTCTTCCTTCCCTAAAAACTGTTAGATTACATTCTTTTCTTTCAAGACAGAGTTTCTCTGTATAGCCCTGGCTGTCCTGGAACTCACTCTGTAGACCAGGCTGGCCTCGAACTCAGAAATCCTCCTGCCTCTGCCTCCCAAGTGCTGGGATTAAAGGCGTGCACCACCACAGCCCGGCTTAGATTACATTCTTAAAGCTAGCCACAAAAGTTTATTTCCTTATTTGGCCGCTTTCTCTTCCTGAGGCTGACCACCAAGGTCCAGCTATCAAAATATTCAAGTCTAACAATCAAAAGCCCCATTTTGGCTAGTCGAATTAACATTCCCAATCAAAATTAATCAATGTGTCCTAACACAGGGCTTCCACTTTTTCCTTTATAAACTGCCATTTGCCTAAGGGCCACATATGTCTCCTCTCCAAATGCAGTCCCTTGTCCCTCTGGGACAAATATTCCTTGTTCCTTTCCTCTTTTCTCTAGTCCTCTATCTCGTACCCTTGTTCCTCATCCCTGCCCTCTGTCCCTCTGGGACAAATAAATCTACTTTGTGCTGAGAACTCTGTCTTGGGGTGTTTTGTACTGACTTTGAGGTTCTTTCATCAATCACTTCTGATTTCTGTCTATTATGAATAGAGCCACAATGAACATGGTTGAACAAGTCTCTATGGTAGGATGGGTATATGCCTAAAATAACTGCGTCTTAAGGTAGATCAATTTTTATCTTCCCAAGGAGCCACCACAGTGATTTTCACAGTGGCTGTAAAGTTTGCACTCACATTAGCCGTGGATGAGTGCACATCCTCACCAAATGAACTGCCCTTTGCTTTATTGATCTTAGTTATTCTGACAGGTTACGATGAAATATCAAAGTAGTTTTGATTTTTAGTTCCTTGATGACTAAGAATGTTGAACATTTCTTAAAGTATTTCTCAGCCATTTCAGAGTCCTCTATTGCTAATTCTCTATTTAGATCTGTACCCCATTTTAAACTGGGTTATGTGTTTTCTTGGTATCTAGTATTTTGAGGTCGTTACATATTTTTGATATTAGTCCTTAGTCAGATGTGTAACTGGTAAAAAATCTTTTCCCATCCTGTAGGCTGCCTTTTTGTCCTAATAATAGTGTCCTTTGCCTTACAGAAGCTTTTCAATTTCATGAGATCCCACTTACTGCTAACCTTAGTGCCTGTGCACTAAGATGGCCTGAGATCCCACTTACTGCTAACCTCAGTGCCTATGCACTAAGATGGCCTGAGATCCCACTTACTGCTAACCTTAGTGCCTATGCACTAAGATGGCCTGAGATCCCACTTACTGCTAACCTCAGTGCCGATGCACTAAGATGGCCTGAGATCCCACTTACTGCTAACCTTAGTGCCTGTGCACTAAGATGGCCTGAGATCCCACTTACTGCTAACCTCAGTGCCGATGCACTAAGATGGCCTGTTGAGAAAGTTGTCTCCTTGCCAGTGAGTTCCCCACTGTAACTAATATTTTCAAACCCTATTTTTAATGGCGGTTCTTAAACACATTAACCTCCCTTCTAGCCCACCACCCACCATAAGTAGTGGCAAAGAAAGGATACACGGAAAGTGGGCCTGTTCAGAAATGTGTTTAGTGCTTTGGAGCAACTCCCATCTGTGTTGTCAGGAAATCAGCAGTTGAGTTCACAGGTTAGCAGCAGCAGCTGGATCCTATTGCAAACATTTCATGGATTCCAGCAGTCCAGTTCAGTAGAGTCAGGATAGCAAACAGGAACCTACCAGGGACAGCCAGGCCTCAACCTCAGCATGAGTCAGCAGGAGGAGCCAGGGCCAACAGGAACACCATGAAAAGTTCCTGACTGTGCAGGAACTTTTTGCTCAGAAAAGCAAAAAATCAGTGAAGATGCAAAACTGCTAGCTCTATAAGTAAGCCTAGCCCAGTCTCCGTCACTGTCTGTGAAGTCCTCTTGATACTCCCTCCAAACATCACATGTCCTCCATAGGTCTTGCCTCAACAGCACATGAATCGTAATGAAACTCCACTTGAGTCTGTCAATTGACATCACTCTGCCAATCAGCCCAAGCCCTAGGAAGCAGCAAGAAAGTGCAGCACACCACCAGAATGTTTTTAGTGCATTTCTCTCTATAGAGTCTTGGAAAATGGAGCTCAACTACACAGTTTAAGGCAAACCAATACATGTGTGTTGTTAGCAAAGAATCCTTCATCACTTGTCCCTTCGCGTGCTTGCTTTAGTAGAACATCCTGTGCCTGCCTCAACAAACACCATCCAACACAACTGACTTTCCAAAGGACCCTTAACTTTCCCCTTCACCCCACTTTCTCTTCTATAAGTTTCAGTGTATTTGGTCTTATATTCAGTTATTTGATCCAGCTAGAGTTGAGGTTTTTTTCAGGGGGTAAGTATGGATATATTTAGATTTTTCTACACGTAGTCATCCAGTTTGACCAGCACCATTTGTTAAAAGATGCTTTGTTTTTTCAGTGTTTATTTCTGTCTTATCAAAATTTTGGTGTCAATAGGTGTGTGGATTTATTTCTGGAACTTTGATTCTATTCCATTGATCAATGTGTCTGTTTTGTGCCAATACCATGCTGGTTTTTATTACTAAAGCTCTGTAGTATAACTTAAAATGAGGAAGGGAGATTCTTTCAGCAGTTACTTTATTATTCAGGATTATTTTAGTTTTTTCAGGTTTTTGCTTTGGTTGGGGATTTTTTTTGTTGTTTTGTCTTTGGGGTGTGTGTGTGTGTGTGTGTGTGTGTGTGTGTGTTCATTTGAAACCAAAAATTGTCTTTCAAGATCTGTGAAGAATTATGTTGGAAATTTGATGGTGATTGCATTGCATCTGTAGGTTGCTTTGAGTATGATGGACATTTTTTACTGTATTAAGCTTACCATTACTTTGGATGTCTTCTTCACTTTCTTCATTCAAATTATTAGAGATTTTTATCACACAAGCCTTTCACTTGCTTAGTTAGAGTCACCCCAAAATATTTTATGTTATTTGAGGCTATTGTGAGAGGTGTTGTTTCTGATTTCTTTCTCAGCCCATTTGTCATTTGTAAACAGGAGGGCTACACATTTTTGTCAGTTAGTTTTGTATCCAGCTACTTCGCTAAAAGTGATTATTACCTGTAGGAGTATCCCATAGAATTTTTAGACCACTTATGTATACTGTCATATCAAAGGCAAATAAAGATAATTTTACTGATTCCTTTTCAATTTGTATTTCCTTGATCTGCTTCAGTTGTCTTATTGCTAGCTAAGACATCAGTACTATATTGAATAGGTATAAAGGGGGCAGACAATTTTGTCTCATTCTTGATTTTAGTGGAATTGTTTTGAGATTCTCTCTATTTAAGTTGATGTTAGCTATGGGTTTGCTATAAACTGCCTTTATTATGTTGAAGTACATCCTTTGTATCCCTAATCTCTCCAGGATTTTTATCAAGAAAAGATATTAGACTTTGTCAAAACATTTTGACATCTAATGAGATGATCACAGTTTTTGTCTTTCAGTTTGTTTATATGGTAAATTACATTTATCAATTTACATATGTTGAGCAATCTCTGCATCTCTAGAATGAAATGTGCTTGATAATGGTGGATGATCTTTTTGCTGTGTTCCTTGATTCCATTTGCAAGTGTTTTATTAAGAATATTTGCATCAAGAGGATCATGTCTGGAACCCTCTGATGGAAGCCTCTGGTTTCTGTCTCCAGCTTGGGTACATCCTCTGGCACAGCGCGCCATACCCAAGTGACACATAGCTAACTACCCAGGAATGTGGAGAGGCCTGCCTGCACATGTAGAACCACCCCTGCTGCTAGAGGAAACAGGCAGAAACCCTGAGGACACAAGAGCCTAGGAGCAGCCTGGGACAGGAGTCTTCCAATTTCCACCTGCACCCAGAGCTGATCAGGGCCACAGAGCTACATAACCAAATACAACCACAAGAGAGCAGGTCTCACAGGAGTACCTACATACCAGTGTACACAGAGAGAACGGATCTCACAGGAGCACAGATACAGAGGCTTGCATGACAGATAAGCCACACACAGAAACAGCAACACCAGCTAACACCAGAGATAACCAGATGACAAAGGCAAACACAAGAACATTATCAACAGAAACCAAGGCAACATGGCACCATCTGAACCACATTCTCCCACAAAAGCAAGTCCTGGACACCCCAACACACCAGAAAAGCAAGATCTGGATTTAAAAGTCACATCTCATGATGCTGATAGAGGATTTCAAGAAGGACATAAATAGTTAACCCTTAAAGAAGTACAGGAGAACATGAGTCAACAGGTAGAAGACCTTCAAAAGGAAACACAAAAATCACTTAAAGAAATACAGAAGAACATGGGTCAACAGGTAGAAACCCACAAAGAGGAAACACAAAAATTACTTAAAGAAACACAGGAGAACATTGGTCAACAAGCAGAAGCCGTTAACAAGGAAACAAAAAATCCCTTAAAGAATTACAGGAAAACACAAACAAACAAGTGAAGGAACTGAACAAAACGATCCAGGATCTAAAAATGGAAGTAGAAAAAACTAAGAAATCACAAAGAGAGACAACTCTGGAGATTGAAAACCTTGGAAAGAAATCAGGAGTCATAGATGCAAGCATCAACAACAGAATACAAGAGATAGAAGAAAGAATCTCAGGTGCTGGAGATACCATAGAAAGCATTGACTCAAGTAAAAAAAAAAATGCAACATGCAAAAAGCTTGTAACCCAAAATATACAGGAAATCCAGGATACAATGAGAAGGCCAAACCTAAGGATTATAGGTATAGAAGAGAGTGAAGATTTCCAACTTAAAGAGCCAGTAAATATCTTCAACAAAATTATAGATGAAAATTTCCCTAACCTAAAAGAGAGAGATGCCATGAACATACAAGAGGCCTACAGAACTCCAAACAGATTGGACCAGAACAGAAATTCCTCCCGGCACAAAATAACCCAAACACCAAATGTACTAAACAAAGAAAGAATATTAAAAGCAGTGGGAGAAAAAGGCCAGGTAACATAAGACCTATCAGAATTACACCAGACTTCTCACCAGGGACCATGAAAGCAAAAAGATCCTGGACAGGTTTCATACAGACCCTAAGAGAACACAAATGCCAGCCCAGGTTACTATACCCAGCAAAACTCTCAGTCACCATAGATGGAGAAACTAAGATATTCCATGATAAAACCAAATTTACACAATATCTTTCCACAAATCCAGCCCTACAAAGGATAATAGATGGAAAATGCCAATATAAGGAGAGCAACTACACCCTAGAAGAAGCAAGATAGCAATCTTCTTTCAACAAACCCAAAATAAGATACCCACACAAGCATAAAAATAACATCAAAAGTAACAGGAAGCAACAATCACTATTCCTTAATATCTCTTAACATCAATGGACTCAATTCCCCAATAAAAAGGCATAGAATAATAGAAACATTTTTCATGTCAATCTTTAATTTTATCAGAAAATGTTTGTAATTCCTCTTTCAATTAATTTAGTAATGTTTTTATGTCTACCATCTTATCTGCATTATTTTTCATGATAATATTCAATTTTAACATGTGTTTCTATATATTTCTTCAGTTTTATCAGAAATATTTTCCATGTAAATCTTCAATTTTATCAGAAACTGTTTATAATTTCACTTTCAATCAACTTAGGAATACTTTTATGCCTACCATTATTATATCTATATAAAACTTTCCATGATAATCTTCAATTTTAAAAAATTAAAGCTGTATTATAGTTGATTTATAATACACTATTGCAGTCTCGTAGGAAAATGTATTGGAATTCAAGCAATTTGATGATACTATAAAAATGTACTTAACACATTTCATTTCATATATTTTCACATATCCATATCATTATTTTTTGCATATTGGCCTTAGAGTTTATTTCACTTTTAAAGGTCTCACATAGTATTGATCTCAAGTTTGTTTTGCATAAGTCCTACACAAAGTTAATAGTTTTGTTACATAGCTTGTTTTCTTTATAATAACATATTTCTAGATTATAAGGTCTGTATAACAGACATTTGTTATATAGGAAAACGGTTATACTTAATTATATCTTTAAATTATCTCTTTGTTGTTGCATCATATTTTCTAATGAATTCATGTGACACATATGAGTTCAAAGAATGTTTAATTATTTGGTTATGAAATATATGTCCTTTCTATTTTGGAAGAATGTGGTTTGTTGGTATAAACCCAGAACTGGTATCAGATTGACTTGTTTTAAGCAGTAGCATTCATTCTTATTAGCTAGATAATTATTTAAAAGTCAATAGTTTTTACATTATAACTTTTTATGTGTGCATGCCAAAAATAATACTTTTACATCATGTGTTTATTATGAGCACTAAACACCTTGACCATATATTAAAGAATTCAGAAAGAAGCCTAGCACTTAACAATAACTTTATCGGAATTAATAATTTTCCTTACTCCAGAAACTGTGAATAATATCTAAAATGCCCAGTTAGGATAGCTTAGCTTTGAAGACTACAACACAATCAAAATCTGTACATGAAAATTGAGACACCATGTTATTTGCTCTTAAACCAGCAAATACAAACATACATTTATCACAATAGCCCTTCTTTTGAATTGGAAATTGAGCATTTGAAGATATAGGCTCAAAAACTCTGAGTCTGAGTCCATGTTTCTGGAAGATTTTAGAATACATCACAAAAGATCGCCTTCTATGTATAAATTAAATTCTAACTTGTGTCTGTCTCACAAAACCCTAAATAATCTTTGATATCTTAGAAATACAGAGCAATTTATTTACTATTATAATTATATGTTACTTATATATTAGAATATAATAACTACAAGGAATCTACGTAACAGGAGACTATAATAAATTAGAGGCAAAATAGTTATTACTATTTAATCTTTATTTATATATGAACAGATTAATGGGAAAAAGGATCTTATCTTTATTTGATACGATAAAGTTATACAAATAGAATTTTCACCCTTTCAAATGTTTTCTATTTCATATAAGCTTAAAAATATTGTTTAAAGTGATGTGATCCTTAAAATCATTTCAAGCTATACTCTGTTGTGTTGATATGTTAAACATTGAATGCTTTCAAATCATTAATTGATATGACCAACATAATAAAAATACAAACATACTGAAAAAAAAACATGCAATGTTCTCTTGCTAGAATTTTTCTTTGATGATAGTATCCTTCCCTATCTCTTCTGATTAATTTTGGTTTGAGGTCTATTTTATCAAATGTTAAAATGGCTACAGCTTGCTTCTTAGTCCATGTGGTTGGGATACATTTCTTCACCCTTTTGCCTTTAGATAATATTTATTCTTGGTGTTGAGGTAGAGTGTGATTTAAATAGTCTGTGGTCAATTATTAAGGATGGGAATTAATATGGCAGCAGTTACTTTTTAATCAGCTACTGCCCAAATAAAAGATGCAGAGACTGTTAGAATTACAGTAAGATATAAAGCACCAGAGCTGGGCAAATATCAACCCTCTAAGTCATTTTGTCTGCTTTCATGCCTTGAACCCCAATCTATTACTTGCCATATGTTTTGTTTGTGCTGCTCCTGCTTCAGCAGGACAGCCCACATGGCCACGTGCTCATGGTCCATATTGCCCCATAGGGACTTCCTTCTTTCTCCTTTCTTGCTCTCCCTCCTGGTCCCTTCCTATAACCTCAAGCCCCAAAACTGAATCTCTGCCTATCTCTCTTCTGCCCAGCTACAGGCTGTTAGCAATTTTTATCAACCAATCGGGGATAATTAGGCAGAGGCAAGGTTTATATGACACAGGCCCGTGTACATGAGAAATTGTTCATGTGGGGGTAGAACAGATCTTTGGATATTTAGCATTTGAATACATAGCAGCACCACACCAATCCCAACATCCCCCCTCCCTCTTACAGACTATATACAGTAAAAACAATTATGAAATTTATGGTATAGTAATTACTTTCACAATGCCTACTCCATTTGTATTTTGTATCTTTGGATAAAGTATTCTATTATCTATCCTATCTTGGTGAGTTTAGAGTTCTCTATGTAAATCATCTTCTCATTGCCATCATAAACATTTAAATCCTCGAACTTTCATAACTTGGAATTATGGACCTTAAAACATCTTTTATAATTTTCTTCAAGCTTCATAAAAGACTTTCTAGACCCCCTAAATTTTGTTTATCCTTAAAACACTTTCTTAGACTCTTTCTTAGATTCTTTATATCTTAAGTTCAATTGTGAGACTATGACTATCTCGTCTTCAAAACCCATCAGAGACTTGAGAAGGAATAAATATTGCCTGAGTGTGTAGGAAGTACAGGCAAGCAGCTTCTAAAACTATAGAATTGACAGGCAGCCGACTGAATTGACAGTCCTCAAGATTTTCTAAAACATTGGAGCATCTATCATCAGCCTTTTGGCCGAGTATATCTGAGAGAAATATTTGTGAAGCAGGAATTATTAAGGGCTTGCTTACCCTGCTTGGCATAGTTTGGTAGTTGACTTTGCCCGTGTCCAAATTTTGTCCATTTTGAGCAGCATTCTGTCTACTGATGAAGTTAGCACAGCACTTTCTGTGCTCAGTGGCTAATTTGCCATAATTGAAGCCATCTCCAAAAGTAGGTCCTTTGATGCTCATCATCATTTCCCAAGTCAAATGAAGTGCTGCTAGGAGCTGACATGTTTCATTGACAAAAAGGCCTTAAATTCAATGCCATATTCTAAAAGGCTCTGAGGTTTCTGAAGACCATCTCGTTATTTATAGCATATCTAAATTGGCAAACTTGTTTTTAGCTATTCACTATCTGTTCAATCTAGAAAGCATCTTATTGTAACAAACTTGTCTATTAGCTAATATGACCATAAGTTTGACTATCTGACTATCAACATATTTTTTAATAATCCTGAACACACCTGAAGAAGATGACTGTGACCTTAAATCTCATCGTAAGAAGAAGGTAGAGGCCTTTAAAGAGGAAATGGATAAATCCCTTAAAAATACAGGAAAATAGACCTTAAGACAAGGCCCCACGGCCGCCGCCGCCATCGGTGCTGCTGACTGGACTAAGCAAGCAGAACCAGGTACCCATGATATCCCAAATTTAAGATCTCTGAGGACTCAGGCTGCCAGGCAGAGATCTGGGCAGAGCAGCGGATCCTGGGTCCCAGGCAGGCGTGGGCTCTGTGACCTGTGGGGGACCCTGCACTCCCCACAGCTGCCGCCATCTTGGCTGCTGCCTGGACCGAGCTGACTGAACCAGGTACTCAAGATATCCCAAGTTTAAGAACTCTGGGGACTTAGGCGGCCAGGCAGGGACCTGCACACAGGATCTGAGCAGAGAGGTGGTTCATCTGTGTACCAGTCAAGCCTGGGTCCTGTGCCAGGCAGGGTCGTCAGCACTTGGAGGGGCTCCCAGTCACCACCTTCACTCCCTGACAGAGCAGACAAGCAGCATCAGGTCCACAGAGACAACTGAATATAACATTGCTTGGAGCAAGATACACCAGGGGTCCAACAGCACCCAAGAGGAGGACAGCTCATCAACAATCTGTGCCAGGAGAAACCCAGTCATCCAGTTGTGGGGAAATAGCCTTACAAGCCCACAGGAGGTTCAAGCACCAGCTAGTGACTACAGGACCAACTAACGCCAGAGATAACCAGATGGCAAAAGACAAATGTAGGAATGTTACTAACAGAAATCAAGGCAATATGGCAGCATCCGAACCAGTAAGGCTCGGATACCCCAACACACCAGAAAACAAGATTCAGGTCTAAAATCACTAGTCAGGATGCTGTTGGAGGAACACATAGATGAATCTCTTAAAGAAATACAGGAGAAAATTGACCAAAAGTTAGAAGCCCTTACAAGGCAAACACAAAAATCACTTAAAGAAATTCAGGAGAATACGGATCAAAAATAGAAGCCAATAAGGAGGACATACAAAAATCACTTAAAGAAATGAAGGAGAACGTGGGTCAACGAGTAGGAGTAATGAAAGAGGAAACACAAAAATCTTTTAAAGAATTACATGAAAACACATACAAGCAAGCAAAATATCTGAGCAAAACTATCCAGGATCTAAAAACAGAAGTAGAAACAACTAAGAAATCTCAAAGGGAGATAACTTTGGAGATAGAAAACCTTGGGAAGAAATCAGGGGCCATAGATGCAAATATCAACACTAGAATATAAGAGATAGAAGAAAGAATCTCAGATGCTGAAGATACCATAGAAACTATTGATTCAACAGTCAAAGAAAATGCAAAATGCAAAAAGCTTGTAACCCAAGACATCCAGGAAGTCCAGGACACAAGGAGAAGACCAAACCTAAGGGTTATAGGCATAGATGAGAGTGAAGATTTAGACTTAAAGGTCCAGCAAAAATCTTCTACAAAATTATGGAAGAAAACTTCCTCAACCTAAAGAGAGATGCCCATGAATATACAAGAAGCCTACAGAACTCCAAACAGACTGGACCAGAACAGAAATACCTCCCGTCACATAATAATCAAAACTCCAAATGTACTAAACAAAGAAAGAATATTAAAGGCAGTAAGAGAAAAAGGCCAAGTAACATATAAAGGAAAACCTATCAGAATTACACCAGACTTCTCACCTGAGACCATGAAAGCTAGAAGATCGGGCAGATATCATGCAGACTCTAAGAGAACACAAATTTCAGCCAAAACTACTATACTCAGCAAAACTCTCAATCGCCATAGATGGAGAAACCAAGGTATTCCATGACAAAACCAAATTTGCACGCTATATTTCCACAAACCCAGCCCTACAAAGGATAATAGGGGGAAAACACCAACACAAGGAGGGAAACTACACCCCTGAAGAAGTAAGATAGAACCCCCTCTCATCAAACCAAAAAGAAGATAAACACTCAAATATAAAAAATAACTTCAAAAATGTCAGGAAGTAATAATTACTATTCCTTAATATCTCTTAACATCAATGGATTCAATTGCCCAATAAAAAGATATAGACTAACAGACTGGATACAGATCCAGGACCCTACATTTTGCTGCATACAGGAAACACATCTCGGTGTCAAAGACAAACAGTACCTTAGAGTAAAACTCTGGAAGACAATTTTACAAGCAAATGGTCTCAGGAAACAAGCTGGAGTAGCCATTCTACTATCAGATAAAATTGACTTTCAACCTTAAGTCATCAAAAGAGACACAGAAGGTAACTTCTTGCTGGTCAAAGGGAAAATCCACCAAGGAGAACTCTCAATAATGAACATCTATGCTCCAAATGCAAGGGCACCCTCATTTGTAAAAGAAATTCTACTAGAGATTAAAGCACACATTACACCTAACACAATAATTGTGGGTGACTTCAACTTTCCACTCTCCTCAATGGACCGATCAGGAAACCAGAAACTAAACAGGGACACAGTGAAACTAATTGAAGCTTTGGACCAATTGGATTTAACAGATATATATAGAACATTTCATCCTAAAGCAAAAGAATATACCTTTTTCTCAGCACCGCATGGTGCCGTCTCCAAAATCAACCAGATCAGACAGACATCAACAAATACAAGAAGATCTAACTAATCCCATGCCTCCTATCAGATCACTGTACAGTAAAAGTGGTCTTAAATAGCAAGAAGAACAACAGAAAGTCCACATACACATGGAAACTGAACAATATTCTACTCAATGACACCTTGGTCAAGGAAGAAATAAAGAAAGAAATCAAAGACTTTTTAGAATTCAATGAAAATGAAGGTACAACCTTTCCAAATCTATGGGACACAATGAAAGCAGTGCTAAGAGGAAAACTCATAGCCCTGAGTGCCTCCAAAAAGAAAATGGAGAGAGCATACACTAGCAGCTTAACAGCACATCTGAAAGCCCTGGAACAAAAAGAAGCTAATTCCCCCAGGAGGAGTAGAAGACAGGAAATCATCAAACTAAGGGCTGAAATCAATCAAGTAGAAACAAAGAGAACCATACAAATAATCAACAAAAACAGGAGCTGGTTCTTTGAGAAAATCAACAAGATAGATAAACCCTTAGCCAGACTAACCAATGGGCACAGAGACAGTATCCAAATTAACAAAATTAGAAATGAAAAGGGGGATATAACAACAGAAACTGAGGAAATTCAAAAAGTCATCAGATCCTACTACAAAAGCCTATATTCAACACAACTGGAGAATCTGGAGGAAATGGACAATTTCCTAGAAAGATACCAAATACCAAAATTAAATCCGGATCAATTAGAGCAACTAAACAATCCCATAGCCCCTAGAGAAATAGAAGGGGTTACGGAAAGTCATCCAAGCAAAAAAAAGTATGGGACCAGATGGTTTTAGTGCAGAAGTCTATCAGACCTTCAAAGAAGGCCTAACACCAATACTCTTCAAACTATTCTACAAAATAGAAACAGAAGGAACACTACCCAACTTGTTCTATGAAGCCACAATTACACTGATACCAAAACCACACAAAGATCCAACAAAGAAAGAGAACAACAGGCCAATTTCCCTTATGAATATCGATGCAAAAATACTAAATAAAATTCTTGCCACCCGAATCCAAGAGTACATCAAAACGATCATTCACCATGATCAAGTAGGCTTCATCCCAGGGATGCAGGGATGGTTCAATATATGGAAATCCATCAATGTAATCCACTATATAAACACACTAAAAGAAAAAAACCACATGGTCATCTCATTAGATGCTGAAAAAGCATTTGACAAAATTCAGCATCCTTTCATGCTAAAAGTCCTAGAAAGAACAGGAAGTCAAAGCCCATACCTAAACATAGTAAAAGCAATATACAGCAAACCAGTAACCAACATCAAAATAAATAGAGAGAAACTTGAAGCAATCCCACTAAAATCAGGGACTAGACAAGGCTGCCCTCTCTCTCCATAGCTTTTCAATACAGTACTTGATGTTCTAGCAAGAGCAATTAGACAACACAAGGAAGTCAAAGGGATACAAATTGGAAAGGAAGAAGCCAAACTAACATTATTTGCAGATGATATGATAGTATACTTAAGTGATCCAAAAAACTCCACCAGAGAACTCCTACAGCTGATAAAGAACTTCAGCAAATTCGCTGGTTATAAAATCAACTCAAGCAATCAGTAGCCTTCCTGTACTCAAAGGACAAGCAGGCTGAGAAAGAAGTTAGGGAAATAACACCCTTCACAATAGCCACAAACAACATAAAGTATCTTGGTGTGACTCTAACCAAACAAGTTAAAGATCTGTATGACAAGAACTTCAAGTCTTTGAAGAAAGAAATCGAAGAAAACCTCAGAAGATGGAAAAAATCTTCCATACTCTTAGATTGGCAGGATTAATATAGTAAAAATGGCCATCATGCCAAAAGTAATCTACAGATTAAATGCAATCCCCATCAAAATCCCAAATCAATTCTTCATAGATCTAGAAAGAGCAATTCTCAAATTCATCTGGAATAACAAAAAACCCAGGATAGCTAAAACTATTCTCAACAATAAAAGAACTTCTTGGGGAATCAATATCCCTGACCTCAAGAAGTACTACAGAGCAATTGTGTTAAAAACTCCATGTTATTGGTACAGCGACAGGCAAGTAGATCAATGGAATAGAATTGAAAGCCCAGAAATGAACCCACGGAGTTATGGTCACTTGATCTTTGATAAAGGAGCTACAACCATCCAGTGCAAAAAAAGATAGCCTTTTCAACAAATGGTGCTGGTTCAACTGGAGGTCAACATGCAGAAGAATGCAAATCGACCCATTCTTATCTCCTTGTACTAAGATCAACTCCAAGTGGATCAAGGACCTCCACATAAAACCAGACACACTAAAACTAATAGAAAAGAAACTGGGGAACACCCTTGAGGACATTGGCTCAGGGGGAAAATTCCTGAACAGAACACCAATCGCTTATGCTCTAAGATCAAGAATAGACAAATGGGACCTCATAAGGTTACAAAGTTTCTGTAAGGCAAAAGACACTGTCAAAAGGACAAATCGGCAACCAGCAAATTGGGAAAAGATCTTCACCAACCCCACATCCGACAGAGGGCTAATATCCAATTTATACAAAGAACTCAAGAAATTAGACCCCAGAAAAGCAAATAACCCTATCCAAAAATGGGGTACAGAGCTAAACAAAGACTTTTCACCTGAAGAAATTCAGATGGCTGAGAAACACCTTAAAAAATGTTCAACATCATTAGTCATTAGAGAAATGCAAATCAAAACAACCCTGAGATTTCACCTCACACCTG
This sequence comes from Apodemus agrarius, assembly GCA_964023405.1. NCBI lineage: Eukaryota > Metazoa > Chordata > Mammalia > Rodentia > Muridae > Apodemus > Apodemus agrarius. Next base: position 1,539,553 of record OZ030015.1, on the reverse strand, counting down.
TCAGAATGGCTAGGATTAAAAACTCAGAAGACATCAGGTTGGCGAGGATGTGGAAAAAGAGGAACACTCCTCCACTGCTGGTGGGATTGCAAGCTGGTACAACCACTCTGGAAATCAGTCTGGCGGTTCCTCAGAAAACTGGACATGATACTTCCGGAGGATCCAGCCATACCACTCCTGGGAATATACCCAGAAGACTCCTCACCATGCAATAATGATACATGCTCCACTATGTTCATAGCAGCCTTATTTATAATAGCCAGAAGCTGGAAAGAACCCAGATGTCCCTCAACAGAGGAATGGATACAAAAAAATGTGGTATATATACACAATGGAATACTATTCAGCCATTAGTAACAATGAATTCATGAAATTCTTAGAGACTGGATGGAGCTGGAGAACATCATACTAAGTGAGGTGACCCAGTCTCAAAAGAATACCCATGGTATGCTGTCACTGATAAGTGGATATTAGCCTAGAATCTTGGGACACCAAAGACACAATTCACATACCAAATGATGTCTGACAAGAAGAAAGGAATGAACACTAGTGCTGGAAAGGATCAAAGCCTCAGTGTAGGGGAATACCAGAACAGGGAAGTGGGAAGGGGTGGATGAGGGAGCAAGGGGAGGGAAAAGGGCATGTGGGACCTTAGGGGGGTGGGGAAACAAAAAAAAGGGAAATGAAATGTAAATATAGAATATATCCAATTAAAAAATTATAAAGAATTAAAAAAAAAAGCCAGACACACTGAAACTAATAGAAAAGAAACTGGGGAAGACCCTTGAGGACATGGGCACAGGGGGAAAGTTCCTGAACAGAACACCAATAGCTTATGCTCTAAGATCAAGAATTGACAAATGGGATCTCATAAAATTACAAAGTTTCTGAAAGGCAAAGGACACTGTCAGAAGGACAAGACCTAAAGATGGAAATAGAAACAATAAAGAAAACACAAATGGAGGCAACTCTGGATATGGAAAGCCTGGGAAGAGAACAAGAAATATAGACCCAAGTGTCACCAACAGAATACAAGAAATGGGAGAGAGAATCTCAAGCATGGAAGATACCTTAGAAGAAATTGATGCTTCAGTCAAAGAAAATGCCAAATTTAAAAGGTTCCTAACTAAAAAAAATCCAGGAAATTTGGAATACTATGAAAAGACCAAACCTAACAAAAATCTGACTATAAGAGGGTAAATATTCTCAGTTCAAAGGGTCAGAAAATATCTTCAACAAAATCATAAAAGAAAACTTTCCTAACTGAAAGAATATATATAATCATACAAGAAGCTTACAGAACACCAAATAGATTGGACCAGAAAAGAAGATACTCCTGCTACATAATAATCAAAACAGTAAATGTAAACAACATCAACAAAAGAATAGTAAAAAGTGCAAGAGAAAACATCAAGTGACATATATAGACAGACCTATCAGAATTACACCAGACTTCTCAACAGAGACTCTAAAAGCCAGAAGATTCTGAGCAGACCCTACAAAACCACAGATGACAGCCCATACTGCTATACCAAGCAAAACTCTCAATCACCATAGATGGAAAAACCAAGATATTCCATGACAAAATTAAATGTAAACAATATCTTTCTACTAATCTAGCACTACTAAGGATACCAGAAGGAAAACTCCAACAAAAGATGGGTAACTACTCCCAAGAAAACACAAGAGGTTAATTATCTCACAGCAAAACCAAAGGAGGAGAATCACACAAGTATAGTGCCACCAACAACATCAAAATAACAGGAACTAACAGTCATTGGTCATTAATATCTCTCAACATCAGTGGAATCAATTCACCAATAAAAAAGACACAGATTAACAGAGTGTGTATGTAGACAGGACCCATCATTCTGCTGCATACAGGAAACATACCTCAACAGCAAATAGAGACACTATGTCATAGTTAAAGGCTTGAAAAGGGTTTTCCAAGCAAACAGACCCAAGAAACAATCTGGAGAAACAATTCTAATGTCTAATAAAATAGACTTTCAATCAAAAGTAATCAAAAGAGGTAGGGGATTACCTCACTCAGGATGATATATTCTAGTTCCATACATTTGCTATGAACATAGTGGAACCTGTGTCTCCTGAGAGGCTCTGCCAATGCCTAACAAATACAGAGGGAGACGCTCTCAGCCAACCATTGAACTGAGCACAGGGTCCCCAATGAAGGAGCTAGAGAAAGGACCCAAGGAGATGAAGGGGTTTGCAGTCTCATAGGAGGAACAACAATATGAACCACCCAGTACCCCCAGAGTTTCCAGGGACTAAACTACCAACCAAAGAGTTGAGGGAGGAACCCATGGCTCCAGCTGCATATGTAGCAGAGGATGAACTTGTTGGACATCAAAGGGAGGAGAGTCCTGAGTCCTTGGTCCTGAGAAGGATCAATGCCCCAGTATAGGGGAATACCAGGACAGGGAAACAGGAGTGAGTGGATTGGTGAGCAGGGGGAGAGGGGAGGGATTAGAGATTTGGGGGAAGAGGGCCAGGAAAGGGGACAACACTTAAAATGTAAATAAAGAATATATCTAATAATGCTGAACATTTCTTTAGATGCTTCAGAGACATCCAAGTTTTCTCAGTTGAAAATTCCCTGTTTAGCTCTGTATCCCATTTTTAAGGGGGTTATTTGACACTCTGGAGTCTAACTTCTTGAGTTCTTTGTATACATTAGATATTAGCCCTCTATTGGCTATAGGATTGGTAAAGATCTTTTCCCAATCTGTTGGTTGCCGTTTTGTCCTACTGACAGTGTCCTTTGCCTTAGAAAAGCTTTGGAGTTTTATGAAGTCCCATTTGTCGATTCTTGTTCTTATAGCATAAGCCATTGGTATTCTATTCAGGAAGCCCATGTGTTTAAACTTCTTCCCCACTTTCTCCTCTATAAGCTTCAGTGTATCTGGTTTTATGTGGAGGTCCTTGATCCACTTGGACTTGAGCTTTGCACAAGGAGATAAGAATGGGTCGATTTGCATTTTTCTGCATGCTGACCTCCAGTTGATCCAGCACCATTTGTTAAAAATGCTGTCTTTTTTCCACTGGATGTTTTTAGCTCCTTTGTCAAATATCAAGTGACTGTAGGTATGTGGGTTCATATCTGGGTCTTCAATTCTATTCCATTGATTTTCTTGCCTGTCTCCGTACCAATACCATACAGTTTTTATCACCATTGCTCTGTAGTAGAGCTTGAGGTCAGGGATGGTGATTCCCCCCCCCAGGAGATCTTCTGTTTTGGACAATAGTTTTGACTATCCTGGGGTCTTTGTTATTCCAAATGAATTTGCAGATTGCTCTTTCTAGCTCTATGAAGAATTGATTTGGAATTTTGATGGAGATTGTATTGAATATGTAGATTGCTTTCAGAAAGATGGCCATTTTTACCATATTAATCCTTCCAATCCATGAGCATGGGAGATCTTTCCATCTTCTGAGGTCTATGATTTCTTTCTTCAGAGGCTTGAAGTTCTTGTCATACAGATCTTTCACTTGCTTGGTTAGAGTCACACCAACGTATGTAATATTATTTGTGACTATTATGAAGGGTGTCATTTCCCTAATTTCTTTCTCAGCTTGTTTATCCTTTGAATAGAGGAAGGCTACTAATTTGTTTGAGTTAATTTTATATCCAGCCACTTTGCTGAAGTTGTTTATCAGCTTTAGGAGTTCATCCTTATTTATCAGGGAAATGCAAATCAAAACAACCCTAAGATTCCACCTCACACCACACCAGTCAGAATGGCTAAGACAAAAAACTCCTGGGACAGCAAGATGCTGGAGAGGATTTGGAGAAAGAGGAACACTTCTCCATTGCTGGTGGAATTTCAAGCTGGAAAAACCACCCTGGAAATTAGTTTGGCATTTCCTCAGAAAATTGGGACATAGTACTACCTGAAGACCCAGCTATACCACTCCTGGCCAATACCCAAAAATTACTCCAACATGTAATAAGGACACATGCTCCACTTTGTTCATAGCAGCCTTCTTTATAATAGCCGGAAGCTGGAAAGAACCCAGATGTCCTTCAACAGAGGAATGGATGCAGAAATTGTGGTATATATACACAATGGAATACTATTCAGCTATTAAAAACAATGAATTCATGAAATTCTTAGGCAAATGGGTGGAACTAGAAAGCATCATCCTGAGTGAGGCAACCCAATCACAAAAGAACACACATGGTATGCACTCACTGATAAGTGGATATTAGCCCAGAAGCTTGGAATACCCAAGACACAATTCACATATCAAATGATGCCCAAGAAGGAAGGAGAGGCCCCTGGTCCTGAAAAGGCTCAATGCAGCAGTGTAGGGGAATGCCAGGACAGGGAAGTGGGAGAGGGTTGATTGGGGAAAAGGGGGAGGGAAGAGGACTTATGGGACTTTTGGAGAGGGGGGGAATCCAGGAAAGGGGAACTCATTTGAAATATAAATAAAGAATTTATCTTTAAAAAAAAGAAATGTTCAATATCCTTAGTCATCAGGGATATGCAAATCAAAATGACTCTGAGATTCCTCCTTACACTAATCAGAATGGCTAAGATCAAAACCTCAAGAGACTGCACATGCTGATGAGGAAAGGGGAACACTGCTCCACTGCTGGAAATCAATCTTGTGGTTTTTCAGAAAACTGGATATCGTTTTACTTGAAGGCCCAGCTACACTGTTCCTGGCCATATACATAAAAGATGTTCCACAATACCACAATGACACATGTTCCTCTAATTTCATAACAGCCTTATTTATAATAGCTGGAAATTTGGAAACAGTTTCTCAATTGAAGAATGGCTACAGAAAATGTTGTTCATTTACACAATGAAATAATATTCAGTTATTAAAAACAAGGACATCATGAATTTTGCAGGCAAATGAATGGAACTCAGTTAGGTAACCCAGACCCAAAAGGACATGCATGGTATGTAATCACTGATAAGTAGATACTAGAATACCTGTGATACATCCCACAGACCCAAAGAAGTTAGACAAGAAGGAAGATCCAAGCAAGGATGGTTGAATCTCACTCAGAAGGGGGAATAAAATAGTCATAGGAGGCAGATGGAAGGAAGGAACTAGGTGCGAGAGGGGCGAAGGGGTGATGGGGGCAGGATCAGGATTGGGGAGAGATAGGAGAGAGGGCCAGAGGGCTAGGAGAACAAATGGAAATATGCAGCTGCTGGGTAGGAATGGGGGAAATTTCTAGGAAGATCTGGGATGTGGGAGTCTCCCAGAAGTCAATGCATTTGATCTTAGATGAGACTCATGGTAGTAGGAATACAGAACCCGTAGAGGCCATCTCCTGTAGCCAGGTAGGACCCCCATTGGAGGGATAAGGATGCCAACCCACACACAAAACTACTGACTTAAAATTTGTCCTGTGTAAAAGAAATGAAGAGACAGAGTTGGAGTAAAGACTCAGGGAATGACCAACCAATAGCAGGCCCAAGTTGAGGCCCGTCCCGTGAGCAAGCACCAATCCCTAACACTATTGATTATACTGCTATGTTTGAAGACAGGAACCTAACATAACTGTCCTGAGAGGCTCTACCCAGCAGCTGACTGAAAAGGATGCGGATACCCACAGCCAAACATTGGGAGGTGGTTGGGAACTCTTATGAAAGAGTTAGGGAAAGGGTTGAAGGCCCTGAAGGGGATAGAAACTGCACAGGAAGGCCAACAGAGTCAACTTACCTGGAACCCTGGGAGCTCTCAGAGACTGAGACACCAACCAAAAAGTATACATGGGCTGGGCCTAGGCCCCCACATATTTGTAGCAGACATATAGCTCAGCTCCTCCCACTTCCTCCTGCCCGATCATTGGCTCAAGCCTTTATTTGAGAAGTTAAGGTGGGGAGAAGGTTCACAAGGCAACTCCTCATCTGCAGCCTCTCTGAGGAGTGGAATTAGCCATCAAAATACAAGCCCAGGGCTATCCACAAAACACTAGTGGTTAGGATAGGGGAAGGGAGGCTGTAGCAAGTGCTCTTCTACAGAGCTGGAGATAAGACTGGGGTATTGGATCTGGAGGAACGGAAGGAAAGACGAAGATCTGCAGTTAGCCTGCCTGCCTGCTTCTCTGACTGGAGTGGCCTCTTGTGTCTTCTAGAATTTCTTAAAAAATAATAAAAAGAGAAGAAATCTTGGCTTCTATGCTGCTTCTACTCCACCCTGTGCCCATGGCAGACATCACTAGCTGATCATAACTCAGCTACAGAACTCTTACCATGAAACAGCAGTTTTGACAATGGACTTCAGCTGAAAACTACTTCATATTCCTTTTCCCAGTTAGTTAAGTAGTTTGTGGTTTGTTGTCAAGTTGATATAAGCTAGAGCCATCTGGGAAGAGAGAGTGTCAGTTGAGAAAAGGCCTACATCAGATTGTCCTGGAACCAAGTCTGTGTGACATTTCTTAATCTATGAATGATATGGGAGGGCCCAACCCTTTGTGGGGTGTACTACAAATAGGCAGGTGGTCCTAGATTGTATACGAAAGCACAAAAGAAGGGGCATCAATGGAGAAAAGGCCTATGTCAGATTGGCCTATAGGCAAATCTAAAGAGCATTTTCTTGATTAAAGATTAATATGAGAGGCTCCAGCCCACTGAAGGCAGTGTCGTTCCTGGGCAGATGGACCTGGGTAATATAAGATGGCTGAGCAAATCATAGGGAGAAAGCCAGTCAGCAGCACCCCTACATCCATGGCTCTGTATCAGTTCCTCCCTTCAAATTCCTGACTTGAGCTCTTATCCTGATTTCCTTCAGTCATGGAGTGTGATGTTGACATATAACCCAGATAAACCCTTTCCTTTCCAGTGCTTTCTATCATGGCGTTTATCGCTACAACAGAGACCTAACTAACACACATCTAATCTAGAGTTATCCTCTCATTTCACAAGTGAGAAAAGTTTAGCCTTTTGAGATTAAATATATGACCCAAAGTTACAGGAACTAAAATAATAATAATAATAATAATTCTGAACCTCTCTATTAGTTATTTCAATACCATGTCACTCTAAACTTTAATAAATCATGATTTAAAAGGATTATTATTGTGTTCTAAAACAAAGGCAAAGAAAAATGTGTGGAACGAAATATAGGTCAAGCTGACACATAGAAAATTTAATTTCCCTTGCACATCACCAGGAATAGTTCCTTAAATGCATTTTCTATTTAGTTCTAGCAGACATCGTGCTTGAATGCAAGTCTTTTTTAAAATTTTAATACATATATTTACTTTGTCTTAGCTAGTGTTTCTATTGCTGTGAAAAGACACCATAACCAAGGCAACTCTTATAAAGGACAACACTTAATTGGGACTATCTTACAGGTTCAGAGGTTCAGTCAATGATCACCAAGGCAGCACCATTGTATAGTCCAAGCAGACATGGGGCTCGAGGAGCTGAGAATTCTACAACTTGTTCCAGAGGTAGACAAGAGAAGATTGGCTCCCACTTGGTTAGGAGGAAGGTCTAAAATCCTACCCCCACAGTAACATGCTTCTATATTATTTCCAATGTTACCACACCTTCCAATAGTGCCACTCCCTGGGCCTAGCATATTCAAACCACTACAGAGTTTCCTTTTTTTCCATTAATTTATCTATTTATTCACTTTACATTCTGATCTACCACTTCATCCTCCTGGTGCCTCACCCTAGAGTGTCTTCAACCCATGCCCCCTCCCCTTCTCTTCTTTGAGGTTAGAAACACCCCTAGGAACCCCCTGACCCTAGCACATCAAATCTCTTCAGGGTTAGGTGTTTGCTCTCCCACTAAAGCTAGACAAGGCCACCCAGTTAGAAAAACAGATTCCACAGACAAGCAGCAGCATTTGGGATATCCCTCTCTCTCAGTTGAAGACTGAGCTGTACATGTGCTACATATGTGCAGACAGGCCTAGGTCTAGCCTGTGTATGTTCTTTGGTCAGTGGTTTAGTCTCTGGGAGGACCCAAGGGTCTAGGTTAGTTGATTATGTTGGTCTTCCTGTGGAGTTCCTATACCCTCCAAGACCCTCAATCCTTCCCCCTGACTCTTCCATTAGAGTATCCAAACTCTGTCCAATGTTTGGCTGTGGGTCTCTGTATCTGTTTCAGTTAGCTACTGGGTATAGCCTCTCAGTCTCCTGTCTGCAAGCATAATAGAGTCAGAGATTGGCGCTTGCACATGGGGTATCAGATTGGGCCAGTTATTGGTTGGCCATTCCCTGAGTCTCTGCTCCATTTTGTCCCTGCATTTCTTTTATACAAGACAAATTTTGGGTCAATAGTTTTATGTGTGGGTTGTTGTCCTTATTCCTCCCCTGGGGTCCTGCCTGGCTACAGCTGGTGACTACTTCAAGCTCCATATCTCCACTGCTAGGAATCTCAGCTAAAGTCATAGACTCCTGGGAACCTGCCCCATTCCAGATCTCTGGCATGTCTTAGAGATGCCTCCCAGCCCTTATCCCACCAACCATCAATTTTCATTTACTCGCCTGACCCTCTGGTCCTTTCTCTTGTCTCACCCTACATTTGATCCTGATTCCCCCAATCCCTTCCCCATCCTCTCTCCTACCCAGTTCCCTCCCTCCATCTGTCTAATGGCTATTTTATTCCCCCTTCTAAGTGAAATTCAACATCTCCTCTGGGCCTTCCTTCTTGTTTAGCTTCTTTGGAACCCAAGTCTTACAAGAAGAAAAATAATGAGGTGACTTTGGGCCCCTACTTGGATGTTTTCATGAACTGGAGAATCCCAAACCAGCTATTATTTGTTATCAACTCAGGCAGTGGCACCAAGTCCTTTCAGCTTTCATAAATCTCCCTGAGAAATGGCTGTTGAACATCCCCTTGTCTAACCCCTGAATAAATTGTACCAGAACTTTATACAAGACTCAGCAGTAAGTCTCTAATGGAAGTCAATACCTGTGTCTGTATTAATATGAGTTACTACTGGTATCTAAAAATAAAATTTACTAGTATCACTATCTATGATGGCTTATCTATTTGGTCCCAGAATATAAAAAATAGAAAAAGCTCTTATTGCATCAAAGTATTTGTAGGAAGCTAATTATAAGAACCAAGAGACAGGAGAGATTGCAAATTTTACTTAAAGCCAATGAATTCTTTCTATGACACTGGAGCTTAGAGATTCTCTAAGAGACAATTGAAGAATTCTGATGGCCAATTAAAGAAAGAAGAGGCTGAGGGACCAGTTAAGGGAAATGATAAAGCCCAGACTAGTTATTCACCAGCAAGGAGAAGGTAGAAGTAAATTCAGAAGCTATTGTTGATGCGGATTTAATGGGCTCTAACAGGAATAAGAGACTGCATAGTTCAATGAGGCTACAAGGGACAGAGGCTTCAATAGCACAATTAGTTGTCCCACACAGAGGTGTAAGGAGCCGTGGAATAGTTAGTGTACGGATGCTCCCATTACATCAATGCACTGCAGCCTGGCTTCTCAAAACTTTATCATCATTACTGTTCCCAGGAAGAACTAGAGATAACTGGTTAGGGCAATCTCTAATCACACTGAAGGAGATCACTGGGTCTGCTTTCCATCTTAATAATGGTTATGCACACTGACTGGGGGACAAGTCTACAGTCCTCAAAAGTAAATGCCAACATCACAAGACTCCATTTGTCTGTCAGATCCTTGTTTGCCTTGAAACATCAGCCAGGACTTAGAGAAATTTTGCAGTGACAAGACCCCAATCAAGTGAGAGAGAGAGAGAGAGAGAGAGAGAGAGAGAGAGAGAGAGAGAGAATGAATCACTGGAGCTAGAGCTGTGGATTCAACAGTTAACATCACTTTCTATTCTTCTAGAAGATTCAGGGTTCCCAATACCCACATGGAGGGAAGGAGGGATAGAGTGAGGGATAGAGGGAGGGAGGGAGGGAGGGAGGGAGGGAGGGAGGGAGGGAGGGAAGGAAAGAGAAGAATTAGCAATAGGTGACAGCTAATACAGAGACTCATGACAGGCCAAAATGTTGAGAATAAGACAGTTGAGTGCTCAACTGGAAATGGGACATCTACACCATCCTCTCCACATCCCAGGAAACATCACAGAAGAAAGAGTAGGAAGACAGTACGGCTCAGGTGATGGGAAGGAGTTCTGGGAAATGCTGTCTTCTGAACTTGACATGAACTCACAGCAGCTGTGGTCACCTGCACAAGACTGAGCCATCAACATTTTATCATGATTGCTGTATCCCCTCTTGAGCAGCTATTCACAGTTAATGGTCACTAAGGAGAAAGGGAGTCATTTTCTTCAGTGATATACCACAGGCTAATTGCCTGTGCTCTTATAAATAGCCCCTTTCCAAGCTCATGTAAGCAACATTAATTGAACTCAGTGGGGTCACACAAAAAGAGACATTAAAATGGAAGAACACATTGAGCAGGGAAAAGAATTAAGCAGAAGTGCAGGGAGGATGGGGGACAATGGGACTAAAATTACTCCAAAACAACATAATGTATACATATGACATTATAAAGTAAAAGAGCAAATAAACTTACCGCCATTGCTCACTGGGGAGTCTTCATATCCCTGTCATAATTACCAGATTGCAGTTCCATATGCAAAGAGCTTAGGAAGGTCTGGAGACATGGCTCTACAGCAGAATGCTTGCCCATAACAGTGGGGAAAGAAACCATTTTGAAACACTATACAGTAGTTTGTACTTTTTAATATGAACTGCCTTCAGAAGAGCTTTATTAATCAGGACCCAACCTTCCTAGGTTTAATAGAAGTCTGAAGGAAATAGACTTTCCAACTCATCAGCTCAACCCACCCTATCTCTCCATGGAGGAAAGGGAAACCTGGGAAGCAAAGTTCAGAAGCACAGACTCACTCAAAGACGAAGACCTAGTAATAGGACTAGGTCTTACAGTCTTTATCATTAGCATAGTGTTCCACCATCAGAGAAGCATTACAAGACATACTAAAATGCAAACACTAATCAATAGTGCAAGTATCTCTTCTCTAGTGAGGCTCTGGGGGCCAAGCTGCAAGAGATCCCACTTGGGAAAGAACCCACTTGAGAAATTGCTATGAAGACAACAGGATGTTTAGAAAATGTTTCTGAGCCTCAGACCTCACATCTGAAAATAGAACTAATAAAGGAACTACCTGGCTCCCACTTATTAATTCACACTAGAACACAGAACCCTGTTCATCTTGCCTGGGTGTCCTCCAACCCCGAGAGTGGTCCTGTGGTCTCTCACATTACTCTTCTCTACAGTGTTCCTGACAAATGGCTCAAGCCCTCTTCTCACACTCTGTGTTCTCCTTAATGATCATCCTTCAGTTGTCCCAAGGATCCTCAGATGTAGGGACCAAGTTTACCTAATCCCTTCTTAATTTTACTGCCTCTGAAGATTTGGTCAGTTCATCTCTGAAAATCTCTTTAAGGAATGTGCGCAATCTTTCTTCTTGTCTTCAAATCACAATGAATTTTCTTCTCCATTTTTTTCATTATTCTTCCCAAATACTCCAAACATAGGAACAGGAAGTATGCTGGATAATTTCACTTCAAGTCATGAAAACACAAACCATGAACACATATACCAGTTCACATAGTTGGGAGTCCTCCTGTGGAAGGTGTTTTGTTTTGTTTTGTTTTACAGACTTGGTGCACTCAGATATACCCTCCATGATGACATTAAAAGCCCTGTTCCTCCAGTCTCTTCTCTGTGTGTTTTAGATCTTAAAGTAGGTTACAAATGCCATCAGCAACCATTCTGGGTATAAGATTTCAAACAACAGAAATGAGGCTGTCTTTTCCTGTGCTTTTTTTATTACAGGAACACTTGCTGGCGTTTTGAATGGCTTCTCTTTACCTCTCTCCTAAACACAACTGAGTCAACCATCCTTCTTGAACAGTCACTATCAGAAATTAAAAAAAAATAGCAATTCCTCAAAGAACATCAGACTATACTTAGCCGAGGCTTACTGGTATTTTATATAAAAATGCCAGATGTACACCTGCACCACAAAGGCTTAATTCATTTAAGAAAGAGGAAGAAGGAAGGGTATTGATAGAGGTGCTAGACAAATATACAAGCGTGTCCCCAGGATTCTAGGGTGAGACTTGAGGTGTAGGACAGATGCTTCTAGATGACCCCAAAGACATGGTTTATAAACAGCACGCTCCACTCCCCTGTGGAAGCAAGCATTCACCCACAAGCCTTTGCCACAAGTAAACTCAACACAGTCGTCATTTCAGAAACCATACCAGGTCTGGAGTTTTTGACATTCTGGAGTTTTATATATAGGATTTGTGTCAAGTCAATTCCTGGACACATTTCAGTTTCTTTAAATGATCTCTTCTCCCAGTTTCCTCTTCCATAATTTCAGCTCTATAATCAGTTATGAAGTGTCTCTTCCTTCTTCTCTCAGCCCAGGAATGACCACAAAGCAATCCTTCCCACTGTCATTTCTGTGCCTGCATCCTGCTCCTGCCCTGGGAGCCCTGCACCATGTGGTTCTCCACCCTTTGAGGGTCCCTCCAGCCCATGTGCCTTCTTCACCCCTTCCTTCTCATTTTTGTTGCTAATTTCAAATGTCCTGTTTTAGTGTGTTCCCTCTTCTGTTGAAGCTCTCCATCCACGTTTTTACTTCTCTCGTTGTCTTCTTCAGCACTAGAATTTCTTCTCAGTTCTATATTATGGTGATTTATATACTTATTCACTGTTTATTCATGTGTGAAGGGTGGTACATGGGATGAGTAGGTTTGTGTGACTTGGTTGAGAGGGAGACATGCATATTTCATGAGTATATTGGAAGGTCAGTAGTCAACATTGGGTGTCTTTGTCTTCCTCGGTTGCTCTCCACCATATATTTTGAGACGGGGTTACTGGCCAGGCTGGTAGGCCGGTGAGCTCCACAGGTCCTCAGCACTGAGACTGAGCATGCGCCAACATGAACTGCTTTTCATTTTTTTCATCCAGGAGCTGATAATCAACTACAGACGCCTCACACCTGCTCAGCACACACCTCGACGACGGCCCACCTGCTGGCTCAGTTCCTCTGGAAACGGACACTTTCTGTTCATGCATTGGTTCCCTGGCAGGTTCCCTGGTCCACCTGTGTTTCCTTGCATCTCACTGAGCTCTCTTAAGATGGTTATTTCCATTTATCTTTTAGGAAGTTCCTAAATCACGTCCTTATTGGAGTGGGAACTATGGGTAGTGACCATGTGCGACCTAATGTGGTGGTTTTGATCATTAAACAAGCCATGCATGTATCAACTCCTCATAATGTATGTGTCAGGTTACTGGGAATAATAATATCAACAGCAGACTCACACCTGACAGCCTGGTAGTTACTTGGTCCTTGGGGCTGATGCCTCTTTAGTCAGAATACCCACAATGACTGTCTGGACGGGCAACAACTGTCTTGGCACAAGGCAGAGTGCCTCAGTAGTCGCAGCCTGGCACTGGAAACCTGGATGGTTCCTGGAGAGCCGCTGGTCCCTGGTCCACAATGAAAGCTTGCACATACTGGTTCTGTGTTGTTTTAAAAGCAAAATCCAAAATGGTTGATTTTACCAAATGAAGACTCAGGAGCCAGGTGCTGTGGTGAAATCCTACTGGCTCAGAGAGGCAGAGAAAGCACCCAGCTGACCTTCCTACTCCACTGACGTCCCAGAAGGAAAAAAAAGGTTCTCTTCCACACTGTCTTAAAAACTCTTAAAAACTCTTTCGCTGCACACCTCCTTTTCGACCTCCTTTCCACTTCTTGTATGTCTCTCTATACATCCTCCTGACTTTCTCTCTCTCTGTCTCTCTCTCTCTCTCTCTCTCTCTCTCTCACACACACACACACACACACACACACACACACACACACACACACGTTTTTCCCTATATTCACTTGATCAATTAAGTGCTTTCTTGCTCGACCTCTTGATCTATCTTTGTCTTTATTCAATCTTATTTACAACAAACTGATGTGTGCCAGAATTGAGCCACACCACAACTAGAAACAGGTTTTTCCATCACATAATCTCACAGTGTGATTAAATACCCTGCAACACTCTTGTATTAAAGGTGTGTGCTGGGGCTGAGCCACACCACAACTAGAGACAGGTTTTTCCAGGATACAATCTCAGGGTTCACGGTGTGATCAAATATCCTGCAACATTTTTTCCTTTTGATGTAAATAAAAGACTTTTTCTCTAACACCAATAAACCATATACTTTCTGGTAAAAATTACATTCATAATATCCAGTTCTTTTGTATTTAGCAACCTTGGAGAAAGCACTCTAGTGTCTATCCTATCTTGGTGTGTCCAAAGTTCTGTACCTACAACTATCTACCCTTCAGCCACATCAGAAACCTGAGAAGGATAAATGTCGCCTGAGTGAATAGGAAGTGCAGAGCGAGCAAGTACTAAAACTGTAGACATGACAGAGGCTGCTGACGGCCTGGTCAGTCACCCAAGTCTGCGAAGTTGGAGGATCCATCTCTTCAGCTTAGTGGCCCAGAATATCTGACTGACTTTCTGTGTAGCAGGGATTATGAAGGGCTTGACTAGCAGTTGACTTTCTCTGTGTCCTGCTTGGACACACTGTCAGCAGTTGAGGGAAGGGCGGGGGAGGGGGGCTTTCCCTGTGGCTACCATTGCCAGTTTGAAGCGAACTCCAAATGGAGGTTCTTCAATGCCCATCATCTTCCTTAAAGTAGTATGAAGGGACTGCCAGGAGCAAACAGGTCTCACTGTCAAAAGCCTTTTATTATTAAAACATCTTTATAGGGCATATTCTGTAGATCTCTGAGGTTTTGAAGACTATCACATGTTGCAAATGTTGCTTGTTTTTAGATATTTACTATCTGTTCAGCCTTGGAAAAATGTTTCTGTAATAAACCAGGAGTTTGATTATCTATTAACTGTCATCTCTTAACTATCCTAATCAGTTTGTAGTAGCTTTCAAAAGGACTAAAACTTAACATTGAATTTTTTTAATTACATGGTAAATACTTCACAAGGATTTGAAACATATGTACAGTATAACAAGATATAATCTTAATTTTGTATCAATACACAAAAATTCTATATCAATGTAACCAAACATAACACCAATTCTGTATCATTATACAAAGATCTATACTAATGTAAAATTTTAGGCTAGTAGTAGCTCTATAGTTTAAGAGTAAACTCAGGAATCTACCCTTTCTTCCTACTGTTTCTACATTCCCTTTTTTGTCTAAATAAAAAGGAAAGATTTTAACTCTTAACACAGTAAAACTACTTACAATAGTGAAACTATTTCTGCCAAGCTTTCTGCAATGTTCAGCTTGGCTGTATTTGGTACTCTTAAGTCATTCTCATATGAACTCAGAAAGTTGAATGTCCTGAGCAGTTTGTATTCCAAAGTTGATCTTTGGGTGCTAGTTTTCAGCTTGACAGCAATCCTGGCTAGGTAGAACACAGCAGCCAACCCAAAGGTGTCCAGTGTTTACAAAGAAAATGGCAGCAGAAGAGGCATGGTACAGTTTTGCTCAGGGATGGTGTTACCTCAGTCCAGGTGGATTCATCACTGCAGGCCCCATCGTCTTCTTGGAAACCTAGTAGGCTTCTGTTAGGAATGGTAGAGAGCCTAAATATCTTAAATGCCATTTTCAGTAGATCTCAGAAATATTTGAGGAGCACAATAACCTGAAAACATGTACAGGAAGGTAGATGGGGCTTATTTTTAGAATTATTTAATAGTCTGTATTACTACTAGTATTATGAAAGTTTATACATACATTATAATCTTACACACTTCAAGATAATATTCATACCTTAAGAAAAGTCTCAGAAGACAAATAAAAACCAAAAGATTATGAGATTACTTCCATCAGCAACAGGGAAAAGGCCAAGCTAGAAAAAGCCTGGGAACCAGATCTCCACCAGCTCTCCTTATCAGGGCCACTTCTGGAATATGCTGTCCACTATCAGGGTGGGTCTTCCCAGGACAACAAAGGTAATCAGGCTTCCTGTTTGAGCAAGTTACCTATTCAAGTGACTCTAATTTGTGGCAAGTCGACTTGAATGACAACCATAATAATGTATAGCTTATCTATAGTTTTTGTTTGTCAATTCTTTACTTTTGTAACAAGACAGTGATGTTGGGCCCTGAGGCAAACACCCGTCTAGTGCTTCTGGCTTACAGGAGAATATCTTCTTGGTCTCTCAGATAAGACATTAGAAAAACTCTTCAGGAAAACTTAACTCTTGGTTTCTCCAGCCTCAAGCTCTTCCCCAGGCTGGGAACAGTCCCCACGGTCATAGCATGTAGCACAGTATTTTAAAGATTTTGTCTACATGTGAGGCTTTGTGAAGGGGAGAGTCATAGCATCCCCTTCCCTGGACATCTCTCAGTTCTCTCAGCCATGGTGCTCTTCCCTACCCAGTTCGTTCCAGCACCAGGCCATTTCAGAAAGCCTCACAGCACTTACCTGAGGTGACTCCCTTCTGAGTTTTTCCCAGACCCCTCAGACCAAATATGCTTGCTTAGTGCCTCCAGTGCATCCTGCAAGAATATAATTTTCCGGGCTATGTTATCCTGAGGCACTGGAATTCAGCTTAAACTGAGTTATGCCAGTGAGCCAACACTGCATGAGTGGCCATAGCTCCCACTTGCTTCTCCCTGCCTATGTGCCCTCCTTTTTGCCTGGTTCCTCGCTTTGAGGACCCTTGTGCAGTAGGTGATAGCAGAACTTCTAGCCTCCTCTTTATCCTCAGCAATCCTGGGATCACTGACTCCACCCTGTTTTCAGGTTCTATCTCCATACTGAGAAGTCTCTAGGGGACTCAGGATCTCAGGAACTGCCACAATATTTTTTCTCACCTCAATTCCACACACATACATCCAAATAAGGCCATTATGTTTAATACTTTTAAAACAAGATATGTGTATTTTTAAGGGTGTGCTTAAATGAGCAGTAAATTATGCATGTGGGTCTGACTATAAGCACAAGGTTTTCACCACAACACTCTGCAATCAGCATCAGAATCAACCTAAATGTCCACCAAGAGGGGCCTGCTCGAGCAGTATACATTTTAACCACACAGTGGAATTTTAAGCAGCCATTAAAATTGATGAGATATTTCTAAATTTGTTGACCCAGAAAGAAGACCATGGCAGAATGTTGAGTGAAAAAGCAGGTTAGCCAGCAGTCACGATGTGATCTCATTTACATAACAGCGTGTGTGGGTATTGAGGGTTTGGGTGTGAGTGTGCACGTGAGAGTGTATGCGGATGTGTGAGAACCCTGTGTGGGCACATAGGAGTGTAAGGGTGTGTGTGTGTGTGTGTGTGTGTGCGTGCGTGCGTGTGTGTGTGTGTGTGTGTGTGTGTGTAAGTGGGTGCATGTGTGTGTGTGAGTGAGTGTGTGTGTGTGTGTGTGTGTGTGTGTGTGAGAGAGAGAGAGAGAGAGAGAGAGAGAGAGAGAAAGAGAGAGAGAGAGAGATGGGAGAAAATATGCAGGTGTGCTTAGAAATACTGAGGATATCAGAACTTCACAATGACATTATTGGTTCTAGGTAGTGGGAGTTTCAAAGGCTTTTCATGTATATACAGGCTGTGAGCTGTGACTTTATAATGTACACATATAATTCTACACAGGAGGCAGGGTGCTCCTTCTCAGTTTTGAAACTTTCAAGGGAAGTTGGAAACAGCAACAGTAAAACTGCACCCTCTCACCTTTGTGATGGGAAAGAAAAAAAAAGGTCAGGAGCTGGCTAGCACAGCTGCTTTTTGTGTGCATTTCTTGCCTGCAGCCAAGTCAGTCAGTCCTTAGGCTTAGAAGAATCTCCAGCTGCATACCCCTCACCAAGTTCTCAGCCGAACGGAGCCCTCTTTCTGATCCCCAGTTAGACAGACCCTGCCCTGGTCCCCAACTGGACAGACACCCTACCCCACGCCACCCCAGGATGCCTGTTTGCCTGTACAGAATAAAGATTTTTGAAAAGCATTTAGAGATTTCTAGAAGGATCTGTGGTCAGTTGAGCATTTGATCCATGAATCACACACCAGACCTCAGCAACTCTTATAAAGGAAAACATTTGTGGCTGTCCTACATTTCATAGGTTTAGTACATTATCATCGTGACAGAAAGCATGGAGGTGTGCCAGCAGCCATGCTGCTGCAGAAAGGGACTGAGAGCTTTACATCTCGATCCAAAGGCAACAGGAAGTGAACTGGTTTGAGCTTCCGAAAACTCAAAACCCACCCTCTAAGGACACACCCCTTCTAACAAAGCCACGCCCGCTCCAACCACATCATACCTCTTAATAGTGCCATTCCCTATGAACCAGGCAAACACAAGCGTCTATAGGAGCCGCTCCATTCTGTTAGACCTCAGTAGAACAGGAACCACAAAGAGGAGAGCAAGTGGTGTCAAGCTCCCACCAACAGAGCAAGACACAGTCATCACTTGCATGAGAACACGAATTTAAGTGAACTTCTCTAACACACAGCGATATGTGCTTCCTGGTTTGGTTTGGGTCATGACTCGTCCTTTTATAAAAAGTAATTGCCTTGCTAGATTAATTTCACTTTGTTAGTGTGTTTCTTTGTGTGACACTAAGAATATCTTTTCCCAATACCATATTCTCTCGGACACTTCCCAGCTTCCTCTGCGGGGGCCATGTGGCTATTGCCAGGCAATAAATAGACTGTGAGTGTTCGCTTGGAGGGCTGGTGGGGTCATTACCAGCTCTCGCCCTTCCCTTTGCACTCTCACTGGGTTCAGGCAGCTCAGTGGCCTCAAGTTCCGTCAATGACACGGAGCAGCTGGCTCAATCTGCATGTCATTTGGGAGTAAGTGGGGGAATAAACCTTGTTTATTAACTGCAGATTTTCTTGGGGAGGAGGCAGTGACTGAGAGCCTGAGCAGCAGGGGTGCATCTGCACAGGCACCGGGCAGAGGCAGCGCCGGGCAGAGGCAGACAGAATTCGGGTTAAAGGTTTCTTCTGTTTTGTTTTGTGTACCTTGGAGACTTAGCATATTTGCTGCTGCCTATTCTTTCATATTCAATGGCTGGAATTCCTAACTTTTAATTGAAGCTCCTCAGCTTATTGTTCCCCATCTCCTCCTTGGAGAAGCTAATGACCAGTAAACAAATCCACAAGGGCCCAGCCTAACTTTGGTTTACACAACACTTTCTGAA
The DNA here is from genome assembly GCA_964023405.1 of Apodemus agrarius. Taxonomy (NCBI): domain Eukaryota; kingdom Metazoa; phylum Chordata; class Mammalia; order Rodentia; family Muridae; genus Apodemus; species Apodemus agrarius. The sequence continues at coordinate 1,520,393 of OZ030015.1, read as the reverse complement.
CTGCTGAAAAAGCCCCTCAGGAAGGATGCAGTGCCTGTGTTTGCCTTGCTGATCTGCTGCTTCCCTCTGCCGCAGCAGAGGCTTTCCCTTTGCTCTCAACCGTGCTGAAAGCCTGGCTACCTGGAACTGCTTAGTGAGAAGCGCTGCTCCAGCCTATCCCCTCCAAGCCCAGATCTCGCGTCCAGTAAGCGAGACCTCTCGCAGGCAGCCTGCCCCAAAGTCCAGGCATCATCATGCGCAAACAGCCAGCTTAAGCAGCCTCTCTGGAAGCTTTAACCCAGAGACCGGGCTAATTAATTTCAGGTTTAATAAAATTTAATTAGTTTCACATTTCAAACCCTTCGTGCTTGTCTTTGAGGGGCTGTTGCTGGTTTGGTGCTTAGTGTCTTTTTCGGAGCAGTTCCAGAAGGGATCAGTGGGATCAAAGAGAGGAGCAGGCACATGGGCAGGGGGACAAGACCGAAAAAACATAACTCTCAACCTCAATCCCAGAGCAAGGCAGCCCTTTGCATTATCTACCACACCAGTGAAAGAACCGGAAGCAACATCCTGGCAGCAAAAGGCCTGAGATGCTCAGAGAAAACACTCAGAAGCTGAGCCTGGGAAGAATTCATTTCAGACTGAGATCACGAAAAGTGGCTGGGGCTTGAGCTGGATCTGAGCTCAAATCCCAGATCTGTTTCTTACCTCAGTTTCCTCTTCTGTGAAATGGGTGACTTCATCCCCTCTGCATAATGGGAAGGGCTTGGAGATAACCTGTGTGGGATGTCCATGCTGCTACCAAGCACAGTCCTGTCTTCTCTGCCTCCCCTCCTTTCCTTTTGTTCTCCGAGGCATTTTCAAGTGTCCCAGCTCAAATCTGTCCTGTGATCCACTTCTGGGAAAACACAGACCAGTATCTCCCCTATGCTCCCCTGTGCCCCAAGAAACATTAAAAGATGAATAGATAAGCAAAATGTGATCTTTCCAGTTAGTGAGATGATTTTTTCAGTCATAAAGAAGGAGGAAGAGGACAGAGAAGCAGAGGAGGCCAGGGAGGAGGAGGAAGAGGACAGAGAGGAGGAGGAAGAGGACAGGGAGGAGGAGGAAGACTGGAAGGAGGAAGAGGGCAGGGAGGAGGACAGGGAGGAAAAGGAAGAGGACAGGGAGGAGGACAGGGAGGAGGAGGACAGGGAGGAGGACAGAGAGGAGGAGGACAGGGAGGAGGAGGACAGGGAGGAGGACAGAGAGGAGGAGGACAGGGAGGAGGACAGAGAGGAGGAGGACAGGGAGGAGGACAGAGAGGAGGAGGACAGGGAGGAAGAGGACAAAGAGGAGGAGGACAGGGAGGAGGACAGAGAGGAGGAGGACAGGGAGGAGGACAGAGAGGAGGAGGACAGGGAGGAGGACAGGGAGGAGGAGGACAGGGAGGAGGACAGAGAGGAGGAGGACAGGGAGGAGGACAGAGAGGAGGAGGACAGGGAGGAAGAGGACAAGGAGGAGGAGGACAGGGAGGAGGAGGACAGGGAGGAGAGGACAGGGAGGAGGAGGACAGGGAGGAGGAGGACAGGGAGGAGGACAGAGAGGAGGAGGACAGGGAGGAGGAGGACAGGGAGGAGGAGGACAGGGAGGAAGAGGACAGGGAGGAGGAGGACAGGGAGGGAAGAGTAAGAAGTGGCAGGAACATTGATGCAGGCTTCAGTGTGAATATCCTTTGAAAAGAGTTCAGACACAAAAGGTCACTTATGATACGATTTTATGATATGAAATATATCATAATTAAAGAAGTGAATGGTGGGTGACAAGAGCTGACAGTCAGGACTAATGTTCACAAATTATGTTTATTGATCAATAACTATTAATTACTATAACAAAAATCTTTGAAATAAACAACTTATAGGTAGGCAAGGTACTAGGCTCACAGTTTTAAAGCTTCCTCGCCATGTTGTTCTGGTGGGAGTGTGTGGCTCACGAGGTCTGGTCACCACATGTTGGCTTGGCAGCAAACAGAGAGGAGATAGATGAGACTGGGCTCCAGCATTCCTCCCCACACTGCCAGCAGCCCGACTTCTAAGTCAGCTCCTCTTGGTCAAGGCTCTGCAGCAGCAGTTCTCAAGGGCTCGTCTGTGGGGTCACTGCCCCTTTGGGGGCTGAATGACCCTTACACCGGGATTGCACGTCAGACATCCTGCGTACCAGGTATATGCATCATATTCTTAATAGTAGTAAAATTACAGTTACAAAGTAGCAACAAAATAACTATCTGTTTGGGGGTCACCACAACATGAGGAGCTGTGTGAAAGAGTCACAGCCTCAGGAAGGGTGAGAGTCCCTAGTGTAGAACCTCCAAACAGCACCACACACTGACAACCAAACCTTCAAACTCAGATATCTGGGAACTCCAGATCTATGTTTTTTATTGAGTACCTTCAATTCAACAATTCTACTTTTAAATCATTCTTAAAAACAAAAAGAAGGGGCTAAAGACACTTTTTAGTCAGCAAAATGCTTGACATACAAGCATAAAATTTAGTCATCTCCTCAAGATCCAAATAAAAAGTTAGGCACAGCACACATACACACACACACACACACACACACACACACACACACATACCTTCAATTGTTAACTGTGGGCTTTTCCCCCATGCCCAAGTTCCTTATGCAATAATGATTCTGAGACTAAATTATTTATGAATAGATGCCTAGGCCAAAAATTTGGCTCATTCCTGGATAGCACATAACTTAATTATCCCATTTATTCTATTCTAAGTCCTGCCATGTGGGTAGTTACCTCTCCTCAAATGCATGAAGCTGTATTCATCAGAGCTCAGGACAGATCTCCCATGCCTATCTCTACCTCAGAATCCTCTCTCCCTGCCAGAGCCCCACCTCCGATTCCCTGCCTAAGCTAATAGGCCAAGAGCTTCTATATTGACAGGTGTTCCTCCCATACAGCACACAAGAGATTCTCTCTGCATTTCCCCCTTTTAGTCCAATAAACAGCTTTTTCTTTAACATCAATAAACTATATACAATAGTAGCAATTATGAAAACTATCAGGTAAGATTACATACACTATGTCCAGTCCATATGCATTTGGCAACCTTTAAGAAAGTACTGTACTATTTCTCCTATCTTGGTGAGTTCAGAGTTCTGTACCTAAATCAGTTTCTACCAAACTTACTAACCTAAAAACATCTTGTTAGGCCTTAAAGCATTTTCCTAAACCCTAAACAATTTAAGCTTAAACGTGAGACTATAACTATCTAGTCCACATCAGAGACCAGAGACAGAGTAAAGAGTGCTTGAGTGTGCAGAAATGTAGGCAAGCATTTCCCAAAACTATAGACGTGACAGAGGCGGCGAGCTGCCTGGACATTGTCCAGATTTCTCTGTGACGTTGGAGCATCCCTCTTCAGCTTGCTGGCTCAGTGTATGACAGACTCGTTGTGAAGCAGGAATTATGAAGGACTTACCTTCTTTGTCCTTGCAGACTTCAGCAATCGACTTCCCTGAGTCCCATTTGTCCAGTTTGGACAGCATTTTGTCTGTAGTTGGGGTAAGAGAAGTTTCTTACCCAGTGATTAGCTGGTCACTTTTGAAGCAAACTCTACATAGAGGTATCCTGACGCTCATATCTTCCTGGAATTAGAATGGGGTGCTGCCAGGAGCACACCTGTTTCTTAGTCTAAAAGGCTTTAAAATAATAAAACATCTTTAAGTCTGTATATCTCTGAGGTTTTTGAAGACCATCTGTCTGTCTATAATATATCTGAATTGTTTGTTTTAGGTATTTACTATCCTTTTAAGATATTTCTGTAATTAACTAAACTAGTACCTAGCATGACCATAAGTTTGATTAATTGACTAACTTGCATTTCTTAATTATCCTGACCAATTGGTAAAATACTTTTCAAAAAGATTAGAACTTAACATTGCATTTTAAAGAATTACATAGGTACAATGCCTTAAACAGAATTGATACACAGTATGTTGTAATTAACCATAACCTTAAATTTTATATCAATATATAATGATCTTTATCAGTGTAGGTGTTTTATTTAGTAGTAGTTCTATAGTTTAAGAGTAGATTCTAGAATCTAGCCTTTACTTCTATTATTCCTATACCCCTTTTTTTCCTTTTCATCCCTTCTCCCCAATTTCCCCTTAACAATATTTAGGAGAGAAAGAAGAATCGAGGAAAGAAAGCAAGAAAAAAATCCCTGAGTCTAACCCCCTATATTTAGTTTCCCCCCTACCAAGCCATTACCCATTACCCATTACCCATTACCCATTACCCATTACCCATTACCCATTACCCACTGACCATTAACAACTTGTAGCCAACAAACACCCATCCTAAAGAGACAACAAACACCTATCATCCTATAAACAGCCGAAGGCCATCTGCCTTACCTCGTGGGAATGGGGCTGCCACTCTCTTAAAATTGCTTCCTTCTGATTTCAGGTATCATTTTTTCTCCTCAACCAAAAAGTTGGGATATTGGTCAGTCTTAAGAAAGCTAGCTGTAGCATTTGCTATCCAGTCTCTGCATGCTGAGAAAATTCAGGGATCAAAGGAAGTCCTGACTAGAAGAGTCAGTGATGGTGGACAAGCTAGCTCGCCATTTAGAAATGGTTCTGGATGCAGTTCTGAGAAAACAGCATTGGAGGCATCTGAGGTAGGATCAGGCAGGATGCGGCAGTAAATATGCTCAGTGCCTCAGCATCTTCAGATCTTGTCAGGGCTGCACTGACTTCATCAGTGTTATTAAATATATAAACTCTCACAGATAATGTACATTTCTGCGATAACATATGTATGAAATGTTCAATGTGAACAATTCAGTTACAGATGATTCTCTGCTCTCTATTCAAGCAAGTAAGGCATCTGTCTTTCTTTATACGTTAGTTTGGAATGTGTAACCAAACTACACACAAGAAATTCTCTTTACACACAAAGACAGAAACAAGAGAACCTATGGGGCTCGCTGGCCAGACAGTTTAGCTTAATTGATGATCACCAGGTTTAGTGAGAACCCTTATCTCAAAAGTTAAGGTGTGAAGTAATAGAGAAAGACGCACAACATTGACCTCAGGCCTCTACACAAGCACACACTTGTGTGTTTTTACTTGCAACGCATGTGCATATGCATATGAACAAATATTTATGCATGCACAACACATACACAAACAAAAAGGTACAAGAATGTCTATGGGAATATCAATGCAAATCTTGAAAAACAGCCTACACATTTGTGATTGATGAGTGACTGAACATAATACAAACTTTAAAAAATAGATTTAAAAAAAAACTGCAGTTATGGGGTGGGGGTGGGGACATCCCCCATGGAGGCAGGGGGAGGAGGTATGGGATGTGGAACAGTCAGAGAATGGATGGGAGGAATAAAATATGGAATATAAAAGAATTAATTAATTAATTAATTTAAAAATGCAGTTAGAATACACATAGCAGGTGACTAGGGAAATGTCTCAGTTGGTAAAATGTTTGCAAAACAAAAATGAGGACCTCAGTTCAGACGCTCAGCAGCCATGTAAAACAGAAAAAAAAATGCAATGTGGCATAGCATGCCTAAAACCCCAGCACTGGGAGGCAGAAACAGGAGGGCCCCTTGTGTTAGGCATACAGCTAGTCCATCCGAATCGTTGAGCTTCAGGGTTAGTGGGAAATCCTGTCTCAAGATGCCATACAAGGTCGAGAGCAATTAGGAAAGACACGCAGTGCTGACCTCAGTCACATGGGTACACAGAGAGAGAGAGAGAGAGAGAGAGAGAGAGAGAGAGAGAGAGAGAGAGAGAGAGAGACAGAGACAGAGACAGAGACAGAGACAGAGACAGAGAGTTAGAGGGAAGGAGGGACAGAGAAAATCATGCACAGTGGTTAAAATTTAAACTAGACCTCTATTATCATTTGTAACAACCTTAAAAACATACTGTTTGACTAAAACAACTTGCAGAAACACACACACATGATGACACCACTTATAAGTTATCAACACATTAAGTGATCTATGGTTGATGAATTAATTGGACATTTGAAAAACAAACCATCAGCACTGAAGCCAGCCTCATAGAAGTAACACTTCTGATGCACAGGAGAGGACCAGAGGAGAGCTCCGATTTGAGTTCTTCTGAAAACAGAGCAGACATCAAGGGATTGAGGGCAGCTCATTTATTGGGCAGATGGGAAATTTGTAGAGATGAGTCTGAAATGTGTCTACAGACTCCGGCATCTGAACACCTGATGCTCTGTGGTAGCCGCGCCGAGGGAGCTGTGAGGCCTGACCTCAGGATGCGGGAACCTTCCCTAGGAGGTCATGGCTGTGAAGTTCTGCTTCTTGGCCTGCCAGCAAGGCCTGAGAGGCTGTAGCCTTACACTCCTGTGATGATGTCTGTAGCTCTACCCTCCATCTGGACAGCCATGATCATCACAGGACCAGCTGTGTCTGCTTTCCAATGAGTATCCAGCCACTCAGGAAAAGGGGATAATCATTTTCCAGTCTGGTTAAGATCTGGCCGAAAATCACTGCGTCTCCGGCCTCTTAGAGTCGCGTGGGCAGGATCAGCATCACCCTTGCCACTGGAGGGCTCTTCAAACAAAGCTGCACGTGACTGAAAAGGTGGACAGTTGCCATGGCGACCGTCCAGCAGAGAAGAGAGTGACCAGTGGGATATGGCATGAAGTCCTAGTCTTGTTGCTTACTGGGGAGAAACTTCATCATCCATGCTTTAATTTTTTATTTCTGAGTAAATATGATAAAAATATTTGTATTTGGTAATTGTATTTATGAGTGGTTATATAATTCTGTGTTCTTGTCTGTACTTGCTGTTTAATCTTTATTAACTATATTTATAATGTGTATAATTAGCAACACTGTTTCCACGTTTCTCTACTGCAAAGAGACCTAAGCAGTGAGTCTTTCTTCCCCTCCCTCAGACCTTGGGAATATTTAATCATTCTGTATCTACGAATGCCTTATACATGGGTAACACATGGATGTCCTATACACAGGTAGCACATGGATGTCCTATATACAGGTAACACATGGATGCCTTATAGACAGGCAACACATGGATGTCCTATACACAGGTAACACATGGATGTTTTATATACAGGTAGCACATGGGATGTCTTACATACAGGTAACACATGAATGTCTTATACACAGGTGTCACAGGGTTTTTCCTGACCAATTACATTAGTAAAGAGAAGGTCTGGGACTGGGCAGGGAAAAGGGGACAGAGCTAAGAGTTGGGGTAAGAGAGGGAGACAGACAGGCAGATAGACAGACAGAGACAAAGAGAGACAGAGAGACAGAGAAAGCATCCAGAGGGGAGAGGAGGAACTATGGCTGCAGACGTGAACCCACATGCCAATTCCCAGCCACAAGTAGCTATGATTTCACAACAAAGTTAAAAATAACCTTTGGGATAAAGCTCTTATTATCAGCTGACTCTAAACTTATTGTATTGACATCTTGTAAACTGTGATATTATTGATACATAAATCTGATTGGTTAATTAAGCATAAAGAGTCTTGATTCTACCGGGTAATTAGGTTATGAGGTGGCAGATCGTGGGGTGTGTGGGGCATTGCGTGGACCCTGAGAGGAGCTCAGGGTCCCCCATGGGAGAGAGGGTGGGCAAAGGGGTGGCCAAGTGAGACCCACTGGGCAGAGCCCTGTGGCCCAGCATGAGCTCTGCAGTTCTCGCTGCCTTGCCAGCACTAGTGCAGGAACATGTCTCTTTCTCTTTCTCTCTCTCTCTCTCTCTCTCTCTCTCTCTCTCTCTCTCTCTCTCTTAAATTTTATTTTATTTTTTTAATTAGGTATATTCTTTATTTACATTTCATATATTTACATTGTTGTCCCCTTTCCTGGTTCCCCCTCCCCTGAAAATCCCATAAGCCACCCCCCTTCCACAATCAACCCACCCCCGCTCCCCTGTCCTGGTATTCCTCTACACTACAGCATCAAGTCTTTCCAGGACCAAAGGCCTCTCCTCCCTTTGGTGTCTAACAAGACCATCCTCTGCTGCCAATGTGTCTGGATCCATGGGTAACTCCATGTGTACTCTTTGGTTGATGGTTTTGTCCCTGTGAGCTCTGGGAGTACTGGGTGACTCATATTGTTGTTCCTCCTGTGGCTCTGCAAGCCCCTTCAGCTCCTTGGGTCCTTCCTCTAGCTGCCCCATTAGGGACGAGACACTGTGCACAGTTCAATGGCTGGCTGAGAGTGTCCCATTCTGTATTTGTCATGCACTGGGAGAGCCTCCCAGGTGACAGCTATATCCGGTTCCTGTCAGCCAGCACTTAAGTGCCTGGGTTTTGTAACTATATGGGATGCATCCCTGGGTGGGGCAGTCTCTGGATGGTCTTTCCCTCAGACTCTGCTCAACCTTTTGTGTTTGTATCTCTTTCTGAGGGTATTTTTTCCCTTTCTACAAAGGACCCAAGAATCCATACTTTGTTCTTCCTCCTTCTTGGGAATCATTTTATATGTGGATTGTGTCTTGAGTATTCCAAGCTTCTAGGCTAATATCCACTTATCAGTGAGTGCATACCATGAGTGTTCTTTTGTGATTGGGTTACCTCCCTCAGGATGATATTCTCCAGTTCCATCCATTTGTCTAAGAATTTCATGAATTCATTGTTTTTAATGGCTGAATAGTACTCCATTGTGTAAATATACCACATTTTCTGTATCCATTCCTCCACTGAGGGACATCTGGGTTCTTTTCAGCTTCTGGCTATTATAAATAGGGCTGCTATGAACATAATGGAACATGTGTCCTCATTACATGCTGGACAGTCCTCTGGGTATATGCCCAGGATCCAACATATACAAAGAGCTCAAGAAGTTAGACTCCAGAGAACCAAAAACCCCTATTAAAAACATTTTTACAGAGTTACAGAAATAAACAGGGTACAGAGATAAACAAAGAATTTTCACCTGAAGAATATCGAATGGCTAAGAAGCACCTAAAGAAATGTTCAACGTCCTTAGTCATCAGGGAAATGCAAATCAAAACAACCCTGAAATTTCACCACACACCAGTCAGAATGGCTAAGATCAAAAACTCAGGAGACAGCAGGTGCTGGAGAGGTTGTGGAGGAAGAGGAACACTCCTCCACTGCTGGTGGGATTGCAAGCTGGTACAACCACTCTGGAAATCAGTGGTTCCTCAGAAAACTGGGCATAATACAACTGGAGGACCCTGTTATACCACTTCTGTTTCAGCAACACACAGGTAACACATGGACGACTTATACACAGGCAACACATGGATGTCCTATACACAGGTAGCGCACGGATGTCTCATACACAGGTAACACGAGTCCTTTTGTTGGTTCATTTCCCATTGTGCACTGCTCTCTAGTTCATCCATGTTGCCCCTCGTATTACTACATCACCATATTTATGGCTTAACAATGGCCTGCTAGATACACCATCCAGGTTTTGTTCAACCATGTACCTGCTGATGAGCCCTCAAGTTCATCCCATATTCTGATCACTATCTTATTCAGGGTTCCATTTCTGTGAAAAGACATTATGACCACGTCAGCTCATATGAACGGAAAGCATTTAACCAGGGCTGGCTTACGGTTCAGAGCTTTAGTCCGTTACCATCATAGTGGGAAGCATGGCTGCACCAGGCAGGCGTGGTGCTAAGGAGATGTGAAGTCTGCATCTGGATCGGCAAGCAGCAGGAAGAGATGAGACCCTGGTCCTGGCTTGAGCTTATGAAACCACAAAGCCCAGCCCAGTGACAAGGCCCTACCTCCTAATAGTATCACCACTCCCTTCGAGCGTATGGGGGCCATCTCACTTCAAACCACTATAACCACTTTAATAATGCTGCAGTAAACATTGGCATATAAGTTACTATCTGTTTCCAACTCCTTGGCATCACCCTAAGTCTGCAACTGCCAGGTCACATGTACCTCCACGTTGCGTTTCATTAGGGACCTCTGCACTGCTTTCCCCAGCATCTGCCCCCTTTTGCATTCTTACCAACAACATATGAGGGTTCACATTTCTCCTCACCTTTATCAACACATATTCTACTCTGCTTTATTCGTTATAATCATTTCAGTAGACATGGAGTGTTACCAGGATGGTTTATATCTCTCTGTGATTTTTTTATTGCCCTAACAAATATTTTGAATATCAGTTCATTTGTGTATTTCCCATTTGTGTATCTTCTGCAAACAAATGCCTATTCAAGCTTTTTCTGTTTTTAAAACTTTTCAAAATTAAAGTGTAAGGTCTTGATTCCTGTAACAGACTCTGTGTCTTGAATATAATACTGTCCTTGGCCAGAGATATTACTCTCTTGACTTTTCTGACAGTCAGGTTTTGTTCAACTTCATCTCCCAGCAAATTCTAGTTTCAACTACATCATTCATTCCCTCAGTCAGCAAGTTTGCTGAGAGCTTTGGCAAATCTTCTGGCAACATCGAAAGTGACAAGTAAATCCAGTGCTGGGTAAAGGTCCCAAGCATCCCACTTCAGGAGGCACGGGCAAGGGGATGCCAAGCTGTTGTCCTTGGCAGCTTGTCCCTTGTCCTGGGCTACGGGGATTGGGAGCTTTCTTCTGTTTATAAATAGGAAATTAGCTTTCCCAAGACCTAATCACAGAGACAGGAGCAGATGTTTTAAATGGGAAAGGTACTGCCTCAAAAAAGAAAAAAATCCTTAAAAGGCATCAACTTTAATACAAGTCTTGTGACGTTCATGGTGTCTGTACTGTCTAAACCACTAGTGTCTAAACCAAGCCAGCTCCCCTCTGCTGCCTCTATTGTATGTCTGCCACTCAGTGTCCTAACACCTTACTCCCCCCTCTAGTTTAAGTCATTTCTACACCTCCCCCTGCTTCATCAAGGTCCCAGACACATTCCACAATCCCTTTGATGGTTGATACTGTGAGCTTGGGCTGGGGGATTGGAGTGTGAGCTGCAGGCTCCATGGCCAGGCAACAGACTCTGAGCTTTGTCTTTAACACCATGGCTCCTGCTGCTGCCACTGATGCTGTTATTAATGTCTCTCCAGGGTCTTCAACGGTTTTTGTTGTTTTGTTTGTTTGTTTGTTTGTTTTGTTGTTGTTGTTTTGAGCTTTGTTTGTTTATTTTTGTTTTTGAGACAGGGTTTCTCCATGTAGCCCTGGCTACATTGAAACTCAGACTGACCTAGAATTCAGAGATCTTCCTGTTTCTACCTCCTGAGTACTCGGATTAAAGGCGTGAGCCACCACTGCCCAGTCTCTTTCTGTCTTTAATGTTTTTAAGAACTATTGCCGTATTGATTTGCATTTCCCTGATGACTAATGATGTTTAACATCTCTTAAGGTGCTTCTCAGCCATCCGAATTTCTTCTGGTGAAAATTCCTTGTTTAGCTCTGCACCCCATTTTTAATAGGGTTATTTGGTTCTTTGGGGTCTAACTTCTTGAGTTCTTTGTATATATTGGATATTAGCCCTCTGTCGGATGTGGGGTTGGTGAAGATCTTTTCCCAATTAGTTGGTTGCTGTTTTGTCCTTCTGACAGTGTCCTTTGCCTTACTGAAACTTTGTAATTTTATGAGGTCCCATTTGTCAATTCTTGATCTTAGAGCATAAGCTATTGGTGTTCGTTCAGAAACTTTCCCCCTGTGCCCATGTCCTCCGGGGTCTTCCCCAGTTTCTTTTCTATTAGTTTCAGTGTGTCTGGTTTTAAGTGGAGGTCCTTGATCCACTTGGAATTGATCTTAGTACAAGGAGATAAGAGTGGGTCAATTTGCATTCTTCTGCATGTTGATCTCCAGTTGAACCAGCACCATTTCCTCATACCAGTCAGAATGGCTAAGATTAAAAATTCAAGAGACAACAGGTGCTGGCGAAGATGTGGAGAAAGAGGAACACTCCTCCACTGTTGGTGGGATTGCAGGATGGTACAACTGCTCTGGAAATCAGTCTGGTGGTTCCTCAGATAATTGGGCATGGCACTTCCAAAGGACCCTGTCATACCACTCCTGGGCATATATCCAGAGGATTCCCTTGCATACAATAAAAACACAGGCTCCATTATGTTCATAGCAGCTTTATTTATAATAGTCAGAAGTTGGAAGGAGCCCAGATGTTCCTCAAAGGAAGAATGGATACATAAAATGTGGTATATTTATACAATGGAATACTACTCAGCAATTAAAAATAATGAATTCATGCAATTTGTAGGCAAATGGTTGGATCTGGAAAATATCATCCTAAGTGAGTTAACCCAATCACAAAAGAATACACATGAAATAATGAGCCCAGAAGCTCTGAATACTCAAGGCACAATTAGCAAATCAAAAGATTCCCAAGAAGAAGGAAGGAGAGGACCCTGGTCCTGCAAAGACTGGATCCAGTTTAGTAGGAGAGTACCAGAACAGAGAAATGGGGGGGGGTGTGATTGGGGAATAGGTGGGGGGGAAGAGGACTTATGGGACATATGGTGAGGGGGGAACTGGGAAAGGGGAAAGCCTTTGTAATGTAAACAAAGAATATAGAAAATTTAAAAAAGAACTAGTGCTATAAATTACAACATGGATGTTATCTCACTTTGTAAAAACAACTGCAAGTTAGTGACTTGTAAGCAAATACCTGACCATTGCAACCTAAGAAAGAATGGCTTATTTTGGCTCCCAAGAGTCTATCGTGGCCATAAATCATAGTAGCAGAAGTTTGAAGCAGCATCTGCAGTCAGAAAGCAGAAAGAGATGGATGCTAGCACTCAGTCTGTGACGATCAGTTGGCGGTGATTGATACAATGATGGGCTCTGGACTCGTCATGAGGTAAGCCTGTGAGGGGGTTTCCAGATTGTGTTACACTCTGGGCATGTCTGGGAAAAAGAGATTTTCCTGAGTACATTAACTGAGTAGAATGGCGTGCCTTAGTGTAGGCGCCAGTATTGCATTGGCTTGGGTATTCCTGGACTGCGGATGAAGAAGAAAGCAAGCTGAGCACGAGACACTGGCACTGTCTGCCTCCTTACTATGGAGGGAAGAGGAGCAGGGCCGCGAGCTGCTGCGGTGACTACAGCCAGCTACTGTGAGCCAGAATAAACCTGCCATTCTCTCAAGGTGTGATTGTCAGGATATTTTATCACAGCAACAGAAAAAGTAACAAAAATAGCACCTTCCTCCCTGTTATTCAGTCAAACTGTTAGGGAGAGTCTTTTCACCTCAGTAACGCAAGCTAGAAACTATCTCACAGGTATGCCCAGAGATTCTACATCTAGTCAAAGTTGCAATCAAAATAGACCATCTCAGACACTCGGTCTGGGAAGTCCAGAGCTGTAGTGGGATTTTGAGCTGATTAATTCAACCATTCAACCATGTAATATAAATTTCCCCCTTCTCTTTCACAAAGAGATGGAGAGAGAGAGAGAGAGAGAGAGAGAGAGAGAGAGAGAGAGAGAGAGATCCAAAACTTACTGACTAACTTAATTAATAGGTATTCTATTTTCATAGATAGGGAAACTCAATACTGTCAAGACTCAGCATTCCTGACTTGGGGCAGAACCAGTACTACCTCAGTCAACAGCACATAAATGAATCTGGAGACAGCTCTCAGGTTCCTCAGAGATGCAAAGGCCCAGACACACAATGTTGAAAAACAAGAAACAGAAAGTCGGCACCACCTGACAGTAAGATTTACTAAACTGAAAGTAGAATCTTGGTAACCAGGAGAGGAGAGAAGAATGGAGAGAAAGAAGGGTCAGTCAGTAGACACTAAATTACAGTTAGATAGCAGAAGTAGGTTGTACTTGGTTTTTGTACAACAGAGTGACTATATACATTATACGATTCAAGAAAAGTAAAGGATTCTTTTGTTTCTCAGTGCTGGATACTCAGCTTTATATATGTGAGGCAAGTGCTCAGCCAATGAGACGTAAATGCTCAGCTCAAAAAAAAAAAAAAAAAGGATGTCAAAAGAAATGATCCTTATTTGAGGAAATAGATATGCTCATCCCAACTTGAACACACAATATACGCATCCATCAGATCATTATATAATAATAATGGTTAAGGGTTACCTCGGCGGGTAAAGTAATTGCCTCCATGAATAAAACTCTGAGTTCCATCCCCAGCACACACAAATTGAGCATATGGGTGGACTACAATCCCTGCAGCCAGTATAGGCAGAGTGAAGAGTATCATCTCCAGCTACATAGCAAATTTGAGGTCTGCCTACGTTGCATGAGAACCTGTCTTTTAAAAAAAAATTATGGAATATCCTATTCATGAGACAATCAACATTTGAAAAAAATTGTTATCAAGTTAAAATAATCCAAAGGTATATTGATGAGAAAAGAGTCGGCAAAAAATCAATAGCATAGATAAAGAACTCAGAAACAGGACCGCATAAATAAAGTCAACTGATTGCCAGGCATGGTGGTACACACTTGTAACCCTAGCACTGCAGAGGCAGAGGTACGAGGATTGCACATTCAAGGCCACTCTGAATTAAGTAGTAAGTCTCATACCAGCCTAAACTTCATAGTAAGACCCTGTCTAAAACACAAGACAAAAGGAAACAAAACAAAATGATAAACTACTAACACAGAAGGAACATCAATGTGACAGGGAAAGACAGACTCAACCTTCTTGCAAAGAGTGCTGGGATAACATAGGGTATCTATGTGCCTGAAGAGCTGAGCTATTACACAGATCTTACAACCACCACAAAAGCAGTTCAGCCTAGATCCCAGGCAAAACTAGAAAAACAATAGAACAACTCAGATGGCCTTGGGTTTCCCACTGACTTGAAAGACATAACAAAAACATAGTCTCTGACTCTCTTCTCAGCCTATTGTTTAGATCACCTCCCTCCCCTGCACCAAGGTGATCCCATAACTAAACCTGGCCAGGGTATCACCTCCCTGGCACTGCTTCATCCATGGGTACTTATCCAAAGCAGCACATGCACCACTGAATCCAACTGTTTCTGAAAGCAAATTTTAGAGCCCTTTATTTACTCTTGTACCCCAAGAAATAATAGTGCACTATTTTTAAATTATTTGTGCATATATGTGATACATGTATGTACGCGGGGTGCAGCATGAAGGTATACATATGTCCGTTGCAGCAAGAGGCCATTATTCAGAGTCATCCATGGATGCTATCACTATTGCTTTTGTTTTTATTCATTTGGGGTTTGGGGGGGTTTTGGTTGATTCATTGGTTGGCTGGCTGGCTGGCTGGCTGGCTGGCTGGCTGGCTGGCTGGCTGGTTGGTTGGTTGGTTGGTTAGATGGTTGGTTGGTTGGTTGGTTGGTTGGTTAGATGGTTGGTTGGTTAATTGATAGGTTGGTTGGTTGGTTGGTTGGTTGGTTGGTTGGTTGGTTAAGCCAGAGTCTTTCACTGACTCAGGATCCCTCTGTCTCTGGCCCCAAAGTGCTGGGGTTAAAGAAGCACACTGAAGTATCTGACGTCCTATGCAGGTGTTGTGGTACCCGATGCAGGTATTCACCCTTGTGCAGCAAGCACTTTGCCTACTGAACCATCTCCACTGACCACTTCACACTATTTTTAAGTTAAACCAATTTGAATTGAACTTCTGTCGCTGTTGACCCATGGAAATCTAACAGAGGTGAATGAATAAGAGCTCACATCACAGAAGGTGTAAGACTCTAGGAGCCTTAACTTACTGGAGACCACCTGAGTGAACAACGTGGAAATGGGAATCGATGCAAAAAGCAAGAGGATTTTTATTCAATCCAGCATGCTGGGGCCGCCCTGCACATGGGGAGAGAACAAGCAAGAGCAGTGGGATGCGTGGGCCTTTGTACAGTCCTCAGAGTGGCCGCCATTAGGCACAATGTGATTGGCAGAACAGTGTTGCCTTTAAACTAATTAGTTGTTAGGGAATGAGGTAGGTAGCCAACGGTCTCGTAATAACTCTGGGCCTTCTCTAACCGCAGGGACCTCCCTGTGGTCTGAGGAATGTAATTTAGCCTCTCCCTTCTGGGAGGGTCAAGTGTTCCATGACCTTTCCAAAGTTCCTGAACTAACCCTTTCAAAGGTAAGAGTGGCAGGTTGAAAGCTAGGAACCTATGAAAGTTTGGAATTGTTGGAGTTTAGAATGGGAGTAAAGAACCCTAGGGAAGTAACAGGAAAGCCAGGTCCTAGGGCCTTCATGTGGCTAACATGGTTGAGACAGGGGCACTAAGTCCTCCTTTCTGATCCAGCATGATTAATGAGGCTCTGCCTACCAAGGAGAGTATACTCACACCTCAGAATTCCTACCCAACAGCTTATGTAAACTCAGTGCCCCAGCCTGGCTGTTGATGCTGCTTTCCTTGTTGCTTTTGGTTTTTTGTCCTGGCTAGTATTGATTTTTAAAGAAATTCCCTGTCACAAAGACTTCCCTGGATCCTCTGAAAGCAAGGGGTGAACTTGAAAGAAACTGGATGAAATCAGAATCCCCTGGGCATCTCCAGAGCACGTCTTCCAGCTGCATGCACATGCCACACACAGGCACGCACATACACACATACATCGTGCACGAATTCAACAAGAGTGGCCCAAGGGAAAAGCAGCCCAAACCCTCAGGCACGTCCCTTTCTCCGCAGTGAAGGTGGGACTCAAGACTCCTAGGCTACATTAGAGGGTGATAATTTGGGGGATGTGGGGACAAGATGTATCTCTCATCTACTGAAACTATGAAGACTTGAGATCTAACCACCCACAGGATCCTCAATCCCACAAGTATCAGCCTGAAGGAAGGATAGATAGTTTGTGAAGGGAACAGAGAAAATGGGAAAAACCAAGTCGTGGCCTGGGCCTTGCCTCTCAGACTCTAAAGGGATCCCTTCAGGACAAACCCTCCCCACAGTCCCCTAGGGTCCACATGAACCATGGTTTGATGAGCCATGTGTAATTATAGTGTGATAAAGCCCAAATGCAAATATAACAGAAAAGACAGAATCAGTCCTTCTCAGCTCCTCCCTCCCCTGGTGGTCCTGAACATTAGTCCTTGGCAATGCAATGATATTTACACATTTGGAACCAAATTATAGCATCTCGTTAGCACAGATTGTAAGGCAACTGTGGATGACAGCAGTGATTGAGCCCAGTTTCCAACACAGACATCAGAGTGCCATCTTGTGGCTACATGTAAGGATGAGGTGAGAGCACTTCAAGGACCCCACCTGTGCAGAAGCAAATACTCCTGTCTACAGTTGAGCTGGACCTTAAAACCTCTCACTACAAAACACTTATCTAGCCCAGAGTCCCAGCAGCTCACACTGCTCGAGCACAGTGACCTGAAACCATGGCAAGTGCAGAAAACCCCTTTCCATGAGCTTAGCAAAGCCGGAGACAAGGTCTGTTGATTTTGACCCAGATTCATTTCAATATTTTTTTATTCTTTGAAAATTTAATACAATATATTTTGATATTATTTACTTCCTAACTGCCTCCATTGAAACTCCCCTGGTACCTCACAGTCCCTTCTCAGCTTTGTTATTGTTGCTGCTGTTGCCGGCATCCTGAGAACAGATAGCAATGACCGTATATACATGGGCGTGGGGCCAGTTACTGAGACACAGACTTTTTATTCCAATATTAAAATTTATTAGTCGGATCCACCAAGGCCTAGACTCTGCCCTCTAGCATTGAAGCCATCCTACAGTAACAGAAAGTATATGGTGAATGAAAACTTCTGAGGGGTAGATTTTGGATAATTATCTTTTCCATCCTGCACATTAGGGCACTTTGTACTCCCTCATGTGTTTCAGGAGCTAACCTTGGGGAAAAATCTTTCAAGATCAAAGACCATTCCCCTTTCAAATAGGGACCCACACCTGCTCCAGGTTCAAGCTTCTTCCACTTCCACTGTCTCAGCTAGAATAAGCAGCAGAGGTTGTGG